>CM065122.1:18460000-19172500 GCA_033026305.1 Cirrhinus molitorella
ATCCGCGGAAGTGAACGGAATTCAGTGTTCACATGCATCTGCATGGCTCTCACCGTGTTAACACCGGAGGCGTGCGGCGCGACAAACTACTGTGGTTCTCATCATAATCAGTGATGCTTTCTGCACTCGATGCGGCGCGACACGGCACGACAAATCCCAGACAGTAAACAGGCTTGTTTTATCTATGACAAACTCACACAAATTATATGCATCGGTTGCTTTTGTCGCGTCCAATATTTAGACAGACTTTCACTTTAGATGTTTTGTCCGGTGTAGACAAGGTGTCTGTGTGTGAGCAAAGAAAATGATCAGTATAAATAACGATCAGTAGCTATACTAAACATCGCACTAATACATTATGTATTTTAACAGTTTTGTTCAGCAAAACCAGCTAATTATTGTTACCTCATTGCTGTGTAATTTAAGACTATTGTTCAAATAATAATTATAATTATCTGCAGATCAACAGATGACTCGATTACCAAAATAATCGGTAGTGACAGCCCTAAGTTTCCATTTAATGTTTCTTGCTCTTTTCTTTTTTCATACCAGGTTCTAGCAACCGATGCATTTTTTTTTATTTTTATTTTTTTTTATACCAATTTTCAAAAATGAGCTGTAACTACATGAGAGTGGTGGCTTTGATACCCTAGATGGGTAATCTAAGCAAACAATGTCTCATGGACAGGGTCTGACAGGTGACGCACTGGGCATCTGGAGCTCTATTCCAGATGAATGACTAACAGATCCAGCATCTGATTCTGCATTTGTCCGGTTCCGCATGAGAGGGAAGCCTGTCCCTCAAGGCTCGCCGCTAGATTCTCTCAGCTTCTCGAAAACCAACACTTCTCACACTGTGAGGCTGAAGAATGATCTGTTACTACTTCGGAGTGCTGCTTGGGCAGCTCGCTTTTACTGACCTGCTCTGCCAATCAAAACAGACGGCTGTAATTCGATAATGAGAGAGGGACAATATACGCTTTTCTTAAAAACTCAGCGTTTTGTGATATGTTGGGCTGCACTGGACTCTCAGAATCGAGATGATAGAGTGGTTACGGTAATGGAGTGTTCAAATGGGACCTGGAGGCTTACTGTTCATGGCCGCTATTATTTTCTGTTCTCAAAGTACCTGCAACGTCTGTCATCATAACTTTCCTTTAAGCAACACAATCTACACATTTGATAGCTGTGCCAGTGAAAACTCCAACCTAAACAAATAATTCCTAACAATGTGCCAACAGAGTAGCCTTGTGATGCAGGCTGCATGTGAGAGTCTCTTCTGCTACTGAAGTGCTGAAGGAAAAACATCTAAGCCTGTGATGAGAGTGGGAACAGAAGGATCTCTAAGCCTCTAGGGAAATGACAGAGCTCAGATTTTCTCAGGGTTTTGTACTGTATCAAAGTTTTATAGGTAGCATCTTGAGAATAGTTTTATACTATTCAAAGATAAACAGAAAACACTAAACATTGCAAAGTGAAGATCTTTGTAATTTTCAAAGCTGATTAGGATTGCACACGTTTTTCGCGTTGTGTTGCAATAATAATGACACTTTTTACAAATGTGACCCTGGACCACAAAACCAGTCATAAAGGTATGTTTTTTTTTAAACTGAGCTTTTTATATTTATTATAAAATTATGTCTATTTTTATTATTTTTGAATAAATAAACTTTCCATTGATGTATGGTTTGTTAGGATAGGACAATATTTGGTTGAGATCTGAAAATCTGGAAAATGAGGGTGCAAAAAATTAAAATATTGAGAAAATCGCCTGTAAAGTTGTCCAAATGAAGTTCTTAGCAATGTATATTACTAATCAAAAATTAGGTTTTCGTATATTAATGGTAGAAACTTTACAAAAAATCTTCATGGAACATGATCTTTACTTAATATCCTAATGATTTTTGGCATAAAAGAAAAATCTATAATTTTGACCTGTACAATGTATTGTTGGCTATTGTTACAAATATACCTGTGCTACTTACAGTTTGTGGTTCAAGGTCACAAATAGGGTACCTAATAGTTTTTTTTTTTTTTTTTTAATTACTTTATGTTTATGTGCTGTATCATAAACTGTCTATCTTATGAAAAAATATGATATTAATAATAATATGTATTTTTTAACATTAACTCTATCTGTCCATTTTCTGTAGATTCCAGACATGAAGGTGTTTTTACCCAGTTTCTTCTAGCAAGGGAGCAGATTATTTGCTAGACAAATACAAAAGCAAAAGTTGTGTTTTTAAAAAGTGGCATTACATGGAGTACATTGGGTACAATGAGTGCTGGCAGTAACTGAATTTCAATTTTCTGGCCATTAGAGCTCTTCACACCTGCTGCCAGAGCCAGAGCGTTATAACAAAGTCACCTTTCCATGTCAAGTGTACCATGTGAAGCAAAGAAAAACTAGAAAAACTACTACTAATACTACTAATAGCAACATGCTATCCACCTTATTCTATAATGCGGAAGAAAGACTTCCGGTTCATTAGCCGCTATATGGAAATAACGAGAAGAATAACAACATGCAGTAAACGATAAAACTGTTTGCACTACAAACCAGTGTGTTTCATAATCAGGATAAAACACTAAAATAATATGGTAAAACACCAATTTTCAATATCAAGCAGCAACACAAGCTGTTTTGCACAGCTAAAAATAGCTGGATGTGGATAAGACTGGAAGCCATAAAATTTACAAATTTACAAACTTTTACAGGAAAAATATGGTGGATAGGACACAATAAATTACAGAGGGTTTATTATAGTTAACTAAAACTAAATTTAAAAACTAACTATAAAACCATATATAAACTTGCAATTCTTAGAAAGAAAAGTCAGAATTGACAGTTTATATCTCAGAATTGCAAGTCTTTTTTCTCAGAATTGCGACTGTATATCTCACAATTCTGACTTTATTTGTAAACTCACAAAAAGTCAGAATTGTGAGTGAACAAACTATAGAAAAACTAACAATTACAAAATTACAAAAACACATGAAAAATTGCTAAAACGTTAACTAAACTTAAAATAAAAATGGAAAATATAAATTTTTTTTTTTTTTTTTTGTCTCTGCAAGTTTAGCATATTAGCAAATCCAGTGAATGATATAATGCAGTTATCTAAATAATAAATCATGCTTAACTTAACACTTTGCAACACTTTGACAATTTATCAGTTATGAAAAAAATGCTAGATAAAAACATAATATGCATTATGCATTTATATGTTAGATAAAACACTTAAATTATCTCTGTGCATTATAAAATGCAATGTATAAAAGATCCTACATAATTTAGGTTGACGCATAGTCTTTGTCATATGTAATCTTGTTGAATCGAATTCTTAATTGAGCTTATCTTCAAACATGTGCTATTATTCTGCTCAGAGCACATGTATCCATCCATCCTGAATGAAGCCATTACAAATCAACCGGTCTTTAACACCTCTCATAAACATTCAGAATACTGTGAGACAGAGAAATCCCCTCAGATCAAGTAGATATCACTAGCACACTGCAAAACCTTAACACATATCTCATGACTTAGTTATATACATCAGGCGTAGCGCATAAGTGTCTGGTTGCATTTAAAGCAGCAGCTATGTTTGGCATGCATCCGTTTCCCAGTGACAGCGTGAAGATAGATTTTCATGTTGTAGCTGCAAATTATACAGTGATACAATGAGATATTATGTCTTATGTTGGACTTCTCTGGTTTCTTCCACAGGGTTCACAAAAAAAATGTACACAACATGAACATTAAAATTACAGGAAGGCTCTCATTTTTGTTTTTTTGGCATACAAAAAAAGTACTTTTGCCGCTTCATAACATTGGGGTTGAACCACTGATGTCCCACTATTTTAACTATGTCCTTACTATCTTTCTGGGCCTTGGATGTGTCAGTTGTGTTGCTGTCTATGCAGAGTCAGAAAACTCTAGGATTTCATCAAAATTTCTTAATTTGTGTTTTGAAGATGAATGAAGGTCTTACGAGTGTGGAATGACGTACGTAATTAATGATATAATTTTTAATTTTGGGTCAACTATACATTCAAGACATAAGCAATGACATCAACTGCATTGGTTGTCGCATCTTGTGGCAATAAATTATATTCCTCACACAAAACTAAAGTATGTTTTTTTATGATACTTTTATGGTGTTCATTTTACCTTTTTGAAATTTGACAGTTCTTTTTCAGTCTCTTTTCTTTGTATGCCAAAACACTTCATTCATCATTCAAAAAAATCTCTCTTTTCTACAGAAGAAAGTTAGTCACACAGAAGTTTAACACAACACAAGAGTAAGCAAATGATGAGAAAATGGTCATTTATGGGTGAATTACCTCTTTAAAGTGAACTAGAAAAAACAAAGTGTTCACTAGACCTCAGATTTCACACACCGGATCTTACAAAAACACGTACAGATGTCCAATCTATCGTGTCACAATATTTAATTTACATAAAAAAGCAAAGATGATGTCAGCACTGTGATGGTTGAAGAAATCTTTCATTCCCCTTCTCAATCATCATCTCTCTTTCGGTTCCAAGCAATGGGGACCACCCTACTTCACTGACCCCTCAATAAACTTTACCCTAGTATGACAACGCAGTGCACACAGTTCCTATGACAAACGTATGACACACACACATGCCACAGGGTTGACTGGCAGGCAGTTTCTGGCAGCACACAAGCTATCAGAGTTCACAAATGCTGGGGATCCATTTTCTGGGTGAATGCCTTAGATCGCCGTTTGTTTCTCTTGGCAGTAGAGCACTCCTGTGTTTCTCTGGAACGTTCCTCAGCTGCGCTTTGATGAGAACCCTCTCTACTTGAAGGAAGAGTTCATCCAAAAATAAGCATTCTGTAATCATTTACTCACTCTTGTGTCATTCAAAGTCTACATGATGTTCCTTCTTCTGTGGAACAAAAAAAAAAAAAAAACATTTGGCAGTTTACATTTGCTAAATGTTAATTATTTTATTAAAAAATAAGAGGGATCATACAAATGCATGTTTTTTTATTTAGTACTGACCTGAATATATTTCACAATAATGACAGTTTCATATAGTCCACAAGGGAAAAAAATAACTGAATTAATAAAAAAAATAACCCTGTTCAAAAATTGCTTGATTCTTAATACTGAGTTTTTACCTGAATGAGTCACAGCTGTTTTTTTGTTTTGTTTGTGTAGTTTAGTGATAGTTGTTTATAAGTCCCTTGTTTGTCCTGAACAGTTAAACTGCCTGCTGTTCTTCAGAAAAATCCTTCAGTTCCCACAAATTATTTGGTCTTTCAGCATTTTTGGGTACTTGAACCCTTTCCAAAAACCAGCTTCTGAAGTGCAGTACTAAATGAAAAAATTTTTAGATGATATTTAGACAAAAAAAAAAAAAAAAATAATAATAATAATAAAAAAAAAAAAACTTTTAGAGCATCAGTGAGCATTTGAAACTTCTGTAATAGTGTATGAGTCCCTCAGTTGTCCTCAGAGTGAAAAGATGGATCTCAAAATCAAAATCCAAAGTCATTGGAAAGGGTTCAAATACACAAAAATGCTGAAAAACCACAGATTTTGTGGGACCTGAAGGATTTTTTCTGAAGAACAGCAGGCAGTTTAACTGTTCAGGACAAACAAGGGACTCATGAACAACTATCACAAAAAAAAAAACAACAACAAAAAAACAGCTGAACAGCATCCAGGTAACAACACAGTATTAACAATCAAGTGTATGTAAACAGACATCATTTGAACGGGGTAATTTCTATAAATTAAAATATTATTTTCTCTTGTGAACTATATGTAAATGTATTCTATGTAAAATATCTTATTAAGGTCAGTGCTAAAAAAATATTAAGAATTTTATATGATCCGTCCTATTTTGGTAAAAAATTATATTTAAAAACATTTTTGCAGATTCCGCAAAGTGTATATAAACTTTTGACAACTGTATTTTGGAGCTTGCTATGTGGCCATCATGTATTTTCACTGTATGGAAAACAGCAGCGTGAACATTTTCCTCAACATCTTCCACAGAAGAAAGAAGGTCATACTGATTTGGTAAGACATTAGGATAAGTAAACAATAGCATTTGATCACATAAAAAGCCCCCATGAGCACAAGGGCAGCTTTCTTAAGCAAACTCCCAGCTCAAATTAGCTCAAAGGCTAAATGTTATTATTTTGCAGTATTTGAGATGTGGACTTCATTAACGCTCACTAAATCTACACATCACTACACTACTGCAATACGCTGTGGCGTTCTCTCTTTGAACCGACCCAGTGAGAGTGTGGCAGAGGAAATCTGAGATTACTTCAAAATGCCGGCATTGCATTTTAAGCTTCTATATCAGATAACAGTTGGTTGCATAGATTATGGTAAATTGGGAATGTTGACAGGAAGCCAAAGTATTACACTTTCAAATGAGCTCAAACTGAAATTCAAGACTACAATAGTGTATTAAGTCAGTCTTGACAAACAGAAAACACGTACTGTACTTGTGAACGTATACTACAGAAAAAACATTACAGAAACATTCTCACATAGGGAGCCACTGCTATTGAGCTTTAGTCACAGCTGATATATGAACTGCTGATTGCATATGTTAAAATATAAGCCATGTGTGACTTTTCTTTTCTTCAAATCATTTCTTCTACTGCCACCACCAGGGCTGATAAAGAAAAGACCAAATGGCACAACATAAACAGACACATGACAGTCTGCTGTGACAAAACATTTGAGCTTTTAGAATCACACACTTACAGTAGATTAATAACACCATATTATTGACATTCTTCTGGGCCTGATTTACACTGTTAAAAGGTTTCGGCTTGGTTTGATTTAAGACTTTTGAAAGTCTCATATGTTCATCAACGCTGCATTTATTTGATCAAAAAAGACAGTAAAAACAGTAATATTTTGAAATATTTGTATAATTTAAAACTGATCAATTTTTTTTTGTCATACATTTCAAAATGTAATTTAATCATGTGATGGCACAGCTGTATTTTCAGTAGCCTTAAGACACTCATCAGTGTAACACTGAATGTTGAACAAAATTTGCTGCCTCCTGGCAGGATTTTTGATGAATGGAAAGTTCAAAAGAACAGCATTTATTTGAAAGAGAGAACTTTTGTAACATTATAAAAGCCTTTACAGTCACTTTTGATCAAATGGTTTATCTATTCAGATTTAATATTCACCTTGATCAAGATTTAAACTTGACATTTTAAAAGGCTCTTGTCTTTGAGTCAAATTCCATTCCTTCAAAGAAATAGTACTCAAATTGAATGTTAAATATGTATAATTGGTTATACATTTAAAATGCTATTTTTAATTGTATAATTAATAACTTCGAATTGGTTAGCTACTTTTTAGTAGCAGCTTGAAATGTGGATGTTTTTTTTTTTTCAAATATACCTGTAATGCAGTTTAAACATTTGAAACCAGGCTATTATTTCAAAGTAGCTTCCCCAGAAACTGGAGATCTGGATCTTAAAAAGCATCAAAACGCAGTTCTGAGAAGCAAACACATCTCCATCAGACTGGCCAGAATCAGCGAACCTGTTGCTTAGCAAGATGTTGTGTACTACCTCTGCTGACTAAAGGAGAAAAGGGACAGGAGTGTAGAGACAGTAAGAACAAGAGGGGGAAAAAGGTAAAAAAAAAAAAAAAAAAGAGCTGGGATAACTGTCATGATTCCAAGCATCAGCCTCCACCACCCGCAGGTGAGTGCATCAGATAACACAAGTGCCAATGCCGGTGACACTGCACCTCAGCAAAAACAACAAGGGCACACACACACATACAGACAGCCATCACAGCTCGAGTGTGCCCGTTAGCAGGGGGATTTATTCTCTACATACGGTGCCGGGTGGTTTGAGGGAGCTCGGAGCTGATCACAGAGGATCCGAAAACAACATCCGTCCACTTTCACACTTCAGTGGAAGAGGTGGCCCCTCCCGGCAGGGCTGCGTAGTCTTGCCATCTGGAGAATAAATCGAGTGTGAAGTACAGTATAGTTTGGGACCAAGCTCCGTGGCGGCAGCTCAGCAGTCAGTTCATTAGTTCCAAACTTCCAGGGATTGGAGCTGGGAGGGGGGCAGTGCGGAGCGAGGCAGCCGCAGAGAGAAAGGGGAGGCGGGCAGGGAAGGAGAGGGGGGAAAGGAGCTGTTGAGTGGAATGCCCCAAACTGAGCCGCAGTCTATAGGGCATCTCTGCCACAAAACACACAAATAAACAAACTCGCCCCCGGAGTGAAAAAAAGACAGGTGTAGCCATCAGCCCCTGCCGGAGGAGAGAAAAGGACGACTTCCTACCCCTCCTTATCAGTAAGGAGAGATATTTTTAAATACTAAGTGTGTGCTAGTGTGAGAGCGGGAGTTAAACCTTGGTCCTGAGTGGCAGCGGCAGTCACTGAGTAGTCGGAACCGTCTGTCACATGGCACCAAGGGGGCAGGACAGGGTAAAGATTGGCACAGGATAGGACAACAACAACAAAATTAAAAAGAACTAAACGACTTTAAAATGTTTTAAAATCTATAAAGCTGCCTTGCTGCCTACTAAAGATTGGAACACAACTTTTAAAATATGAACAGATTTTTAAAACACAAAGGCATCATACACTTCGGAAGTTAAAAAAAAACAATCTGTGACCATCACACAATTCACGTTTTTCTATGGAATTTGTTCAACTCAAATCTGCAGGCTGGTTCTGACTTTCGGCAACTATGGTCGACTTCTCCAGACTATAAAAAGGCGGAATATTGCCTAGTTGTATACTAGGCCTTGTATGGTGTTTGGGTCTATGGGATCAGCTTTCACTTTTTGTCAGAAGAAAATTTATACGATTAATTATTTTTACAAACTCATACTCTTCGGCCTTGGCTCATTTTCTTTGAAGAACATATATCAGAACAAATTTTCACACTGTACACCCCCCTACACACTTTTACACACAGGCTGTTCAGGTCCACTGGACCCGGGAGTAATGAAAGTGTGGAAATTTTAGGTCCTGTGTACCTTCACTCTGTCCTACTATTGTCTGGGACTGATATTAGTATGGGTATGTGTGCTTATGTGTGTGTATGTGTGTGTGTGTGTGTGTGTGTGTGTGCGAGAAAGAGAGAGTCTGTAAGTCTAAGTATGAGTTTTGTGTTTCTGTTCCTGCCACTCCTACACAAGGTTGTATCACTCTAATTTATAAATGTGATCTAACAAAGGTAAAGGGCAAATATCAACCATATACACTGTTTATATTAGTTGGAATTGGGATGAAGTAAAGATCTGTTGAGCATTTTAACACTTTTTTTTTTTTAAAGCCCCAAAATGAAGCAGGTCCACCAGAGGCATGAACACTGGCTGAGTAACAAAAATATTAGGGTTAGGGAACCTCATAAGGGACTAATTCAGAACGCTCTACATATGTAGCAACTCTTTGTGGCACACAAGTAGGCTCGTTCTCTGCATGAAAGACACAAATGACAATGTCCATAGAGTCTGACGTTAGCATGCTGCTAAGCTAACAGCACAATAATTTAAAAAGCATAAAGAAAATACTATATACAAATAAAAAAAAAAAAAAGTTTTGCATTCAATAAAATAAATTTATGTAGGTTCTGGAAGAGAGCATGTGTATTCAATAAAGAGTTAATTTAATTTATAACTTCATAAAAAGTAAACAATTCTTCCACTAGGTAAAAAGTAGTTTAATCAAAATTAAGACTTCGGCTACCATTCATTTATCCTCAGATAATTCCTTGTACGATTGACTTTCTCCTGCAGAACAGATTTTTTAATTATTTATTTATTCTTTTTTATTCAGGGTTTGTGTGGACTCCAAAATTCTTCAAAAAATATTTATTTTATTCATAAAGACTTTTTTTTTGGCCAACATGAGGTGAGCTAATGACGGTTTGAATTTTGGGGTGAGCTATGGTCTAGGCTAACGCATATGCTCTGATCAACCCGATCTTATGGCAATTCGTACTTCTTTTAAGAGGTAGTACGATTTTAGAAAAACAAATTTTATGAGTTCCCCAATTCGTACGAATGGCCTACACCTAACCCTGCCCCTAAACCTT
Organism: Cirrhinus molitorella; assembly: GCA_033026305.1. Classification (NCBI taxonomy): domain Eukaryota; kingdom Metazoa; phylum Chordata; class Actinopteri; order Cypriniformes; family Cyprinidae; genus Cirrhinus; species Cirrhinus molitorella. The sequence goes on from CM065122.1 coordinate 18,470,083, forward strand.
CCCGTCACTGGGGTCTAGACAAATCATACAAAATCATACAAATGAGGTTGTACGAATACATACGAATTAGCCAACTCATAAAATACACACAAATTGATTTTGAGATAGCGTTGCCTCTGATATATTAAACTATGGTGCTTACATCAGGCATGAGAGTGGTTGTAAAACTTTTACAACTATTAACACACAACTAATTCTTTAACTGGACAAGTGACCCAACTGTAAACAGCTGTTAATAGAAGATAGAGACGGTAAAGATTAAAGCAAAAATACTGTAACAGGCAGAGCAAACTCACTGTTCACGAAGCACAAAATACTAGAAGGGTTAATATGAATACCTATCTTTGAGAGGAACTTACTATCTTAGGAAAAGTTTACATGGCATTTTCTTTTTGTCTTACCTCCATATATCACACATTAAATGTAGGATTTAAAAGCGCTGCACTGCTTTGTTTACACCAGTAACCAAGGAAAAGCTGTACTGCCACTGTTCCATAAGCGCCACTTGCTGTCAGAGAGTGAATCTGCATCTCATTCAGCCTGTCTGCTGTTTTTGTTTATGGATTATAATTACACAAAGCTAAGGTCAGACCATTATGTTTTTGCTTTAAATTTAAAATTATACAATCTAATTTACATCAGAAACTGCTCCTGCTACATGTAATTACATGATTAAAATGCAGTGGTTCTGCAGCTGTTTCATGCATTCTGATTCATATAAAGGCACAGCCAGGGGTAAAAACAAACAAACCACCCAGCACTAGTTTGAATATAGCATTTCCATCTCTCTAGTTATGATTTCCGATTCCATCTTCATTACCTTCTTGAATAAAAATTCAACAACAGGCCCAAGTATGTAATATTTGGAATTTACAGCAAAGATTCTTCCAATGGTCAGCTGTACAAAACTGAATAATTTTGAATAATGACACAATTTGAATGTGTTTGAGCACTGAAGTATTACAGGAACTCCTTGGTTAAATCAATGCTTCAACGTAAAAAAAAGTCCTCAGAACCTGTGCACGTGTACAATATGCGTTCCTTTTCCGTTCTCCTCACCAGCCCATAAAAGAGTAACTGAGCTGCGGGAGTAGTTTCATTTAGTGGCGCGAAAAATAAAACATCTATCTATAGGTATACACAAACCCCCATGGATTTCCAATTGCCGGTATGGGGAAAACAGCTGAGAGTGTGGGAAGTGAAAGAGCGGGTGCCGAGGAGTGAAGTGTGTTTTATTATTGAGTTAATAACTCATTTTTACATTACACAGTTGTGTGCTAGCAAATAAATAATGGATCGCAGCTTTCCCCATACCATGCCAGGCTCTTTAAAGTTAACATATGGTCTTTAAAATTGACTGTGTCTTGTACGAAGGATTGTAAGTGCTTGTAGTCTTGACAGATTTACACCATCAAAAAGCTGAGGAGAAATGGGATTATTTTTCAGGCTCTTCGCGAAGTACATTGCTATTTTTCAAGAGTGAGTTATTAGCATTTTTATCTGGGAGACTGCAGAGAGCGTTAATTCTATCAGCCCTGACAGGAACACGAAGTAACGAAAAGAAACCCGCTCAGCTCAGAGAGGGGACCCAAAACCCTTCTCTAATGGCATTTTCGGCCCTCTCAGATCACCTAGTATTAATATTCTTTGACAAAATAATCCTATCTCGGCACAACCCCACCCAGAACTGAATTTTGTCGCACAGTGATATATGTCAGTATGCTGAGGTATTGGATGGTAACAATGCCTCCAAAGCACATTTTTGGCACTTAAAAGCCGTCAAAGATGGATCAAGTCATAACTAAAGCTCTAAAACAACACAAAAGACCTGAAAGCATTAATCTAGCTTTAGCCCAGCTTTAGTAGATACTTTCTTGAAACCTTTTCCCCCACTTGGTTGTGATAAAGAAATTAGTGGGTGTTGGAAAACATTGGGATCCATCACCTTTTTCAGGGGTCACCGTTTAGGCTGTCTGTCAAACTTTTTCCCACTCAAGCAGGAATAGCCTCTGGCCATATCAATCATCTTTATTAACATGACTTAAAAACCTTTGTTAGCTGACTCCTTTCCGCCGGTTCTCCTTTTAGCTCCTGCTCCAATCACGATTTCATGGAGAGGTAAACAGGGCCAATTGGCTGGCTGTGTGGGCGGGTCGAGAATGCTTTTAACCTGCAGCATCTGCTGAAGTCCTGCTGTTTGCTCAGTGTGAAGTGGGCACCTTGTTTCAAGTGAATGTGATAGGGGGGCATTTTTGCCTTTATTGGCACATAATGGGACGGAAATGTGCTTGTTTTAAGCATTGCGCTTAGGTAGCTTTCTTTGGAGTGATTAAGGATCAGCACCTGGCTAAAAGAGAGCTTTAAATGATGAGGATTTGGTGATTATGTCTCACAGAGTCAGGTGTTGGGTAAAGAATAAGAGGTTAAGGCGGTCGGTACCTTCTTGTTGAGGGCAACTCCATCTTCGCAGTCCAGAACGGCGCAGTCCACATCCAGCGAAGTCAGTTTCCGCAGTTTTCTCTCATCGTTGCCGGGAACGTACAGTACGGCACGGCGTGGTATGTACTTCAGAGAGGTGCCAGGAGTATGATGGGAACGCTGGCTGGACTGACACCAGGGAACCGCAGACAAAAGTAGACGACTTATCCCCCTGAGAAAATTCAAACATTTATGATGACATTTTAACATGGGAGAATGGCACATTTTCTGTCTCATCTATTAATTTACATTAAAAATGCCATTCATACAAACAATCCCTTGAATAAACCTGGCCTATGAGAAGCATGTTTTTAATTTCTGTAACTCTGATATCATTCTTTTTTTTATTTTTTTATTTACTGCCCTAATATCAAATTAATAAAAAAAGGAAGCCTAATTAAAAGAATGAAATTCTTGAAAAGAAACATTTAGCATAATGTGATTGTGACAGTTTATTACTGTATATTTGAAAACTGTTCGCCACCTAAAACCATGTGGTTCAACCAACATGTAGGGAAAAGATAAAACAGGAAATGATATAATTGAGAGGACACCTGCAGACCTTCATGACTGTGTGTCAAGGTCAGTCAGCATCTTAAAGCATCAGATAATTTGACGATTTGTGACAAGGCAAAGTAAGTTCAGTTTGTAAAATCATTTGGTGCAATTGCACAAAAACAGTGATATTTGTGACCCTGGACCACAAAACCAGTCTTCAGTAACACGGGTATGTTTGTAGCAATAGCCAAATGTACATTGTATGGATCAAAATTATCGATTTTTCTTTTATGCCAAAAATCATTAGTATATTAAGTAATATCATGTTTTGTGAAGATGTTTTGTAAATTTCCTACTGAAAATGTATCAAAAGTTAATTTTTGATTAGTAATATGCATTGCTAAGAACTTCATTTGGAAAACAGTTTCGAAAATATTTACGCTTATGACTGGTTTTGTGGTCCAAGGTCACATTTATGAATAAATAATTCATGATTTAAAAAAAGAAAAGTACAAATAAAATAAAACAAATAAAATACAAGTACATAAAACCCATAAACAATCTCTGGAACTGCTCTGAGTGTCACTTCATAAGCAATTTACAGTTTCTTTAAAAAAGGTCTTCACAGCAACCCATCAAAATAAAAGTTTGGTTTAACTTGTAGAAACTGACAGAAGTATATTACTTAATGTAATGATAGTACTACTACTAAAAATTATTATTAACCATTATTTTTTAAAGAATGTTATCCAGAAAAAAAAATATTTAACAGAATAAATGTAAACACACAACAACAAAAAAAGAAATATATATATATATATATATATATATATATATATATATATTTCTTTTTTTGTTGTTGTGTGTTTACATTTATTCTGTTAAATATTTTTTTTTCTGGATAACATTCTTTATATTTTATTTATTTATTTATTTTTTTTACATAAAATTACTGTTTTTGTAGCAAAACAGATTTATAGGTCCTAATTTAATTTGTTAAACTTTTAATAAATTGCTGTTAAATTTTAAGTTTCATGATTTCAGTTAATTAGACGTGCTTTTAGATTAAAATGTTTTCATTTTACCATTAAGACAGAAATATTTAAACAGATAAAAAGCTGAAAAATTGTTTTAATAAGGCCCTACTTTTTAATTCTAGTTAAACCAGATGACATTTTAGAGTTAATAAACTTAAACCTTTCTTGAAAATAGTATGTCAAAACCAACAAGAATACAAAGAGTAACATTTCTAAGCACATGCGTTTTAAACCAGATAATGTGTTTTAAAATATTGTGACTTGTGAAGTGTTGGCTTTTAGAGATCTGTAGCCATGCGTGTGTTTGCTGATCTCTCTTTATGCCCGCACACATGTAACAAACCTCTGGCTAATCTCAAGTGCTTAGCCAGAACTTCAATTTCCCTTCCAAATCTTTACAAACTGAAGAAACAAGGTTTGTTTTCCTTTCAGTCCTCTAATGGATAAGCACTGCTGACCTGAGGCTGTTATCTCCGACAACATCAGAGCAAACGCTTCTTCTCTAATGCTAATTCACAATGGCTTAGCAAGCACAGCTGAATAAATCTATTTAGGGCCAAGCCAGTATGATGTGAAAAAGACTTGGGAGAGATTACATACCCCAACACAACCAAGTTAACACAAGACCACAAATCTGTCTGCTAAATGAGTTCTAGAAGCTGTCAGATTTCCGTTCCCCTGTGTCAGGGCTAATAGAGGTGTGCGTTTATGGCTTAATTTCCACATTTTATCACACACTAATAACCACTGTTATGGCTCAGACACGTTTTAATTGTTTTTTTCGGTATGTCGGGGTGTTCAAACAATTAGCGTTAATAAATGCGCCAAATAATTGGTATCACATACAACTAATTACAGCCGGGAACAGTCATCGCTTGTCGGTTCCTTGCGATTGCACATGAAGGGACCGTATTAGTTGACTGTATTCCTTTCCGCCCCGACAAAAAGAAGGGGGTAGCATAGTGCTTTAAGGGGGGAGTGAAGGGGTGAAGTATTCTCTTTTGGTCTTTGTTGTCAAAAGAAGCTAAAGTCACTTCAATAGCCACTTAATCCAATCCTTCACGCTTACAATTGCCCTCAAGAACCAAGCGAGCATATTCTCGACTGAGATGATGCAGCTATACCAGGCAATTAAAAGCAGTTCAGGTAGTTATGGCTGCGAGCACTTTGCGGGCCTAAGTACACAGAGTCTCGGCAGGGATTCTCAATACTATAGTGTTCGGATTTGGTCAGTGGCACTAGCTCAACAAGGGGAAGGAGGAGGAGGAGATATGCAAAACCACTCTCAATGCAGACCGAGAGAGAAAGAGAGAGAGGGGAGGAACTTGCTATTACTCAAGACCCCCAAATCTTACAGTGCCCGGATTGGCAATAAAGAATACAAACAGCGAAATTGGATAGAACAATCGCAGAGGAGGCACAGGGCATTATGCATGTACGTGTGTAGGGGGTTGGCAAAGAAATGGGTATGGCAAAAGGGGGAGGGAGGATCCAAATTAAATCTTCTACATTCAATGCATACTGCTGCAGGGTGAAAATGTTAAAAAGCCATTTTAAGTGAGCACTTGAAAAAGAAATAAATTATCTTGTAAGTAGGAGGCTTACAAAACGATGGCACTCGTAATTAAAGAATAGATTTCATAAAGGAGCAGAAAAAAAAAAAAAATGTAAAAACCTCCATGGGGGAAGAGAGGGCTTTCCTTGATGGATCTTTATCAGAGAGAGAAAGGGAGCGGGAGCAGATCGCTTGACGGAGGTACAAGGGGTCTAATAGAGAAACGCCATTCAGCGCTACTCTCCCTCTATGCCTTTTTAAACACAGTAGGGGTTTCACTTTGCTGCAACCTAGCTGCCACAGGGAAAGAGAGGAGTTTGCTTTGTTTAGTTGTTACTCTCTCTTTTATGTTTGAAGGAGATAGAGGAGGGAAAGACAAGTCGGTAAATTCAGGAAAGGTTTTTTGCTGTTCTCCGAGGGTGGCGGTTTGAAAACTAAGCGGCTGGCCTCTCACGCGAGAGAGCGTGATGATGTGTGTGCAGCAGGGGAGGACGCTGACTGTGTGTTCGTGTGCTGTAGACACGCACACGTCCATGTCATGGTCATATTAACACATGCATAACCATCAGGCTTCTAATAAAAGATTTCATACAAGTTGCACGACAATACATACACAGAGAGTAAATCTCACACTCTCATTTCTCTTACATTTACATTATTTATACATCTTTGTTAATGGGACGGTGCATTCAAAAACAAAAAGTTTATCATCATTTACTCAACCTAATGTCATTCCAAATCTGTATGATTGACTTTCTTCTGCGAAACACAAAAGAACAGATAGTACTGTTTATCCATACAATGAAACGAAATGGCAACCAATGTCATTTTTTGGGCCCTAGTATTCTATTTTGCATAAAAAAGTAAGTTATACAGGTTTGGAATGACATTATTTAAATTAATTTCTAGAGTTCCCATCTTAGTTTTTCCAAATATATAATTGTGATAAAAATGGAAAATAATAGGTTTAATAAAAATTGGATAACAGGCATAGAAAACCTATTCAAATTAGTTAGGTCAGTGGTCGAAGTCCACTTAGCACATTTCAAATCCATTTCATTTTAAGGCGTCTTTATTCAGCGCAGAGTATTATAATTCATTCTGACTTGGGAATTTAATTCTCAGGTAGAAGAACTGATTGACAGAGACCAACCAAAGGAAAAAAATAAATGTCTGCGTTTCTTGAATGAGGTTCTTATTCACAGACACTCTGAGCCACATCACACAAAGAAATTACATCTTGTCTTTTCTTCAAATAAAATGTTTGTAAACGAATTGTTGTTTCACATGGCTTATAATACAGTGTATTGATGCTGTAATAGCAATGCAAACACTGCAAATGTAATTAGTATTAGCTTATGCAGTAGTTTGAAATGTTGGCTTACTTAGCCATGAAAGTCATAAAACTTTGTGGCATACCACTCTCACATTATAAACCAAGCGGAATCCTGTTTAACAATGGCTAATGAGATTTTTATACCAACTTTTAACATACTAATTCATTCACGAAACTCACTGCAGGAAAATGAGCTTATCTCCCAGTGATTTATTTGATTACATGATTTGCCCACTTCTCATTTGAATCCGTACTTAGCTAAGAAAACCCTGAAATGAATACGCGTAAGAGTAACTCAAGTGGCCAATATTAAGTGTACAATAATTCACATAAAAAGCAACACAGACCATGGGCAATAAAAACAAGAAGCAATAAATGTTATTACAGCACTACGGCAGCTCTGGAACCATTTGGAGAGGGCCAGCCTTCCCGGCCAGATCCGTACAGTGCTTCCGAGATACGCAATCTGGACCATTTTATTGTTACATCTGTCCGGCATTTTTCCCTGTCATTAAACTATGATATACGTTTTATAAGTTCAGCAATCCCTGATGTAGACAACATTTCTGCAGTCCGCACTTTGCTGGACTTGAAAGGCTATGATAACAGGGTGGTTAGCGTAGCAGTTAGTGGATTTACTGGTGAGAGTTCTGAGGTTTTCTGCTCTTTGCTGCTTTTATATGCTTCTAGACAGGCCTGGTCCTCATTAAATGTAAGTCTGGGTTCCCTATATAAGAGGACCAAAAGAGAATACAAAAACCTCTGTTGGTTTGGTTGGACATCGATTTTGCTCTATTACTGTCCTTCTAAACTGCACTGTTGCATTAAGAAAAGAAATGTTGGTCAGCAACGTTTGTCAGATGTTCTTATTTAACCTCAGATGTTCCTTTTCCTCTTCTAAACTTGAGATTAGACCCCAAGTAGGAGGTCTGAGAACGTATGGGGTCATATACCATCACTTTCAAAATGCCAACTTACCAGGAGACATGATGTGAAGATTTACTGCATGACTTTAACGTTGACATAAGTAGCTATTATATTTTTCCTAATGATACTGTAAGCTAGCCGCACAAACTAAGAATGCACTCGTTTAACCGCCCACTGTGTTCGCTCTGGCTAAAAACATGTTGGTGACATTTTAAATAATAAGTGCACCAGTCCTGTGATGCAACTTGCATCTGCATTTTATGATAAAACAAAAAGACCAGCATTTCATCTTAACTTGCACTGAGAAAACAACCCACAGGCCAAATCTTCCACTTTGAAGGTGCTGTGAAATCAAACGATGGCGACAAAAATAAAATAGCCTTTTAGAAAACAACATAAGTAATTTCCAGACAAAATAAACAAAGATTTCTCTTCTGTTTTGTCTGTTTCCTACAGCATCGAATTTCAGCCTTTGAACCCCTGTGTTTCATGTATTCATAAACAGCCTTGGACACGGCACCATGGATAAATATGTTGTCCAATTTAACCCCCCCCCCTCCCCATCTCATATAAGCACTGTCAACTGCAGCTCTTTCAATATGCAGATTTCACAATTATTTCCAGCGTCTGCCAGCAACAGCAGTAGCTGTGTCTAAAATGCACAAAATTAAAGATTTGTGTTTCTACTCTGCGATAATCAGCATCTTTTTAATATGCAAACTATTTCCAGGAACTGTCGTGTTTGGGCTTTTAAATTAAATTTAGGAATGAGGTGGGAGGGAGTGGATGAAACAGAAGGTTAAAAAAAACAAAACAACAAAAACAAATCAATGGCGTGATGCATAAACATGAAATAAGTTCGGAAGACGGTGGAGAAATAAACGGTCAAGGAGTCATCAATATTTATCCCATTTCCAGGCCTTGTCTTGCCCTCCCACCTCCTCCTGGCACCAGGCTAAAACAATCCCAATAAAAGCTGCTTCTCAGCATGGGATCGGCCTTGTTTTCCAGTCAGAAGACACAAGGTGCCGGTGCTAAAATATGTGGCCAAATTAACCGTGGGGAACTGACGAGAGTCAGAGAGGCAAAGTGAAACTTTCTTCTCTCTTTTGCCACTTTACCTCCCTCCTTTTCTCCCATTCCAATCCCTCTTTGGGCTGACAGACACATCTGATCCTCTCGTAACAGGATCAGCTGGTGGCTGGTGACCCTGGCAACAGTATCCCAGTAGTTGCGTGTTCTCTGCTCCACCATCGTTCCCCTTGCCGCTGCCTCATTAGAGTGGATTTTACGCCCTAATCTGCACAATGAGGGTGAAGTCATAGCAGTTATGTGCACTGGCCTACGCGTCTACCTGTAATCCTTGTGGAAAAGACTTGCTCGCTCTCTCCCTTTCGCAAAGCTGCACACACACAATGGCTGACAAACCGCAAACTCTAAGCTCTAATTCTTCTCCACACAAAAGCTCAGACTACAGACGGCTCAGCTGTCAAGCATCAGAGTGTTTTTGTTTCCTGGACCAAAGACTCATGACTGCCTGCCTTCAGCATGAGGAACGTCTATATCCAATCCATCACACCACAGCAAAATAATAACAACGACCTGTTGTCGAAAGTTACCCGTTCCCGAAATAACTTCTGCAGATGTGTGCGCTAATAAGCACCATAAAAACTATAGTTTCAACTAATGTGCCAATGCGAGAAACCGACCGTTCTGTTCGATTGTTGTCCACAGCGGGAACGACACTGAAAATTTTCCCATTAATTTTTCTTTAGAAATAATTGAGAAGGGTCCATCAAAAGGAGGGAGCAAGCGATGGGTGTGGGGAGGGCAATGGGGTTAGCTTTTAACTTAGCATTTTTATTGACTCCGGGAAAACAAAATAAGGGATCCTACTAAGAGTGTGCACTCGGCAATAGTCATTCAGGCCTTTGGAGCTCCATTGTAGCACTTTGAAGGGTTTGAAAGGAAACCCCACTGGTGAAAATCCAGTGGAACATCTCCACAACAGAGCACAACTGTTCCCTTCGGCTTGAATGGGAGGGACATAAAAGGGGAGATGGACTTCTGAGGTACAGCCAGAAACAAAGGCAACAAAAGTGCTGATCATGAGGGAAAGACACAACTCGTTGCGGCAGAGGGGCATGGAGAAAAGGAGCCTTAGACAATGGCACTCATGGCCAAGTGACACACTGAAGAACCGAAAAATCTACACAAGAAGTGCTTCCCTCCCCGCTTTACAAAAAACCCCACAAGGAACTGCTGGACGGCTGAGGGGCCGGATTGTCCCAGAGGGGCAAAAGGACGAGCGAGAGGAACAACGCCAGACTGACAGCAAAGTATAGCCAGAAAAGTGAAGAAAACAGCAACAGTCAGAGAATCTGACAGGAGGAGATGCAAAAAGATAGGGGGGGCTTGTTTTATTCGGGGTAAGACGGGAATATTCAGGAAGAAAGAGACAGAATAAGAGGGAGGAAGTCGCTCCTGTCTCTCTAGGCACTTTAAAAGGTGAAGCTCGATCTCTGATGCATTCCCACAGTGCGAGCTCTGCCACAGCGCCACTATTCCTGACGCTCCACTCTGTTCTTTTCCAGGACTTTTGAAGTGCCTCTTTGTGCATCAACACAATTAGCTTTTAACCCCCGGAGAAACACTCATCCCCACCCACTCGCCTATTCAACATGTGGACGACTCTTAAAGAGCTGATCGCCTTCATCTCGTCCGGATAAAAAGGCCCTCGTGACTCCAGACATAAATAAATAAGTCTCATCTATAATTATCATGCCCTCCACTAACATTTCCCCTGCTCATTCCCGACACTTTGTTGGAACAGAAAAGATTCTTTTAGCAGAACCAGTGTGCGTTGTCCATTTTAATGGGTGGCAGGGCTTCATTTACAGTTAAATCGTGTCACCTCCAAGAATGAGAGCATCTGAACACAAGCCGGTGAGGAGGAGAGGGGGGAGTGATTTGTTTGACATGTTTTTATAAAATCTCTCCAAACGATGGCCGCCTCCCCTTCGCACCGGGTCATTTGCATGCTCAAACACACAGCCCAAGCCTGAAAGATTAATGCTGATATGCATACAGAAAGAACTAATTTTGAGATATGCATAACGTGCTTTGAAATGTTCTGCACGTGCCTGTCCTTAGAACTTATGATATGCAAATAAAACTACTTCATTTCAAACTTGTTAAAAAAAAAAACAATGTGACAGTTTACCTAAAAATTTTAATTCATCATTTACTCACCCTCATATCAGTCCAAACCTGTCTGACTTAAGATATTTTGAAACATGTCTCAATGTCCTGGTCAAACAGACAAAGTCCTTCAAGTCATATATTCATATCGAATTTTAATGACAGCATTTTCATTTTTGGGGTGAACTATTCCTTTAATGTTAACTATAAAAGTAAATCTGAGGAAAGAATCATAGAATCTCTGGGGATCTCTAAGGGATGTTCTGACAGTTTTATAGTCTGATCATTCAGAAAAGTAATAGACTGCAACTGTTACATGTTGAGATACTATGTTGATGTTCAATACATGTGATGGTAATTTTGTTCAAAAACTACCAAACCTTGCCTTAGTAAGCATCAGTAACTAGAAAATTAATCATGCTGTCATTTATGCTTACAGCAAAAACCAAAGAGCGGAAAAAAAAAAAAATCAAACTAAGATCAACAGTTTCCCTCCGGCTGATGATGACAGACAGAATCCCAACTTGCACATTCCCAGTCAAAAGGTCCAGGCGATCGAGGCAAGAGGAGCCTACTTTTAACCCACGACTCTTTCTTTTTCTTTCACTTTAGCTGATTAATGGATCAACGCTGTAATTGATTAGTGGCAAGGTGTGAATTTAACCAGAGTTCAGCAGCAATAATGGTCTCTTGACAATAGCAGTCGGCGTAAAATGTAAAATGATAGCCTGCAGCCTGATGGCCATCAAAGGAGAGCAGCCCACATAAAGAGGCCGGCTATTCTCTGGAGCGCTGAATTTCTTTGGGCTCTTTTCTCTTGGTAATGCTGTCAGTTTAACTGACAGGAACCATTATGGACGGTGCTTGTCAGCTCACCTTCATAAAACAAGCTGTAAAACAGCAAATAACAGGCTTATATGGCTTCATTATCTGAGGCACTCTAAATCACAGTGGAGGCGCTGGGTTCTCGTGTGTGTGGGTGCGTGTACCATCCCTTCGGTTCAACCCTCAACTGCGAGGGCAGACAGGGCGTTTTCAGGGAGTAAAAAGAGGGAGAGAGAGAAGTTGAGTGGGTCAGTCTCTTCTCTAAGCGCTAATAAACCTCATCCTTTTCATCAGCTACAACGGTGAGAGAAGCCCCTCGCCATGTTCACCAATCATTATCCAACACTTTATTAATTAGTCCACATCCACTCGCCTATAGTTCCAGACCGATGTGATCAGGGCCATCCAATGTTAAGATAAAATGTCCTCACAGTGGGACGCAACTTAAGTGGAGAGGAAAAGAACAAGGAGGGAGAGAGATTGTGAGACAAAGAGCGGGAGAGAGAAAACATTGTGTTAGTAAAAGTACTGCCCCAGTGAAATTATTTAAGAGGAAACGCGACAGAACGGGGTGGTCGAGGCACAGATGGAGACTGCATCTGGGAGTAGAAACCTTTTGCCACTGCAGCACGCTTGACGAGCAATCGGTTTTATTTATTTCATGCAAATAGATCCGGGCCTTTCACTAACCTGACAGCGGGGGCCGCGAGGTGTCGGCCTGTTTGAGGCGCTGAGCATCTCCGACTGCTCGCTGAGGTGCTGCAGGGAAATATTGTGCGATAGGTGGAGGCAGGGCTGTCATGATATCAGATTTTCACTATATGATTATCACAGCCAAAAGAATTCACAATGTTAATGCCAATATCATAAAAAATAATATTGCTATCAGTCAAATTTTGGTTAACAAATCACATTTAAAATACCAGAGAAAAATACCTATTACTGCTCTCTGTAAACATTTACCTTATATTTGCTTTTTTTTTTATTGCTGTTTGTTTTTCATTTTTATTTATTTATTTATAATATGCGTGTTATACTGTATATGATAATATATGCACAATATAGCCATGAACAAGCTTCTTTTTTTTCTTCTTCTTCTATCTATATGCCTGTATAACTTGTCCACTGTTTATTGCTTTGGCAACACTGTGATTTTCCACAGTCTTACCAACAAAGCTCATTTGAATTGAACTGAACTGAATGGAATTGAATTGAGAGAGAGAGAGAGAGAGAGAGAGAGAGAGAGAGAGAGAGAGAGAGAGAGAGAGAGAGAGAGAGAGAGAGAGAGAGAGAGAGAGGTGTCATCTACTCCGTCATGATTTTGCATGGCTGGAATAGCTACACATCATCTTGTTTTTTTTTTCTGTTTTATGACAGGCGGCAACAAGCTCTAAGATGCAATATCACCAAAAGCGTACTATTTGAGTATCAACGACTTTTACTGATGCTAGATTGCTTGTGATATAATATTATGTGAAGTATTTACATGATATCAATATTTTATTACTTTGAATAGCACGATTACTTCTCATCAGACCGTTTCTCAGTCGGGGGTTCCTGAAAACCTCTTGTGAAGTAATTCAGGGTGGTATTGAAGATGTGTTTTGATAAACATGAATCTGGCGTTTAGCAGTTTTTTTAGTAGCACAGCTTTGACTGACTCATTAAATTGATTGAATCATTCAGTTTTTAAACTAATTCATTTTTTCTTTCATGAGTTTTCTTTTTTTTTTTTCCTTCCTTCATTGAGGTATTTACTTACTTCCTTGATTCATTAATTTAGTAGTCCTAATATAGAACATATATTCAAACAAAATGATTCAGATATAAAACTCAAATTATGATAAATGCAAATAAAATGAGAAAATAAATGAATGAGGAGAGCCAAATATTACCAATACTACATTTCACTGACAGTCAGCCTTTGCCTGAGACAAACAAATGTGGTAATTGTTTGGCAAACAGTGTGATTTGAGCGGTGTGGTTGGGATTGTTCTGGGCACAGCAGTGAGTGGAGGACAGAGAAAGAGACAGGAGGAACAAGAGATCAGTGTGACTGTCTCTTTAAACACGGGGAGGGATCGAGAGAGACTGACACAGGTTGAGAGGGCTGACTGATTAGCGTTTGTTTTAAACAGCAGTGCTAAGATTGACGAGTCGCTGCCAGAAGCTCTGCATGCCTGACACTCTCTTTCTCACTCCTACACACTCAAATCAACTACAAAAGACATTAGATGACATACATGACTTAGAGGACTAAAAATGACTATAAAAAGTGACATTTTTATATTTTCTTCAGAAAATGAGCACAAGACTCACCATCATGATGCTAAGGTATTGCTGATGGTTGACAGGATGTTTCTGTTTTTGTTCCTAGGTGATTACTTTCTGGACCAAATAAACAATCACACATTTGGTATGTCCAAAATTGCACACTACATTTTCAGATTACTTGGAAAATGTTTGAACATACTATATATTATGAATATGGGTGGTATGTATAAAATATGGATACACTACATTCACCATGTTGTTACTGTCACGTGACCGATCAGCGTCAGTTGTGTCACTTCACTGTCATTCACAAGTCCTCTCCCATGGCCTTATGGGATAGTAAAGAATCTATCGAAAACACACTTCAGAATCTCAGCAGATATAGTAGGTCATCCGGGTACTTTTTGCCATTACAACGTATTTTTGCAAATGATGCATCAAACTTTTGGGAACCAATAAGGCCCTATGATTTCCATGATGTGGAAAACGCGGACAGAATTGCAGAATCCAGTCATAAAAATGAAATTTTTAAACTATTTAAAAATGATTCTTGCTTGTTCCGCATGTCTCTGTGTGAATGAATTGTGCAGATTCACAGTTTTTCATTTACTATGCACATAAGTATATGTGAAGCACGCATGACGGTTGCTGTGTTTTCAGCCTCTGCTGCCCCAAGATTTAAGTACATGAACACAAAAACAATCTTTAGAGCTGCACCTACAGTCACTTAATGAGAATTTTATATTATATACAAACAGAAACTTAAAAGTCTCCACAGCAACCTGTCAAAATAAAAGTTTGGTTTAACTTGAAGAAACTGTGACAGAAATATATTACTTATTATACTACTACTAATAAAATTTTAACTAAAATATTGATGCTTACGATTATTACATTTAATGAAACCATTAAAATGGAATCCAAAAAAATAATGAAAAACATTTTGGTAAAAATGTACAATTTGGTAAAAAAAAAAAAAAAAAAAACTGAATCCGAGAAAAAAAAAAAAAAACGTATTTCATAGGGCCTTCATTTTTTTGTTTTGTTCAACTTTTAATAAATGCTGTTAAACTTTGTAAGTTTCATTATTCCAAATAATTACATCTGCTTTCGGATTAATAAAGTGTAATTTATTCATTAAAAATCTCAAAACAAACAAACAAACATAAAATTTAAACGGAAAAAAATGCATTTGGGAAAAAATAAAACAATTTACAGGGCCATAAACCAATATTCAGCCTATTGAAAAAAATAAATAAATAAATAAAAATAAAAACAGGGCCTAAACCATTTACAGAAACAGTGATACTTCTGACCTTGGACCACAAAACCAGTCTTATGTAGCATGGGTATAATTGTAGCAATAGCCAAAAATACATTGTATGGGTCAAAAATATAATTTTTTTTTGTTTGTTTGCCAAAAATCATTAGGATATTAAGTAAAAATGATGTTCCATGAAGATTATTTGTAAATGTGCCATTGCCAACAGCATTTGGACAACTTTAAAGGTGATTTTCTCAATATTTAGATTTTTTTTTTTGCACCCTCAGATTCCTTATTTTCATGTCGTTGTATCTTAACCAAATATTGTCCTATCCTCACAAACCATACATCAATGGAAAGGATTCTTGTGTATAAATCAATTTTAAAAAAGAAAAGACCCTAATGACTGGTTTTTGTGGTCCAGGGTCACATTTAGCTCTTTTTAGCTCTTCTCAGATAATGCGTTTTGACTGTCAGTGTCTATTTTTTGCGCACAACATGGATAAACTACAACAGCTAAACATGTCAGCAGTGTGGACGCAATTCACTGTAAAATTTGTGAATATGAAAAATGTGTAAATATGCTAAATTTGGTGTTTTGGTAAAAATAAAAAACAATCGATGCATCACCCATTTTGATGCATTTTATTATTTACCAGTCAGACAGCTTATAAAAGTAATAGATAAGTGTTTAAAGTATTCATGCCTTCACCACAAAAGGTTCAAGACAATTCACACTCCAAAGTGTCCATACACTATTCCAGAGTGCATTACGAATATCTAGGTGTGTGCATTTAAGAATGCAACATGCACCCACACACTCTTGCATGCACCCACACACAGGTGGCTAAACAAATCTAACCTATATGCCATGTCAAAGGAAGCAAACACACACACACACACACACACACACACACACACACACACACACACACACAGGCTCTCACACACTCACTCAGCCTCAGACAGGCGTTGCTTTGTCATACCTCTACTCTCGACAGGCCCTGCCATTTCCACGCCATGCTCAACTCTTCTGGCTGCACTCCAAAGCACCTCAAACGCACGCCTCGCTCAGTCCCTCCGCCATATGGACAGATCTGAGCCCTTTGTAGTCATCTCTCTATGGAGGGCCTACCTGACTAAAGCCCAGCGGACTGCGACCTGCAGGGATGAGCACGCCGGCGCCAGAGATTGGCTCTTAAACACGGCGTAACACTTGCCATCTGACTGCCGTAACAATCTGCACTCTTCACACACACATATACACCAGACGGACATTTCATGACTTCTGCAGAATAGAAACAAGAAAAATAGATTCTTTCATATTCTTTTTCCCCCAATTTTCAACATATTCGATTTAACGTAATGGAATGCATTTCATAAAAAGGTGCTATTCAATTATTTACTCACCCTATTGTCAATCAAAATTAATTTTCTTTGGTGGAATACATAATAAGATATTTTTATTATGTATTCAATATAGAATCCCTAAGCTGTTAAGCTGCAAAAAAAAAAAAAAAAAAAAAAACACCATAAAAACACTATAAATGTAACCACTGCACATCTTCTTTTTTTTTTTGGTGAGAAAAACTTAAATTCATTATATATGCATATACATGTAAACTTCATTGGCATTAAACCTTCCAGGTTTAGAACATCAATATGCACAAAAATTATTTGAGAGCCACAGTTCTTTAGCAAAAAGTGGTGTACAATTTAGACAATTTAGGCTTAAGAAGATATGGAATTTAGTAGTTTGATGGACAAGTTTAAATGTGCTGTCCTTTTTGAGCAGCGTGTGAGTTCACTGAATATTTGTTCCACAAAAGATAGAAAGTCGTTTGAAACGACATGGAGGTGAATAAAATGATGACAGAAGTTTTATTTTTGAGAGTCTATTCCTTTAACTCTTACATTAAGACGTCAGGATGCTTACGCAATGACTGCGGGGCACAGACCATAGCAGCATGTGTGTGTGTGTGTGTGTAGAGGAAAGATGGATGGTCTAGCTGCACCACAGGTGGCTGAGGCCCAGCACAGGGAGGATACGGGTCAGAAAGACTCTGTCTCCAGCTTTGAGGATATGAAGGCAGCCCATGTGTCTCTTTGAACAGAACAACTGAACACAGAACAAATAGTGAGAATTCATAGACAGAGAAAGACCCAGGTAAGATTTTCCCATATCATCCATCTGTCCATTAGCCTGGAGCTCATGTATATGACAGGAATCTGGGTTTTAAATATGTCCAGATTAAACAAATGGCACTAGAATGACTCTGCATTCAGTTCTGCATGGTAATGTCATGTTATTGTATATTATAATATTAACATTTGTTGACATATGTGACCCTGGAACACAAAACCTGGACCAGTCATAATGGTCAATTTTTTAAAATTGAGATGTATATAATTATACAGATTTATACCGAATAAATAAGCTTTCTATTGGTCTATTGGTTTGTTAGGATAGGACAATATATGGCCGAGATACAACTATTTGAAAATATGGAATCCGAGGGTGCAAAAGAATCAAAATATTGAGGAAATCGTCTTTAAATTGTCCAGATGAAGTTCTTAGCAATGCATATTACTAATCAAAAATTAAGTTGACATATATACAGTAGGGAATTTATCAAATTTCTTCATGGAACATGATCTTTACTTAATATCCTAATGATTTTTGGCAATAATTTTGACCCATACTATTTATTATAGGCTATTGCTACAAATATACATGTGCTAATTATGACTGCTTTTATGGCCCAGGGTCACATATATTCTGTTCTATAGTATATTAAACATGAATATTAAACATTTAATGTGTATCATGCTTCAAAGTGAATAAAAAAATCCATATGTTCCATAATTGTTGTTAATAAATGGAAAACACATTAGGATATACATTTTTGCAAATTCATCCAACAAAATTACAAACAGCATTTGTTTCAATATTGGCCTATTTAAAAAGCACTGGATCTAAAATCAAATGAGTGGAATTAGCCATTCCTACCATAGGACTGTTTACTCTGTTGCAATTTTATCTAATCCCAAACACTTCCTCTAAAGCTGCCCAACACAAGCCTGATTAGTTTACCTCGCCCTCAAGTGGTAGGACCTGGTACTGCATGTGCTTCTGCAGCATCTCTTCAGTGTGCTTCTGAAAAATTGGGAAATCATGATTCTGCCAGGAGTGACTGGCAAAATTAAAAACAAATACACAATTATGTGCGTTTATAGAAAAGGAAAATGGGACAAATGTTTTGCATCACATTTCCCAGGGCACAAATTGCCTTTATAAACTCACACATGCTTGAATTGTTGGTTAGACATGGAACAAATGAGAGGTGCCTCTTTCACGGGTGTCCCCCTTTCCTCTAAAACATGCTGAACCCAGAAAAGATGTGGAAACGGGCACTGCCATTACTTAACAAAGAGACTGTGACACTCGTGCTGACCCTGGGTCAGTGAAACCTGTCATGAACCGTGTGCATTTACAGCACTATTAGACATTTAAGCAGGATTCAGACTCTCTCAGGCATGAATGTTTCCACCAGACCTGCACTAATAGCATCTAAACAGCTAATATCAACAGGACGGCCATTCAAATGCCGCACGCATGACTGACGTTTAGCTAGAGCTCTGTATCAAGCCAGATACTAGTACAAACGTGTAAGGGTTACTAGTGATGCGTCTTAAAATCACTGGATGAAATGGGAAAAAAAAACATTTGATATATATTTCTAGTTCTTGGAGCGTTAATACAAAAACCTCTTTACAGAAATAATGAAAAATCTGTTTTTAAAGCTATTGTGGTCCGTGCGTGCGTGTGTGTGACCCAGAAGCCTATGTGACTGAACACCCCCCTACCACCCCCTCCCTTCGGCCCAGTCCAGATCCTTTAATTAATACTGGCTTAGACCCGATTGCTTCTGACACTACAGGGAGTTTCCTGAAGCCCAACCTACTTCTGCTCCACAACACAGTGACCAAATCCACCGAGGCCGCCCACCTCCACTCACACACAAGACCTTGTGAGGTCAGTAATTAAAATTCAACCATATTCTAGTTAAGAATTCACTCAAATAACAGGCTTTGGTCCTTGTGGTCCATCTAAAGCAGACAAAATAACGAGTTTCTGCTGTTAGGCTCTTAACGATGCTTGGCTCGTTCTGAACTAGTATTACCCACAAACGACAAACCCCACAGATCTGACTATCAGGCCTGAATTGTGAAAACGTACTATATCATGTAATTCTCTGGCCTCCTGTAACACCACCTAAACATTTTCACTCAGGTTAACCACTAACACTAAGAGAAGCAAAAACGTTTAGAACTCCTACATTTTCACCTAGTGCAGAAGGAGTGGAGGAGCCATGATATAGCGCCCAACGTAAGGTCAGGAACCCAGCGTTGCCCTGTTGGGAACCGCTCTGACTCAGAGCCGATGCGTCCCACAGTTTTGCGGTCTGCACGGTATGCTAAATACATTACATCAGATGTCTCCGGGAACCTTCATTACAACTTCTCAAAACTGAGAGCTCATTTAAATGCATTTACGATACAAAATTTCTGCTCAAAATGCTAAACAGACATGCTGCTGTGCGTTTCTCGAAAGTAAATACCGGGTTTTGTTTAATTAGCGTGACAGTGGAAACATGACTGAAGGCTACGGCTATAATCCAACATTCCAAACCACTGAATACAGTATTAACATACAGAATCTAATGGAATCTGGAATACAAATGGAGAGCGGAGGGCAGCAGGGAATAAAAAGAGCGAACGTGGAAAGGCAGAGTGGAGGTGGGAGGGTGGAAAGGGCAGCGTGTTTGTTTTCTTGCCTCTGGCTAATGAATTTACTAAACTGCCAGGTGGATGCAAATGGCAGAGCAGGCGCCTTGACTCTGCAGACAGCAAACTTCACAGCATCTGTAGAAACGCCACAGTAAATCCAGAAGGCCTACATCAGTGTGTAAGCAAAGGGGGCAGGGGGGATAAACAACCCTTCATCTTAAGGAGAAAGGCATACAACTCTTTTGAAGGGTCGGTCAACAGATTAGCGCTAACACCAAACAGCTAAGTGGAGTGGCGCAGATTGAGTTTGTCTTACTAAATGATGGTCCATCTTTTTCATTTAACGTTATTGACTATTCATACAAAAATGCTATCTCTCCTTGTTTAACTTTCTAAAGAGTGACTCAACTCTCTTGTTGTGACTTCAAAAACTATAGTTTCTGCATGAAAAAAAAATGTTTACACTACCAGTCAAAAAATATTTTTTAAGAATTCGCTTCCGCTCACCAAGCCTGCATTTATTTGATCCAAAGTACAGCAAAAACAGTAATATTGTAAAATATTTGTACTATTTTAACTATTTAAAATAACTGCTATTTGAATATATTTTAAAATGTAATTTATTCCTGTGATCAAAGTTGAATATTCAGCATCATTATTCCAGTCAAATGACTCTTCAGAAATCATTCTAATATTCTGATTTGCCACTCAAGAAACATTATTATTATTATTATTATTATTATTATTATTATCATCAATATTTAAAACAGTTGAGTAAATTTTTTCAGGATTCTTTGATGAATAGAAAGATCGACATTTATCTGAAATAAAAAGCTGTATATGTATAAAAGCAGTATACACTATACTATTCATAAGCTTGGAGTTAGTATAATTATTATTATTATTTTTTTTTTGGAAATACATTATAGAAATTAATACTTTTATTTAGCAAGGATGCTTCAAACTGATCAAAAGTGATGATAAAGAGATTTATAATGTTACAAAAGATTTCTATTTCAGATAAATGCTGTTCCTCTGAACTTTTTGTTTATCAAAGAAACCTGAAAAAAATTCTACACAACCTTTTTCAACATAATAATAATAAAAAATGTTTTTTGAGCAGTGTACGGGCCAGCTTCTTTGGGGGCACCCGTGGCACAAATTCAGAGTATGGGTCACCATACTTGGCCACACATCCTTTCCTTTCCTTTCCAAACCAAACCATTAGAATGATTTTTGAAGGATCATGTGACTGGAGTAATGATGCTAAAAATTCAGCTTTGAAATCTCAGGAATAAATCACAATTTAAAATATATTCAAATAGAATGAAAATAGTTGTTTTACTGTATTTTGGATCAAATAAATGCAAGCTTGGTGAACACAAAAGACTTCTTTAAAAAACATTAAAAATCTTTTTAATGTTAAAAACTTTTGACAGGTAGTGTATATGAATTAGTATGTGCCACTTTTAGTTTAATTAGTTATCCCTCGTTCCTGGCAGTCGGTTCATTCGCTGATAAGCTCAGCAAAATTAATTCTCACATCTCGCTGAATAAAATCTGGATAATCAGTACGATGAAAGAAGGGAGGGTGGGAGGTGGTGGTGGAAAGGGAGGAATGGAAGCTGTTGTGCTTGGCCACGGGCCGCATCCAACCACCACCCTTCCTTCCCCGCTCCACCTGGACAACATTTTCGCCACCTGATACACATCAATATGGAAAATACATGTCACACATTTAGAGCAGGTATAAGAGCTAAAAAAAGCTCAGTGTCTTGAAATGAGAACGGACTTCATGAATTAGCACTGGCTGGGGTGATTTTGCAAAGCCCAGGGCATCTTTTACTTGAACTGGAGTCCAGCCTTTTCACCTCCAGCTGACAGCACAGCTCATGACTCAGAGGAAATTATTTGAAAAGGTTCCATGTGATATTTCAGAAGCTTTCCTGTACAGGCGGCACATCGGTGCGCTAATGATGGAAACTTCAGCAGACTGACACCCAGGTCAGGCAGGATGGCACCAAACACACGCTATTTTGTTTGGATAACGTTGGCATTTTCAAAACAGCTCGTCTAAGCGTGGCGTCAATTGATAACATTTATCTTCTTGTTTGTGCTTTGACAGAACTCCAAAAATAGACACAACTGCTTCACCCCGCACATTACACACACAAATCAGACATAAAAAAGTATTCACCCCCGAGTTACCGAGTCTGATTATAACTGAGCCCTCACTACTGAGTGACTCTAATGAAGTCCGTCTGCGCCTCCTTAACTCGAGTTAAAGGAGGAGTAGCGAACTGGTTTCAATTTAAACTTGTAAGGGACAGAAGCTTTCCAAAATCCCAGGCCTCATGACTTCCTTCCGTGGATGTAGAGGAATGCTGTCTGGCTTTATGCACTGCTGTAGGACTACAATAAAGCTAAAGGAAAAGGAGGGGAGGAGAGTCAGGGGCATGTTTTACCCCTTCTATGTCCCACTTTACCTTTAACTGTTGAGGACTACAAAAGCCTGGGAAAATCCAACTAGGCACTGAGCAAAGTTGGGAAAAAATAAAATAAATAATTAAATCAATAAAACAGACAAATCTCTTATGATAAACAGAGGGCAAGCTTATGATAAAGTATAATGGTTTATTGATAATAATAATAATAAATGGGTTAATTACTGTAAAATGTTAACACCCATGGTTTTAAAAATGAAAAATAATTCAAAGTGCAACCCAAATAAGATTAAGGAAATGCTTTTGTTGCCATGCTTCTGTAAAATTAACATCAACTAAAAAGTGACCTGCCAATGAGAAAACGGCAAAATGTAAAAACCTTGCTCAAAGCAAGCTCGTCGTAGCTTGTATCAAACACACAGTGGTTAAAGCAGTCGAACAAGAAGTCCCTTTTCTGACCACGGCTGTATCCTGTATTTTCCAATTATCACCTTTTAAAGGCCAGCTGGGTGCATTCCAAACCATCAGGGGGCAATTCCATTTGCATTGCTCTGAGACAAAGTCATGCTCAAGTACGCTCGTAGTAAAGTTCATTACGAGTGGAGAGACACCATCATTGCTTTCATTATTTTGGGAACAGGTTTCCTAATTTTCTGATCCCGGGCCCACGTTATTGATCCAATCTTTCGCGCTCTCTCAGCTATGACACCAATCAGAATCTGCACAAAATCAGAGCGCACAACGCGAGCCACAGGGAAATATACTTCATTATAGAGGAGAAAATTGTCAGTAAAGATAAACTGGGCAGTTTGTTTTTATCTCCATGTTAGTTTTTCCTCTGCCCTTTAGTCTTTATTATCTCCATAATAGCCTGTCTGGTCTGTATCAGTGATTATATTTGTATTTTGCACATTTAAACAGCTTTTCTGCCATTTCAATTCCAGTTTTGCAGGCAAACTCTTTTCTATGAGAGTTTTTGGCCACAGCATTGTGGGTATTTTCACGACTTACACTGCAGTGCCAGCGCACATGGCACTTAAGACATCGGGACAATGTAGCAGGGAAAGAAAAGTCAAAAGGGACACAAAAACGGCATCATGATGACTCTAGGTGGACATAATGGCAGATCAAACACGGTGTAACAAGAAAAAGAAGTGAACAATGGGCACCCGTTCTCACTGGTGGAGATATATCTAAATCAGTAAGCTACTGTGTGAATGGAGGTGGGAGAATAGGGGGAACAAAGTACAAAGGCCCGCGTTGAGCTTTCGCAGTGTCGTGGCCCCTGATCTGTCCAGACAGAGCAAAGGGGGCGAGGTGTGAAGGAGGAGAGAGACGAGGGCCTCTGGGACACGCACCCACCTCCACACCAGCAGCCCCTTAATGTGCTGTGTCTAATGCGCCTATTTAGGTTTTGGGGTGCAACAGTGCACAGACTCAGGTTTTTGGGCGGCCTCGGGGCGAGGAGCACGGCTATCACCTATCCCAACAGCTGGGGCCCAGGAGGGTAAACAAAGGCCTGTAGGAAGTAGCGCATGGCTGCAGCCGGGTCTAAAAGGCATGGCGATGTGTCTAAGATATGTTTACTATGAGATGGATATCCAACGCCCTGAAAAACTGTTGCAAAAAACCCCAAATGGTAAACTCGAAATTCAACAGAATCAAAAAGACACACCGCAACAGGTTTTCCCAGTAATTGTGAACACAAACAGTCCGTTCCAAACACAAGAAAGACCCCCAAATGTTATTTTGTTCCATTTCATATTTAGTGTCCAGTTGCCTTAATTTGCAATCTTGTGATGGGCTCATTGTCAAACGGACAGATCAAAGCCGTGCCAACTGGACTAAGGGGGGGTTTGTGGGGACAAGCCAGCACCGGAATTAAAGGGAAAAGGCCTCAAAAGGCTGTTCCTCTAAAGGCTTTGGTGCCATTCCCAGGTCGTCACTTTCAAATGACCTGGTCTGTAATTCACACGTCTTCATAATCACGGCCCTTCGTGTCAACTGAATACAAATCCACGCGGATCAGACAAATAAAAGGGCTTTGCTTTTTTAAAAGGCCGGTCGTGCCACCACCAATTTCAGCCTATCTGTTTGTTGGGCCGCTCGGGAAGGTTAAACCGTTTAGAGGACCTTTTCAGCTAAACAAACCATTCCCCCTCAACCCTTTCAGACATGAGCATAGAAAAAAAAAATGCCGTGGGCAAATTCACAAGGCTGCTTTGCTTTGTTCGGAAGTAACTACAAACAAAGAGATTGTGTCATAAGTTCTTAGCCAAACAATGTCAGTCACGAAACATTTTTTCCTCCAGTAAAATGAGTATTCCAAGCAGAGCAAAAAAAAAAGTCACAGATGTACCGAAACACCCTCACCTGTTAGAGCGTTTAGCAGCTGGGGCAGATTCTGATAAAGAACGCTCTTCTGGGGACATTTACAAAGGTGTTAAAATAATTCACTTTGTGCTCTCACGGAAGCAAAATCAGAGAATAATTAGCCTAGTTGTTTGTTGGCACATCAGCTATTAGGTGATAATTAGTTCAGAAGCAAAGCATTTGAAGAGGCCTGACTGATCTACGTACTAGTTCCCAAATGAATCTCTACATTTCGTGTAACAATTAAACCTTCACTTAGACATGCATCTCTCAAGTCACAGATAGAGTTAAATATTTTTGACCCAAAGCCCACCTTCAAGAGGTGAAGAAATGAAAGGATTTTGAGCAATATGCCCCACCAAAACATTACACATTGGATTTTTTTCTTCAGAAAACCTATGTAGACTCATTTCTCTTTCCTAACTCCTGATTTACACTGATGACAAAGTGCAAAAATGGGGTATGCAACATATGGATCACATAAGGGGTGTCACAAATCACATACGGGTGTTGATTGACGGATATAATATGTGGCATCCACAATTACCCACATAGGTATGACATATTTCTTTGTCTCCAACAATGACAAATTGAAAAATGTTTATATATAACATATATTCCTTTCCCAACTCATGTTACGTTACTGCAGAGTACACCAAAGTACAGAGTTTCACCAGATTTAGGTTCGTAGTACCTGTAAAAAATAGGCTGTTATGAGCTTGTGTGATGTATTTTGAGGCCAGTCGCCAAGGACGTCATGTAACAGGTTAGCATAAACAACAGCATTTTAAAAAACGACTTGCATTAACTACAGTGTATTCTGAGTACTACTTAAAAAGCTATTCGTGCATAACACTATTACATTCCCATTGACACCCTGGTTGTCCTTTGAGGTCCCTTCTTAAACACCTTAAATGCATGCGGCTTCCCTGCTATTTAAAGAAACGTATGACATGATAACACAGTTCAGAAAAAGTGCAGCCAAGAGTTGCTGTCCTCTTCCCGCCCCAAGTCGTCGAGCGGTCAGGGAAAAGATTAAACAGACAACAAGGTCTGGAGAAAAAAAAAACAAAAAAAAAAACAACACAGCTTATACGTCACGGTCACACCTCATCCCAGGGGTCAGCCTCGGGCCAGAGCGTGTTACAGTGCTACACGCGATACTGTATCGCAGCTTTCTCAGCACCTTAACAACACGATGATCCCGTGATTAAGACTGACATGAGCTAAGCCCTGCCTGACACAGTCATCGCGCCGTTACCATGACACCTCGGCGCTGACACCAGCTGCGTGCAACGGGAAACGGGTCTCCAGTCGCTTTAGCAATGTAAACATACGCTCGCAACAAAACGAGCTGCAGACTATGGAGATTGTGGGTAAACCAGAAAGGCATGCAAGGTTAACCAGTCATCAGCGAAAATAAAGACTTTCCTAGATAAATATTCTGGTTTAAGCTCAAACATCAGTATTTGCGACTTCAATGATTTTAGTGTGGAAGGAAAAAAATATTTACTTATAATTATATTAAACAACTTCTTAAATTATATACACATTTTAACAGGGAAAATTAATGTACTTTAAATGTGACCCTGGATCACAAAACCAGTCTTAAGTAGCATGGGTATATTTGTAGCAATTGCAATAACACATTTCTGCTTTTAAATCCTTCAACAATTGGCCCTATTCATTTCCACTGCAAATGCTGCAGTGACTTTTGGTTACAAGTTACAATCATTTTAATCAACATTAATTTTAATAGTGCCCTATGATTTTTGCAATGAGAACAAAGCAGATGGAATGGTGGAAATGGAATTTACTGTTTAATGCCACCGAATTTGCCAAATTTTGGATGAATATATCAAAGTAGGTCATTACACTTAAATCAAAGTGTGATACGTCTGTAAAATACTGTCTGTAAATATTTAGTCACAAAAAGACTATTTAAATATGAATTCTGCAAGTTCTGCGCGTCTCTGTGTGAATGAATTGTACACATACTGAAGCGCATGTGACGCTTGCTGAGTTTTTACCCTCTTCCGCCTCAATATATATGAGTACATGAACACACAAGCAATGTCTAGAACTGCTCTAAGCATCACTTCATGAGCATTTGACCACTTTGTGTGAGAAAAAAAAAAAAAAAAAAAAACTAACGTCATATAATTTACAAACAGAAACGTAAAGGTCTTCACAGCAACCTGTCAAAATAAAGGTTTGGTTTAACTTGAAGAAACTGTGACAGATAAATATTACTTAGTGTAATAATAGTACTGCTACTACTAATACATTTATTATTAAACATTTTTTTAAGAGATAGAAAAATTATTTACCACAAAATGTAAATACACAACACAGTTTTTCTGGAAAAAAAAGTAATCAATTCAAATCAAATCAAAAATATAACCAATTAGTTTTTTTATGAAATTAATTATTTAAAGATGCTTTTTATTATTAAAATTTAATGAAACCAATAAAATGCAATCCTTAAAATTAATGGAAAACAGAATTTGGTAATAAATAAATAAATAAATAAATAAATAAAACCTCAGAAAATTTAAGGAAAATTAAAATGTAAATTTTGTTAAACTTTTAATAAATTGCTGTTAAATTTTGTACGTTTTGTGATCTTAATTAATTAGGTATGAGGTTTGATTAATAAAATTTTACTTAACCATTAAAACAGAGAATAGTAAATGAAAACAGAAAAAAGGGAACCCAGAAAAATTTAAACAAAGAAAATAGAATTTGGGAAAAAATTGGATTTCATAGGGTCTTAAAAATGTAAATTTTGTTAAATGTTTAATAAACTGACATTTATTTGTGTATGTTTTGTGATCTCAATTAATTACACATGCTTTTTGATGAATAAATACGAATTTAACCACTAAAACAGAATCTAGAAAAACTGAAACGGGGAAAAAAAAAAAAAAAAATTGAATCCAGAAAAAATAAAATGGTAAGAAAATGGAATTTGGGAAAAAATAAAACAGATTTTATAGAGCCTTAAAAATAAACATTTTGTCATATTTTTAATAAATTGTTAAAAAGTTTTATGATCTCAATGCTTTTTGATTAATAACATTTGTTTATCTTTTAAAACGGAATCCAGAAAAACGAAAATGGAATTTGGGGAAAAAAATGAAACGGATTTCATAGTGCTATATATATATATATATATATAATTTATATATCATAGGGCTATATATCAACTTCACACCTCAAATATTGTTGACTGATTCTAACTAATAGTGAACCCTGAATATTCCTAAAGATTCCAGAGAGTTAAGGATATGAGTAGGCCCCCGGTTTTAACCGCATCTGAGGGGCAAGTTGTCCACCCCCCAGTTTATAGCCAAGACTGACCTCCTGTATTCCTGTAAATAAGTGACGTGGCTTTAACGGTGCCCAGATCCAGCCATGGGAAAAGGTTTCCAGCCTCATCAGTCCTTCTCATAACAAAAGGACCACATTTCACTGCACCTCTATGAACAAAGGGATCTGGCCGGTTCCCAATACGGAACTAAACTGCGGAGAATGGGACCCTACCTTCACAAGTGACCCTTAAACTTAGGGTAAACCTTGTGGCGTCACAACACAGCTACACTGCACCTTTTCATGGTAGAAAAAGTGCAGACAGCTTTTGACAGTTACTCCCAGTTTTAAGGTAAAAAAAAAAAAAGTGCCATCATAAAGCAGGGTCTAGGAAACAGGATAAGCACTCCAAGACTATAAAACGCTCGCTGGGAACTTGAAAGCCACGCAGGCGAAGTTGAGGGCTGCCATCTGGAAACAATAAACAAACAAAAACTAACCAAACAAATATTGTGTGTACTCAGGAGGCACTAACTGTAACTGAACCGAAGGCAGCTGAGCCTGGAAACTAGCATCTTAAGGGGGTCAGTGATGCGGACAGACGCGTCCTACGAGCACAGATTTCTCTCTGGAGTGTGATGAGGTGTAGGGGGGGGAGGACGGTCTTTGGCTCGGTCCAGTTCCTGTTTGTGGCAGGATCTTGGCCTTGTTCTAATGAGCCTCAGCACTAGCAGGGCAGCGTCGGCCCTTATTCCCAGTGATGTGAACAGGCGCCTATCACGCTCCCCATTAAGAGGCGTAAGTAAACGTCTCGCTTGCTTGCGTGCTCCCACCTCCAAAGGCCGTACTGGGTCAACCCTCTGTGAAAGGGACAGGATACATGGTACAAGATTTTCAGGAACAGGCGTTCTACATAGAGAGCATCCAGAAGGGCAGGAGGAGTCCATCCAACAGTCTATTAGCCAATTAGTTACTACAGGTTGAACAGATAATTTACGAATAAATCTAGTAAGCTGGTCAACCTTACTAATTGTGTAAGTTGACTGTTAGAGTAGTTAACCATAGTGTTTTATCCCTAGTATACAGTCTTCAACATTTCTCACATTATCACAGTTTATTCGCTATAGTTTAAAAAATGGTAATAAAATACGACAAGAACTCAGAGTTAAAACTTCATCTTGATAATGTCAGAAAACTTTGATGGAAAGATATGCAACAAAACATGGTCAGGTCAAAATGTCAAATCAAAATTTTGGTCCCAAATTTTTATGAATTTTACTGCTAGTCCACTGTAATAATTATGGGGTATAATACGTCCCAGTCTCCTTTATTTTGCTATCCTCACTTACATTAATGAACTATAGTGTCCTGTACCCACCAGTAAAAAAAAAAAAAAAAATTATATTTTATATAATTATATATATATATATATATATATATATATATATATATATATCTCAAAAATGATATCTGTTGTCTGAATATTTTTGTATATATTTATGTATGATGGATACATTTGTAGTTAATTAATTAATTAACGTATGTATTTTGCACACTGTACTTAAGCTTTCAAACGCTCTTGGAAAAGTTGCATTTTAAATGTATATTCTTTAAAATACACGCAGCTACACATTTTCTGAAGATGCAATTTCAATTTAATTACAGGCTAATTTTTAAAAACAAGCCCTTAAGATCAATTCAATTTGCCCTTTAAAAAAATAAAATAAATGAAAAAAGGTGGGCCTGACCTGCCTAGTTATACAGGGTTTCCTTCCTACAGGTGAACTAGCTTTTTAGGCAACCTACTGACTAGACCATTTTAAAGATATATAATTTTGCACATTTTTAGCTGTTACAAATCCTCTGTGCTGAATACAAGTATGTGAGGTACATAGTTGCTGACAGTGGGCCAAACTACTTTCTAGCCTAAAGGTGAAGCTAAAAAAACACAAGAAGCACGAGTAGCAATAGGAAAGAGGAAGTAAGGCGTAATCATTGCGGGGGAGATATCCATAATTAGTAGATTTTTTCAGGTTCAACATGCTCCTAACACATGTCTGCCAAAAGCAGAGAAAACTGATTAACTCCCTCCAAATCCTACAGACGTGTGAATACCTGAAAAAAAAAAAAAAAATCAGGTTCAGCCAAACCTTGAACATCAAATTGGAGAAACAGTATAGCATTCACACCAAAGGAGTACTACTCTGAAAAGCTTTTTAGAATTTATTACTTTTTTCTTTTAGTATTTTATATCTTTCTAAAACAAAATCAGATCATATTAAAAAAGGTGTTTGACTATTTGACTTTTTTTTTTATTAAACAGACAATTTTTGTCTGTATGTCTGCATGTTTTAAATTGCCATTCTGGCAGAATAGCATTTCTGTGAATCTGACAACAGCTGTGTTACTTTCATATGATGAAACAGTGTTAAATAGAAATGATTCCCCGAGGAAAAAAACAGAAATTCAAAGGCAGAAGCTTTGTTCTCTACAAAACACAAATCCAGAGCATTAAAAGCCTATTATGAAAAGAGAAGTCCAATAACCTAAATTTGACATTTAACAGTTACTATAAAATTAGCATTGAATCACTTATTCAAATCCATAAACATACTCCCACAGCAACATGAGCCAAATGCTCAATTTAGGATTGCAATAATTCATCCAACGCAGTGGGAAAAGGGCCTTAAACCAATATGAAAATTACAAAAGCATTTATAGAAACTACAACTGGTGTTTTAAAAGTCCAAAGCACTTTGAAACACTGTGAGAGTATACAGCTTGCCCGGGTTGTAAATAAGCTACAGACACTACTCTAATATCCGAGCCATGTAAGACCGGTCAAGCAGGCAAAATTCAGGATCCCCAGCGCCACCTATCTTCCAAACATTGTTGAATGCAGCGCTCAAAAATTCCCGCTGCGTAGCTTGAACCACGACGCGCTCATTTCCAAAGCTAATGAGAAACGGTGGAACGTTGGCTGGCTTGGTGGAGCCTCACAGACACAGAGAGAAGGAGCCCAGCCCAACCTCAGGGCTCCTATCTCCCCATTTCCATGTGCTGCACCATGGGAAATCTGCTCCTATTATTATTTCTTCTCTTATTGCTTATGTTCTTTTAATATTTCATTCAGTCATTAAAAAGGAATGGATATGATTTCATTGCACGCTTCATCGCCAGAGACTAATTTCACTGTAAGTGCTGTTTGCTCTGGCCTTTAAATTACAACTTAAGATCCGTGTTTTGACATAAAATTAGCAGCCTCTAGTGATTTAGGAGGTGGAGAGACAGTCGATCTAGAGAGGTTGGCATATGTCAGCCACATGCACTTATTCAAACACATGAAATATGAAAAATACACGAAGTTATTAAAAAAAAATAACTAAAAATAAATGTATGGTATCCACTATGCCGGGTCATATTTGTAGGACAAGACTGGAGTTTATAATTCTCAATAATAAGCAATATTAAATAAGAGCCATAAAATAAATCACTGGGTAGCAAACTTATCTTTTTTCTATTATTAACAAATTTAAATTGTAGTTGTTATTTTTATTATTTAAATTATTTTATTGCTATATACCCTAATGTTACTGTGTTTTTTATTGTTATTGTTTAATTTTATTGCTATTTAAGGCTAAATAATTTCTAAAAATCTCTTTATATTCATGTAAAATCATTTCTTTTTAATCCAACAATAAATACATACTGAGAAACAAAAACAAATAAACAATACAACTATATTGTCAATAAAATGGCAACTTGAAACTTTTCATTGACTTGCAGGCCCCGCACTGCCTACCTGGAGTGTGACCAAAGGGCAATAATCAAACGTTGCAAACACTGACACCATGGGGATTGAGAGAGAACTGCTGCCACAAACCAGAGCATCGAAACCACTATAAAAATTCCTTCAGCTGCCTGTTGTAAACTCAGCACTAAAGTTAATAATTATGATGCATAAGACAGAAAATGCGTGTTGATTACGGTTGATCTTGGCACAGCATGGCCTTCTCAGCAGAGGCTGGCCGGTCCAGGTGTCTCTCCATAGCTCTGCCTGGAGAATGATGAACTAAGCGTGGCAGACACTGTGGCAGGAGATCATGCAAGCCAACGCACACACCTCACACTGCAGCCAGTTCACCTGATGCAAGCAGTGACTCAGTGGTTTCTCCGTAAACATTTTCTCAGAATTAGTCCGGTCTGTTTAGTCACGCACACAACGAAACGTTTATGAAAAACAGCCGCACAATGTAACACCTTATTGTTTAGTTGTACACATTAGGCTATTTTTGTTCTTTGTACACTCTCAAAAAAAAGGTACAAAATCCACCATTTTAGGTTATAAATGTACCTTACACTCTTAAAAATAAAGTTTCCAAAAAGGTGTTTCTGCAGTGATGCCATAGCAGAAAGATTTTTGGTTCCCCAAAGAACCTTTAAGTGAACAGTTCTTAAAAGAACCACTCTGAAGAACAAGAAAAAAAAAGTAAAGAACCTTTTTGACTATAAAGAATCTTTTGTGCATTTGAAAGGTTCCATGGATGTTCAAGGTGCTTTATGGAACCATGGATGCTAATAAAAAAACCTTTATTTTTAAGAGTGTAAAGTACTAATATGCACCCTTTGGGGCTAAATAAGTTAAAAAAAAAAAAAAAAAGTCCTAATAGTGTATTAAAGAGTTACACCACCCCAAAATGAAACTTTTGTCATTAATCACTTATCCCCATGTTGTTCCAAACCTGTAAAAGCTTTGTTTGTCTGTGGAACACAATTTAAGATATTTTGGATGAAAACCAGGAGCTTTGTGGCTGTCCCATTGACTGCTAAGTAAATAACACTGTCAAGGCCCAGAAAACTATGAAAGACGTCGTCCAAATAGTCCATCTGCCATCTGTGGTTCAACCATCATTTTACGAAGCTTGAGAATACTTTTTGTACACAAAGAAAACAAAAATAACGACTTTATTTAACAATTTGTCTCCTCCACATCACTGTAGCACCATTTTGGAGAGTACCCCCTGGACGCAAGCAGCGTATGCTGCTCTGTGTCAGCCGCAGCACACGGATATGGTTTCTATGTTTATTTACACATTAAATCTAATTAAAACAGCGTATCCACGTGACATAGCTGACAGAGAACAGCATACGCTGTTTGTGTCCAGGTGATACTCTTCAAAATGGCGATACAGTGACGTGGAGGAGACTAATTGCTGAATAAAGTCATTATTTATTTATTTTTTTCACGTACAAAAAGTATTCTCGTAGCTTTGTAAAATTATGGTTGGACCACTGATGGCAGATGGACTATTTTGATGACGTTTTTCATACTTCTCTGGGCCTTGACAGTGTTATTTACTTGGCAATTAATGGGACAGACACAAAGCTCCCGGTTTTCATCCAAAATATCTTAAATTGTGTTCCAAACACGGACAAAGCTTTTATGAGTTTGGAACGACATGGGGTAAGTGATTATTGACAAAATTTTCATTTTGGGGTGGAGTAACCCTTTAATTGTGAGAAGAGGTATGATAATTATTATTAAATGTGTATCTGAAAGTCAAACAAAGTCCTTTTAAATTTTAGCTAACTGGCTCCACAGTACATCATCATAATTTTGTGCCACTCTCACATTGAAACTCGTGTGAATCAAAGGCAAAGTTTCAACATCCCATCGCTGTTATGTCTGAAAACAGCGAATATTCCCCAAACTGTTCATTCAATCCGAGCACAAGCTCGATCGGTGAACCGCACGAGTCCAGGGGTCTGGCTCTAGAACAAGATTCTATTGTTGCATTGTTCACACATTCCTGAAAGGCCATGTTTATACAGATGCGAGTCCATGGCCTATCTGAGGAGCCGCTCTTTGGCCGAGACCCTCCGTTGATCAAAGCTTTTAATGCAAGAGCAGAGGCACTTGTTTGGGTCGGTGGGGACTAGGAGCACAAATCTCCATCTGTTGGCCGTATGGACCTTCTCAGTTACCTCCGGGACGAGAACGCTCCGAACTGCCATCCCTCTAACATTCAGTTTACTCAGCTGGCTCCCAATCCTGTTACCTCCCCTTTGTTTTTCCCCCAGAACATGTGTTAAGTTAATGCTCTGTAACAAATTTCAAAGGCCCAATTTAGGGGGGGTCAACAACAGGTAATAGACCGATATATTGACGCACTGATCTGAAATGTGAGAGCGAGACGGGCGCAAAACCGGTATCTGTTTTTTTGGTTACGTGAAGAGCGAAGACATATAAACACAACCTCACACATTTTATGAGGGCGTGCCGTTGAATCCTGCTTGCTTATTTCACACTAAAACAACCTCAGGCTTGCTTTGATCACACTGGGTCAGCCAGTGAACGTACATTTTGGTTACTCCGTTCAGGCTGTATTCTGCAAGATGGTTGGTTACAGTGAGGCTTGGGTTTTGTTTCGTAATTGGATTAAGGCCACACACCTCTGCTCCTGTTACCGGCACCAATCAATGTGGAAATGAGTTGTCAACACATCACTATTTACTCAGCACTCATTTATTTTTCTATGGGATGCCAAAGGCTGCACCTACACTAAAAGGCACCAGATGAGGGGGGATCGGCGGCTTTGAACATTTAAAATGATCTGTCCTGTCCTGTTGACTTTGTTCGGAAATGTCACAGTCCTTCCACACACACAAAGAATATTAGAACAGGAAACAACAACAAACCTAATTTATCCCTTTCATGCACTGCCGACGCAGTTGATATAAAATTCAAACATGGGTCGAAGACGTATATTTAATGCAGTGGTTTAGAAGCAAATAATCTGAACAATTAACTTGATGGCGACGGGCACAGTGGGATATTTAGGGGCACGCATTTAGCATTTAAAACAAGGTTCTTCATTACAAACGGGGCAGACAAACATAAGCAAAATTGGAGGATTGGATCGCAAAAAGAAGTTCATTAAAAACGGTTTGGCATATAGAGCCCCATCTTTGATTTATGCCAAGAAAACACTCTAAAATTGCTTTCCATTGCTTCCAGGTATCCGAGGGCATTTGCACAGTTGCTCTTAATTGAAAAAGTTATAGTAGCACATTACACTTCATGGTTTTATAACCAGTACTATAAAGCCTTGGCAGGCCTCGAAAGGGGAAGCTGCCCATTAACTTATAGGGTCCAGGCCCGGGAAGTGTAATTGACAAGCTCTAGGCTACTTTCATCACTTGTCGAGTTCATAGCGTCAATCCATGTTTCCTCTGGGATGCTGTTGCATCTTTGACATGAGGGTGTTTGTGACATATCCCAGTCTGCTTCCAAGCCAGTGGCTCTCGGCTCTCCATAAAACACGCGCACACACACACATTCCGCTCACGGGCCTCGGAATTGGGTCCAGCCCGTGTAGTTAGCCATGTGTTCAAATTTCCTTCCAAGCCAACTCAGTTTGCTTTGTGGCTTTTGTGGAAGGAGGAAAAAAACACTCACATCAGCTCACACAGTTATTAAACAAATGGAAAGCTGATGATAATCCAGATTCAATATACATGTGCCGGGGCAAACTAATTTAACTGTGAGTGTGTGAGAAACACGTTCCTTTAGACAAGCTGAACAAATGGATTTGTCTTCGAGGGATAACAAACATGAACTGCTGGTTTAATTAACAGAGTTAAACACATCCTCCTGGACGACCTCAGGCACTGAAACTGTCATAGGACGCACTGCATATTCACATACTAACTGCAAATATGACAAACCCTGGCGTGACAGTCACAGTTCACACTGTACATTAGCTGGCCCATCAGTAGAGCGCCTCTGGAAATTCATCTGCTATGAATTACAGCCACCTGGCACCATGTCCTGATGACCAATGCCCAATATGGACAGATTACTGGGACCTTAAAACCATGCCTTCTTTGTAATTGACATTTAAACTGTTTGAAGTCCCTCATTAAAGTCTCTCAAGAGGAATTAGACACAGATGTACCAAGTACAGTACTAATTTGCTTTAGTGATTTTGACTGGTTGTTCGAAATACCTCAGGAAAAGACAATCTTATTGTATCATTTCTGAATTGTTAAGCACAAAAAGTTTTATGTCATTTAATAGTCATTCATTCACTTGTGATGGACATTGATGTTTAAAATTGGAAAATGTTGCACACGCACTATCGAAATAAAATTTAAGCATGACTAAAAAGCTGAATTTCCATGACCTATGAACAGATCCATCCATTTGCAAGCTTTATTTACTCGTACACAGACGCTTTTAGTACAAAACACACACATACACACTACTTTTTTTTTTTTTGTTTTTGCTTTTACCCGTCAAATGCTTAAGTGCTTAAAAAAGATTAAAAAAACAAACAAAAAAAAAACAACTTTATTTCTTCACATTTTGTTTATGCTTTTCTATCATCTACTTTTAACACCCAGTATTTTAAGTGGTCATTTTGTAGCTAAAGTTCTTGAAATGTACATTTTCCTGGCATGTTTGCCTTAGTAAACAGGTATATGGTATAAAAAAAAATTACATTTTGATAAATGGAAACTAAAATTTAAAGCAACAAACAAAATCCCCTGGCTTTCAATGTATGGAATAGACCTTTTAAAATTCCACGATCAAAAATCAATAAACGCATTAAGCAATCATAATTTTAAAATAAAAGCCAAAAATACATGTTACCCACTCTTGGAAAACTTTAGAATTAACCACTGACAATTCCAAGATTATTGTATTAAGAATCATTTTAGCTCAAACCAAAATTAATTTGCTTTGGATACAATTTGAATCATCCATTCTCCAATAATAAAAAAATCGCCCGCTCTTAGTAAACTTCAGAATTAACCACAGAAAATTACAAGAATTCTCTAATAGATATAAATGAATATAACATACATCTTTATACATACGTGACCCTGGACCACAAAACGTCTTAAGTAGAATGGGTATATTTGTAGCTATATAATATATATATATATATTTGTTTTTTTTTTTAATATAAATTTGGACAAATTTAAAAGCAATTTTCTTTTTAGATTTTTTTACACCCTCAGATTCCAGATTTTCAAATAGTTGTATCTCTATACATTAATAGAAAGCTTATTTATCCAATTTTCAGATTTATACATATCAATTAAAAAAAAAAAATGACTGGTTTTGTGGTTCAGGGTCACATATAGACATACAGTTCATAAGTTGGGGTCAGTAAGATTTTTATGTTTTTGAAAGTCTCTTGCTAGATTGTACTTATTTGATAAAAATACAGTAAATCAGTGATATTGTGAAATAGTATTACAATAGAATGTTTTCATTTTGATACATTTTTGTAATTTATTCCTCTAATTTATTAAGTCTTACAGCTAATAATGCATAAACATTTGCTATCATCATCAATATTGCAAACAGATCTGCTGCTCAATATTGAAACCATGATATATTTTCTTTTTCAGCACTCTTTGTGCTAAAAAAACAAACATACTGACCCCAAACCTACTATTTATTAAGATACGGCTGCATGTGCCATTTATTTATTTATTTTTCTTAAAAGACTTAAATGAGATACCACAATGATTTATTTATTTATTTTTGGCTAGCAAACAACCGACAGGTGTATCAGCACGCCAAACGCCCCTGGACACCTTGCTGTCTCTTTCTTCTTCTATACAGAATAATTTTACCTCAAAACAAGATTTAATTTGCTTTGTATACTATTCGAAACATCCATTCTGCATTTGACTAGGCAAGGTTTGCCCAATAGTTTTGGACATCAACCCTAAGCTCTCTCATTCAATATTTTGTCATCTCTGTTAAAACAAATCACCAAACGAGATACACGGACGACTATAAACTTTGGCTACTCAAGCGTTTGTGACACCTAAACAATTTATCTTAAAGAAACAGGCAAACAAACGGTTACTCTTGTCAAAGAAAAGCATATAAACATGCCAATGTCACCCTCATAAAATACGAGTTTACCATATTCTCCCTTAATTATTTCCGCTTGCTTATACGTCTTTTAACTACGAATGCACTTTAAAAACGATTAACGTCTTTAACACATAATGCATAATGTAAATAGAAGATAAATCTCCAGCAGGTTCAAACTTACAACAGAGACTCTCTTCTGTTAGCGAGTCCTATGCGCAGCGCCATGTCTTCAGCTTTCTCACATGAGATGTTCCTATTGGCTGCCAGCGTCGCTATGTGTAAAAATAATGATGTTTCATTGGTCCGAGAAAAAATAGGTGCCCACGAAGAATCGCCCCTTTCTGATTTAAAGTCGCAGACAATTGCATATGTTCTTGTGTTCTGGACTAGGAAATAGTATAAGTAGTAGTAATAACAAACTACTTTTACAACTAATAAATAATTCCATAGCCTTTTCTAATGTATTTTCAACTTTTTACGTGAACTATATTATCATGCCTACTATACTTTAATGTTTAAAGGTCATGTTCAGAAAACACTGCCACAAATATTATTTCTGCAGTATATATTATATATTGTGCACATTTTTTACACAAAATACCTGCATGACACACTACATTTGGCAGAAATGTGCAGCATACAACCAAACTAAAACACACTCTGTGGAACTTTTCTATTACAGTGTGGCACATAAAGTAAAATCAGCCTTGGATTTGAACATACTTTTAACTCATTATTTAAACTCATGGAGTTACAACATTTTAATCACATAGAATTGATTTTAAAATTATGATTTTTATTCCCATAATGACAATAGAATGCCACTCACTGAATTAATAAATGAGATCCCATTAAAACAATTTAAGAAACTACTGTTTGAAATATTTACAGTTGCATATTTTTCCACACATTTATTAACTTTTTTTTAAAAAATGCAGCAGTGCACACTGTGCTAGTAAGTCAGTACTCCGTTCCGAGCATAGCCTCAGTTTGGTGGTGATCCTGGTTGTCATGTCTATGCGCTGACGTGCACGACACCATCACTGGAGTGCACTCCAGGAACCGGCGCACAGCGGTGGTGAATTACTACTACTACCATCAGCCAGGTCCATGCGTGGCAAACAAATGACACGCAATATTTGCCATGATTAAGTCAGCAGGGGACTCTGAGGAAATGTCAGGTTTCAAAAACCCTTTCTCTGGCTACATGATGGTTGTGCACAGCATTGCTTGAAGGAGAGGAACTCTGTAAGAGCCAAAAAATACCAAAATACAACAACTATTGCACATTAATTTGCATTACAGTATAAAATAAGTGAGCAAACCATGTCATGCTAGATTACGTCCTCCATTGTTTTGGAGTATTAAAACTATATTTAAACAACTTTGTTTATCATATAACTAAAACTACATGGTCTGCAACAATAATATCACAACATAACAGGTGTAGAATGGGAACTCACATTCAACATATTGCATATAGTTAGAAATTCCATTCATGGGTTACTTGGAAACTCCCTTTTTCTTGCTCAATGCCTTTCATCAACCGCAATTGTCGTCTGTTAATCCAGTTTTGATAGCATTTGGCACACTTTCTTTGGATCACAGCAAGCTCCGCGACTTCTATTCTGGTCTCCCCTAGGAACCACAGAGCCCCCGAAAGAAGCCAGAGTTTGGTTGTCCAAAAAAGGGGGCCTGTGTGCCGTCTGATGAAAGTCGCTCAGATATACACACCGCAAATCATAATTGACCATTTCACTCTCTATACCAAAACTGATACAGCACTAGCATTATTTGATGGCAGTGTAAATCATGGAAAGAGTATAATGGCTTCTGAAAGAAGCTGAACGTTACGATTTGGTGTAAGAATATATAGAATACATATAGCAGCTCTTGACCGTCTTTGTTCTCTTTGGTCTACCCTGGTACAAACGGACAATGAATCAGCAGGGTTTGGTGTCTTGGATGTCTGGTTCATTGAAAAATCTTGAAATAGTGCCAACTCTGAAGCTGGAGATTAAAGAACACAACCTGGATGACAAAATGTATGGATGGAAAGTCACAGTTTAACTCTGGGATTTCAAGTAAGCCTATATTCTCTGTGTGTGCTTTACATTTCATATTATACTGTGAATACTAATCAATTTGATTTGCTTTATTAATAATATATTTACAAATATCTTTGTAACTGATAAGTTACTTGGTTCTATGATGTTTCAAAATAAACAAGAATAAGATACGTACATCAAACACAAAAATATGGCAAAAAAAAGCCATGATACATGATAAATATTATTTTTGAGTATGTCTTTTATGGAGTCTATGTTAACCAATGCAAATCACAAAGATTCTTTATGAGTGCCATCAATGCTCTCCCAGTGTTGGCAATGTTCACCCAGGGGTACATCCCATCACAGAAATGTCACTGGATTTGGTATGAAACCATGACATTTAGACCTAAGATATCCATTGTGATTTTCAGCAAGATGTTTTTATTATAACTTTCTCAGAGACACATGTAAGTTAATGCTAAAATAATAAATATTAAATAAAAATATGGTTTTTTTTTCTGAAATACCTGCATCCAATAAACGTATGTGTGATATGATTATATATGTGTGATATCAAAACAAAATTCACTAAATGAAAGTGCAATGGGTTAAACAAACAAACAAACAAACAAACAAACAAAACCCCCTGAAGAAATGTATTTACTTATATACAGTTGAGATCAAAAGTTTACATACACCTTGCAGAATCTGCAAAATATTAATTAATTTACTAAAATAAGAGGGGAAATGCATGTCATTTTTTATTTAGTAACTAGAATAATTGCCCAGTAACTGGAATTATAAAACATAGTCCACAAGAGAAAATAATAGTTGAATTTATAAAATTGACCCTGTTCACAAGTTTACATACACTTGATTCTTAATACTGTGTTGTAATACTGTGTTTAATTTTTTTTATTTTTTTTTTTTTTATTTGAAGATTAGGTTCAATTTAACTGTCTTCTGGGAAACATGCAAGTATCTTCTGTAGCTTCTTAAGGCCAGTATTAATGAAAAAATATATGATATTAAGGCAAAATAAGAAAAATGGGCGCATCTTCATTATGTTTTGTATGTGTGTGTGTGTGTGTGTGTGTGTGTGTTAAATATGTCAGAAATGTCAAGGTACAGATAAACATGAAATAAAAAAGAAGATTTAAAAACGATTTAATTTAATATGCATATGTAACTTTTGTGATTAGTAGATAAAAATAAAAGCTCTGAAATTTCCATTAGAGTGGCTTTCCCACACTGCTATGCTTTTTTTTACAAGCAACTGCAAAGCAGAGTTTCAAAATTATAATCTGTGGTTTCCTTTTTTTGTTTTCGAGGGTTCTGAAAATTGCCAAAACAGTGCTGCGCTATGCTGCGGTGAAGCCCTAACACAAGACAGCAGCAATTTGTGACATTATCACTGTTCATTTATAATGAAGAGCCCAACCCAAATTTAAAGCAGGGCAACATGTCACAAACAAGCCATGTCACGGTCACAACACCTACAACCTGTAAAACCACGATGCCGAGACTATTTATTCGTTGCCTTCTCGCATTAGTAGTAGCCTCAGTTTTGGTGGCGCCAGCAGAGGATGAGGTCCGTCATTGCTGAACCACCTTCTTGTGCAACTCACATTAAGTATTACAAATGATATCATGGCAATTTGTCACGCTCCTCAGTTCAGTGATGTTTTACCGACTCATTTACTATGATACCTTGTTACGGATCCAGCTGCGAATCAGAGGCTTGTCATGGGGCTTGGGGCAGACCCCCCTCTGCGGCTACCCAATGACCTGGAAGGCAATAGGGGATGCCAGTGCCTAGAGCATGTGCTGCACTGACAGAGCAGCAGGGTTCTGTCAAAAGGCCTCCCATACAAACTTTCCAGATCACTCTGTTTTTAACAGATGAGTAAGCAGCCACGGAGCAAGCCTTCGGATTTGTGAATCACAGGTTTCCTGTTTGGTTCTAGTGGCCCTTTTTGACACACCCTGTATCGCCTGCCTCCAAGGGGGATCGTGCGCTGGTGAATCTGTGCGGAGGGGGGGAGATTGCAAGTGGCAGGGTCACTGGTTGGGTTAAGCAACAATTCAGATATGTGCTTTTAACAGACAAATGCCTGTGAAGGTATCTTGCAAGCTTTTCTAGCACAAAGATGATGATATTGATCTGCACCGGAGATTGTGGTCACATCTGCTCTTATAGGGTAGCTTAACATCGATGTATTTGTATTTTTAGGTTTATACATATCAGCTATTGCACCAAATCTATCCAGGCATGCTGTTCCAACTTCAGTGATTTGAGCATAACTGGCAATGTCACAAAACATTAGCCCCTAGAGCCCCAAAGTAAATGGAGTAGAGTAAAGACTTTGAGCAAGATTGTGGTCGTTGACCCAGTAGCTGCTTGCAGTCAGGGTTGGTAGACCTGGTCTGCACATTAACAAAATCACAGGAAATGCTTTCAAGATCGCCCAACCCCCATCCACCTCGAAAACAACTTTCTCACCTCATTTAACTAAATTAATGAGCAGGTTCAGGCCCATTTCAAACAGACAGAAAATAAAAGAGGCGATGAGAAAAATGGTCAGTTCTGCACCTGCCGTGTTTGAAGCGAACAAACGCGTGCTGCGTTCATTTTATTGCATACTTTCAGATAGCAATAATTGTCTTGCCATTATTTATTTCTCTTGACCTCTCCTTTAGATAAACTCACTTTTCTAATGTGTCGCCTCTCTCTCTTTTACATTTTTTCCCCTCGTTCCTTTGGTGACCTTCCACTCTCATCAAACAGACAAGGACAATATGTTTGCTTATGCCATGGTCATGTGATCTATGAATTGATATGAGTTCATCCATTATTCATACTCAGTTTTGCATAAGCATTTCCCTATCATGCCTGTCACTTACATAGTCAACATTATGAAAGCGGCTCGTCACTGGCACGGCCTCACAGTGGTCACAACTAGCTAGTTAGTACAGACATGACTTGCACAGGGGACATGCACCAAATGCCACTCCACTGACCCGTGAACTATAAAAACATGCAAACAGCGACAGCAAGACATGCGGTGGCAGTATCTGATTATTAATATATTATTGGGGCGAGGAAACATGCCCCACTGCCAAGCCATGGGAAAGCGTGAATACATTGGCCCTCAAGTGCACACCGGTGATGAGGGGAAAGGTGAAAACAGGTTTTACTCCACTCGCTGGACACATAAAAGCAGGTCATGTGACAAATTGGGTCTAATTATTGTGGGCGTCATTGAGGGCTTATTCTGTTCCGTACGTATTCTTTGAATTGACGCAACCAGGGATTGAAATTAACTTTTTCACTCACCAGCCAATTTGGCTACTAAATTTTTAAGTTACCAGCCATTCATAATTTCTACTAGCCGAAAAAAAAAAAACCCTTTATTTTTGTTATTTATTATTGATATTGATTGATATTGATATTGATATTGATATTGATATGAAATGTAAATGTAAATGTAAATGATTTTATCGATAAAAATAATTAGATGATATTTTGCAGAGTGTGTTATTGTGCTGATATCTTAAGGACTAGCCTACTGTGGACAGCTGATTTATCAAATTCTAAAATTGATAATAATACATTTAGATTTAAAATTGGCTGTGTTTGAAATTATTTTTGTTGGCGAAATAGAGCAAAAACTGCCTCTTGATACTAGAGCAAAAATGTCTCTTGATACTAACTTACTGTTTATTGAACTGTTGTATAAAATATCAATAATGTTACCACATTTGTAACCATGCTGACTTTTTAAGAAAAAACGTCACTCTTCATGTGATATTATATTTTCTGCCCACTTATCTTGAATTATGTGATCATTCTTAATTAATAGGCTATATGTAGACTGAATCATGCAGTGAAAGAACATGACCCGTGAACTATAAAAACAAGCAAACAGCGACAGCAAGACATGCGGTGGCAGTATCTGATTATTAATATATTATTGGGGCGAGGAAAAAATGTCACAAATTCATATTTGCATATGTTGTATATGCTTTACTTCAAATGTGCCACCAGCAGGTGGCAGTAAATCGCTGTTAATAAGCGAGTCATTGCGACTGAACCAAATCATTTTAACGGTTGATTCATTCAAGAACGAAACATCATGATATTGCTCAGAGATGCAACACAGTGCTGTGGCTGTGTTTGAAATTATTTTTGTTGGTGAAATAGAGCAAAAACAGCCTCTTGATACTAGAGCAAAAAAGTCTCTTGATACTAACTTACTGTTTATTGAACTGTTGTATAAAATATCAATAACGTTACCACATTTGTAACCATGATGACTTTTTAAGACAAAACATCACTCTTCATGTGATATTAACTATATGAAATGC
Organism: Cirrhinus molitorella; assembly: GCA_033026305.1. Classification (NCBI taxonomy): domain Eukaryota; kingdom Metazoa; phylum Chordata; class Actinopteri; order Cypriniformes; family Cyprinidae; genus Cirrhinus; species Cirrhinus molitorella. Next base: position 18,514,718 of record CM065122.1, read on the forward strand.
TATAAATATATACATTTTCTTAATTAATAGGCTATATATAGACTGAATCGTGCAGTGAAAGAACATAGGCCTACTCTAAATGCGTCTAACCAGACTTCATCACGTAGTCGGCTATGAATGCACTCTGTAGGTGTGTTTTGCTTGGTTTTAGCAATATACTCGATAATGTCATTATGTCTCACAAGTTCAGTATTTGCACTTAACCTGCGCAGATTTGGCTTGCGTGAACTTCCCCAAGAAATTAATGAGAGAACATAATTTACGAAAAGTATGGCTAATTGATTTGACAGCATTACATCTGATTTTTACCCGCATTTGGTGGGTTGGCGGGTGTTAATTTCAAACCCTGGATGCAACATCATGCATGCAGCTCAAGAACAGTGAATATTTAGCTGAAACTGCTTCAGTATAAAACCACACATACTCACTGCTAAAAAAATGGAAAAATGTTACGGTAAAAATATCAAGGGAAGATGAATGTACAGGCTTTGTATGATGTTCAAAAGTGGAGTTTATTTCATGCAGATTTAAGCACTTTGCAAAAGTAAACTTAGCCTAATGCTACAACATAATTAAATTTTAAATTAAATAACTGAGTGACTTTTGTTGTCCCACCTAGAGGATAATCCACTTTACACCACTGGGTTCAGCTGGCCTACATGTTAAGCTTTTGTTTTTCCTCAAGCCAAACAAAGACCAATTCACACCATCCCATCGTATTTTGGTTGTGTCCATCCATCAGCTATAAAATAACATAATTAACACTTTGGAGTGCTTAAGGTACCAAATTTGCTTGAGCCCCTCACTACACCCTTAGAACTGACTAGCCGGTCTATAAAGCTCTTTATGTTCGCACCTTTTTGATATAAATATCCTCCCACCCTGGGCATAGGAAAGCTGTCAGTAGAACATTTGTTTTCCATTTTTCACCACTGAGGGCTGTTCAGGAGGCAGAAGTTTGACAAGGCGTTAAAAATGTACACCAACACTTACTATTTGCCCTTCAGAAAATTTTAGCAGCTTAGCAGATGGGATTTAATCTGGCACCATTTATTTTCTTCCCATTTTCTCTCATTCCAATCAATGCCACTGAGTGTCCACACAATGCATGAAAGTGAGCATTTAGAGTCCACTGACAAAGAGAGGTTCGGAACAGAAGAGCAACATATTGCTAACTTCACAGTACACTTGTATAATGGTTACTTTTTTAGGAAGCAGATTTTGGCTATTTGTTTGGTTCATTTGTAACAGTAAAAATTCAAAGTCAAGCTGAGCAATGCATTGTGAGATACAATGTTTCAGTACACCGCATACTGCCCATTTTGGAAAATGTATTCTCACGCATTTCTCATGCATGCATAAAATTTTAATTCTGCACACAGTACAAACATACCACAGAAATAATATGAGGAGTTTGGTAGTGGTATGCTAATCCAAACACAGAAACCATAAAGCAAACAACCCATAAAAGTCTCTTCACAATATATTTCACAATGTTACAAAAATTAGCACTGTTTATTTTAACATGAGGTACTGGTTTAGACTCATTCCAATATCAGCATATAGAAAAATAAATAAATTTCAAAGTCTGTTTATAATATAAAACACAACACCATGTGGTTAAACCTCAGTAGATGTTACTTACAAGGGCTTTAGTCAAGAGGAATGACAGTGAATTTATCTCACTATTTATCTCAAGCCCACACTGAAAACAAAAAGTGATGCAACAAAACCACAGCTAATCAGAACAAATTTGATGTTGACTATGGGCCTGCCTGTCCTAATACCCACACTTGCAGTCTTGGATACTTGGGAGCAAGACTGTCTCAGGTTGGAAAAATCCCAAAGTTCAATGCCCTAACTTTACACTAAATCTCTAATACTGCTTTGGATTAGATAGGAGTCTAAAATTATCTCATCATTCATCATAGTTAGAAACTCAAGCTTGCTCAGTAGCTCAGCCGGCAAGGAATTGGACTTAGGATGTGGAATCTCTGGGTATGAATTCCATGAAAAACATGATTCACGATGAAAGAGTTGAAAGATGAGAGATTGAAAACAAGCCAAAACGGCATGCTTACGATTGCATTTTTTATGACACATTCACTTTTGTTTATATTAATAGATAGGTTTAGGTGTAGTACAGATGGTATGTTATTTTAAAATGTCACAAAGCATTAGAGTTATAGCGCCACTCAACAGACATTTCAAGTCAGAACTGAGGTGACACGTACAAAACCAACGTCACATAAATTGTACTATATGTGCATTCATCTGTTCCTGGAAAAAAAACACTCTTTTACCCTCCAAAAAAGGATTATCTTACTTAATATTTTCTAGTCAAAATATATATATATATATATATATATATATATATATAAAAAAAATACAATGTTGAATTAAGATGCATTTAATAGATAAGCAAAATGAGTAAATAAGATAAGCCTTTCCAACTGTCCAACAACGGCATGAGTCTGCGTCTCTCTCGCCTTGCCTGAGCCCATTCAGTAAAGTGTGCAGTGAGTTTGGTGGGGGGTAGTTTAGAATAAATGGGGGAAAGTCATGTGAGAGGATGCCAAAAAGTGAAAACACATCATATGTGGATATTGGGTATTGAATTCATACAGTGTTTCCACACACATAAGGTACAACAAAAGTATTTGCACCATTTTCGACCATAAAAGTAACTGAAACGCTTCATTAAACTGTGAAGGCCCAAAAAGCCTAACAGGGATTACACATTACTTCCGAGACAGACAGAATTATATAAACCACCCTATGAATAGATCCACACACATCTGTTACCTCAGTGTCTAAGCCTCCACAAATGAGACTCGCTATGGCTCGGGGCGAGCCCGTCGGAGGCTAAGCGATCTAGACGCGGGAGATGCCGCAACACAAGACCGTGTTGAAAGCGCCCTGGCACACGTGGAATTCTGCGTGTCAGGTGGTGAAGTGGATTGAAATAGATATCACCAGCACAGCCCGGAGAGTACAATCCATGCCCGCTGTTGACCTGATACCAGCAAGGAGACCACAAAGAGTGGCCGAGTGACCGGGCGAGGCTCGAGTCGTCCAGTTGTCACCCCCCTGATGCTGATTCGGTTTAATGAGCGGCGTGCTGTCACCACACATCTCTCCGCTGCGTACGCTTGTACAATCTGGCAGCTGCAAAACCTGCTGGAGTCCACGGAACTCCTCTCTTCACTATTAAATAACCTCAGAGTACATTACGTGCGTTCCGCAAAAAATAAACACACAAACAAAAGGGGAGAGCATTTGCACGCAAGCCTTAAGAAGCCCAGGCACATCTGTACAGTGTAGCTAATGTTGACCTTATGTGCCCTGTACATATTCATAAGGGTGGAAAATGCTGACTAAGTACTCAGATTTGGTTTAGTTGAAAATTTTCAAAGGCCTTTTTTTTCTGACCACAATCAGTGTCAAACTTTTCATCTAGAATAAAATTGTAATTTTATAAGTGCGGCATCAAAATGATTAATTGTAAATTCTCAAGTGAAATCTAATAATGCTACTAGGGGTGTAATGATTCACTCGTTTTCTCTATGCATTGATTACAAAACCTGACGATGCATATGCATCGATGTTGAAACATGGATTTTTGAATTGTGAATCGTTGATTTCAGCCAGTAATAGAATTAAAACACTAACAATCGAATGAATGGCGATTTCTATAGCAGTTCTTTAAAATATATAGACATTAAATTATTACAAGCAGGAATTAACTGAGACCTTGAACAGTGTTGTTCATTTACTTGCATCTCTCCTTTCATGCTCTTCATTTAATGCCTGTCACAGGATTGCACACGCGCTCTCTCAAGTTTTTTGAGCAGCCAACGTATGACCTCTCCTTAGTGGTGTGGCCAGTACTGCTACAAGTAGTTTTACTTTTCTGTAGTTTTTCAGTGTCTCTCAGTCATACCACTGACATTTCTGCTGATAGCTGCACATTTGGACGGAGCAAAAACAGTGTAAGTGTCTAAAGGCATATGCACAATTCCATTGAATGATAAACGACTTTTAACTTAATGCTGTAAAACTGAAAGTACAAAGAAAATGGTTAAAATAACCACAGCATTAACAGCAACCTTGAAATAAGAACGTGAGGTATATCTTGCAAAAGCGTGACATAAAATGTTACCCTATACATTCACAGTATGCTACACAATAACACCATATCCTACTTTTACAGCCTTTTTAAGAGTATAGTGTTGAAGTCCAACTAAAGATTAACTTAAGTATATTTGATTGTGCTAAAGTTGAACTGTATATCTGAGGTACACTTTAAATATTTTGCATTTAAAGACCTTTATTATTCAAAGATAAAACAGTCCTCAGCAATGATGACATTAAAACACATTTTAGGCTTAATATTAAGAAATGTGCAGTGTGCACATGTAGTACTCCAAATAAAGTTTAATTCTAATTTTTATATCAATAAGTCTCAAGGGATGTATCAGTAAATATGTTAATAGATTTGAACTACTTAGTTTGAAATAAATGTATTAAATATATTACTTTTCACTAGAGTAAATCAAATTTTATTGTGAATCGTTTTTATATCGAATTGTTCTGAATTTGCAAAAATCGAGGTTGAACTGAATTGAAACCCTATGAATCATGAATCAAATTGATTTGCTGTTTACCCAAAAATTCACAGCCCTAAATGCTACCATTAACTGTGACTGTCAGAACAGACCTATGATTTTTGGATCACAAACCACCAGTTAAGAAACCATTGGAATAGATAAATCCAGGATTACACAACTGAATACAGCTTTCTTTATAGAAACCAAATCAATAATTTCTTGTGTGATTAAAAATGGCATTTTCTGACAGGTTACAGATACCAAACACAGATCCACCTTGAGATTAAGTGTTTATTTTTGTGTGTGACCAACCTTTAGGCCAGAGGACAAGTTTTAATAGTGGAGATTCTGTGAAAAGTATATTTTTGTGGTTTTGAAGACGTCTTTACAGACCAGCCTCCACCCTGCATTCCTCCTGGCCATCCTCCTGGAAAATGGCATAAGGTTTACAAAACATCATTGTGGCTGTGGCACCAATTACTGTTAATATATGTCAAATGGCTAAAGCAGAGGCTTAGAAGCAGACTGATCACTCCGATAACGCCAACTGTCACTCCGTTAGCCGCAGCGCAGCCCCACTGGAATAATTAGTCCACTCTCTGTGAATAAAACAATATGAAAACAGCCAAATTGACATCCAAAATATGGGCTTTGCCTCAGATGACCTGAAAATAGGCTATCCCATACAGGCAAACTACAAAGGCAACATCTTCAAACACAGAACTGCATCAATATTGATTCCCTACATATTCATTTTAATCATAATATTTAATCATAAACTACTCAGAGGCCTTTTAATAGGCAGATCAGCAGAATTAGAGATATAGTGTCGGGAAGGTTACTTTGGAAATGTAATAGGTTACAGATTACAAGTTACCCTATTTGAAATGTAATAAGCAGTGTAATTATTTCAATGACTTTATTAAAATCATGTAACTGATTACATTTGATTACTTTTCTAAATTTCTAACTAATGTTTTCAACTGTTAATCATTTTCAAACATCTAAACCAGGCAGGGTTACCTTACAGCAGGACTCACCACTGATTACCGTCTGTCAAAATCCTTCATCACTTGAATTAAGATTATAATAATTACGTTTTAAAGCACAGCTACCACAAAATAAGACGTTAGCGCCTTATTTTACTTTGAAATCGAATAAAAACTTAAAATATACTTTAGAATTTGAATATTAGGATTTAATGATGCAGCTGTTTGAATTTGCAACGTTCATACTGTTGGTGTCAGGCACATTCCCCATGAGTACAAAACAGGACCAGCAGCCTTTTAAAAACATTTGTACATTTAACAATAAGTATTAAATAAACACAAATTAAAAAGAAAAGGTTAAACTACTAACAGGGGTTTTTACCAAGGTAAAGCTAGTTGCATTCGGCTGGTCATGTGATCTCAACATGTCAGCCCCCATGAGACGACCCGCTCTAAGCAGAATAACAAAAAGCTTGCATTAGTCCACTGATATGGCTTAAGTATTCATCCCATGTGAATGTACATGTACTAGTTAATTATTTACATGTAAAACATTTTTAATGTGCACATTTGTGACCCTGGACCACAAAACCAGTTGTAAGTAGCCCATGTAGGCATTTTTGTATTTGTAGCAATAGCCAACAATACATTGTATGGGTCAAAATTATTGATTTTTCTTTTATGCCAAAAATCATTATGATATTAAGTAAAGATCATGTTGCATGAAGATATTTTGTAAACTTCCTACCGTAAATATATCATAACTTAATTTTTTATTAGTAATATGCATTGCTAAGAACCTTATTTGGACAATTTTAAAGGTGATTTTCTGAATATTTAGATTTTTTTTGCACCTTCAGAATTTTAGATTTTCAAATAGCTGTATCTCGGACAAATATTGTGTTATCCTAACAAATTTCACAAAAAAAAAAAAATACTAATAAAAATGTGTCAGAATATAAGTAGGTTTCTAAGTAACAAGGATGCAAATGCTGCCTAAATTGAGCTGTCACTCATTGGGGGCTACAGTTAATTTGGGACCAACCTTTCGAATGCAGTAAATGATAAACAAATACATATTTGTTTGATCTTGGTCAGCCACAACCCACAGCAGATAACATTTATGACACAGGCAAAATATTGTCTGTTGTTTATGTAGTTATATTTTTGCATTATATATTTCAGATAGCCACAAAGTACAGCACAGTTATACATTTGGCTAAATGTTAAGATTTAAGGATAAACATACATTTAAAAAAAAAGTGCCATAATGAATTGAATACCAACTCAATAAATAAGTCACATTATGATACTGCTGTATAATCTTGTTAAACTGTTAAATACACACATGAAAGTAAAACATAACTACTAGTTCTCACAACCCAATACATGGAATTTGTGACTCTATTGCTTTCAATAAAAGTCACAGGAGTGTACCATATTCATGAAATGTGCTGTGAAACCACCAACACTTTGTGAAACCACCTACCAAAACCAAAGCAAACTGCTTCAGGAACTCTCCAAAATACATCCACTCCAGTTACATTTGTAGTTCCTAGAAAATATTTAGAAAACTACTACAACACACAGTGGAAGAATCAAACACTTTTTTTCACATAAATAGGGAAAATGCTCTCTGTCTCAAGTGTTCTCTCTCTCTCTCTCTCTCTCTCTCTCACACACACACACACACACACACACTGCAGGGCAGACAGTCGGGGCACGGCTCATCTATGTGAAGCCAGCTGGCTGTGGCGTCCCTGAGAGCCGAGCACTTGTCCCCTGCTGAGTGCAATTGAGAAGCGCAGACCTGCCTTTACTCTACACACAGCCCAGAGCCAGGCCTGACAGACACTGTCAGTCTAAAACACAGCAACGCAGGGCCCGCGGCCTTATCCGCGCTCAAACACACAAACATATCTCACCATCTTCGTGTATGTGAGTTCGCTACACATTTCCTTTCTAAAATGCACTCTGAGAGTCAGTTCCCGCAAAAGGGGAGGAAGCTAAACGGAGTGCTAAATTTGACAAGCAGCTATAGGGACGCAGGGCGTCTTCACGCGAGTGTAAATGAGTGACACCGCCAGAGATGTGCGTCCGAGAAAGCCACGTGTAATTGGTGATGATGGGAATGGACACAAGCCACATGAGACCGCTGACAAAGAACCAGCATCGCCACCAACAAAGGGCTGGCGGGAGAGATGACGGCTCTGAAAGGGGCAGGGCAGCTTCAAAGCCCGCCAGAGTCGTTCTTTTCTTCTTCACACACCCAGAGAGCCTCTAAAAAGTGATATTTAAGCATATCATTATCATTCAGCCTGGATGAATTCACAGTTGAAGATCAAAAGAACAGAGAGATAGAGATATATCATAATTACCCCGGGTGGGCCGAGATTTGAATCTAAATGGATCACCTATAGGTGTGGACAACATTACATTAGAAGTATAGAGTAGTTACCTTAAATCTGCATGGTGAAAGTGTGCAATAACAGGGGGTTTTACCAAGGTAAAGCCAGCTGTATTCGGCTGATCATGTGATCTCAACATGTCAGCCCCCATGAGACGACCCGCTCCAAGCAGAATAAAATAAAGCTTGCATTAGTCCACTGAAATGATTTAAGTATTCATCTCATGTGAACGTACATGATTTTCAGCACTTAAAAAAAGTACTAGTTATTTCTTTACATGTAAAACAGTTTTAATGTGCACATTTGAGACTCTGGACCACAAAACCAGTAAGTAGCACAGGTATAATTGTAGCAATAGCCGACAATACATTGTATAGCTCAAAAATCATTAGGATATTAAGTAAAGATCATGTTCCATGAAGATATTTTGTGAATTTCCTACCATAAATATATCATAACTTAATTTTTGATTAGTAATATGTATTACATAATGTTACAAACTCATTTGGAAAACTTTAAATGTGATTTTCTCAATATTTAGATTTTTTTTTTTTTGCACCCTCGGATTCCAGATTTTTAAATAATTGTATTTTGGACAAATATTTTACTATCCTAACAAATTTCAGCTTTCAGATGATGTATAAATCTCAATTAAAAAAAAAAAAGACCCTTACGACTGGTTCACATTTAACTTGAACCGACAGTTTGGTGTTTTACCAGCTCTTATATTAAACAAGTGAAGTTTTACCCATAAAATACTGATAAATTAATCACATTTGATAATCAGATAATCAGCTAATTTGCATTCACATCCACCAGCAACAAAACACTGCGAAAACTCAATATTTGCATTACAGTTTAGGTGGCCAAAGGCTGCTAAACATGCAGTGATGAAATACTGAGATGCAGTTCTGCTAATGTGAAGAAAGTAAACTAGCGTTAGTGTCAGCCTGTTTGCTTGGTCAGTGTTAAGTTGAATGTTTGCTTATAAAACATGTTGAGGTTAAAGTAATGCAGATAAAAAACTGAACTAGTGTAGTCCGTTTATGTAAAAATCTTAATATCTTTACTGCTGGATACTTTTTGAAAATGTTATCTGTGCATATTTATGTGATATGTGACCCTGGACCACAAAACCAGTCATAATATGTATACATCGGAATACAGAATAAATAAGCTTTCCATTGATGTATGGTTTGTTAGGATATGATCATATTTGGCCGAGATATAAGTATTTGAAAATCTGAGGGTGCAAAAAATAAAAAATAAATAAAAAATGCTGAGAAAATTGTCATTAAAGTTGTCCAAATTAAGTTCTTAACAATGATTATTACTAATCAAAAATTAAGTTTTGATATATTTATGGTAGGAAATTTACAAAATATCTTCATGGAACATAATCTTTGCTTAAATATCCTAATGATTTTTGGCATAAAACAAAAATCAATAATTTTGACCCATACAATGTATTTTTGGCTATTGGTTCAAATATACCCGTGCTATTTAAGGTTTTGTAGGGTCACATCATGTACTTTATGTAATGTATACAACTTTTTGTACATTTGTGGATTTACTGCTTCTTGAATTGGATTTGATAGAATTTGGTTCCCTCTAGTGGTCAGAGAAAGACTGAACTTTTTTTTTTCGGTTAAAACAGGAGGACTGCTTTATTTCACAGTAATCTACTCGGTAAGGAAATTTCTGTAGTCTTTATCTTCAATTTCGCACGTCCTACATGCAGTTTGTTAAACTGGCTAAACAAACTGCTATCAATAACGTGCACAAAGACTGCACCTGGCAACCATGGCATTTGGCATGGCATTTTCACATCCATTAATAATTACTGTCATCTGTGTCTTAGGTGCTGGACCCCTGTGAGGATGATTGAGACCATTCCCCTGATAACTGCATAAAATGTGAAATAACACCCAAATACAAATGAGGAGGATTACAGGTCACAATTTATGCAGCATTTTATGATCAAAGTCCCATTTTGTCATGAATGAATAAGAGTGAATGAAATAATTAACTTCATTACTTTCAGTATTTTATGTCAAATATTTGCATTTGAAATCCTGTTCATATGAAACGAAAAAATAGTATATTAAAGCCTTTTTAAGAGAAAACTCAAAATTAATTGAAATTTGATGTAAACATAAACAGTGGCTGCCTTTAGTCGTTTTTTCTCTGAAGCTGATGTTGCACATAAAATGCATAATTCCTTCCAAATCAGTTTCATCCTGGCCTCCCTCCCCTTCCTGAACAAACAGAAAAAGGTCAGACTCCTAAGAACTGACTTTCATGTGCGTCTCACGCTGTGTCTTCACTTTCAGTATCCAAAAACCCTTTCTGTCACTTACCAGTTCCATCAACGCCAACTACCACATATTACAGAGGTAACAGTCCTTTGTGAGCTTCACTCTAAATGTCCTACATTCATTGGGCATGATTCCAGTGCTTTTGAAACTATTTTACATGTACTTTCCAGTCAGACCAACCAGTATCATGTTCCATAAACTCTTTAGTCTGACTAAGTGCATTTAAAAAAAAAAAAATAAAAAAATCCATTTATTTGCTTAAATAGATAAAGTGTTTGTACCTCAGTCTGGACCAACATATGTGTAACCAAAGTCCCTTCTACGGAGTCTTTGATGTAATCCAACAATTGTCGCTGCGCTGTTTACATGCTCTGAAAGGCTGAGGTGACGTTCCAACGTGATATTTAAATATGATTGCACATTATGTCAGGCATAAAGACACATTTGACAAAATCGAGCAATATGCAGCAGTTAGAAAGGACAAAATTCATTAAATAGACTTTTTTGTAAACAGGAAGTGTCACACACGCATGAAATGTAGTACTGATCTACAGTATGCTATTTATCTGAAATGCTGTCCACACGAGGAACTGGTGTTGTGACCTGTGTGAATTGTATCATAACTGTAAGCGACTTGTGAAGATTAGTGACCTTTTGCGGCTCTCGAAAACCATTTACTTCAATTACAGTGTAAAAAAACAGCTGTAACTTACACTTCATACCGGCTCTCCTGTTTTAAAATAATTGTATATGTGTATACATTTTCAGTGTTAAAGTGCTTTCTACTGTCCTAGTTTTATATGCAGAAAAAGCTACGGGGTGTCTCAACATATTGTAGCCATTTGTAGACAAATTTCCCCTGAAAAGTGTAAACGCTGTGGTTTTGTGGCACATTGTTTGTGTCGGCGGCCTGACATGTCTTTTTGCTGAAGCAATGGCATGTATTTTGATTAAGATTAGGCTACCTACAGTGGGGCAAAAAAGTATTTAGTCAGCCACCAATTGTGCAAGTTCTCCCACTTAAAAAGATGAGAGAGGCCTGTAATTTTCATCATAGGTATACCTCAACTATGAGAGACAAAATGAGAAAAAAAATCCAGAAAATCACATTGTAGGATTTTTAAAGAATTTATTTGCAAATTATGGTGGAAAATAAGTATTTGGTCAATAACAAAATTTCATCTCAATACTTTGTTATATACCCTTTGTTGGCAATGACAGAGGTCAAACGTTTTCTGTAAGTCTTCACAAGGTTTTCACACACTGTTGCTGGTATTTTGGCCCATTCCTCCATGCAGATCTCCTCTAGAGATGGGTAACACGGACTTACAACTCCCTCCAAAGATTTTCGATGGGGTTGAGATCTGGAGACTGGCTAGGCCACTCCAGGACCTTGAAATGCTTCTTACGAAGCCACTCCTTCGTTGCCTGGGCAGTGTGTTTGGGATCATCGTCATGCTGAAAGACCCAGCCACGTTTCATCTTCAATGCCCTTGCTGATGGAAGGAGGTTTTCACTTAAAATCTCACGATACATGGCCCCATTCATTCTTTCGTTTACACGGATCAGTCATCCAGGTCCCTTTGCAGACAAACAGCCCCAAAGCATGATGTTTTCACCCCCATGCTTCACAGTAGGTATGGTGTTCTTTGGATGCAACTCAGCATTCTTTCTCCTCCAAACACAACAAGTTGATTTGGCTTCATCTGACCATATGACATTCTCCCAGTCCTCTTCTGGATCATCCAAATGCTCTCTAGCAAACTTCAGACGGGCCCGGACATGTACTGGCTTAAGCAGGGGGACACGTCAGTGTGTTACTGATGGTAGCCTTTGTTACTTTGGTCCCAGCTCTCTGCAGTTCATTCACTAGGTCCCCCCGTGTGGTTCTGGGGTTTTTGCTCACAGTTCTTGTGATCATTTTGACCCCACGTGGTGAGATCTTGCGTGGAGCCCCAGATCGAGGGAGATTATCAGTGGTCTTGTATGTCTTCCATTTTCTAATAATTGCTCCCACAGTTGATTTCTTCACACCAAGCTGGTATGAAGAAATCAACCAAGCATGGTGGAGTTTGGAGTGTGACTGTTTGAGGTTGTGGACAGGTGTCTTTTATACTGATAACGAGTTCAAACAGATGCCATTAATACAGGTAACGAGTGGAGGACAGAGGAGCCTCTTAAAGAAGTTACAGGTCTGTGAGAGCCAGAAATCATGCTTGTTTGTAGGCGACCAAATACTTATTTTACAGAGGAATTTACCAATTAATTCTTTAAAAATCCTACAATGTGATTTTCTGGATTTTTTTTCTCATTTTGTCTCTCATAGTTGAGGTATACCTATGATGAAAATTACAGGCCTCTCTCATCTTTTTAAGTGGGAGAACTTGCACAATTGATGGCTGACTAAATACTTTTTTGCCCCACTGTATTTATTAGAACAATCAGAAAAGTGTTGTGGGAAACATGTTTGGAAACAATCATCATTTTTACAATACCATTTGGTGCCTGAAAGGCCACAGAAATAATATAACAACCTTAATACCTGCACTAACATGCTTATCTAATCATGCCTATGATTAAACAAGATTAATAAACATGACCAAAGTATTGGTCATATAGCATATTTTTAAAGAACCGAACCTTGTTGTAAAGCATTAACAAAACCAGTCGTATGAACACCCATATGCAAATGTGTTAATATAATCAGTAGCAAGTTGCACAGCAGTTGCTGTTATGTTCAAAGATTATAAAAAAGCGCATATAGTGCCGTGCTCTGTGCAAGATAAAGACCACAGGGATATCTTTGAGCGAACATCTCTCGCACATTCCTTCTCGTTTTTTAGTATTGTGAAATGAATGGCAGCACTTTTGTTGTTTTTTACTACTTTCATCAACAGAAAACCAAGTGATTGGGAAACGGCTGCCATATATCGAACATGAGGATGAGGTATGGTGTGGTTATAAACCACAGATGTTATCAGCAGCCTGACTCGCTCGTTGGGTACTGCAGACTACCTGTGTTTTGATACTAAATCAAAGTTGCACAACCATGCAAGATTCGTTTTCAGTTAAACTTAATGCTTAAAGTGACTTCTTTTGGTCCTCCTAAAGCAGCTGGCAATGTGTGTGCTCTCCGTGCCTGGGGTGTGTTACATTTATCCTCATGGTTTTGAAAAGGGATGTTGTTAAGCCCTGCAAAAATGCCTCAACAAACTTGTTGGCATGTTAACTGGGTCAGCGCTGCAGCAATAGGAGCTTGTGGTTGTACGTGAGCTGTAATAACCAGAAAAAGAGGTAGGCTATTATTGCAGGTGTTGTAGCATGTTTCTTTGACTGTTAATAATGAAAAAATGAGTACATACTTTGACATTTACAACTACAGTGAACATGGCCAATGGAACATTTAGTAGGTTTTAGCTGGAATTTCTCTGAATGTGTAAATGGCAAACAGTATTTATATAATGTGGGTTTAATAAAAATATAATTACAAGTTATAATAATTAAAACTGAAGGCAAGACATGAAGTAGGAAAAAGGTTTTTCTGATTACCATTTTACTCTAAGAGACAGGATACCTTATCTAGCCTCAACTGAGCTTAACCAATCAGGTTCAAGGGGGTGGGTTCCTTTTAAAGTAATTCAGCAAAAACGCTTACTAACTCTGTCACATCACTATCCCATTCAAAGAGAGACAGACCATCAAACTTGCTGTGAGTATAAGACAATTATTGATGTGCAATCTTTAGGATCACAATTTTATATGATATATATATATATATATATTTAAAATACTGTGTTCCAAAAGTTTCCACAACAGTATTCTTCATTTTATTGATCATTTTTAAACATGAAGCAAATGTTTTGTCTTGTTAACAGTTTTGTCTGACAGATCAACATGACAAATCAACCTCCACAACAGACAATGCCAGTGAATGACAGCAACACAAACCAGACTTGCGATGTCTTCATCTACAAGGAGTCTGCCCGGATCATCTTTCCCATTTTCTATTGCCTGATTTTTGTCATCAGCATGGCAGGTAACAGCCTGGTCCTCTGCATCACCTGTCAGAAGAAGCAGAAGATGAACTCCACCACGATATATCTGATCAACCTGGCCATCTCGGACACCCTCTTCACCTTGGCTCTTCCTGGCAGGATCACCTACTACATCCGAGGCTTCGACTGGCCCTTTGGAGACTTCTTGTGCAGGCTGACCGCTATGATCTTCTTCTGCAATACCTATGCTAGCATCGCCTTCATGACCTGCATCAGTGTAGATCGCTACTTGGCGATGCTGCACCGTCAGAGGTGTCAAAGACTGAGGAAAATCAAAGTCGTGCGAGGTGTCTGCGTTTTGGTATGGGTGGTGGTGCTTCTTGAGACATCCCCTCTGCTCTTCAAGAGCATCGTGGAAGACAGAATCAGTCATCGAACGTGCATGGAGTTCTCTAATTTTGATACCCCCGAGATGGCATACAAGCTTCTGATCGCTTGCATCTTTGGATTTTGCTTTCCATTGGTTCTCATCCTGAGTTCCTACAGTCAGGTCAGCTGTAAGCTTTACAAGACGGCCAAGGAAAACCCAGTGACCAGCAAGTCCGGCAGCAACAGCAGGGCCAAAAATATGATCCTGCTCATTCTGCTGAGCTTCGTGTTGTGCTTCAGTCCCTACCACGTCAACATTATGCAGTTTTCAGTGAAAAGGCTGAACAATGTGCCCACTTGTGAGGAGTTAAAGAATCTGAAAATGACCCTGCAGGTAACTGTTGCCATGATGAACTTTAACAGCTGCCTTGACCCTATTATTTACTTTTTTGCCATCAAAACGTACAAGCATAGAGTCATGAGTCTTTTTAAAAGCTACATTTCCATTTCGGCATCCTCCAGAAGCATGCAGGACAACAGCAGTAGCAACACATGAAGGACAAAATGATACAAAGAAAAATCTGATGGTGCAAACTGCAGAGGAAATGCCTGTGCACACGTGTGAAAGTGCGGTTGGATAGCTGTAGCGTGCAAAGTTTCATACCTTATATTTCTGAGCAAATGGTTTACCATTTCTTATCACTGATGTTGTTTTGTTTTTGGATTTTTGTGTGAACCACATTTTGTGTGAATTTACAATATCTGACATGATATGACCACTGACATTTTGTTGGCATTTAGACTTTCTGTGGTCATTATGAATTTGAATCTAACATGTAAATTTGTTGCTTTGCATTTTTCACTTAATGTTCATTTGTTTGTATAATATTTTACTTTTAATGATCAACCTGCTGTAGGCCTCATGTAGGCCTGCCATTGACATCTACTGAAATTCAGAGACTTAAAGTAAAAATAAAAAACTGCATTGTCATTTTACTCTAAAAAAAAAATCTAAATGAATCAAGCAATTTAATCATTAGTCTTCTGTTCGGTTTATTTGATGAACAGCTTTAATTTCGGCTTTTATTTCTAAATAAACATTAATGCCTTGATTTGTGTTCCAAAAACAAATGAAAGTCTTCCTGGAGAGTAAATGATAGGAATAATGAATTCATTGGAAAATTCCCACAGAAAGGTCAAGGAAGCTGAGTAAGAATGAAAGATTATGTAGGTGTATGTTAATACCTATTGACATTTCTGTAAGCTGCTGTGTAAATACTGTTTTCCTTTTAAAAACTCTCACAATGTGCATGTAAACATTTTGTGCAACCCCTATAACGGCATTTTCCATTTGGAATGTAAAACTTATGTAAGCTGTCATTTGTGCTAAACATTTTTTTTTTTTTTTTTACTTTTTTCTGAATATCAATTAAAAAGATTCATTTACATGATGTTGTGTTTTATTTCACTTATCATCTCAAGCTGCCTACGCGACACTGCAAGAAATTAGAAAAATGTTTCTGGTGACCTAATTTGCCATTTAGTTATCAACCCCATGGAATGCACAACAAGCCTCTGAGTGCCACAACAAGAAGTAATTTATCTATAACCAGAATCACATCTCAGCCTTTCTTAGAATGTCATGCCACTCAATTGGCTCTGACATATCAACTGAAACAGAGTTACTACGAAACGGTGATGACTTCACCATCACTCTCTTCTGTGTGGGCAGCATGGACCAAAATGCGCACGCCAGCACGTGTTTGATGGGAGCACGTAGGTGTTAAGCACACACATGGCAGCAGTCTTCTTTTTCCTGCTTAATTTCACCTGAGCTTCAGAACAGGATATCAACATAACCACAGACACATGAAGTGTCTTTTTTAGCTGTGACAGGTGGTTTGCTAGACTTTGTTGTGTATTCCATGAAGCTACGTGTCTATAAAAAAATGCGGAGAATGTGGCAAGCATGTAGCTGCCTACAAAACACAAGGATGTAGGTGGCAAGCAATGTGGGTGGTAAAATTGTCTTTGTAGAGAATATATACTCAAAGAATAGAATTTGAATTTAACGATTACAAATACACAGTCTCTAAAGCATTAAATGGGGCAATAAGCTGACATTTTTTCAACCTCACCACACACCATCACCCTTGATTTTTTTCCAAAATGTGTGGTACAACACACTCACGGCAACAAAAAATGTCAAATGAATACAATTTTTGCACCTCATTACGATAACCATTTCTCGTGAGTATGTATTTATTTATTTTAACTTTTACATGAATATTTTCCACCTTAATTCTTCTCTGACCCTGTAATTTAACCTGATGTTTTAGCTATTTGACTGCCAACATCCTCTTCCTCTGAGAAATGAGTAAAAGGGGTTTGTTGCATTCACATGTCACCATAACGCCCTAATTCCCAGTCAAAGCGAAGGAAAAAAATTGTATGATACGTTTTTTTTTTTTTAAATATATATATATATTATATATATATATACATACATACACACACACATCAGTCTTTTATCATGGTACAATCTGTTCCGTGCCATTTGTTATATAAAAATAAAACAAACTTTGATTGTGACGGTTCATATCACTCATTTCCTGCCCTAGTTTTCATAAGTTGTTGTTTATGTTTGATTTTACACATAAACAGGCATATTAGTTAACAATACTGCATACAGTATGTTAGAAATTAATGCCTCAACCTGTTCTACTAAGAAAAGTTCTTGGGGAGGTAATAAAAAATAATAATAATAATTTGGATCCAAATTAACTGTAAATCTGGTCTTTCCTAGTGACTGCTGTCACTAGAGATTGCTTTGGTAATTGAGTAATTGGTTGATTATTCTTATGATTAATTGAGTAATTGGATAATTACAATTACTTTTTTTTTGTAGAAATAAGTAAATATATAGACCTAAACGAACAATAGCCTTTAAATGACCTGAAAATACATATATAATAGCAACAAGGCAATAATAATTAGTTCAAATAATGTATCAAAAGCGAGTAATCGTATGGTTTCCATGAACAAAACTGTTAAAAATACGTAATGCATTATAAACTATATACAGTGCCTTGCGAAAGTATTCATACCCCTTCATTTTTTCACATTTTATGTTGCTGCCTTATGTTAAATGTCTTTAAATAATTTTTTCCCACGTCAATCTACACTCCATACACCATAAAGGCAAAGCAAAAAATAAATAAAGTTTTTAACATCTTTGCAAATTTATTACAAATAAAATCCCATTGCATAAGTATCAGGGACAGCTGAAATTTAGCTCAGGAGAATTCATATTGCTTATAGATGTTACTACACTTCGAGTGAAGTTAACCTGTGGCAAATTCAGCTGAATGGGTATGATTTAGAAAGGCACACGTCTTAATAAAAGGTCTAACAGCTGAAAATGCATATCAGAGCAAAAACCAAACCCTGAGTTCAAAAGAACTGCCTGTAGAGCTCAGAAACAGGATTGTGTCAAGTCACACATCTGGGGAAGAGTTCAGAAAAAAATCAGCTGCACTGTAGGTTCACAGAAGCACGTAGCCTCCATTATCCATAATGGAAGAAGTTTAGAACAACTAGGACTCTTCCTAGAGCTGGCCTCCTGGCCAAACTGGGCAATTGATAAAGAAGGGCTTGGTTAAAGTAGTGACTAAGAACCTGAAGGTCATTCTAGTTGAGTCCCATGATCATATTTGGAGATAGAAGAAACCTACTCTACCGATCTGGTCTTTATGGTGGTGTGGCTAGACTCAATCCTCTCCTCAGTGAAAACACATGAAAACACTCTTGGCATTTGCAAAAAAGCACCTAAAGGACTCTCAGACTGTAAGAAACAAGTTTCTCTGGTCTGATAAACCTCAATTCCAAGCATCATATTTGCAGGAAATGGACCAAAATATTGAGATAGCCTTAATGAAAACCCAGTCCAGAGCTTTCAGAACCTCAGACTGGGCAGAAGGTTCACCTTCCAACAGGACAATGACCTTAAGCACACATGAATGTCCTTGAGTGGCACTGCCTGGGCTTGAATCCAATCAAACATTTCTGGAGAAACCTGAAAATATATGCAAGACTCAGTCTACACTGACAGAGCTTGAGAATTGAAGAGGTGAGCTGAAGAATGTGCAGATAATTGCCAAGTGCAAATGTTGTTGCATCATACACAAAAAGACTTTTTGTCTGTAAAGGTGCTTCAGTACTTCAGCAAAGTAGCCTACTGAGTTAAGGGTATGAATACTATATGAATACAACATATTTATTTCAGCTTTTTTATTTTTAATAAATGTATGAAGTTGTGACAATTCACTTTTTGCTTTGTCTTTGCTTTGCTTTGTCCATGGTGCATGGAATGTAGACTGATGTGGAAAAAGTTATTTAAAACAGTAAGGCATCAATGTATAAAAACGTGAAAAAAAAACGAATACTTTCGCAAGGCACTGTAACTAGCATTTGAATTATAGCAAATGACTGCAGAGTGCACCAACGGCCTTATGATTGTTTTTACACCTTACAGTTTGATCCAGTCTTTGTTTAACCCTTTAATTGTCATTCCCATTTATGAACACAGACATGAAAATGCAGTATTCAAACATAATTTTGTATAATTCATGAATGAAAACATTTTGTAATATGGCTTTGATGTATATTTTCAATGGGTAATGCAATGTGTGATTTTAAAATGGTTTTCAAAGAATGAATTTTGAGATTTTAAGTTTTCAGCTGATATATAATTTCTTATGATTATGAAGAAAATTGTTTTGTGACAAAGGTCATAACTCCTGTTATGAAGTAGATTTCTGAGGTGCACTCTCATCAGAAATTAATCTATTACTTTTCCTACATAATTTGTAACAGAACAAAATGGTAAAATATCAATTTAGGAGGTTTAGACCTGTCATGATTAGATTAGGATTTATTTGTAAAATGGTGAAGTAAACTTAGGCAAGGGATGGGTGACAATTAAGGGGTTAATATTGACTAAACAACATTTAATTGCAATGTCCACTTTTTGTTACAACAGAAATGCTACAGCCACTGTAATTTCTTAAATATGTGGACATCAAAACGTGTAAACTCAGAGCGAGGGTTTAAATATTTATTTTGAAACCGCACTGAACAGTTAGAATATTAAGAAAGATATTGATGTATTCTCCTGTGTTTGCATAGGTTTATAAATGATTGACCTTACAAATCTGATGAAATGGGGAACGTTGCGTTCCCAGATAACCTATAAATAAATCTAAAATATGCAGAGATGGAGTTCAATACTTTACTAGCATTAAAAACTGCTAGGACCGATTACTTCTCATCTCTTTTAGAAGAAAACAAACATAACCCTAGGTATTTATTCAATACAGTGACAAAATTAACCAAAAATAAAGCACCAACAGATTTTTCCAAACAGCACAGTAGTAATGACTTTATGAATTACTTTACAACAAAGATCGATACTATTAGAAATAAAATTGTAACCATGCAGCCGTCAGGAACAGTAGCAGATCAAATAGTGTGCTATAGATCTCCTAAGGAACTATTCCACTCATTCTCTACTATAGGAGAGGAAGAATTTTATAAAATTGTTAAATCATCTAAACCAACAACATGTATGTTAGACCCTATCCCATCTAAACTACTAAAAGAGGTGCTTCCAGATATCCTAGATCCTCTTCTGAATATTATAAACTCATCACTGTCATTAGGATATGTCCCCAAAACCTTCAAACAGGCTGTTATTAAGCCTCTCATTAAAAAACCACAACTTGACCCTAATCAATTAATTAATTACAGACCGATCTCAAATCTCCCTTTTCTATCAAAAATACTAGAGAAGGTAGTATCCTCACAATTATGTTCCTTTTTAGAGAAAAATAATATCTGTGAGGATTTCCAGTCAAGATTTCGACCTTATCACAGTACTGAAACTGCTCTTATTAGAGTAACAAATGACCTGCTCTTATCATCCGACCGTGGTTGTATCTCTCTTTTAGTGCTACTGGATCTTAGTGCTGTGTTTGATACTATTGACCACAACATTCTTTTGAATAGACTCAAAATTTATGTTGGCATTAGCGGTAATGCATTAGAATGGTTTAAATCGTACTTATCTGACCGCTATCATTTTGTAGCAATAAATGAAGAGGTATCGTATCGATCGCAAGTTCAGTATGGAGTACCTCAAGGCTCAGTACTAGGACCATTACTTTTTTTACGCTTTATATGTTACCCTTAGGAGATATCATCAGGAAACATGGTGTTAGTTTTCACTGTTACGCTGATGATACTCAGCTCTATATTTCTTCAAGGCCTGGCGAAACATACAAAGTTGAAAAACTAATGGAATGCATAGTTGATATTAAAAACTGGATGACAAGTAATTTCTTACTGCTAAATTCTGAAAAAACAGAGGTGTTAATTATTGGGCCAAAAACCTCAGTAAGTAATAACTTAGAACACAGCATAATATTTGATGGCTGCTCTGTAAATTCATCATCATCAGTTAGGAACCTAGGTGTGTTATTTGATAGCAATCTTTCCTTCGAACACCACATTTCTAGCATTTGTAAAACAGCATTTTTCCATCTTAAAAACATAGCGAAATTACGACCTATGCTCTCAAAGTCCTGACCCCCCGGCTGAGCCTGGTTTCTCCCAAGGTTTTTTTTTCTCCATCAGTGTCACAGATGGAGTTTTGGTTCCTTGCCACTGTCGCCTATGGCTTGCTCAGTTGGGGACAACTAAATTGGGGAAAACAATTTATTAATTTGGAACTATTGATTAATTTCCTCAAACTAAAATTGTTCAAAGTTTCTTTTGAATTATTGATATATTACTTTCCCATTTGATACTGTAAAGTTGCTTTGACACAATTTGTATTGTAAAAAGCGGTATATAAATAAAGCTGACTTCAAGACACTCCACACATTTAAATAAAGGATATACTTATTTAATTGAATCTTAGTGTTTGTGAATTCAAAATAGCATTATGCTTTATGATGATTTTGAAATGTTTAATATATCATGCAGTCAACGGACTACTAATGTGTTTCATGGATTCTCGTCCAAGGAATGGATTCTTGCCACTTCCAGTATTTTTGCAGTTAACCTTGAATCGTGACAGCCACGGCTGCCCCCTAGTGACTTAAAATATGGATGGATCTTGGTTTTGTTGCTGTAACTTAGATTAACTGAGTTCAACATTTCCTTCACTGATGACAGAAAGACTGCCTGATATTCTGCTACAGAACTTCTCAATTCAGCCTGGAAGTCATAGACCTTAATGTTTGAAAGGAAAGAAAACATGGCTGTGAGGGACAGAAGCATAGTGTGTTGAATTGTACTGTGGTTAACATTTGTTCAGCTGACAAGGCACTAGGGCTGTGCCAATTTTTAGAGGCGATATCATGCGCATCTCGTCAGTAATGCCGGTTCTCTGATTAGTCCTAAAGTTAGTCATTCACCTGTCAAATATTGCCTTCAGTATCGCAGGCGATACATATCGATAATGCACGTGAAACTGCGTAGCTTGTCAGCATGTAGTAAACACGGCTATAGTGAAAGTGAAAGTGACGTGACGTGTGGCCAAGTATGGTGACCCATACTCGGAATTTGTGCTCTGCATTTAACCCATCCAAGTGCACACACACAGTAGTGAACACACACACACACACCGTGAACATACACCCGGAGCAGTGGGCAGCCATATTGATATCGCTGCGGCGCCCGGGGAGCAGTTTGGGGGTTCAGTGCCTTGCTCAAGGGGTCTCACCTCAGTCGTGGTATTGAGGGTAGAGAGAGCGCTGATTATTCACTCCCCCCACCGACAATCCCTGCCGGACCTTGGACTCGAACCTGCAACCTTTTGATTACAAGTCCGACTCCCTAACCATTAGGCCACGGCTGCCCCCACAGTATGTACCATGCACTCTATCCCTCACAGTCTCCTTTTATCTATGTAAAATTCAATATGGCATCTGTTCTGACTAAAGTCTATGGCACCTTAATATTTGCATGGAGCCTCACACCATTATATTCTTCTTGTAAATCTCCACCCTGTTTTGGTTTTGGAACAAAGGGTTTTGTATTTTAGTGTGCGTGCTGTGAGCTTTTATGAAGAAGTTCTTAACTTTTGTCTCATATGAATATTATTCTGTTTTAATGTTTTTGAGGAAGCTGTGGCATCCTGGTTGTGCACTACTATTTTGCACTTTTGAACCTACATGTACAGTTGAAAAGTTATTATACACATATATAAACATTATGTAGTAAAGAAGTGTAAGAAAAAAGCTTACTCTTATACACATTTTAACACTGCAGACAGAGTGAACAGAACAAGTTAAATAACTTTTGCATGTAATTCATAGGCAGAGATAAGAAAAGCAACATTCTTTAATCACATGAATCATAAAAGACTTTGGATTACTTGTGGATTATTGTCATGTTTTATCAGCTGTTTGGACTCTCATTCTGACGGCACCCATTCACTGCAGAGTATCTACTGATAAGCAAGATGTAATGCTAAATTTCTCCAAATCTGTTCTGATGAAGAAACAAACTCATCTACAACTTGGATCTCCCAAGGCTGAGTACATTTTTAGCAAATTTTCTTCTTTTTTGGTGAACTATTCCTTTAACATTGTGGACACAGGGCAGAATGGGTTGAATAAACAAATAACTGAAATAACATTTGCATGTGTAATTCATAGACAGAGATAAGAAAAGCAACATCCTTTAATCAAATGAATCATAAAAGACAAGTGTGGCTTACTATAGGGAGGCATGCGTTATCTGATGTCTGAAAGGGATTTGAAATATTAAATATGCAAAAAGGAAATGCGTTCTACTGCTAACATCCTGGAGCTATGTGGCAGCAATATACAATTAGGTCACATAATGAATAAAACCGTAAGAAACATGTGAGCAGAAAACTTAATCATGTGGTCTGTGTAAACAATTATTTAAACACTGACACAGCTGCACAAAATAATGAGGATTTCAGTCAATCATTATCATGTTCCAATCTAAAATGGCCATAAAGTAGTTGTACTTATATATTACTTTTTATTGCTGTTGCTCATATCTACAGCCCAAAGGAGGCATCATATCTACAGACCAGAATGTCAAATAAAGGAATAGTTCACTTAAAAATGAACATTTGCTAAAAATGTACTCAACCCTCAGGCCATCCAAGATGCAGCTTGTCACTTCAAAAGACATTAATTGATAGACTGGAGTCGTGTGGATTATTGTGATGTTTTTATCAGCCGTTTGGACTCTTATTCTGATGGCACCCATTCACTGCAGAGGATCTACTGATAAGCAAGATGTAATGCTAAATTTCTCCAAATCTGTTCTAATAAAGAAACAAACTCAGCTACATCTCAATGGCTCAACTGTGAATAAATCTTCAGCTAATTTTCTTTTTTTTTTGGTAAACTATTTTTTTAAGTCAATCTCCATCGTATTTCACTCTTTATACTCTTAAAAATAGGTGCTTTAAACGGTTTTTCACAGCGATGCTGTAGACGGACCATTTTTGGCTCCGCAAAGAACCATTAATTCAAAGGTTCTTTAAAGAACCATCTCTTTCTTACCTTTTTCATAATCTGAAGAACCTTCATTCAACACAAAAAGGTTCTTCTATGGCATGGTAAAGCATCTTTTTAAGAGTGTAATTAGTCCAGTATGCCATACAGTCTTTGGTTAATTTTATAGTTTACTTCATAGTTGGACAGCTACACAATGTTTAGGATTTATTATTAAAAAAAGTCTTGAAATCATATCAAGACTGTCTTAGAATTAATGGATTTCCAATAGGTATGTACTGTAGCTAAAAGCACACTAAATATCCATTTAGGCACATGCTACTTATAACATCACTGAAGTCTGCTAAATCCTAAAAATGGAGCATTACTGCCATCTTGTGACTGAACACAGCAAACTTTGTGTAGCAATTATTTTGGCCCAATCATATTAGATTAATGTGAAAATTAGGGGCTGTTCATATCAAATAAACTAAACAAATGAAAATTCAAATATTGCTGTTTTATTCAAAATAACTGATTTTTATCCTCTTTTGTGAAATGTAAAAATTCCTATTAACAGGGACTGTTATTTGCAATATCTAATTTTATAAGCTACATAAAAATTACATTAATAGTTGCATCTTTGATTTGCTCCTGAATAGCTCCAAAAGAAGGGCTTTCAAATCAAAAAGTTCCATATCATGTTCAATTTTTTCATTACTTGATTCATCTGTCACAATATGTTCAAAGAAAGGGCAAAGCAAAATAACTTTTCATTTATTTGTGTATTATGCTGTTCAATTCAAAGTATATGTGAATTGTTTTCACAATATGTTTTATTCAAAAGTGACTATACAAAACTTTATAAACCCTCAGTGAGCAAGCCAAAATAGAATGTGCCAAAGAAAACTCAAATTAGATATTTAAGATCTCACTCTAGGAAGAAACCAAGAGGAGAAACCAAGACAGAAAAAGCAATAGTATGATTTCTGAATTCAGACTCAAACTGGGGAAGCCCTCTTTGAGGGGAATGGGGATGGTACCTACTAGCCAGTTTGGCAGGAAGCAACCGAAACAAAATAAAGTTAGCAGAAACACTCTGTTAAACAGTCATTTCCTGAGTGTGTAAAACAAGATGTTAAAAAAACTCCCTGCCATGACAACTACAATAACCCATGGCAAACAACAGCAATGCTGCAAATCCATATCTAGAAAAATATAACTCGTGACCACCTTGACCAAAGTTTCCCAAATATGAAAAGCTAAACTCAGTCAGGGGATATATGTAATCATTTCAAAATGTATTTCTAACCACACTGACATAAGCAAGCAACTTTATCTTGCAGGATATCTGTGAATGACGTCAAAAGTTCCAGTTCTCTGTTTCCACAAAATGGTACCTCAGTAGTATCTGGATACTGTGATAAACATGTTTTTTTTTTGTTTTGTTTTTTTTTTTGCCAGCTAACCCTACACCCAGTTGTGTGAAGTCAGCAAGAACATCCTTACCACAAGCTTTAACTTCCTGCTGGTGTGTTGCAATCTTATCTTACCACCATTATGCACACGCATTGGATATAATTGAGCATATATATATATATATATATATAAGTGGAGTTAACAAAGCACAATAACATGGTGTTACTTTAATAATTCATGTTTTAATATTAAATATGGAATGTATTTACAGTGTATAAAGTAATAAAAATGAAAAGGTGTATTTATTTATCACTTTTATTATTAGACCTATTTAAATTAAAATGGTAATTTCAAAAGCAGGTGTTGTGCTCAAGAGTTTATTCACAATTTTATTATACTGGTGCGGGACACTATAGTTCATTTATGTAAGTGAGGATAGCAAAATTTCCTGAACATTCTTCATACAGTGGACTACCAGTGAAACTGCAAAAAATTTGATTTGACACTTTGACCTGACCATGTCAAAGTTTTTAGACATTATCAAGATGAATTTGTTCTGACACTGTGAATAAACTGTGATAGTGTGAAACATTTTGAAGGTGTCTAAATAAATATTGGTTTGACTCTATGTTATGCCATCTGTAGATATATGGTGCATTCAAGCACCATATATCATAATGTAAAAAAAAAAGAAATCCTGTGATAAATTACTCATCCTTAAAAGGGACAGATTTTCTTCTTCAGACGAATACAACTGGAGTTATTTTTTAAGAAAATCTTGCCTCTTCCAAGCTTAATAATGGCAGTGACTGGGTGTTGATATTTTGAACCCCAAAAAAGTGCATCCATTCATCATAAAAAGTACTCTACATGGCTCTGGGAGGTTAACAGGTTAAGGGCTTCTGAAGTG
This sequence comes from Cirrhinus molitorella, assembly GCA_033026305.1. NCBI lineage: Eukaryota > Metazoa > Chordata > Actinopteri > Cypriniformes > Cyprinidae > Cirrhinus > Cirrhinus molitorella. The sequence goes on from CM065122.1 coordinate 18,541,278, forward strand.
AATCGATGCATTTGTGTAAGAAAAATATCTGTATTTAAAATTGTATACATCTCTATACATTTGGTTTATACATCTGTTTTGCTCCCTCCACTGTGTTCATCACTGCATTCGCCTATGACATTTTTTTAAATACAGAAGAATATATATGATATATGAAGAATATGGGTGACCAGACAGCTAATGGGCCTCTTTGATTTCAACACTATGGAAAAAATACTATGGACGACAGTGGAGACCATCCCAATGTTTGGCTACATTCTTTAAAATATCTTATTTTGATCATGAAAAGACAGAACACATACAAGCTTGAAACACTTTGAGGGTGAGTAAATGATGACTAAATTTTCATTCTGGGGGGAACACCATTTAAATAACTTCGGTTGGAGCAAAATGGTGTTTTTTTTTTTTTTTTACAAAAAGAGATTCCCACTCGTAATTATGACTTTGTGGGGGCATTTATGTGCATTAAATTAAACGCACTTTACAAGTAATTCTTATTTAGTGATAAGTGATTCTGATTTAGGGAAGTTTTCAGGGAAGTTTTATTTTCTAATAAGAAGATGAAGTTAAGAAACATGTTTGAAATTACTAACATATTTTGAGTTGGCAACTTTTTACAGTTCAAAGGAAACAGACGACAAAAAGGTGTGAAAGCAACCCACAAACTCACTTTTGCGGATTACATCAGCAGAAGGCATCAGTCTCCATCAAAAACATCTCAACATTCTTGCACCACTCTATCTCTTGGTCCAAGGTTATGAAGCAAGAATTTCAATTTCAAAACATGTACCATACTACACAAAAATTTAACATTACTGTTTTTCAACATGCAATTCATCTGCACCTCATCATGGCCACTTTATTGGGTAAACCTTTCAACTGTTTGTCAATGGAAATATCTATTCAGACAATCAAAAGGCAGCAAGATTATCCGCTCAAATTCAAAACAAGTGTCAGAATGGGAAGAAAAGCTTTAAAAAAGATTTAAGTGACTTTGAACGTAGCATGGGTGTTGGTGTCTGACGGGCTGTTGTGAGTACCTCAGAAACTGATGATCAACTGGGGTTTTCACAAACCATCTGTAGGGTTTACAGAGAATGACAAAATATGCAGTGAGTGGCAGTTTTGTAGACTAAAAGGATTTGTTAATGCCTGAGGTCAGAAGAGAATGGTCAGATTGGTTCAAGCTGATGGGAGAGCATAAGAAAATCAAATGAACACTTGTTACAGTCGAGGTATGCAGAAAAGCACAGAAGATTGGAAGATTGAAAAACGGTTCCCTTTTCTGATGGGTCTCGATTTCTGCAGCAACATTTGAAAAGTAGGTCAGAATTTGGTATAAACAACATGAACCTTGTATCAGGTCAGGTGACAGCCATCTGACTTCTAATCTGAACAATGCCTTTAACTTTCTATTACGAACACTTCCTGTGTTTATTTACCTCTTTATGATGAATCGCTTGTTGTAATCCACAATTGTAAGTCGCTCTGGATAAAAGCGTCTGTGAAATGAATAAATATAGAATGTAAATGTATCAACAATTAAGGCTGCTGCTGGTGATGTAATAGTGTTGGAGTGATGTAGTAATGTTCACTGTGAAGCTTATGTACCTGAGAGAAAACAGATTTGACCATCTAATTTCCACCAGTAAGAAAAAAAGCATTTTAAAGCTTGTTGTTTTGCAGTTATAGATTAATTCTAAATAATAATATCTAGGTGGCTGAATAAAATATTTGGACTTTATATCTTATCTAAAAATGTACTCACCCTCAGGCCATCCAAGATGCAGCTTGTCACTTCAAAAGACATTAATTGATAGACTGGAGTCGTGTGGATTATTGTGAGGTTTTTATCAGCCGTTTGGACCTTAAAATTACTTTAGCTTAGCACCAGCAAGCTTGTTAGCTAGACAGTTAGAGTATCAGCTAACAATAGTGACTTATTTTCAATATGGATATGAATAAACATTCATATTTGTCTATTCGGCTAACCAAACAATATAAAAATTTATTCTGTTGGTAAACAATAGAGAATGTGAAGCTGACATCACGTCGCGTTGAATTCTGGGAAATTGCTTTGTTTTTCCGCCATACTGGGAGAATTGCGCTGCCGTGCATGGCTTCATTATTGAGTTTAGGACAGTATTTTGATTTTTTGTTCGGTTTGTGAAAAATGTCACCATTCTATGTTATTCATGCTGCATCGATTGCAATAGTAACTCAGATCATTGTTCTGAGAAAAAAACTGGACAATGCAGTTTGTTTTTCGCATTTTCTACATGTAAAAACACCAAGGGCACCAAGTAAAACTACTTTGTTACTGTCCACCACTGATACCAAGTGAAGTGTTCAAGAGCCATAGCTGGTCAGCAGGCTGGTTTTAGGGGGAGTTTGGCCACTTTCTTAGCTGGTCAGGCTGGTCTTATCTGGTCAGCAAGCTGGTTTTAGAGGGGTTTTGGTCACTTTGTCAATTTCTTAGCTGGTCAGGCTGGAAGACCAGCTGGAACAACCTAAAACCAGCCTGACCAGCCTAGCCAGGCTGGGAAACTAGATAAAACCAGCTACTTCCAGTTTAAACCAGCCAACCAGCTTAGGCTGGTTTTAGCTGCTCATCCAGCCTGGGTTTAGCTGGTCAGCAGGCTGGTTTTAGAGGGGTTTTGGTCACTTCCTTAGATGGTCTGGCTGGGAGACCAGCTGGAACAGCCAGCCAAATCCAGCCTGACCAGTCTAGCCAGGCTAGAAAACCAGCTAAAACCAGCTTAAACCAGCTAAGACCAGCTTAGACTCTCCTCCTATTCAAATTTGACATTGAAGGGGTACATACAACATATTTGCAACTATAGCTGCTGCACATTCAAACACAATTTTCAAGAAAAAAAAAACAAAAAAAAACCTGGGGAAAATATATGCAGAACATGTTCACATAGGACACTATTAACACAACTATATGCATGAAACCATTAAAAAAAAATTGGGCACAAATGAGTTAAGGCAGTTCTGAATTCGAACCTGGTACTAGCAAAGTGTACCTAAGAAAGTGCCCAGTGAGTGCATTTCATGTGAGCTGCTGTTCAGCTGGGTGTAAAATAAATTTCCTATTTTTAACATTATTAATTCAATACTACTACTACTACTACTACTACTACTACTACTACTATACATCTGCTTCATGCTTTTACTTACCAACAAGAAAAAAAGACTCCGCTGCCAATCAGTTAACCTGTTGACCTTTAACTCAGATATACTGAAAGTAGACAATCTGTGTCATATTTGACTTTAACCTGTATTGCATTACAAGAAAAGAGACATCATCATTGGTATTATCTTGTTTAAAGATCTCAGTATGAGGTTATAGTTTTTAAAATGAAAGATTCTGTGATGGTAAGACTGGTTAAAACTTGCAAGTGCATTGCTGACACTCAAAACAACGAGCTCTCTTTTTGCTATGAGTCAAAACTGAAACTTCTGTCTAGTGTGCTTAAGAAATGAAACAAATTCAGCTAGAATTCTTCCAGTCTCTGTGGTGTTTGTGGCCCAAATGATATTGTGTCAAAACTGCAGTGAGGAATCGATTTTAAAATATTTGTACTGGCATTTTGTTTTACATATGACTAACTAGAAAAGCTCTAATAGGAACAGCTCTTAGTTTAGAAGCAAAGCAGACACATTCAGTCTGTCTTTTCATATGTTTCTGACTCATCAAGTCATCCAGTTTTTCCATTCAGACACAGATAAATTCATGAAACACTACGTGATGTAGGTAGAGCGCCTTGTCCACAGTGACTTCACAGAACATTTTTGATATATTCAAACTTCCAGCAGTTACGTGCAGTGAAGAGTAATGCCCAAGCAGCTCATGGATCAATGATATGTTGTAAAACCTTCAGCTTTCTAACTAAACTAAGCTAAAATAGTGAACTATAAGGGTATGTCAATGAAACCATATGAATAAGTCAATTACAGTTGAACAGTTTAAAAGAGTTCTGAAGGCCACAGCGGGTGTGAAAACCACCCAGAGGTGTATGAAAAACACCACCGAGAAACAGCTATCAGCTACATGTTATACCCTAGACGTGAGATGTTTCTGCTTACACATTTGAAAAATTCTTGCGTGTGCAGAAGCAGCAGGTGTGTATGCCACATCGCTTTTGGAACAGGGGTCAATCTGCAAACAACAGAAACTGAAGACATTACTTAATTTCATGTTTCCTGTTTATCACACTACTTTTCATAGTAAAACGAACATCTCATCTTATGTTTAAATTTCTACAAAAAATAGAAGCAGGAGAGGGTGTGGTGTGAGAACATTCAAAATATGCTGGAGAACAAGCAGTAAGACAAAGACAAATGACCTGGGTGCTTTGTAATTGGATATTAAATAAATCACCAAAGTTAGAATGCAAACATTAAAGTTAGAATGCAGTGATTTTGTACAGAGCACATGTAGTCAAACCAAAAATTATTCAGACACCAGATATAATCTTTGATATTTTTTACTAGTGGATGCAGGAAACTATAGTTCATTTATGTAAGTGAGGATAGCAAAATAAAGTAAACTGACATATTATACCCCAAAATTCTTCATACAGTGAAATACCAGTAAAATACCACACACTTTGACTGACCATGTTTTGATTAAGAGTTTTTTCTTTAATTGCTATCACCACAGACTGAACAAAATTAAGCATTGCTTGGTAATTGGTTAACAAAGAATTGATAGTGAATCGATAGCGTCATACTAACAGTTGTCTGAATTTGATTTTAATCCATTACATACCTTTCTTACAAAGTTATCTGTTTCAGACTTTCATGCTCTTGTGCCTAAATGTGCACTGACATTTCACCTAACACAGTCACATGCAAACACAAAATTCTGAACGTTGTCTCACCACAAAAAAAAAAAAGGTTCTTCAGAATGAGGTAATAGATGACCTCACAGGAATAAGTTAGTCATTGCTTTTTATGCTATACAGTGTTTGCACATATGGAATATGGATAACCAATTTTCAACACTTTCAACAGTGTTTAGGCGAAAATGGAAAGTTTTAGCAAAAAACCACATCCTCTCAGAAGTTAATAGAATAATAGAGACAGCCATTGCTGGAAATAATCTTCTGTTCAGTGAAAGTAGAAACCTCTGAAAGTATTTTAAACACCATGAATTCAAAAGAAACTAATTTTTATGGATGTCTCCATGTGTTGTCATCAACATCACATGTAATACTGGGAATACACAACCTGAACACTAAGGTATCTACAGGATATTTAGAAAATCCAGACAGAAACAGTGTTTCATTAGCTGAAGAACAAATTTGTGGCATGCAAACTGTATTTTCAACCTTTATGACAAATAAGTACTGTAAGCTACTGTAGTTACGTACAGCTATAAAGCAGGCATTCGTACTCATTAATTTTTCAAAACTTGTTTTAAGTGGTTTTAGCGTAAGTCTACAGGTGCAAATGGGATGTTTCAAACCAAACAGGGAAGTCTTTCAAAAGCTTGCAGATGTAATTTTCAACTTCTAACAATAGAACGAAGAACTGCGCACTTTCACAACTACCGTCACACCCAATCGTGCTGTAAACCGCACAATATAAAAATCAAAATAGCACATTTTATCAACTAATTAATTAATTAACAAACATAAATAATTAAATCACCTTTGTGCTCTACTTATGTTATTGTCACAATCTGTCAAAAATTCAGTAATCAAACTAAACTATTAAGGTAAACCTTAATGAGTCCTGACATGTTTTATCCTTTTGAAACCACAGTTGAGCGCAAAGGACACGTGTAGGATGACAATTAACATGTGACAGAGAGAGGTCCTCACTTGAAAGAGAACTACTGAGAAAAAGAAAAAAAACTGGGCAGATCTTGATCAGAAATACAGGAAATTATGTTGTCGTCATGGTTACAAAAGCAGAGTGGAAACGGTATTTCTTCGCTCAGTCGGGGAGTGTTACAAAGCGTGGTTAATGCCGGACCAGGAGGTGCCACTTCTGACACTGCAATGATCAGACCACTTGAAACAACAAAAGCACAAAAACTGGGGCACAAGCAAGTGTTGGTAAGTACACGTTTTCATACTAATGATCTGAAGGACTACTTTAAACTTTTTTTATGTATCACACAAATAGTACTTCAGACAGATGTTTGCGCACTTTGTTTGAATATTTTAAAGCTGTTTTGACCAGCTCCTGCTACAGACAGTATGTGTGAAATGGTTAATAATTTATTAATAATTAGTCATTTATTTGTTTTATATTAATAATTTATTAATAATATAAATTAATAATGTGTGTGTGTAGAAATAATTCTGTGAATTCAAATTAATATAAGATTAAATATCCAATTGTTATATTGCTTAAGAGCATGTGAGTACTGCGTGTGCTGGCACATGGGTGATTCATTAACATACTACAAATCTATGTATAGCATGGTTGCTACTATACAACAACAAAAAAAGAATGATTGCATCATGCTAAACGGCATATTCAATAAATAAAAAATAAAAAATAAAAAAGCTTTCTTACAAATTAAAATAGTCCCTGGAAAAGTAAAAAAAAAAAAATAGTGGATATAAGCTTTGCAGAAGTGTACCATTACACAATCATCGTTACCCCATCACAGAGAATTGCGTTCTACTCAGACATGTTTTTCTAGTAGTCAAGGTCTTTTTGAGGGTGCAGAAGTCGGGCAGTTGCCGGACTGACAGGAAACACCTTTTGCTGCTCTAATGGAGCGAGGAGCTCGTCTGGACCTCCTGTCTTTGCATTTCCATTGATGATTGACATAAAACTTCCTTGCCATTCACAAACTTCCGTACACACACGTACAAATGATTTGACACATAAAAACGTTGTCGTAGTGAGTTTGGGGGCGAGCAAGTTCTTGCTTTGAAACCACAGATGGCTTATGGCATTTCCTTTGCCTACAATGTATGCCCGTTAGAAAAAAGGGCGCAAACTTGTTGCACTTCCTTAGTGAAACACCACTGTAATATGATACAAACATAGATACGTTACTACAGAAATGAAAAAAAATGTGTCTGTCTTCCTTTTTTTCAGATTTCATAACTGACCCCATGAAGATGGTAGTAGCTACAAACACCACCCACAATGGCTCCAACACCTGTACCAACCTGTACGACCATCGTGGTTGGGCACAGTATTTCCTGCCTGCAGTGTATTCTCTGATTTGCATTGTGGGACTGCTGGGCAACCTATTAGCTTTGCATGTGATTTGGCCCAATTTAAAAAAAATCAACTCCACGACTCTGTATTCTGCTAACCTGGTGGTGTCGGACATCTTATTTTCACTCGCTCTGCCCTTGCGTGCCATTTACTATGCCAAGGGGTTCCACTGGCCGATGGGGGAGGGTTTGTGCAAGGCTGTGGCGCTGATGTTCTACATCAACATGTATGCCAGCGTCAACTTCATGACTTGTTTGAGCGTGGACCGTTTCATTGCAGTGGTGCTGCCGCTGCGCTTCTCCCGATTTCGAAAGGTTCAGAAGGTGCGGTACATCTGTGTTGCCGTATGGGCCATTGTGTTGATGCAGACCCTGCCTTTGCTGTCAATGCCCATGACGAGCGTGGAGGAAAGTGGCCATATTACGTGTATGGAGTATCCCAGCTTCGAGAAGATCGACAACCTACCTGTCATGCTCATCGGTGCTGTGTTGCTTGGCTTCGGCATCCCTGTGATCACCATCCTCGTGTGTTATTCGGCACTGTGCTCCAAGCTCCGCCTCCTGGCCAAGACTAATAAACTGACAGAGAAGTCGGGTCGCAGTCGCAAAGCCATCGGCGTGATTTGCGCCGTCATTCTCGTATTCGTTGTGTGCTACACTCCGTATCACGTCGACCTCCTGCAGTACATGATCAGAAAGCTCCGGTACGAGCCGGACTGCTCAGAACTGCATGACTTTCAGATCTCCCTTCACATCACCGTCTGCCTGATGAATCTCAACTCGTGCCTGGATCCCTTCATCTACTTTTTTGCCTGCAAGGGATACAAGAAGAAGATACTCAAACTGCTCAAGAAGCAAGTCAGCATGTCCTTCTCGAGCGTGGTCAGGACCTCGCCTGAGGGCTCCTCCAAAGACGTGTTTGCGAACGACAAATTCCATTTGAGCTCCAGAAGCAATCAGAAAGAGAGGAGCAGTGTGCTGTTGAGCACCAGCAATGGTGAACTATAAAGAACGAGAAATGCAGTCCACAGACTATATGAGACTTAATACAACAGCAAATTTCTTACCTCTGGATTATTTTACAACATTTCAAGCTATTGGTTCAGGTGGTGGTTATCATTTTGTTATGCTGTTCTAGGATTATTGCACATTTGTCTTACATGCTGTAGCTCATTTGAGTGCTAGAATTTGTTCTTAAGTTCTTTTTTAATTGATCTTTTAAATAAAAAAAACAAAAAAGCTGAAATTACAAATATATATGCAGTGTCATGATACAGCAATCTAGTACCTGGTACCAAATAACGCTGTTTGTGGTGATTTCAATTTAGCCTAATGATTCAACTCTTCCAAGTCCAGTCACAAGAAAAGATTCAGTCACTGATTCTTCAGTGACCCTTTTGATCCTTTCTCATTACAATACTGGGACGTGACCAGTGAGTAACTGAATTACTCTTTTTGTTTTGACTGAAGTCTCTTAATGGTTTAGGGTTTGGTGTTTTGCCTGCCCTAAATAAGCAGAGCACAAGCAAGTAGTATTATAATGTGGACTAAGCAGTGAGCAAAAACAGTCATGATAAAAACCCCCTGAAACTAGTGAGATGTCTTACTGGAAAGAGTCACTCTTTTATCCCAATCATACACCATTAGTAGTGGCTGAGGATGATGAACTTGACAATCACACTTAACTGATATCATTCACAGCAAGACTTGCCCAAACTGATTATTTCACATTTGGAGCGATTTTACAGCAACATCATTATCGAGGATAAATGAATATTTAAACGTTATTTAAAGGGGTCATATGATGCAATTTCATGTTTTCTGTTTACAAGCTGTATGTGCATATCTAAAATTCGTACCTTCCTAAAATGCCTTATTCGAATACACCCCCACAAATCTGCATCACTCTGTTGGTAGATTTGCATAACACCCCCCAAATGTATATGCTAAGAAAGAAGGTGTCATTTTTATTCTTGCTGTAGTATAGTTGCAGCCGCTGCCATGTTGTGGAGATGCTGTGTGTTTCATTGCAAAAGCAAATCTTATTTGTTTGGGCTTCCAAAAGAGGACACAACTAGAAATCAGTGGTTAAACACTGTTCCAGAACAGTACAACCCAAACATTAAAGTGTGTGAAGCGCATTTTGCAGTGGACCGTTTCCTAAATCTGGGAGAGTTTGTTGCCCTTACAACTTTACACGGACAGTCTTGTGCTTCTGATTCACAGCCTGTGAGTGTGTTTTCATATTTACAGAATTTGCCACTTACTATTCAAAGGCGCGTTTTGAGCAGTGCAGAGTAGCGCTTGTTTGAGGTTTCTACGATTACAAATACAGACATGATTATGATGTTTACATAGTATCGTGAGCTTACGTAGTACCGTGGCGCGAAGCAGCATGTAAAAAGACAGTATGAGCCATTACAATCAGTTGTGTCCCCGCTGGATGCAACAAATGCCTTGTTTTTAATTGGTTTTCATTGTTTTTCTCTCGCCACACCGGGAAACAGAGTTAAAATATAGTAAGGCCAGTAATATTCCGCTTGAGATATTTGGCCAATCACAATGCACTGGATAGCTGGCTAATCAGAGCACACAGCGCTTTTCAGAACGATGAGCTTTGTTAAAATCTACATATTTCAGAAAGGCGGGGCAGAGATAATGTTTTTTTTTTAACCTTAAACCATGTAAACATTGCATTACACCAAATACACAAAATAGCAATTTCAGCAACGTCATATGACCCCTTTCATTTTCACCAATGACTAGCTATGTTTACATGGACACCTTTTGTTTCAGTTGGAAAGAATGAAATCATTCCGTATGATGATTCTGAACATAGCGTTTAAATGATCGCTAAATAAAGCCTTTTTTATTTTATTCAAACTGTGCTACTAGTCCAATATACAAACAGACAGAAGTAACAGTATCTCTGTGGTCCACTAGGGGGTGCAAAGTGTAAAAAACACTGTCCTGGTTCTGATAGTAAGTGTTTGTGTGTGTGTTTTATTTTGGCTGGTTGACCTCTTTTAAATGGAAAAAAACATAGTCTACCCTTCCACAAACCAGTGTATGTTGGTTTGCCTGTCCTATATGGTCAACCTGGGGCCAGTTTCATAAATAAGCCTGTGTTTTAAGAACTAAACTAGTAGTTAGCCAAGTGGTAATCAGCCTTATTTTTGTGGGGGATTTCAACATTTTTAATCCACATTTTTATGTAACTGACTTTAAAAAGTTCAGCTGACTTCAGCAGAATAGAATACTTAAAATCAATAAATAAAATCTTACCATTATATGCTATAGAGTAAATATACAATCCTGGAGGCATTCAAAAATTGTCTACATTTTTTATTTAATCTTGAAGTCAGGTATTTATTTTTTTATTCTGTGCAATTACAACAAATAGCCAGAAGGGGGAGCCACAAAGCCAAAAGTGAAGATTATGAATTGAAACAGATGTCACTTCTTCCTCTTTACACCGGAAACTTTGTGCATGCTTATTTTGACATTTTAGTGTTCCATTAGTTCAGCAACAGCAGTGATTAATTTGCATATTAACATAAATTAAATTAAAATCCTTTATTTTCTACTCCTAAATGAAAGGCACTTAAATGTGTATAAAAAGTTTACTGAAATTTATTTTGATTGGATAGTTGACTGAAAGTAGTTAGTTTGTGAACTGCATCAAAATAATTGGTGCAAATATGGGCTAAATAGCTCATCTTCTAAAGGAAAGTGAAAGAATGTATTAGTGATGCCGCAGACAAAAACAGGAAAAAGTTCAAGACCAATACAAGCTGCCCTGATCAAGACCCCTGAGAAGCAGAACAGCAGATGCAGGGGGGTTTGTGGTTAGCTAAACTTTGCAAAAATGGACGGAAGTTCCTGTGTTGCTGCAATCCTCCTTGAACTGATCCTTTTTACAGGAAAAGGGACATAGTCTGTAAACCTGATAGAAAAACCTTTTGCACTGTAGGCCTAGAGATTTACTGTCCAGAACAGTAAAATCACTGCAAGCACTGCCTGACAAACAAACAACAGTAGCATTTACATATTTACATGTCAGTACATCTTTGGTGCCTGATTAAAAAAAAAAAAAAAAAAAAAAAAACCTACAACGTTGCTTGTTGGTGTACAATATGTGGACTTTGTTTTGTTTCAGCTAGCTTGCAGTTAGGATAATAAGACAGCCACTCAAGATAATACTTGATAATATAATGTCATGATAATACCATTTTTAAACCTTTTTTAAAACCCTGCAATGTTATCATTGTCTGAAGTTATATTCAGGCAAACTATGTTTATATTATATGTCATCGACACCGAAACACTGTTTAATAATGACTGTATTGTATGACCTGTTTACCCATCTGCCTAATATTATAGGAATGTAAAAACCCATGAAAAAAAATTACGCCATATTACGCATTACATGTTATGGATGACAGTCCAGATCACAGTGTCTCAGTTTTGGTCTGTCTCTTTCACCTCCAACTCATATTTCCATATAAGTCTACAAAAACAATGAGATTATTTGGGTGTCCCTTCTCTAGAACTATAATATTCCCCTTCTATAGAATCTAAAATGCTATGAATAGCATTGGTAATGAAATCATTTATATTAAAAAAACACTGACTCTTTTTTTAATCTTTTGGAGGAAAAGTGAATGGCTTATAAGGCATGTTGGAAGTCTAATTTGCATTGCCCAGATTGTATACATTCATTGATATTACCCAAGGTCTAAGAGATGCAAGTATATCTATAATGGAAAGTGTGCTTCATAAGCTAATATCAAATATTTGCAATTACTAACATTTTAGTCAGAAAAAACAAGCCAGAAATAAAGGCCAACGTACAACGTCTTTATAATTCTCTTTTTCTGCAATTGCTTTATATATCCACTACATTTTTTAATGATGCTCAAAGGGTTGCCAGGTTTTCACACCAAAACCCACCCAACTGCTACTCAAAACTAGCTCAAAATTGTTTTGAGGGGGTCCCCTGTTAAAGAATTGCATTCTGGGGGATAAAATACATATTTTTGGTAAGGGTTCCCCTGGTAAATTTGTATTTTAGGGGCTAAATATGACGTTATTGGGGTCGCTTCAACCCGCGGACATCAAAAACTACCCGCAGCAACAGTGTAAAAGTAGCCCAATTCCACAGTAAAGCAGACTTGGCAACACTGCTCAAAATTGTACCTACTGATGCACAGGCTATGTAACTGGCAAAAGAAGTGTATATTATTTACATTTCGGTTGTTTATAGGACTTTCCTTCCTTCCCATTTTTTTCTAATATGGAGGAACTGAAAAAAGGTCTACGTGCACTTAGAGACCAAGCAGACGTTTCCTCATTTTACAGTTCATTTCTCTATACTTTCAGAAGAATTGTGACCAAAAACAAAAATCCCCAGGTTTCTACTATAAATCTGTTAACAGAACAATGTTTGTGTGTCAGTAATCCACACATGGGTAAGTTAAAACTATAGTGACTTCCTGATGTGGGCGGTTGTTGAGCAGAGGAAATGTCATACAACATTTAAAAGAGTGAATGAATCAGGCAATGTACAGTGTAGGTGTCACATCACATTGGCACGACTATTAGAGTCAACAGTTCACAGTGGAACACAATGATGGAGAATATGAATGTACTACATGTATTAGTGTTTTAGTGTTGATGTTTTAAAAGTACCTTCTTTCACACATTAGAACATTAAACTTCCGGCAGAAGCATGACAACTGGAACACTCCACTCGTGTGGGTTTTGTTACCACAGGGTAGTCACAGAACAACAACAGCTGTAATTAAAGGGACAGTTCACCCCCCAAAAATATTGACAAAAAGTCTGTCATTACATTCCAAAGATATTTCGAGGGGAAAACACATTTTGACTAATATATATATATATATATATATATATATATACACACACACACACACACAGTGTTTCCCACAGGATTTTGTGATACTTGTGGCGGCAGGTGACGTCACATATTAATTTGCATATTTATGACGTCATCGCATCAAGTTTGCGTTCAGACGAGTTTGAGCACTTCAGATCATTTCTACTCTATGAACTGTCACATACTGTAATACAACTGAATGCCCAATAAAACTGTCAAAGCATGTTTTTCTGTTGTCATACATAAAACAAGTTTAAATAGAAAAAGAATCACTGACACTGTACTCCTTAAAACCTGATTTATAATCGCAACATTGTCTTATAAAATCAATATACATCTAACTTACGCTAAAAAGCGACTATATGCGGTGGTTTTGGCTAGATTAATTTTTTGTCTCATTCGTCTGCATCTGAGTTACAAACTATAAGCATATTAACAGACAAATTATATTCATATTTAAAAGTCCAAACAGTAATAAGTGACAGGCGCTTGAAATGCTGTTTTGTATATGATTTATTAACGCCGAACGCGGAAAGCGTGGGTTCAGCACAGCCGAGTCCGTGGTTTGCGTGCCAGTGGTACGCTCCGCTGCGTGTGCGCTTTGGTAGATGCAGCAACCATTTGAAATGAATGGGTTTCGTAGTGCAGCATTTCCCGCATTCGGTGTCAAAGCTGCTTTAGCAGCAGACTAAACGATAGCTAGGCTGTACAAAAAAGTTGCTAGGTTTGTAAGTATGTACCTGTTATGGGAAAAAGCCGCAAAAAGTGTCTGAAAGTTGCTAAATATTGTGCTAAAGTCACGTTCGCGTGTGTGAGAAGCGGGAGTTGATGGCAGCGGACGGTGGATACTTGTGGCAGTCGATGTGGATATTGTGGCAGCTCGCCACAAATAAATCAACGTAAACACTGCCGTCATTCTGGAGATTGTCTGTGGAGCCTACGAAATGCGTAAAGTTGTGTGGGAAGCACTGATATATATATATATATAGCTGAGGAAAGCGATATCTTTATCGTAGTATCCTTTCAACAGTTTTCTGATGACAGTGCTGCTTAGTGCTCTTATTGGCTGCGCCTTACAAGGTGTTGTTGAAAGTAAAAATAACTTTCTCGTTTACAACCCTGTTTCAGTCTCTTTCAGTATAAAACACTCCTGACTCACCAACAGAAACACCTTTGGTGGCCATCTAATGGCGGAACAATGCAACTAATCACCATCACAAACACACACCGTTTATTAGGGCCTGAGCACTGATGGTGTGAGGACCCTATTGGAATTGCTCTGTTTATTATTATTATTATTCTCCAAAATGAATCGCATTGTTGAGGGCCTAAACATGCTCAAAAAGTCATGAAACTTTGCACACGGCCCAGAACTGGTGAAAATTTACGTCTGATATGGGTATCAGAAGTGGGTGTGACAAAATATTATATAAAATTTCAACAGAGTGCGCCTTGACCTACATTTCACGTACGTGTATGAAACTCGATACACACGTAACAAACCAATACCTACAAAAATTGCAGCTTTAATTTATATAAAATCTTGTTTACTGAATAATAATATTTTATAAACACCACCACCACCACCAACAACATTCATCATAAAAGTTGCTAGGTAGTTCGATCAGAACTACAAAAGGCAGTGCTCTGACTGACATATAGCATTATAGTTATACAAAAAAAAAAAAAAAAACCTTAATGAGATTTTGCCCCCAGCCAAAAGTATTTGCTCTGGAAGTAACTAATTACCAGGGAAAGTAACTATTGTTTTAAAAAAAAAAAACATGTTTAAATATGTTAAATATCTTGATATGTTAAATGCCCCCAATATTAAATATGTTAAATGAATAAAACAGTATACACTAATCTACACTATTTTAATGTTGCTGTGAGAGACACCATCCAGGGGCTAAATATCACATTACTGGGGTCGCTCCAATCTGTGAACATGAAAAACATCCCGTGGCAACACTGTTAACCGTCTGGGCTCAAAGCCCGCACTGGTGCGGTCTGTCTCATTTTTTCTAAATGACAGCGAAAAAGAACTAAAAATACTGTGATCGTCACTTGTGTCAAAAGTATTCACATTCATTACTCAGGTAGAAGTATAGACACTAGGGTTTAAAAAGACTGTAGAAGTTGAAGTATCAAAAGTACTGGTTTCAAAACTACTTAAAGTATAAAAGTAATGTAAGGAAAAAAAAAAGGCATTAAGGACAAAAGCTTAGGCCGCGCCACAGGGGCCTATTGTGTACTACCCCACCTCCTCAAAAAAACATGTCATCAATAACCTTTATTGGAATGTAAATGTACATCCAAGCTTAGCTGCAGGAATCTGTGAGGGCAATGGACAAGAAAATTGGTGTACCCAGGGCAGGCTTAGTAACAATTACCCTTGTATGGTTGTCTATATCCAATAAACATTAGAGTTGTCAAAATGAATGATTAATCCAAGTGATTAATCAAAAAATAAAAAATAACTCAGTTCTATAGCTAATGGCAACAATGACACATTTAACTAGAAAATGTAACAAACGCTTTTGCTTGGTTGGGACATTTCGCACGAGTTCTCTTCTTGAGTCTCTGCCACGGAAATCTTCATACTTGGCATACATATATCCAGTGTTGGGGCTCTACCGAACTACCTCGTAAACATAAACATGAGACGCGCAGATATGTAGGTAAATGGCCACATCACCAACGTAAACAAACGTAAACATTCACTACTTTTCATTACTGGAAGAAGACACGCTGAGAGGAATTTACCTCAGAAGAAGAACGCAACGTGATCCGCAGCTTTGCAGGTCCTGCAGGTCATGAAAACCGCTTCAGTGAGCTCAATTATAGTAACGCCGCATTTTATTGTCAGTACTCACTACTGGGGAAAGTAATGCTGTTAGCAACAATATTTATTTATAATGCTGTTATTCCCATCACTGACTATAGGTGCTTTCGCACTAGCACTTTTGGTGCGCACCCGGGTTTGACTGACGTCAGAGTTCGGTACGTTTAAATGATATAAACGTAGAGAGCTGTATTGTTATATGTATTTTCTGTTAGTCTTCAGCGGTCTTTAGAGCATTTGCAGTATGACAGACGTATGACAGACAGATGTACGTTAGGTGCCGTAATGTACTGAAGCTTTGAAAACAAAACTAATGTTTCAAAAACTAAATATATGTAAGTGAAGAGACCAATGTTATGCATTTTTCCGCCTTCTCCTGCGCCATCATTACTAAGCAATAGGGTAAACAGCTGCTGGCTTGATGATGCAAACGAACCATGGATCAGAACCAAGTAAAATAATATGAACACAGTCCAGCGAGGGCAGGGGAGCAATCAAACTCGAGTCAAATGTTAAAGCATGCTGAGAAATAACGCAAATGATGCGATACAAATGGTGAAAGGGTTAAAGCTTTGTTATTGCTAAAATATTACATTCCTCTCCTACATATTATGCCTGAAAAACAACAACAATCATTGTTAATCTTAGTGTTCTTCCTGGTCAGGTCTAGAGCTATTTTTCTTTTCGTCCTATGATTTTAAGATGAGTTGCTGTCTCAAACCTACATTACAAAGATCTCATTTCCTGTTTATACACCACCAACCTCAGCATCCTGTGTTTAATTAAAACTCTTCAACACCAGATGCCTTCTGTTGCCACCTGCTGTGTGCTGCTCCCAAGAGAGCTAATGCTGTGTGACAAACCCTATTTTCCCAATCAATAACCAGCACCCAAACCTGTCACATCTTTACTTCTCCACTGCTCTCAAACTGCATATGACATAGAGTTTGCTATTGAGAAATATTCTCCACCAGTACACGCATTACAGGAAGTGAAGGGGCTTCACAGAAACCAAAAGAAAAATTCTAATCTAAATAAAGACACTGGCTTCATGACTTCCTCTGTTAGATCGAAGCTCGGCAGTGAGGGCACATTATAGTCATCAACCGTACAGCCCTCAGAACAGATACGATGCCAACAACATGGATCTCTGAGGTTGGTCCCTTTAAATTTTTTACTTTATCATTTTGTAGAACAAAATTTGGTTTATTGTAAACGCACAGGTGTTACGAACAGCCAATCATATCAGAAGACTATGTTGAAGGTCAAATGTGGTTTCTATGTAAAGTTGAATAACAAGTAGACCATTGATCAACAGTATATATTCAAAAACATTTGTAGAGTGATCATTTATAGTACAGGATGACTGTTGATGAATATAAATTAATGCTGCACAGATTTTGGCCAGATTCAGAAAAGTCAAATCACTAAACATAAAAATTGTAGTGAAAGTAGCCATCTTCCTATATATGATGTAGTGGTATATAGACTGATATTCAGCATTTTGTTTGTTTGTTTTTCCCTTCTTTTTGCACTTCAACACATTGTCTTTCACTTATTTTATTCAAAACTTTTTTTTTTTTCTTTGAAAATTTAAAAAGGGGCATGTCCTAAAAAGGATGGGTCACCCAAATGAATTCTGTCACCTAATGTATTTTTGTTCTACAAACAAAAGAAAGCCATATAGTTTTGTAATTACATAAATACTGTAAACTATTAATTTAAAACATCTCCCTAAATGTTAAGAAGTCTTGTGTATGTCTGTTGTGTATGTGCTTTCTATGTTACTATTCTATTTAGTGTAAGTAAGTAAAGTAAAGATCCTAGAACTTTCAAATCTTCAACTTTCAAAACTATTTATGCCATTTTGTCTACTTTGGATGGATGTTTCATCAGCTGAACAACTGTTACAATCCATTGAACAAGCTGTACTATCTCTTACAGCTTCACTTTCACTCCTGTCAAAAATTAAATATAGTGCTACCCTGACTAAGGTCTATTACCTTTTTTAAAACTCTGAAAAAGGCTTCCATAGTTTTATGAAACTGTTTTACATTGGTTTCTTTTTTATGGTCAAATCAGGCAAACCATCATGGATCATAACACATCTTCGCCCATCATCATGGAGGGCCACGTCCCCCAAGTATACCGGACTATTAGCCTAGTGTTTTACGGCATTATCTTCATCATAGGCACAGTGGTCAACTTGACCGCCCTCTGGGTCTTTGCCCTGACCACTAAAAGACGGAACTCCATCACTGTTTATATGATCAATGTCGCTTTAGTGGACTTGGTATTTATCTTACTGCTGCCTTTTCGCATGGTCTACTACAGTCAAGACTACTGGCCCTTTGGAGACATGTTCTGCAGGATAAACGCCGCGCTAACGGTACTCTATCCCTGCCTGGCCTTGTGGCTCTTCGCCCTCATTAGCACAGATCGCTACGTAGCCATAGTGCAGCCACGACACACCAGAGAACTGAAAAGCGTCCGTAAAGCCTTGCTGTCTTGTGCGGGAGTCTGGATCATGACCCTAGGCAGCACAGCTCCACTTGTTCTCCTAGAAGAAGACCCTGACCGCAACACAAACTATACCACTTGCATCAAGATGCACGACATCATCTACTTGCGCCGTGACAATCCCGTCCACTTTGCACGTATCGTCTTCTTCTTCCTGGTGCCGGTGTGCATCATGGTGGGCTGTTACATTATCATCGTGGACAACCTCATCCACGGCCGCACGTCCAAACTGAAGCCCAAAGTCAAGCAGAAGTCTATACGGATCATCATCACACTGATCGTTCAGGTGCTAGTGTGTTTTGTGCCTTTCCACATCTGTTTTGTTTCAATGTTGCTGGCCAACAGCGAGAGGGGTTACAACACCTGGGGGGCCTTCACCACCTTCCTGATGAATGCGAGCACAGTGCTGGACATTATACTCTTCTACATTGTGTCAAAGCAGTTTCAGGACCGCGTGATCAGCGTGATCTTGTACAGGAACTACCTGAGGAGCGTTCGCAGGAAGAGCCTTCATACCAACAGCATTCGGTCACTCAGTAACCTGACCAGTGCCATGATCTAAGGAATAATACTGTACAGCTGGAGGCAATATAAACTGAATGTAAGCATGTCAATGTTTGTGATTCAATTGCAGAATTAGATTTAAACTGCAGAACAAGATGAATGATCATACTAAGTAGTGAAACTGCTTGCAGTAATAGCAACTATGCAGTAAGTATGCAGTCAACTCACAAGACAGGTCACATGCTCCGCTGTCTTCATTGGTAGTTGCATTGCACCACTGATCATTTGCATAAACCTGCCAGATATGCTTCACCACACACTGCACAATTATTTGTGCTGCAAATCGCTTCATGTGTGAACACACCCTAAGACAAGCTGTTTGTTTTTCAGTTGTTGCATTTCATGCTGCAAGTGCGGTTAAAATTTAGTAAAATTCAAGTTAAAAAACTGGGACGATATAGCCAAATATATTGTAATATTTATAAATGATTAAAAGTTTTCTCATATACATACAGTTGAGGTCAAAAGTTTACTTACTTATTTTTTTCTTATTTTGCATAAATATCATATTTGTTCACTTAGTACTGCCCTAGAGGCTACAGAAAATATTTACATGTTTCCCAGAATACAAAATAAGTTACATTTACCCTGATCTTCAAATTCTTAATGCATTGATTTCCTTCTGGAGCACCAGTAAGCATTTGAACCTTCTGTAATAGTTGCATATGAGTCCCTCAGTTGTCCTCAGTGTGAAAAGAATGATCTCAATATCATACTGTAATTGTTGGAAAGGGTTCTAATACACAAAAATGCTGAAAAACTTTTAAACTTTTTAGACAGTTTAACTGTTCAGCATAAGGGACTCATGAACAACTATCACTAAACAAAAAACATGTGTGGATCGATCATTAAGGTAATAACATAGTATTAAAAATCAAGGGGATGTAAACTTTTGAACAGGGTATTTTTTTATAAATTCAACTATTATTTTCTCTTGTGGACTATATGTAAACATCTTTTATGTGAAATATATTATTAAGGTCAGTACTAAGTATGTTCCCTCATTTTGCGGACTTTTGACCTCAACTGTATTAAAAAAATAATTTTGAACTTTCATTTTCTTTTCATGAAACTGACATATTTTAAGTAATCTGAATTGTTTTGCTGTTTTGAATTCAATGGACTTGTTTTATTTTATTTAGACACATTTCATCTAAAACTGAGCTAAGATTTTTATTTCCCAGCATGGTTAACCATGGCACTCAAAATGGAGAGTAAATGCTAAAATTATGTTATGGCAGATTTAGTAGTGCGTTTTGTTATGCTAACACCATCATGGCAACAAGTGAAGCATAAGCTTGGTTTATGCTGAATGTTCTTTATAACCTTACTCATTCACCAATATACTAATCAAAGCATTGTGTTACCAATTGACAAGTTGGCATTTACTGAATTAGTTAAGTTTTTACTGCTAAAAAAGTTAAATTCAGATTACATGATAATTTTAAATATATGCATTACTTACTGCTTACTTAAACTTTCTTAACTTAAAAATGTATTTGAAAAATTACCTCTTTTGCCAACTTATTTGTGTTTACAGTGTGTTGCTATATAATCACGACAAGGTGTCTGAAATCATTTGCATTGCAAAACTTTCTTTGCAGTCTTTGCAGAATCTGTGCAGAACATGTTAGTCTTTTGCTAAGCATGCTTTTTATCATACCAAGTATGATCTTCAGGAACAGCAAATGTCTTTGAAGAGGTTAGTTCAAAACGAGTGCATAGCTGTATATTTGGTTCTTTTAGAAGTGTAAAATGAAATGCTACCTTTCAGTGTAATGCATATTAAATTTCCCAAAAAGGGAAAAGGTAACTGAATTACATAAGAGCACTTTATCTCTAATAATTTTGGTATTTAATGACAATGAAAAAATAAAAGTAATAAAAGAATTACAACATATACTCTCTTAAAAATAAATGTTACAAAAGGGGGATTTTGCTGTGATGACAAAGAACTATTTTTGGTTCCCCCAAAAAACTTTCAGTGAACAGTTCTTAAAATGTTTTCTTAGTGTAAAGAACATTTAATAAGCTTTCTCCACTGTATAGAACTTGATGTGCAATGAAAAAGTTCAGTGGGTGTTAGGAGGTTTTGAATGGAATCATAGATACCAATAAAGAACCTTTATTTTTAGAGTGTATATGTTATACTAATTTAAATGATTCTGCACCATTTTGTTAATACAAACTTATCACAATTAAAACTGAACTGAAACTAGAGTTTCATTCAGCACATGACAGTAAACTTGACTTGTTGTATATAAAACGCCAGCAGGTGGCGCTACTGACCAGGGCACTTTTACGCTGCTCTCACAGTGCTTTGTCCCAATATCACCATCAGGTGGTGTCATGTAATGTTAACAAATTACTTGAAAGTGGCATTTTATCTGATTATAGTTTCAAACTGTTGTTTTTAATTAAAACTGTTTTCTTTAACTTTCCATAAAATATGTGACTGCTGACACATTGACTGTCTTCTTTTTTAGAAGCTGACACATCCTGTGACTATATTAGATATAAGTGTTTCTTTTCACATTCTGTTATGATTACTATTCATGTTTTGCAGCTTTTGTGACCTAATATTTTCTAAACCACCGTATGTAAAATTTGCAATTTTTATTGCCACATTGCAGGACTATTAACATAAAAAACTGAAGCAAAAAAGACTTTATACATTCATTTCAATTTTAAACTTAATTTATGTTGTAAAAAAATAAAAAATAAATAATCCATGAGCCTGTTATGCATCAAATACCAATACACTTAATGTATACCCTGCACTTTACTTGATTAAGCTTAATTAAAACTGATATTTACTTTTCTTCAGTACTGTCTTCAATCCAAGTTTAATATTCAGAAACAAGCAGTTACTCAAAGAGTGTAAACACTGTGGCACTTTTAAAACACGCTCTGTTTCTTAAGTGGTCTAACAAGGCAACTTCGGACTCAATCAGTTGCAGATAGAGGAGCAGTAGTGTGTTTGAGAAATTGTCAAGCTTTGTGGACAGTATGTTAATATCCACATGGTTGATAAATGTACTTTGTAAATGTACATTACTGGTCTTGTTAGCATACATTACTAGTCTTTTTCCACAGGGCGAAAAAGTTGTTGATATCTTTAATACTCATTTATAATTAAATTCTGAACATTTAGAATGACCTTCCTTCTATGAGTTTGAAGCCAAATATTATATTTTACTATTTTTTCCCTTTCATTATTCCATTTCACAAAGTAATATGTAATAATACTGAATTAACTTCAGTTGCAACTTCTGTTTCAAATGGTCTTTAATATGAATGAATACACCAGTGTTTATTCTACTTTGCTACTAGGACACTTGTGTGAACTTGAAAAGGTGATGATAGTTCTGAGGAAAGGGTTAGCATCATTTCTTTGCAGATGCCACCTAACTTGATATGTCGCCTCAAACGCAATAGAATAGAAGTTCACTTCTTGAATGAAATGTTTTATTTTTTAAGAATATGACATTGTTTCACTAGATAGGACCCTTATTCCTCGGCTGGGATCGTGTATAGCCCTTTTAACCTGCAATTTGGACCTTCAATCCGTTGGCCACCATTAAAGTTCACTATATGGACTAAAAATCCTGGAATATTTTCCTCAAAAACTTTCATTTCTTTTTGACTGAAGAAAGACATGAACATTTTGCATGACATGGGGGAAATTTTTTAAATTTAAATGTGCAAAAACATTTTGGTGCCACTGTATACCACTGTATACATACATTTGGCAAAATGATGCTTCAGTTCCTTGTATGGATAGAATTTGTCCAAACCTACAGTAAGTTGTGCATTGCAAATGTTAACACACACACACACACACACACACATTCACACACTTCAGCCTCCCCACCTGATACACATCACAGCAAGTTAATGGAGACAGACACTCTCAGAGCAACTGCAGTTTTCTGTCCGGCCCATATGATGAATTATCTGGAAGCTTTCTCAGTAATTTCGAATCTTCATAACAAGTGCTTTTGCCACAGGAAAAATTAATGGAAACAAGATTGTCTTTCATTTGAGTTGATTTAGCCGCCTCGGCAGCCAGATGTCTCTCTCTGGGAATAAAACAGTCGGTGCTTAAACAAAGCCCAGCAAAAAACTACCTTTTTTCTGCCGCTCGTGTTACAAACAAATCAGCCGGCGCACAATGGCCATCTGTTTGTTATTTGATATGTGTGAATACATGTTGTAATGACTTTGTTTGTGAATCAGTCAGTGCACTGGAACACACGAGAGCTCTCCAAGTGGCGGAGTGTTTGGAGCTAATCATATAATTGGACACAATAGTCAATGACAAATGGAGTTGCACGGAGCCAGCCAGCTGGGAAGTGAATATGTAATCATTGTAAAATCATATCATTTTGCATATTTGAAGACAGCTTAATAGAGTTTGCTTGTCAGCACACTATCAAGTGATGATCAGAGTGGGCCTGCGGTATCTGTTCGGTGCGATATTGCTCTGCGCCGTCTCCGGTGATTTCAATGGAGTTGGTATGGTGTTGTTTTTATGCCTCAGCTGTTGCAGTTTTATATTGTGATAGGGGAATTATAATGGGATTCTAGTGTTCGTGAGCACTTATACCAGAGCCAAATTCACAAATCATATAAAAAACATGACTAGAACTGGTAGTGTCTCACTGGCTTCCTCAGACCACTCAAGGGGAATGTGATTCATGTGAACGGCTTTACCGTAAGACATGTGTTTGAACTCTAGATATGTACTCCTAGACGACTCAGACAGCATCCACATTTAAAATATCACCACAGAGCTCTTAAAGGTTTAAAAACAGACATCATTTTATCAGACATCCTTAGTTTTGTTTATAATGATAGAAGTACTATGCAGCCTAAAGACTGAAGTACCTAAAGTCTGCAATATAATGGAAGTAGCAACAGATCTATCCTTCTGTATTGTGATGTACTTCCAAGTAAAATGCATTATTAAAGAAAAAAAATATCTGAATGCAAGCTAGCAGTGGTAAGAAAGGAAAACGGTTTATAGCAATAGAATGAGAAGTCGTTTCACCAGGAGATCTAGTTGTTATATTTTGATTCAAAAATTAAAAATGGCAAAAAAAAAAAAAAGAAGAAGAAAACAAACAAACAAAACCACATGAAACGTATGTATGGCTGAATCGTTAACAATAAGCTCAATAACATGCATTTAGAAAACAGATCTTCATTTAAATATTCAACTAGATGTACAATGAAACTTTCAGCTTCATATTTAAATGTTACTCAAAAGTATTTTGCGATATCAGAAGTATTTAGACAACACTTCACCTTTCTTTTACTGCTATTACAAGTTTGGAAAATTTTACTGCCTCTTTTTATATATATAAATTTGAATGTTTCTTTTACTACTTTCCCAAAATCTGTCAATCAGTAGTCAATAATAAGAAAAACAAATGATCATAAACCCCATTTTACCCCTAATATTTAAAACAACCGCTACAACTAGGGGTGTCAAGATTCTCTGTAAAAAAGAAATTGAACCGTACCATTCTCCACTCTTGAACTTCACACTTGCACCGCGATTCAACTTAAATCTCTCAAGACATCTGTAACAACACATAAAGAGACAGAGTTAGTCTAATCTATCTTTCTGATGATTAATACGCATTATGGCTTCAGAATACATTACAACAGCAGATGAAGAAAAAAAAAACAAACCAGTTACTCTACGATGACCAGCTACTTATGCCGTCATCACAGGGTGCGCACAGGGGTGCACACACGTTGCTCTCCGTCTATAAACTAAACTCATTTAAGCCTTGCCAGTTTACACATCCTAAAGCCACACAACACGAATGAGAACTTGCATGCGCAATGAGAAGATTTGTGTGGGACAGAGGGGAATCATCACTTATGCTGCCCATATCATAAATCAAAGCACATGACAGAGAACACTCTGAGAAAACGTGACCGCACCGAATGAACGATTCAGGTCTCAGATTTCACACCGGTTTCACACAGGATGCGCAAGCAGGGCAGAGGCAGTGCAGAAGCTGTGCGCATGCAGAGCGGGAGCAGCGAGCGCACATTGTGCTTTCACACTGTAATCGTTCACAGACCAGAATCGTTCATTCGGTGCAGTCACGTCTTCTCTTAGTGTTCTCCGACAACTGTCTGTCATATACTTTGATTTATGATATGATTTATGATATAGCATACGTGATCCCCTCTGATCACGTATGCTATAATGGGTGCAGGGTTGCCAGGTTTTTACAACAAAACCCGTCCAACTGCTACTCAAACTAGCCCAAAACTAGCCCAATCACGTTTCGAGGGGGTCCCCCGTTAAAAATCGCATTTTGGGGGATAATTTTTTTTTTTTTTTTTGGGGTTCCCCTGGTAAATTCCCATTTCTGGGGCTATATATGAGTTTATTGGGGTCGATTCAACTCGCGGACATCAAAAACAACCCGCGGCAACAGTATTAAAGTAGCCCAATTCCACGGGAAACTACGGACTTGGCAACACTGAATAGGTGTCTATTAGGTCTGTAAACTTTTGAAACACATGTGATTGTCCTTGGAGGCGCAGAGCACAGCACCCCGAGACTCTCCCACTTTAGATCTCAGCTAATCAGTATTGTTTTTATATGTTTTGGCTTAATGTGACTGTTCTTGACTGTCAAATATGCGCAATATATTTTCTGAGATAAAAGTAAATTAGATTTTATTTTTTAAAAAATGAAAGGGTGTGTGTGTGGGGGGGAGGGGGGGATTTACATACCAAAACTACACATTTTACAGTCACTGTTATGCAGATTGATCGTAAACAGCTAAAATGTTTAATACCTTCCACAGTGGCCATCCTTCACAAAACTAATATCTCTCACAATACAATACATGCATTTCAGTCAAATGGAATTTATACAATATTTCAAACTTTTAACCCCCGGGAGAAAATCAACCAGCCGCAACAGTTTAAAATCAGCCCAAATCCGTGGAAAAAAATGCGGATTTGGCAACCCTACATCCAAAAGGAGCTGCATCCAAAACAATTTAAATACTGCATATTGATAGCAACTCCGTAATGTTCATCTTTGTAGTTCAAAATTATATTCATTATTAGAATGTTTGCTGGAGCGGGATTAAGAAAACAGTCACGCGCAAGGCTTTAATACAAAAACACACACAATGAATGTTGACTGTAGAAAGCCGAATCCCGGACATTTTGGGCGATTTAGGAATCCTGACTGGACGCATTTTTTTAAGTCCAGTTTGCTCACTAGATGTGATGTAAGGTGTTCCCTGTTTGTTATTTCAAATCCTGTCATCGAAGTGTTGTGGGCAACTACACAGAAAGTAACTGAAACAATGCAGTTTAACTTGCATCGATCATCGGGGTCCAAGCACAATGGCTTGTGCAGATGATGCAGTTACACAATGGACATGTCTCTTTTTAAGTAAATTGTGAGTCTTTATGTAAGTATATGCACAATATTTAAATAGATAAACAATATAGTGTTCTTTGTTTAATTGGACAACCATTCAGTTATGTCTGACAACTTGACAAATAAATGGTCAATACCATTATAATTAGGTTTTAAAAATGTAATGGTCTGTAAGCATTTAGTCTTTACAGTTTTTGAAAAACAGTTACTTATTATATTGGGCTTTATTAAACTTAATGAAAATTAATTAAACAAATACAGATTTGACATTGCAGATTAGTTTCATAGGTACATATGCAGGGTCATCTCTATTTGGCACCATGTGGTCAATCTTTCAAAAATCTAGTCTGGAAATTCCAGGCATCCCCAAGCCGAGAAAAATCTTCTCCAAAACCATGCCAAAAGTGGCATATTGGCCTAATAAACTGAGGTGGATAATGGTGTTTGAAAACGATTGGATGGTGCCCTTCATTATCTCTACAGCCACAGAAATCTCAGAAAACGCCTCATGCGGTTCCCAGCGGTGCCTGTATTTACCCTCACTGGCTTATGCATTAAGATCTTATCTGGTCAGAAGTGGGGAGGAAGACCTTGCGCTCTTTAATCTATATCATAAGGCGTGATCTCCCTGAAAGAATGCGCTCAATGCAAAGACATGTCCATTGACCCGTCAGTTAGAGGAGGAGAGGTGAAGAAAACGTATGGCTTTGATTACAGCGGCGGCTATTTTAGCGGACGAGCCCGTTGCTGATTCACACGCAGAGAATAGCGGCACCATTAGAGGGCATAAATAATGTACAGTCCTTTTTCTACACTACTCAGCTAAGTGCCTTGAAACCTTGGGCTCCACTTGTCAGGTTTTTCAATAGATTAGGACAAGATTTATTTTAAGTCTGTAAAGTAGCATGTTCCTGACAGCGTTCAGCGGGGATCGAGTGTTGCACGCGCAAGCGCGGCACCCCGGTTTAATTGTAGCGCCGTGGAGCAGACAGGCCTTGTGTCGGATCGGTTAAATATTTAATTCAGTCTCACTTAAACTTCCCCATGATCCATCGTATCACACCAGCGGAACACGCAAGGCGGAATTACAACAGGGATAAGAGACATGAAAGTTGTAATTCCAAACATAGCTCTTGCTAGAGCTTACAAAGAGAGAGTTGTGTTACGAAACAGATCAGAGACTTCACCCTGTCTTTTTCTGTCCGTCTCCCTCGCTCGCTGAATTCATCTTTCTCCCACCCACTTCACGCTATTCGTTCCCTCTTTCTTCCTCTCTCAATCCATCCCCCTCTGTCTCTGTTATCCGACTGAAGTTACAACTGAGAAAACAATTAAATCCAATTTAAAATTCGACTACATGTCTGTGTCATGCCTCATTATGGGAAGGTTTTTGGTATTCAAAATAATTGAAACCTGACGCGTTAAGTGCGCAGGCGGACTCCCACTGCAGGGCCCAGGGAGCCGCAGACAGAAGAATGATTGTATGAGAGAGAGAGGAGAGAAAAGGAGACCACTTCAGTGTGACAGCGCAGGGCAGCCGCGTGTAGGGATCTGACAGCGGGGAAGGTTCTTGTGTGTGCGCGTCACGTAGCGGCCTCCGAGAGCTCAATTACAAGATTGATACTCAGAGAGGAAACTTCATTTTGCTTTACAGATGTCGACACCGCCAGAGAAAAGCGAGGTTGTTGTTTAACATAAGACGGGTTTGTGCGATGAGAATAAGCCCATGTGAAACTAAGAGGCCTTTTATTTTCCTCAAATAACAGAATGAAGTTTTTTTAGGTCCATTTAGCCTCACAAAGACAGACTTTTTTCTAATAACATAAAGTCTAGACTTCACTGCAGCTTAATCTGGCCAAGAAGAGACTGTCTGACTGATACTCAAAGTGACCAACCACAGCTCATTCTGTTTTTATACGGCATCAAGGTCAGTTAAAATAATTTCCACAACAGAAAACAAAATATGTACAGACTTTGCAAGCACAATCATTTCTAATAAATTTAAGATAAGGAATATTTGATAAAGTGTCATTATTATGACTACTAAGTCACATATTATAAAGTTCTGACTATTAAATTACAAGAAACAAAATCAATAAACAATAAGAACATAAGAAAAATGAATAGACAAAACATCTGCATCATTTTTACATAACTGAAATTAATTTTATGCATGGCATCTATATGATTTTTTTTGTAATATTTAAAAAAATAAAAATAAAAAAACACTCTATTCTATTTCTATTCTGTGTACTTGTTTTCTTTTTATATATTAAATAAAAAAAAATTACCCTCTAACACTAGTGTTTTCTATTCTATCTACTTCTTTATATTCATGATATACATATCTAAAAAAAAAAAAACCTGCTTTGTGTACTATGTTTAACTAACTGGGGCTTGTCACAGCACTTACATATTGTTGCTCTTTTGTTGGTTTGATTGCTTCTATTGTCCTCATTTGTAAGTCGCTTTAGATAAAAGCGTCTGCCAAATGGCTAAATGTAAACGTAATGTAAATGTAATTAACTTCACACATATTCTGTTATATTCAACTTAGCACTTAAAATAGAAATTACTTCGCAAATCTTTCACTTTCACCATTTGCTGCAGAGCTGCTTTCCACCATCTTTCATAGCAACATGTCATAACGTGACAATTATGAGTTCCCCACTGGTAAATATGACAACATTTGGTCATTTATGTTCACATAGCTCATAATTACAATATTTCTGACTCTACTTGATGGCCACATAAGGTCTACTGAAGTCTCGTGCTGATTATGATGTTCAGAAGAAAGCAGTGCCAGACCGAATTTGCATTTGAGCATGGGCCAACAACTGATGAAGTTCTGAGAACATCTCTGTTTCGTTTCAAAAGACCAAAGGGCCATCTCTATATTTTCATCTTAATTTGATTAAGCGCCATCCTGTCTCAGTGAATGATCTGTTTTGCCTCAAGAGGATCTTTTAATCACTTTTCTCTCGTAGCGTTGTTCCTCTAAACGTGCTGCAACTGTCTTGGACCGCTCCCAACCACACTTGATTGAGAGGTAAAAAGACATTTGGGAGAAAAACTCTGTGTGTGTACGCGTACGTGTCTGCGGCTGGCTTGCGCATCGTCAAAAGAACTGACAATTAGTTTACAGTGGCGCTACAGAAATGCTCACTGCCTGCCTGGTGGCGGAGACACTTTTGTCTCCTGTCCTCCATTAAGAGAGCCATAAAGGTAGTGAGAACAGATGGCTGCTGGCCTGCTCTGTCCTGCATCTCCCCGCAACTGCCACCGATCCTTTGCGTCCATTAATCTTCTCCTCTGTATTCCTGCGACACAACTATATTAAACAACTCAGGAAAGAGAAAAAGAAAAAGAAATAGGGGCGAGAGCCAAACAAGCCAACGCAGCTGTCAGGAAGCCGAGAGTGAACCATCAGTCCACAAAAACCCCTCTAAACGCTTCTGTAAAACAGCGCGAAGAAAATCATTCCGCCTTGAACCTGACCCTATAAAAGTGGTATCCATGGCCAGCGAAACAATAAATGCTCATTAAAAGGCAGCTGCCAGAGCTGTTGAGGACTTCACAGGCCTGGCTGGAAAACACAAGCACATCTGATTCCAATTGTAATTGAAGAAGACAACTGTTTCCGCCCAGGCTGAAGCTGGGGAAATTTACAGTGCTGATGGCTGGGTTTGTTAGAGGCTGGACTACACAGTAGCTGAAGCCTGTTAAACACACAAGTTTGGCCAGTGTGGCTTTTTTTTTTTTTTTTTTTTACACCATTAAGTTCTGATTGATTTGTTTTTACTGCACGGAGATCTCAAGTAGAAGTACAAATACTCCAATGCCATATATTGTCTCTGAAATTTTACATTTGTGCATTAGGTTTACTCAAAAGGACGCGGACCATTATGAATCAATGAAGGTATACCTTTTACTGTATTATTTTAGCAATCAAGTCACATGTTTTAACAGCTGTTTAGAATTAGTTTTGCAAATTAAAGGGTTAGTTCACCCAAAAATGAAAATTAGCCCATTATTTACTCACCCTCAAGCTATCCTAGGCGTGTATGACTTCCTTCTTTCAGACGAATTCAATCAGTGTTACATTAAAAAAATGTCCTGGCTCTTTCAAGCTTTATCATGGCAATAACCGGTCAAAACAAGTCCAATAGAGTGCATCAATCCATAATAAAAAAGTGCCTCACACAGCTCCGAGGGGTAAATAAAGGCCCCTTGTAGCGAATCAAGGCTTTTTTTTTTGAGAAAAATATCTATATTCAAGACGTAATCATCATTTTAATCTAGCTTGCGCTCACTGTTGTACGCGGAAGCCATTCCGGGCGGATGCCGTAGGACTTTGGCGCTGCGAATGCGCCTGTGAGTCTGGTGAAAACCAACGTTTGTTTACAGAAGCAAAGGAAGCAACTTTTCCTTACTTCAGCAAAGGAAAACCAGTCTCCTCTTGGATAATATCGAAATCCTCTGGCATTCTTCCTTACAAATCCTCCTTTTGATTAGTGACCATTGTTTTGTTTTGATCTCTTCACGCTGACGTCCTACATCATCCGCCCAGAGCTGCTTCCGACAAGCCATGTGAGGCACTTTTTATTATGGATAGATGCACTTTATTGGACTTCTTTTTATATAACTCTGATTGGATTCATCTGAAAGAAGGAAGTCATATACACCTGTGGGCTGAGGGTGAGTAAATAGTGGGCTAATTTAGATTTAGAACTAACTGTTTAATTTCTCTTTTGAACTAACTGGTCAAACTGGTTTGCAAAAAGATTTAAAAATATAACATTTTTGTTATTGCAAGGGCAAAAAAAGCTTTTACATTTTAGAAAAATCATTAGGTCCACATTATAAACTTTATCAGGCTGGCTTGAATGCTGGAATAAATATAAATTGATGGACACAATGTTTATTCAGTAGTTCTAAATGATTTGTCAAAAAGCAGGGGCTAGTCATTCTGCTTGAGATATTGTTCATTTTAAGTATAGCTGGCATTGCAAAACAAAACTATTTAACAATTTTGGGGTGGCAACTAAAAGTGGAGAAACCATGCTATTATAGAGAATTAAAGCCAGATATGTCACAAACATGCCTTTAAAGTGAGCCAACATAGGTAAAATGCATATTATTACTAGACAGCGAACAGACAGGTCTGTAAGTGCTGCCCTCAAGGTTTCAACACCTCTGATTGACACATTACACACTTGATCAGTGTATTACTTTTGAACAAAAGAGTCAGACTGTTTAGATGTGCACAATGTTACAGCTGCTTTTACCTCACAAGAAAAATAAACCCAATCATACTCTGTCAGAAAAAAAAGAAAAACCCACAGGCACCAGTCCAGTGCTCTGCAGTGTGAGGGAGGTGGCCACTCTTGATGGGCTTTCTTTCCATCAGCATGCTGAGCTAAAAATCTGTTGTCTGCGGCAGTGGCGTGCAAAACACATTAATGTGTTCGAGGCCACCGTGACTTTATGAGGGACAAATATTTCAGAACGCAGCTCTATTTGGCCCCCTCTGCTGCATGTCCAGAGCAGTCAGTGGCTAAATTGAAAAATCAATTCCAATTTAAATGATTGGAATAAAGAACTCCTGGAGTCAGAGATAAAAAGGCTGTCTTCTCCTAGATCCCCTTTAATTGGAAAGTCATTTCTTCAGGGTATTCTAATGGTTCTGAGGGAAGATTGCAAAGCAAAGTTGATGAGCTGGAGGAGGGTTAATAGCTTCTGTATGTGTTTCTGTGTGTCTGCATGGCTGTATGTTTGGAGGGTTTGCCTGTTGTCCTCATGCACCCAAGCCTTCCTTTTGACAAATGGACAAAACGAAGAAAAATCCCTGGATCAAGGCGATTCATGGTGGCTTTGCTCTTGTCATACAGGTGTTCACAGAGAGCACCAATGTGCAAATCTCATTGGAACAAAATTTTCATTTGTTTCCAAAATATCAGATCAGAACAAACATGGCTATTGAATTCCTTTTAACATTAATAACATGGTATTTGTTATCTAATCTGCCAATGTATGTAGATAAATGTTCTTCAATGACATAACGTTACTCAACATACTTTGTGCCCCCTATGCCCCATAGCCTATCTTTAAAATACTAAGTAACGAAATGTATGAATGTATTTAATACTTTTATAAAACATAAGTCTACAATATTAGCAGTTAGCCTATGTGGCAACGTTTCTATAAAAACAACAACAACAACAACAGCATTGTTCTGTTTTTTTTTTTTTCTCTGTATATTTCGTCATTCAAAGCAAAATAAAAGATTATTACACTACAGTTTGTCCTACAATATCCCAAAATAAATGAATAAATAAACAGTGATAATGCTTTGACTGGAGCAATAGCCTATAAAAGAAGTGGTTTGGCCAAAATAAAATTGCTGTCATGTACTCACGTTTGTTGTCGAAACTTGTATTTCGTTTGACATTTTCATCAGCAAAACACAAAAATGAGGGACGATGAGAGGATGACGATTGTAAACTTTCAAGATCCAGAAAGAGCGTCACTTATAAAAGTAGTCCATAATATGATTCTTGTTCGTTAATGAGTGTCTAGTAACCTCATTTAATTGCTGTATTTGACAAATAGGCCCATGTTTAGGTATTTTTCACTCAAAATCGATTTCTCGCCATTTGAATCTGGCGCACTGACTATAAAGTTTGTTTACATGCAGCGTAGTTTGTGCGCTAGCACCATATTAGGAAAAGAAGGCGGAGAATACAAAACTATTACCAAATCTCATTGGTGCTGGTGTCTGTCATAAACGCGGTATACAGGTCCTTCTCAAAAAATTAGCATATTGTGATAAAGTTCATTATTTTCTGTAATGTACTAATAAACATTAGACTTTCATATATTTTAGATTCATTACACACAACTGAAGTAGTTCAAGCCTTTTTTTTGTTTTAATATTGATGATTTTGGCATACAGCTCATGAAAACCCAAAATTCCTATCTCAAAAAATTAGCATATTTCATCCGACCAATAAAAGAAAAGTGTTTTTAATACAAAAAAAGTCAACCTTCAAATAATTATGTTCAGTTATGCACTCAATACTTGGTCGGGAATCCTTTTGCAGAAATGACTGCTTCAATGCGGCGTGGCATGGAGGCAATCAGCCTGTGGCACTGCTGAGGTGTTATGGAGGCCCAGGATGCTTCGATAGCGGCCTTAAGCTCATCCAGAGTGTTGGGTCTTGCGTCTCTCAACTTTCTCTTCACAATATCCCACAGATTCTCTATGGGGTTCAGGTCAGGAGAGTTGGCAGGCCAATTGAGCACAGTAATACCATGGTCAGTAAACCATTTACCAGTGGTTTTGGCACTGTGAGCAGGTGCCAGGTCGTGCTGAAAAAATGAAATCTTCATCTCCATAAAGCTTTTCAGCAGATGGAAGCATGAAGTGCTCCAAAATCTCCTGATAGCTAGCTGCATTGACCCTGCCCTCGATAAAACACAGTGGACCAACACCAGCAGCTGACATGGCACCCCAGACCATCACTGACTGTGGGTACTTGACACTGGACTTCAGGCATTTTGGCATTTCCCTCTCCCCAGTCTTCCTCCAGACTCTGGCACCTTGATTTCCGAATGACATGCAAAATTTGCTTTCATCCGAAAAAAGTACTTTGGACCACTGAGCAACAGTCCAGTGCTGCTTCTCTGTAGCCCAGGTCAGGCGCTTCTGCCGCCGTTTCTGGTTCAAAAGTGGCTTGACCTGGGGAATGCGGCACCTGTAGCCCATTTCCTGCACACGCCTGTACACGGTGGCTCTGGATGTTTCTACTCCAGACTCAGTCCACTGCTTCCGCAGGTCCCCCTCTCATTGTGCAGCGTTTTCTGCCACACTTTTTCCTTCCCACAGACTTCCCACTGAGGTGCCTTGATACAGCACTCTGGGAACAGCCTATTCGTTCAGAAATTTCTTTCTGTGTCTTACCCTCTTGCTTGAGGGTGTCAATGATGGCCTTCTGGTCGGCAGTCTTACCCATGATTGCGGTTTTGAGTAATGAACCAGGCTGGGAGTTTTTAAAAGCCTCAGGAATCTTTTGCAGGTGTTTAGAGTTAATTAGTTGATTCAGATGATTAGGTTAATAGCTTGTTTAGAGAACCTTTTCATGATATGCTAATTTTTTGAGATAGGAATTTTGGGTTTTCATGAGCTGTATGCCAAAATCATCAATATTAAAACAAAAAAAAGGCTTGAACTACTTCAGTTGTGTGTAATGAATCTAAAATATATGAAAGTCTAATGTTTTTCAGTACATTACAGAAAATAATGAACTTTATCACAATATGCTAATTTTTTGAGAAGGACCTGTATTTGATCTCAGATCGTTCTCGACACTGAGCACCTGTATTGGTTTCTTGAGTTGAAATGCATGGTTCTTGGTGATTAAAATGTCTTTCGAAGTTATACAAACCTTTTGTTCAACTGACTAAGTTTGTTAAACTAAACAGAATTAACAACATTACTGACCGGGAGCAACTGGTGCCATTGGCTTTTCCCCCAAATAACCTTATGCTCTTTTATAATAAATATATATATATATAAAGATAAATAAATAAATGACACACACTATCTGAAATTTCTTCCGAAGTTCTTTCCCCTACACAATGCTCTGTAAAGCTTGCCAAAGTAACCAAAAGGGGTGATGTTTACAGAGAAAGTTCAAGTGGAAGTTCTAATTTTAAGAATATGTTAATATTCATAACCATTAAGAAAATAAAACTCACAGTTTATAATCCATATCACAGTACTTCAACTGTTCATTGGTTGCATCAGTGTGCAATCTGTTGCGTTCTCAGTATCATCAGTTGGTAGAGCACGAAGTGCTAACATGGGCAGTTGTTATTGAAGAAGAAATAATGGTCATTGAAGCAGGGCTCTATAAAGTAGATTACAGAGGTAGACAGGATATTTACAGATACTGCAGAGGTCAAGAGATTGTCTGTGTCTGTGCTGGAAAGATGCGTGTTGGTTGGCTATGCAGGGGGAGGGGGGTTCGCAGAGGAAAAACACACAAGAACTCTGGTTGGTTTCATTTCCTGGGAAGAAAGGAAAAGTTAAAAGGTGGCCCCCGAACAAATGAAACTCAATTTCACGGCACATTATCCTTCCCTGTTCTCTTCTCCTGGCTTTCATTTTCATTAAGACC
Organism: Cirrhinus molitorella; assembly: GCA_033026305.1. NCBI lineage: Eukaryota > Metazoa > Chordata > Actinopteri > Cypriniformes > Cyprinidae > Cirrhinus > Cirrhinus molitorella. The sequence goes on from CM065122.1 coordinate 18,576,916, forward strand.
ACAGACAAGCATAAATTAATAATTACTGCCCGAATGTCTAAATGCAGGCCGCTCTCCTGTAGCCTTTCATTTTCCACTGTGGCCTTGCATGTTCATGCTTGCAAAATGTTAATTTAGATAATGTGGCCTGCCCCTTGTCAGATAATTCTGTTTGGTGGTTCCACTAATACATAATGGTCTTTCTGATTAGATGACATTAAGTCTATCTTGTGTTCAATCAAGCCTGTGCGATTTCCTTCCTCACCGACTCAAAGATGAGCAGATGAAGAACAGAGTCACATGGCCGGCGAGTCTTTGATACCTTTTTACTTTATGAACTGTGCTGAATGTCAAATGAGGGTGAGTAATTATGTCTGACCAACAAAATGAATATTACATTTTAGTATGCTGTATGCCAGACATGCAAGAAAAAAAGATTTCTGCAATTAAATGAAATTAACAGACTCAAAACGTATAAGTTGATTCAGATAAAAGCATGCAGTGTGTTCAAACTATTACTGCCATCTTCTTTTTTAATCATTGGATGAAATAAATACAAATTATTCTAGTTAATGTTTTATGCTAGTTGGAGTATTCATTTGGCTACTGATGCAACTTGCACATCAGGGTTTCTCTGGGCTTTAAAACTCAAGGCCCTGGAGGTCATTAATATTATAATTCTAGTTTCAGTCCTTAAAGCTGATTGGCTGAGTGGTGTTCCAAGAACAACGACAAACAGCACAGGACTTTTCCTTGTTTCACTGTATCATTCTTCTCGACTGTTTGCATGTTCTTTTCTGCATGTTAAATTATTACATCAGTTGGTGGCAACAAGTGATTCTTCGAAATGAAATTGTTCAAAGCAAAGACCTTAAAGGAGAAGTCCACTTCCAGAACAAAATGTACAGATAATGTACTCACCCCCCGTCATCCAAAATGTTTATGTCTTTCTTTCTTCAGTCAAAAAGAAATTATGTTTTTTGTGGAAAACGTTTCAGGTTTTTCTCATAATAGACTATTATGGTGCATCGAATTTGAACTTCCAAATTACATTTTATGTGGCTTCAAACGATCCCAAATGTGATTGTAAACGATCCCAGCCGTGGAGTCTTATCTAGTGAAACAATCCATTATTTTCATAAAAAAATCCAATTTAAATACTTTTTAACCTCAAATGCTCGTCTTGTTTTGCTCTGCCTGAACTGGTTGAATACAGTTAGGGTACGTCAAAAAAACTTCCATCATATTTTCTCACTCAAAGTGAACATGCAAAGAAGATCAAACACCCTTAACAAAAAAGGTAAAACAGCGATGTAGGATGATTTTGAAGTTCAGGGAGAACATGAGATGGGAGTTTTTCTACATACCCTAACTGTATTGAACCGGAAAAAAACTTCAGGCAGAGTTCAGGCAGAGCAAGACCAATGACCAGTGTTTTAAGTCAAGTCAAGTCAAGTCAGCTTTATTTACATAGCGCTTTTTACAATACAAATTGTAAATTACATAAAAAAGTATATAAATGTTTTTTTTTTTTACATGAAAATAACCAAGACCCTTCTTCCTCGGCTGGGATTGTTTACAACCGTATATTTGAAGCCGCATTTAAACTGCATTTTGGAAGTTCAAACTCGGGGGACCATAGAAGTCGATTACATGGGGAAAAATTCTCAAATGTTTTTCACGACTGAAGAAAGAAAGACATGAACATCTTGGATGACAAGGGGTTGAGTACATTATCTGTAATTTTTTGTTCTGGAAGTGGACTTCTCCTTTAATTAAACCATGTAATAATCAATTAAAAAGAACTGTATATCTGTATGATATTACACTGTGCCCACATTATACAAGCGGTTGGAAAATGGATGGATGGATGATTCAGCTGCAGGCACCATCTTCTGGCGAGATGTGGGAATTCATTCGGCAAGACCCTCACAGAGCATTATGGGTATTCTCAAGTTGACATCGTTTATATACACGTTATTGCGGTGCATTATGGGATTTATTGAGTGCACTCAATAACATCCACTATAGTATGTGGACACCAGTGGCTGTCTAATAGTTATGTTTAAAGGAATAGTTTACCCAAAAATGAATATTCTGTCATTAATAACTCACCCTTATGTCATTCCAAACCCATAAGAACTTTGTTCATCTTCAGAAGACAAATTAAGATATTTCTGTTGAAATCTGAGAACTTTCTGAGCCTGCATAGACTACCATGTGCAAGGCCCAGAAAGGTAGTAAGGACATTGTTAAAATAGTCCATGTGACATCAGTGGTTCATCTATAATTTTCGGGAAGCTACGAGAATACTTTTTGTGGACAAAGAAAACAAAAATGTGTCATGCTACTTTGTAAGTGCGTTGACACTGAAAAGATGTCACATGGACTATTTTATCAATATCCTTAATATCTTTCTAAACCTAGAATGTGTTGCTTTGCTGTCTATGCAGAGTCAGAAAGCTCTTGCATTTCATTGAAAATATCTTAATTTGTGTTCCAAACATGATAGAAGGTCTCACAAGTTTATAATGACATGAGGGTCAGTAATTAATGACAGAATTTTCATTTTTAGGTGAACTATAGGAAGTGATTTCGGACACGTTATAGGATTCATTAGGAATGACATTACAGTTTATTTTGCTCAGATCATGCAATTCTTCTGTGGCTTCATTAGAAACATGCTGTTGGTGCAGCAAAACAGACAAATTATCTCTATCAAATGGTCTACTCAATATTGTATCTAAAATGCAAGTTACTCAAATGTTAGCTATATCACCTGACAGGTCCAGAATAGAAATCACACTGAACCTGGATTCATTTACAGTTGTCTGTGCACTAATGGATTGACCGACCGACATTATCATATTGGGTACGGTGGTATTAGCGATGAAATGAATGTGTGAAATAATCACCTGGAGGATGTCTTAAATATGCACACTCGACATGAGCAAAGCACACACTCCAAAATGATGACATTGACACGGTCCATGTTTGGAATGAGCAACGCTCGTTATAAATGTGCTCGACATGGGACGCGATTATAGCAACGTGGATATTTTGGTCTTTGTGCCTCAAAGTCATATTCTAACTGAAATGAATTTATTACAATATGTGCAGTGATATGAAACATCTAGCTGGAGGGTTGAATCTCTCTTAAATAGCTGGGGCAGAACAAGACATCAAACAGCTCATAACTACTGTATATTTCTGTCTGAGAGAGAGGAAATACATCATATTCTCAGCCAAAGAGAATCTTGATCCTCCGCCGGGGCTACAATACTGATCTATGTCTACTAAAATACAGTAAAGAAAGTAGGCAGATAAAAAAAAAAAAAAAAAAAAAAATCAACAATTTGATAGACAGCACATTTGTGGCTGCTAGCTGCCTCAAACTCTAACAGTTCAAATTTCACTGGTGAGAGACGGAAACCTTTTATGCTCGTGAAAGGGCTGAACTTGAATTACAGTCACCATTGATTGCCACTTTATATGTAGTTTTTCCAAGGTTGATAGAAACTTTAACCTCATTTTCAATAAAGAAGAAAAACATGAAACGTTCCAGACCTTGAATTTTTACAATGCTGTGTTGAATTATGCAGCGATCAGTCAATTATTCATCTCGAAGCCTCTCTGTTACAGCCACGCTTTCAAAAGCATGCAAAATGGACCTGTGCACGGCCGTGCTGTGTCAACATATTTCCATCAGAATTGCTTACGACAGGAAATTGTCATTCAGTGTCAATTCAGCCTAAGCTTTTATAAATTTGAAATAACACTAATATCAATTAGCCGCATTGCTTCGAAGACAGTTTCCTGAGCCAAACCGTTAGGTGCTCTCATGGGTCATTTCTGTTTTGCATTACCTTTTGAACGCTCTGCAACTTGTAGACTTTTTGTTTGTGCTTTTTCAGGCACTTCTTAATTATGACTTGATTAGTTAGAGTTCATGTAAGGGGTTTCAGCTTGAAGGTCAAGTCAAATCACCTTTATTTCTTCAGCGCTTTATACAATACAGATTCAGCTTCACAGTAATAAACAGGGAAATAGCAGAACCAATTTTGGAGTTATGGAAACAATTTAGATTTAGCTGTAAAGCAGCTCTAGAAAGACAATAGTTTCATTATTTAGCTCAAGCCAATTCAGTGTTCAGTTCAAAAACTGTGTAAAGGTTATCAGTTTTGAAACAAGCAATAAGCTCTACAGAAGACAATCACAAAATGCAAACACAAAATGAACAGGATTGATCAAATCCATTGTTAATACTTACAGATGTCAGTGCTGTTTCCCATGTCACCTCATGGAGGATGTCGTCATTAAGGAGCTTTTTTTTAAACCAGAAAGATGGCAAATTTATAAAATGATTACCAATTAAAATAAAAATACCAAGAACACATATTCATTAGACAAAGTAAAAATTAATAAACACTTATTTATTTATGAATGAAGAGGATTTTATCTTAGAAGAAGCCAAAAAAAAAAAAAAATGTAATTAATTATGGTATTAAAAATACCTAAAATGATTTCCATCTTTACAAACTGGGATTTTATTTTTCCAGTACTATGATGGAAGCAGAAAAAAATGAACTGAATAACACGAATGACCCTGATTTGGTTGGCTCAGTCCTAACACATTATCAATAAGTAATGAAGAAATGTAAGTTTCTTCTTGTTTCCTTTATTCCTCAAACACATTTTGAATATGTGGCTTTTCCCTGGAATAGTGTGCTCATTCAGCTGGAATGAATGAAAGGTATTATTTCTCAGTCATGTGTTGTGTAGAGCCGTGTGCTCACTGTACTAAGCATGAGTGGTTTTATTCTGCTAGATATTGTCATTGCTCAGTAACACATGTTTTACAACTCAACCATGAACAATTTTGATTGCCCTTCAGATTAAAATATAAGCACACCGCTTATGTAATATCATACATGAGGTTTGTTTTGCGGCTGAAAATTTGCAGTCTCTTTATTAGGACACACTCGAAGGATTCGTTTTGGACGAACTATGATAAAATTACACAGATTTGAGAGTTCAAATGTATTAAACACTGACTTTTGATAATAAAGTCAACATCCATAAACTCTCTCAAGTTGTTTATAAAGACAGTGATTCATTCGCAAAAGAGCTTAGTCTAATAATGGTTGACTCACAAATATTTTATTACCATATATGACACCATAGAATAGAAAACAGACACACACATACACACACACACTCTCTCTCTCTCTCTCTTCCATACTGTGTCATTACAGGAGACAGGATCAGAAAAGAGGGAAAAGCACTTTAAAACAAGACATCCTTTCAATATTTATACTTTTCCTTTACTGCCATAGAAAGAAATAAGGAACAATATGTCCATAAATCTTGCTACAGTGTTTACATCACATAAAAAGAAACTTAAAGGCAAGTCCTCGTTGATGAGGTAAAAGATACTTTAACATGTAGTTGAACACAATAAACATTTGAATTGTTACAGACTGAGGACAAATGTGTGACAAAATAATGTCTATGATTATAGTATAAATAGCTGCCCCGTAACATTAGATACGTCCCTCTAATAAAGGATCCTTTCAACACATATTTTTCTTGATTATCCAACAAGTGCCTCATCACCACCATCATCATCTACTTGGTACAATAAAAGCCTGTAATCTATTATTTAATATATTCAATATTACCGTTAATTAGCACAGTGTAATTTAACTCATCCGGCTGAATTGTTTCACTCTTTATTTAAATGTGACAGTTTGGTATTGCCATGATTGCTTGATTTTTGTCTTTATATAAAAAAGCTGTTTAGTATGTGAAGGACTGGTGTTGCAATTGTTAAAAATTCTATCAAACAATTGAAGAATCTTCTTAAACATAAAAAATAATCCATTTAAATTCAACGTTTTTTTTTTTTAAATATCATTCAAATGGGGAAATTCCGAAGAAGTAGTTTCCAGTTATCTTCCCTTTTTTTCTCAGATTAAGAAATGGTCTAATACTATTTTGTCTGCAACTTTCTAGTGGGAACCTGTTGCATGTTAGTGAATCTTTTAAGCAGAATAATAAACAATTAATATGATACATTAAATACTAATTATTTAAAGGGGCCTATGAAAGTAACACACCGAATTGAGTGTAATGATGGTCTGTAACATTTGGCAATCTGTACAACTTGAGTTTCAATCCATACAAGATTCAGATTCATGTGACTGCAAATTGAAAATGCAGCTGTTAAAATGATAGTAGTGTTCATCAACTTTTACTGGGTGTGAGTGAATAAACCCTAAGTACATTTGTTCAGCACAGTTAAGTATTTATTGAATAACATGAATTCAGGACAACACATTTACATGCCTGCATGCTTCCTCACCATAGTGGCAGCGAATTGAAAGAATGATGGCTCAGAAACAAAAACAAATCTATAAATTCAATATAAATGTCGGTATTGTTCTCCTAATAGATCTACTGCATACACAATACCAACTTTTAACATTATATACAAATACCAAAGTGAGTGAGTTAACTATCTTCTGTTCTTGTATGTACAATAATGATAGAAATGAAACTTGATTGTTTTTTTTTCTTCTAGTTTAGAAAACATTAAAAGCAAATATTAGTCTTTTCTGTTGATCAACATATATTCAAATTCACATTTTCAGAGGTTCTTCTCCAAGTTCGGATTTTTAACATCTTGGCAAATAGTTATGACATTAAGGATTTATGTTTTTTTTCTTTTTTAATACAAAACAAAACCTCTGAATCAGATTTAATTTTCGAAGCTTTCTCGCTGGTTTAAATACAGTATAAAAATCTTCAGTGCTGTGAATTTGTTGTAAATATTATCACCGAGTGTACCGAACGGTACATTGTACTGTGCTCAAATTGTCGCCTTCGCCAACCTATCACTTCCAATCCCACATCTGGCATAATATAACGTTTATATCAGTGAGAATAAGAGTCCTAATACTACATTCGGACACAATCCGTCTTCCACATCGGGCCCAGCATAAACCCTTGATGCACCTCTATGAGCGATTGACCTGTTTCTGTAACTAAATTACCCTGCGAGGGGACTCTGAAGAATCTTCATAAGATACACGCTGCCAGTCTTCAATGCCATGCTGTTAGTACATCACTGTGGTTTTCAGAAAAAGTCTTCCATCTGCTAACGATAAAACAAAAGGGAGAGAAAAACAATAAGTACACAGAACAGAATGGAGCCATAAAGCAAGGATAAGTAACAGTGAAAAACCCTGGATCAATGCATGCCACATTTTAAAAACATAACATTGCACTCATGATGCGAAGCACTCCACAAATGACACTTTCTGTGCATAAATGGCATTAAGTGCAAAAAAAAAGCAGCCGTTATGCCTTCTCCGACGTGTACGATCTAATGAGCTTTGTCCATTTATAGGGAACCTTCGTTGGCAAGTGCATGCCTGAATGAGCGGCAGCTCTCTTTGCTTCTTCTGGTAAAAGCATCTGTTAGGCATGGATCAGGAGCTTGTTTGACGTTTATTACCAGAACATTTCCTCTGTGTCCGGGAATGCTGCATCACTGCATTTAAGCAGTGTTTCCTCTCTTTGGCAGAGCAACTAAATAAATTCAATTCTGATGAGCAATTGAAAGTGGAAAGTGGTGACTGATCGAGGATGCACTGTGTTAAAATTGGCTTAAACAAGATTTATATTTTGAGTCTGACTTTTTTTTTGGATTGCTCAGTGATACCACAGATCACTTTAATAGTGTGAGCCATTGATTTTGAGTAAAAAGACTTTTTTCTTCTACAGTTAAATATTTGCATTGTGATTTTCTTTAACTCTGAAATATACACATATTGATTCATGTGAATCTAGTAATCTAATAGACATTGATTAATTATCACCTGTGCGTAGAGCTGCAATACGCCTTTTTGTTTTTCTCTAATGTCATTTGTCACTCACTGGCCTCTAATATAAAAGTGGTTAATATTGTGATCTTGAAAATATGAAATATACGGCTCTAGGCTCACAGGGCATGTCAAAAGATTCATGCACAGCATCAACCCCATTATATAAATGGTATGTACAAATTTATTCAGAACATGATAAATGCTTGTGATATTAAGTGCCTTAATCTAATTGATTGCTGTAGATGTTTAGTATGGTTGATACAGAATTTTGATATGAAACAACAATTACGCAAATCAAAATGAAACCCAAGTTTATAATATACGATTCAACTATTAAAACAACCTGAGAAGAACAACAACAACAAAAACAAGCAGAGAGCTAATCTTAAATGTACAAATTAGCATATTAATTCTGGGTCAAATGGAGTGTAGCTAAACTCGCTTGTGCAAACAGTGCCAGGAATGTTTCTTGAGTGGGGAAAAATCGAATGACTGCCATGTTGTTTTATGAAAGAACCCCCCTCATTAAAATATGTTAAAACTTTGGCATTTTTATATTCAAATCAAGATGAAAAGTTCATTAAAGAGGATAAATATTTCATTAGATGCTAAATAAAACAAAGGAATTTTTGGCTTCTCTCAGCATAAAATTCCTTTGAAAGATTAATTAATACATGTAAATTATGCAAATTATGCCCATGCAAATATTTTATGAAGACAATTAAGGGAACCATTAATTACTGCCTTTTTTGCTTCAGTGACATTCATTCATTTAATTTTAATTTCACTTTAACTGTTTTGATGTTTAATCTTGCAACAAAGAACTTTATCTCCCCTCACAGGGTCGTGTAAACTTGCAGAAAACATCGAGAGGCGAGCGTTGAGCATCGCGAAGAGATACCGGGGAGATATTATGTTCGGTATCACAAGGAATTAGTGGCGAGATGTGCTCCCAGAAGCACGGAGCCAGGAAAAACAGTCAAGCTTATTCTTGGAATGGATTCAAAACACTGGAAAAGCAATTAATAAACACAGACTGTGTTAATATAGCAGAATTACAGAGTGTGACAAAAGACAAATAGAAATAATTAGTTCTCTGAAATTATGCTCTCATTATTTTTTTTTCCCCCAACAGCCAAGTGCTGAAATTATAGCACGTCTCTTTGGTTTTTTTGTAAACGGATTGGAATAGAATTTTTCCCTCACATGCAAGTGTAATTTATCAGCATCCTTTTTTATGTTTTTGCCATTTGAGAGTAATTATGCCACACTGTTTAGAGGCCACAACAAGCATGACATCAACACACACACACACACACACACACACACTTCCTGTGGCCAGTTCAATTCTTCAAGGGCACTGACTGAAAAACCTATTAAATGATTGCATGTTGTGGAGCAATAACTACAGTTTTGTCAGTGAAAACATGCATAAGAGAACAACTTTGTATCTTTTTCCAGCTCAAATGACCTCAATGTCTCAAATTTCACCATAAAGCTATTTGAGTAATGAACAATCTTCTCTATATGCTTATGCTAACTTTTTGAATCTAGCAATTAATGCTGGAAAATTATTAATCTTTAGACATAAGAACCATCATAAGGCTAATGACATTATATGCTCTGAAAAAATCATTTCCTGCTCGTCAAGTCAATGTCATTTGATTTATTCGGGTAAAACCACACTCCTTGTACTGGATCTCCATTTATTTTTACTAAAAAACTTCCTTCACACACACACACAAAAATTAACTAGGCTAATCAAACTGGGTTACGGGGCTTTTACTTTGCGACGGGGTATTAAAATGCCATTTCCCACATTTCATAGCAATTTCCACACACTATTTTCAAAGGGAAATTGAGACCACTCAAGACGACGTTTTTTGTATCACATGTGCTTCTGGGTACAATTAAAATAGACATCAGAGCGGCGAGCGACTTAACACTTAAGGTGTAGTTAAAAGAGTGTGACTGAAGCATTTGCAAATGGGCAAGTGGCTTTCTGTGAAACGCTACCAAACTTAACCAGGTCCATAAATACCCATACACCCATAAAGTGCATGTGTATTTATTTGAGTGGGTGTGTTGTGCTCTTGTGAGGTAACTCCTCTGTGGGTCATCTTCAGATAATGAAACTTCTTATTATGCTCATTAAATTGCATTGGTCTCTGCGGTACACAACATAGGCAGGGTCTTACTGTCAAGGGGGTCTATCTTTAAAATGATTCTGTGTCTTATATTCAAAGAATCTTATCTTGAGATGAACACCAGCTTTACAATGTTAAATATACACTATATATATCAAAGGTAATGGGGTGAAAAAAGAGCATTAGACCCTTTTGAAATTCAAAATATCTTCTTTTGTGTTTTGCAGAAGAAAGAACATCATACAGGTTTGGAACGACATGAGGGTGAACAAACGATGACAGAATGTTCATTTTTGGGCAAACTATCCCTTTAATAATATTTTAATATACCCCTGCTGGTAAAGACTACAAAACAAAAGTACATTTTTAATTGACTCGGTGGGCTTGTTTAATGTTTAATCTTCTCCTTGTTCCTCGTTTAATATCCCATCAAATTCCCTCACAATCAACTCAGAATCAACTCTCCGACTCAGCAGACCGTGCCATTGTCATAATGTACATTTGCACGATTTTCCTCATCTAGAAATTTCTCCTGACAGATCCCACTGATCTTGACCTTCCTCTTGAACTGTAGGATCTGCAGCCCAGATGGCAGGCTGCATGCATGAACAGCAGGCCGAGTTAAAGCGAGCCTCATATACTGGAGCTGAGCTGAGATTTATAGTCTCCTCAAAAACACGTACCTTGTATTGTCCTCTCAGCATCTGTTCTGCCACTGCTGCGGTCAGTCTCTATCTCCTGGGTCAACGAGTCTGGCAAAATGAAAAGATAATGACGATTAAACATCCATGACATCTGTGCTTAATTAGGAAAGTTTTCTAGCTTCATCTTTCGCGATGGGCGGAGGGTAGATGTGCTCGGGTCAGGGCGAATCTTTGACCAATGGATGAGTGGTGTTACGAATACTGAACAGAGCATTCCTCCACATGCTAGCTTGATATTATGAATCTACAAATGTAGCTAATGAAGAATATGCTTCTTTCATTCAACTAATTAGGGTGTATTAAAAATGTGACCAATGTAGTAGTATTTCTATAGCATTATATAATGTATTCAATAGGCTTTTATATTTAGACTTTCAGTTTTTATTTTATTTTCGTTCTATTCATTTTGTTGTGTGCTTTTGTCTCCCTTTTCTAATTTTGTCTTTTTTTCTTATTAATTATTTTCTTTATATTTCAGCATTAAGCTAACAAAAATATTTCTAATAGATTTAATTAACAATAACATAAATGGTCCAGATTTTGGAAGAAAATGCTTGTTTTAATGAAAGACATGGTTTTTAAACTACATTTTATTGTATATGATTTCAATTCGCCATCACACAAGGTTCTCATATTATTTAAGCTTATTATAAATCTCTATGAAATACTTCTGATTGTCTTCAAAAGTCTTCTGATTGGTCAATAGTGGCATTATGAAGGCAATTTTTCCCCCTAAACACATTTGTGACCCTGGACCACAAAATCAGTTTTTAAGCTGCATAAATAAGCTTTCCATTGATGCATAGAACAATATTTGGCTGAGATACACTATTTGAAAATCTGAAAGCTGAGTATTGCCTTCAAAATGAAGTTCTTAGCAATGCATATTACTAATCAAAAAGTTTTTATATAATTACAGTAGGAAATTTGCCAAATATTTTCATGGAACATGAGCTTTACTTAATATCCTGATGATTTTTGGCATAAAATAAAAATCTGTAATTTTGACCTATACAATATATTTTTGGCTATTGCTACAAATATACCCGTGCTAATTATGACTGGTTTTGTGGTCCAGGGTCACATTTTCTATATAACTGTTTCTAGAAAGTGTCTCTTGTATCATTTCATGGCCCTTTTTTTTCTTTAGAATTTCTTTCACTTTTTTTTCGAATCAATATTTCATGGTCATGTATGAATCCACGGCCAATATTTCATATTTATATATTTTTTGTCATTAGATGTATATTAAGTGGTACAGTCACCTCATAATTATTACAAATTAAACCCCTTTTTGTGATGCAAGTCCCCAACAGATTTCATCAGATTATTCTCAGAAAGTAATTACACAACAACAAAAAAGGGATATTTCACATGAAGCAATAGTGCAAATTCTTATCTTCAACACATCTTGAAGACTTCACAATGGAATAGAATGACACACCATGTCTACAAGCCTTTAATAAATGAAGTATGGTAACATTCTGTTAAGGTGTCTCACCATTGAGTGATCTGAGACTTTCTGTGGGTGATGTCTGTTTCAGGGATTGCTCCGCCTGCTCTCGTCGTTTTGACTCATACTCCAGCGCCTCTTGCAATTTCCTCTTCGCTTTCTTCTCCTTCTTCAATCGTTTCTGAATGATCGCTGCATTCAGAGAACACAGAAAGGCAGCAGTAAAGGACCCATAGTCATATGCAGCAGTACATCTGATATTAAAGACTAAAGGAAGGGGAGGCGAGTTTTCAAACTCCGTCAGTGAGGAAATATTCATAGAAAAGTTGCAGCTGAAAAAAAATCAGTTCAATGAGAAATTGACTGTGTCATTAGCGAAATAATTGAGCCAGCGATAACCTGGATTAACCTGGGTTAAAATGCCAATGAGACGAGGTTAAGGGAAACTTTCTGTAAAGAAAGAGAGGAGAGAGACACGCTGAATATTAAACAGAAGAAAGCTGGAGCGCTGTAGGCACATTTATAAGGATCCTTCTGTGAAACTGGCTTAATAAGCTCAATTTGATTCATTATGTAGGATAAATACATAGAACATGAGACTATTAAGTCACACTTAGCAATACTTTTGTGCAGAAAAATCTAAATCATTTATTGATGTCAAAATGTAGATTCATAATTATATTTTCATGCAGTAATAGAGTACAATAGAGTATGTAACTAGAGGCCATCTGTAATGCACATATCACTTTTAATCTCAAAGAGAGTTGAAAATTATTAGCTAAACTATTATCAATCTGTAGTCCAATCATGGTCTTCCCTCGAGAAATATTGTGGCTCATTTAGAAACATTTACCATATAAATTACTTATTCATATTTCCATGACTTTAACCACACTCACTTGAATGAGAACTTTGTATATCTTTCTAATGCACCCTGTGCATTTAGATGTTGTCTGTGTATGTAGTTACGGTAATATACTGTATTCCCACAAGCACTTTTGCACACATAATCAATACGTGCTCATGTATCGATCGTAATGTGAATATGCCTCATTTTGTTCAATTTATGACCTTGTCGCAATCACTGTGGCAGTATGTTTTTTCTGCACTTGTAATTAACCAACTGAGCTTGTAACATGGCTTTTCAGGTCATTTTAATGCAATTTTGCACTAATTGTTGCATTAAAGGTCAGTTGTTAAGGAGATTTTTGCATTTTCTAAAGAAAATGTGGTACTTGCTCTTGATTGTTGTGGTTGGTTGCTTATAGGCCCAAAATAAAAACAAAAGTCCACCATCGAGTCTATGAAAACTGATCCCAAGATTTTTCAGTAGTCATTACTTCAGATTCACATGATCCTTCAGAAATCACTGTAATGTGCTGATTTGGTGCTCAAGTAGCATCTCTTAACATGATCACAATTGTTAAACATGATACATTTAATGTTCATGATTCTTTGATGAATAGAAGGTTCAAAAGCACAGCATTTCTTTCATACATTTCTATTTATATGCTGTATTCCAGGCCTAATTATGACTCTTGTTTTCACAACATTTCTCATTAATACTCTTTCACGAAAACGTGCCCAGAACACCTTTAATAACCTAGCAATGGCGTTATGATCATACATGTTAGAATCTGCCTATCAACACTATGCAACCACAGAAAATGACTTTCACACAGGTAAGCAACACTCCCATTTTACTCAGAAAATGTAAAATCGAGTTAATACGTTTTATCGCATAACACTGATAACGGTTTAGTTTTATAGGCAATAAGTCCTCAACCTAATTAGTCAGACTGAGAATGTATGTTAATGAGCTGATTAAAATGAAGTAATTGACATAAAAGAATGACACATACTATATTTTTTACACGGCTAGAAAAAAATATGTCCTCATAAATACGATTCACAGGGGCAAATATAGCCCCTTAATGGAAAAGTTAATTTCGGAAATTGGTGTGTACAATAAAATGCTTTGCCTTTATTCATGAAATGGCTCTAGAACCAGGAATCAGACTAAAGAAGCTATAATAAACTGTGTGTACCCTAGTGATGGAGTAATACACACCTCTGTTTTTCTGCTCGACAGCCAGTTGTTTCTCCAGGGTTTCTCTGAGCTCTCGCTCTCTAAACAGCTCCATCTTCAGCTCCGTTTTCTCCAGCTGCACTTGTTTCTCCTGAGCGCGGGCGTTATCAATTGCCACCTTCAGCAAACCCTGCAGCAGAAGACAAACTCACCTTATACACAGTCCACACACCTCCTCAGGAGTCAATAAACTGTATGAATGGCTTAGTTTATGCCAGAGCAGTAGCACTCAAACTTAGAAAAGTATTTTGAAGAAAACGATCAGTCAATAGTCCATACAATCATAGTCAGGTGTCCAGAGCAACACAGGAATCGAGTAACTCTTGTTGCATAGAGTCCCAACATTTTTAGAAATGTTATAGCTTGGAATGACAAGAGTGTGAATAAACAGTCCTTTTAAGATAAAGTTACGAAAGCAATGTGGAGATAAAAGGGGCCTTAATGAACCTATAACTTTTGTTCGTCAGATTGTATAAGAGCGATCAAATCTTGAGCTAAACAGCTGCTTGTCTCAAAACAACACTCAAAGCGGTATTTGCCGTGCAAACGGCGCGGTGACCATTTCAAAACAATTATTCCCTGTACGCATGCAATTAAGCCAAATGCAATGGGCTATATCATACTAATTGTTCCTTCTTATGACCCCAATTTAGACTAAGTTGCTTTATCTCAATTTTCTGCTTGGGTTCGTTTTGTTGATTTGTGTGTGAATGTTCAATCAAAACATTACCCTGAAATCATGATTAAAGATGACTGACTGAACTGAGTCCTGCTAATTAACAATGGGGCCGAAAGCAGAGCGATAGATCTGATGGCCATATCACAAGAGCAATGAGCAAACCTCTCACTCCCCATACTGTACCCACATCATTAGTCTCAGAGGCGGTGTTAATCAACTACATTCATCTTTCTGACTGGGTCTTACTTGCATGACAACCACAGTGGTGATCAAGAGAGTCGTGTCAAATATACACACCGCTCTGCGTTTGTTTTGATGGGAAAAACATCACAGCTAAAGGAGGACCCAGAAAAGTACTATATATACTATAACTTTTTGCCACAGCTGACACAGGCAACTGCACCATGCATAGAAAGACACTTCTTATAACTATTAAAAAGAACTATTTTTATATATATTATCACAATTTAAAATTACTATTTTCTACTGTAATATATGTGAGTCTTGATCACAAAACCAGTCATAAGAAATTGAGATTTATAAATAATTTGAAAGCTGAATAAATAAGCTTTCCATTGATGTACTGTTTGTTAGGAAAGGACAAATATATATATATATATATAGAGAGAGAGAGAGAGAGAGAGAGAGAGAGAAAGAAAATCGCCTTTAAAATTGTCTGAAATGAAGTTCTTAGCAATGCATATCTTCATGAACATGATCTATACTTAACATCCTAACGATTTTTGGGAATAAAAGAAAAATCGATAATTTTGACTCATTCAATGTACTGCTGGCTATTGCTACAAATATACACTTATACTATACTATATTATACTACTATACTACACTACTTATGACTAGTTTTGTGGTCCAGGATCACATATTTTAAAATGTAACTGATTCCTCTTTAAGCAAAGCTGCATTTTCAACAGCCATTACTCCAGTTGTCAGTGTCACATGATCCTTCAGAGATCATACTAATGTCTAACTCTAACGGTAGTGTATATAAATCTTTTTTTTTTACTCTTCTGCACTTTGCTCAAGCTTTTAAAATATCAGAATTGCAGCACTGCTAATATTGCAGACTTGCATATGATACATTTTTCTTCTGTTGCAAGTTGCTTTAGATAAAAGTGTCTGCTAAATGATTAAATGTAGACAGCATAAATACTTCTTACCGTATGAATGTTTGACTTACAGTCAAGCATGATGTTAATATCACTGCACATCAGCCTCCTCTCATAATATTTTCCAAACCACGGCTTAAGATTGCTATAATTTGAGATAAACTACATGATGTGCCATCTCCTTCCATTATGTGCAATCTTGAGCATCACTGGTGTTTATTGTGTTATGATACATGATGTGATAAGATCATGACATGTGTCAGCTGGCCAGTCCACAGTGGGCTAAAATAAGATGTTACTATGGCAACAGCTAAAAATCAAGAGGAAACTTCTCTGATGATGATCTTTTATTGGAAACACCATATAATTGAATTACAACAGATTTTACATGTATAATGTATTGCTAAAACTAGAAAGTCTAAATTAATTGATCAATTTGGTTCATTTGAATGTTATTTTAAGCAATTTAGACATTGTTTTTGGATGTTCAATAGATTCTTTAATTGTTTCACCTTAGTCAGTTAAGAAATCATCACTCAATATCATTTTCAAATCTGCTGATAAAAAAATGCTTAAACCAGCCTTCATGCTTTCAGCTGGTTTAAAGGAATAGTTAACCCAAAAATTAAATGTTATTAATTACTCACCATCATGTCGTTCCAAACCCGAAAGACCTTCGTTCAGAACACAAAAGATATTTTTGATCAAATCTGAGAGCTTTCTGACCATGCATAGACAGCAATGCAACTGACACGTTCAAGGCCCAGAAAGGTAGTAAAACATTGCTAAAATAGTCCATGTGAGATCAGTGGTTCAACCGTAATGTTATGAAGCTAATACTTTTTGTGCACAAATAAAACAAAAATAAAGATTTTATTCAACTATTTCTTCTCTGCCATGTCAGTCTTTGCAGCGCATTCACGAGA
This sequence comes from Cirrhinus molitorella, assembly GCA_033026305.1. Taxonomy (NCBI): domain Eukaryota; kingdom Metazoa; phylum Chordata; class Actinopteri; order Cypriniformes; family Cyprinidae; genus Cirrhinus; species Cirrhinus molitorella. Next base: position 18,593,909 of record CM065122.1, read on the forward strand.
GTACTGCAACGCATGTGTTTGATGCTGCTGATGCAGAAGTCAGGGTTCTGCTGTATAACCTGGATGCACCATGTCTTGTTTATAAGCAGAATATGACTCACACTGTACATAAAACATTGTCTTTGTAAACATTTCGACAGAAAGGATGACTTGCAATTTTTTGCCCAGCTTTACTTATTTGAACCAGAATACACAGACAATGAACTAAGAGAGATGGACATCAGCAGCATCACACGCATACATTGTGGTACTCTCAGAAATGCATGTTGAAGACTGACATGGAAGAGAAGAAATTGTTGATTAAAGTCATTGTTTTTGTTTTGTATTCCTGTAGCTTTATAACATTACGGCTGAACCACTGATTTCACATGGACTATTTTGACGATGTCTTTACCAGTAATGGAAATAACAGCGTTAAAAAATAAACTGCGTTACGAATGGCAATACTTTTTACAGTAACAAGTAATCAAACAAATTACTGTTTCCCCTGTTACAAAGCCGTTACCGTTACTGACAATAAAATGCAGCATTACTATAATTTTCATGTTCCGTTCTTCTTCTGAGGTGAATTATGGCTTATTTCTCTTAGCGTGTCTTCTTCCAGAAACGTAAGTAGCCTAGATGAACTTGATGAATGTTCACATTATTTTACGGAGGTGATGTGGGCATTTACAGGTACAGCTAAAAAAATTTAATATTGTGAAAAAGTTTGTTTTTTTTAACTTTCATATAGTCATAAAATCCAGTATCTCAAAATATTAGAATATTTCCTAAGGTCAGTCAAAAAACGGATTTGCAAAACAGAAAAGTTCAAGTTCTTTAAAGTATGTTCATTTATGCACTGAATACTTGGTCTGCAGCACATATTACAGTAAATGACTTGCTCTTAGCACAAATTACAGCATCAGTGAAGCGTGGCATGAAAGTGATCAGCCTATGGCACTGCTTAGGCACTATTGAGCCTTCAGATCATCTGTATATTGTTGGATCGACTGTTTCTCATTTTTCTTTTGAAAATATCCCATAGATTCTCAATGGGGTTCAGGTCAGGCATGTTGGCTGGCCAATAAAGCACAGTAATATCATGGTCAGCAAACCACTTGCAAGTGGTTGTTGCACTTTGGGCAGGTGCTAAAGTCTTGATGGAAAAGGAAAGGAAGGAGACCTCCATAAAGCTTGTCGGCAAATCTCTTGGTAGATGGCTGCATTGAGTTTGCACTTGATAAAACACAATGGACCAACACCACTCTTGATTCTTGATGCGTTGACTCCGGCTTCATTCTACTCCTTGTGAAGCTCTCCCAAGTGTTTGAATCGGCTTTACTTGACAGTATTCTCAAGCTTGCGGTCATCCCTGTTGCTTATGCACCTTTGCCTACCCAATTTCTTCCTTCCAGTCAACTTTGCATTTAATATGCTTTGATACATTACTCTGTAAACAGCCACCCCATTCAGTAATGACCTTCTGTGACTTACTCTCTTTGTGGAGGGTGTCAGTGATTGTCTCCTGGACCACTGGCAAGTCAGCAGTCTTCCCCATTAGTGTGGTTTCAAAGAACAAGAGATACCCGGAATTTATACTGTAGGGATGGTCATTTAATGAAACTCAAATGTAAATATTCTAATATTCTGAGATACTGGATTTTTGACTTTCATGAGCTGTACGCTTTAATCATCAAAATAAAAAATAAATAAAAACTTTATCAGAGAATATTTGTTTTCGACATGACTTACTCCATTTAAAAGTAGACATTATATTTCTCATGTCTGTGATGCACATATTCTCGGAGATTCAGGTTGTTTTATATATGTGTCTGGAAAGAGAGGTGGTGAAGACCGAAACTGCAGAGAGCGCACCATGTTTGTTTGATTTATTTTACAAAAGCACATTGTTTTCTTGTTATTATGACTACACACACAAAAAAGTAGACCATTTACAGTTTCAAAAGTATTTTTAGTTCTTTTATCAGTCATCAAGAATAAACAAGACAGTCCGCACAGGATGTTTTTCATGTCCATGGGTTGAAGCGACCCCAATAACGTGATATTTAGCCCCTGGAAGGTGTCTCTTACACTGTCCCACAGCAACACTGAAATAGTGTAGAGTAGTGTACAATGTTTTATTAATTTACCATATTTATATTTTGGGCATCCAAGCTATTTGACATATTTGAATTTTATTTTATTTTTTTTAAAGTAACACAATAGTTACTTTCCCTGGTAATTAGTTACTTTTATAATGATGTAACTCAGTTACTAACTCAGTTACTATTTTTGAGTAACTATAACTAATTACTTTTTTAAAGTAATGTGCCAAACACTGGTCCTTACTACCTTTCTGGGCCTTGAACATGGCAGCTCAAGCAGAGTCAGAAAGCTCTCGGATTTCATCCAAAATATATTAATTTGTGTTTGAAGACGAAAGAAGGTCTGACAGATTTAAAATGACATGAAGGTAATTAATGACAGATTTGTAATTTTTTGGGTGAACTATTTTTTAAGCTGGTCTATTCATAGTGTTTTTCACTTTGTGCTAAAGATCTTCTGACAGCAAGGTCTCTTACCTGGATGTTAGTCAGAAGAGTCTCTATAGATGAGAGGCCATCAGGGAAGAGGAAGGGTGAAGGGAATCCTGGAGGTAAAGTCTGACCCGCCAACGAGAGCCTCTCATAACTGTCTCTTGCTGTTGGCGTGCACATGGCGGTTTCTTCTGGTGGCAAACAGAGAAACATACACATTCAGCATAACAGATGACACACTCCATGTAGTACTGTGCTGTAAAATAAATCATTATTTTCCTGAATTGGTGTTTATACACCCAGATTGTTTGTGAGAGTAAAATTAACATCTATACAAGCATGCCCAATCAAGCACATATGATTGATAGCCCATTCTGTCAGTGTCACACGGCACTCTATTATTGATGCTTCTGTATTTATAGCTGCTATAAATGCTTGAGAGGTTTTACATACAGATAGAATTAGAGATTCCTCTTTAAAAAAAAAAAAGAAACAGGCATTTGCATTTTTGGAAAGTATATGTTCTTGGTAGCATTGAAGGCATGGATATGTTGAGAGACAAAGCCCACCCTTTCCATATGGCACGAAAACTCTCTGATAGGAAAAGACCGCACTCAAGCAGATGCATATGGCAAGCTGAGATTATCAAGGGCCCTGGCTTCTCAACAAAGGCCATATGGCACAAGGTGGTGAACCCTCATTGACCATGTTTCAACACTACTGCCGCCCCCTCACCAGACTGGCTATGCCATTTTGGGCAAATGAATTAAACCCCTCAAAGGAATCGGTGCATAAAAAATCAATATGATTGGATGAGATTCAAGAGGCACCTGGTAGAACAAAACAGAGGAGTAAAATAAATATCATTTATTCTCTCTCAGTCGATGGTTGACACATAAATGTGCAGGTGTAAAATGTCACAGGTGGGGCTGCAGTTAAAACCCTCTGGAAATAAAAGAAAAAAGATTTTATGTCTGCCAGACAAATAAAAACAGGGGCTGGCACATTAAAGAGTATATATTTTATCACCTAGTCCACTGGGACTTCCTGCTGAATGTCATAAGGAGAGAAAACGCTGGGATGAGAACTGTAAAGTGTGTAGCATGTCTTTACAAACAGCTTTCCAAGATTAATCACCACGTCAACTTGTTAAACATTATGCGGGTAAATGAAAGCAATCTAAAGTAGCCTGTGTTAAAAAATAAATAAATACCAGAAAAAAATTAAATCTTCTTTATAGTGTAGTAAACGCTTATGCTACATCCAACATCCATTGCATTTATATTTATGCATTTGGCAAACACTTTAATCCATGCATTTTAGACAGTATGTAATTTTCTAGGAAATGAAACCCATGACCTTGGTTATGCTGCTTGAACATTAGCTACAGGAACACATGCACCACAATAAAAAGTTTAAATTTAAAAATTATTATAATTCTTTATTTAATAATTCCATTAATTACATGTTATAACCTATAGTATAATTGAGCACAATTATTCAATCTGAATTCATAGTCTTTTATAGTAAAGGTCCTTGTATACGGAGTCCATAGTTTTCGTATATGTTTTTTCTTTCTTTTCATATTCGTCATCCTTTCCTATGAAAATGCTTGCAACGAATGGGAAAATGCAGAAAACCTGATCCAAATTATTTTATGACGGACGAAAGTGTGTAATCTCAATTGACACAAGGTGAGGTCGTATTTATTTTTAAACGTGAAAATTTCGGACAAAAATTTCAGACTCAGACAATGACCTTAACACTATTTTAAAAATTAAGATTAAAAAACTTTAATTAACATAATATGGTTACCATTCAGTTTTGTCATTATTCTTTATTAAAATCTGTTTATATTCAGTTTACATGAACTACATTTTACAAAGAATATTTTATTACATTGCTTAAATACTGAATCTTTTAAAGTAACACAATTCAAAAATGTAATTATTAGGAATACTAATTATTAGTCATACAGTCAAACCAACATTTATTCAGACACCTTCAAGATTCCTCACATTATCACAGTTTATTCACTATAGTTTAGAAAATGGTAATAAAATATGACAAGAACAAATTCATCTTTATAATGACAGATAACTTTTGATAGAAAGGAATGTAATGGATTACAATCAACCAAAAATTCGAACTGTTATAGTATGACAATATTTACACAACTATCAGTACTTTGTTGTTAAGAAAAACATGATCAGGTTGAAGTGTTTGAATAATTTTTGGTCCTCAATTTTACTGGTATAAAGAACTGTATAAAGAATTTTTGGGTATAATATGCCACAGTTTACTTTATTTTGCTATCTTCAATTACATTAATGAACTAGTAAAAGTAAAACTAGTGAAAAAAAAATCATATCTGGTGTAAACATTTTTGGTTTGACTGTAAATTTTAGATTCTGTTAAAATCAGATGGGAGGGCAAAAATAAGGAGGCACTAAAACTAATTAATCAAATGTTTCAGTTAATTTGCCCTGATAATATATTGGATGATGCATCATTCTAATTCCAACCAGTTTATTGTAAATAACTGTGATAGTTGAGGTTTGACCCTACATTATACCAGCCAGATCTTTAACCACTAGGCTATACTACTACCTATCTAAATGGAGAAAAAAAAAAAAAAAAAGTATTTTAGTGCTCCGAGTATGTGAGCAGCATCTGAAAGAGAATAACGTGAGCGTGGACACTGAGCAGATGTCCGCTGGGGCTGAAATGTAAAGCAGATTCCTGCTCACTTCCTGTGAACGGCCACCAGCGCCTGTCAGTGCCCTGATGACATCATCTGCCATTCATCAGTTCCGTTAGGGCAGACCTCTGCCATCTGCTGCACCGACCATCATAACTCTACATCTATCTCCACACACACACACACACACACACACACACTTACACACAGGCCATCAAAACTCCACATTTATCTTAACAGCCATAGCCTTAAACAGGCTATCATAGGCCTGCATCCATCACTACACACACACAGGTACAGGCCTCATAACCCCCTGAATCCATCTCCACACACACATGGACAAACATGTACACACAGACTATCATAACTCACTTTAAACCACACAGCCCTGTGCTGACACTATCTTCACGCTGTCATAGCGTGCTGCCAATCACAGCAGAAGTCTCAGACAACATTCTGCCTGCTACAAAACGAGACATCAGACAGGCCATGTCACCAGCTACCTGAACACAACAGGATGATTCAGACTGACTAAAAGGCAGAAATGTCTCAGTAACACATTTTATAAAATCTGTATACTGTATGTATTACATTAGGAAAGAACTGAAAATTACTTTTAATACACACTGTCGTTCAGTTATCTTATTAGCGATGTACATTTCCCCAATTTGTTTTTGTCATCAACACTTAAAACTAATCTTTAAAAAATAATATATTAATTTTTATATATTTTTTTACTGTATATTATAATGTTGTGATGTCTAAATTTGAAAAGAATTTGAAATGACTGATTTTAGAGTTTGATTTGCAATTTAGAAAAAAATATTCCAAAAAGTGACACTGGGCCACAAAACCAGTTATAAAAGCACATTTTTATTTAATTTTAAATTGATTCTGAAAGATGAATAAATAATCTTCCATTTGATGTATGGTTTGTTAGGATAAGACAATATTTGCCCGAGACACAATTATTTGAAAATCTGGAATCTGAGGGTGCTAAAAAATTAAAATATTGAGAAAATCGCCATTAAAGTTGTCAAAATAAAGAAATTAAGTTTTGAAATTTACATTAGGAAATTTACAAAAAAACAAAACAAAACAAAAAAGATCTTTACTTAATATCTTAATGATTTTGGCATTAAAGAAACAGATAATTTTGACCCATACAATATGTTCATTGCTCCAAATATACCCATGCTACTTAAAGGGATAGTTCACTTTGAAATTAATTTTTGATATGTTATGCTTACCCCAAGGGCATCCGAAATGTAGATGTCTTTGTTTCCGCAGTAGTTCCAATTTTGATATTTTCTACAAATATTAAAATTGAAACTACTGCGGAAACAAAGACACCTACATCTCGGATGCCCTTGGGGTAAGCTAAAACATATCAAAAATTAATTTCAAAGTGAACTATCCCTTTAAGACTGGTTTTGTGGTCCAGGGTTCCTTTTTATTATTAGTAATTTGTTATAGAATTATATGTTTTATACATATAATATAGATATTTAATTATAGAATTAATTCAACTTTGTAAAGATTAAACATATTTAATTAAATATATATGTAATTCTTATAATTTTTCATCTATAGCAATAATGGTGTGGAATCAGCTATGCATTATGGTTTATTAATACAGGTTAGGTGTTTGTATAAACTAAGTATGAGCAATATTTTGTTATCTATTCTGCTTTCACGAGAACACAACTGATCATAAAATGTATTATAAGGCATTACAAATACCTTTTTAATTCATTATATACACTAGTAAATTAAAAGCCTACAGTTGTATTTTTCATGCATTTCAGTTTAAGTACCAAACCCCGGAATCAGGCTCTCATACAGAATTAATATGTGTTTATATGACTCCCTAAATCATGCACAAACACGGCACGACTTGAGGAGCCCCTCTTCTGCCATCAGTATTCACCAACGCCAGCCAAGGCTTGGTAACAGCTGGTCCTACATTAATTAGTTTAAAGTATTTATTTCAACCATCTCAGCAGCAGATTGCGGCAAAACATAAGAGATTATTCCGAGCATCTGCAAATGCCCTGGAAACATCCAGCCAACCAACAGTTGAATATCAGCCGCCACTATTAAGACTTTACGATTCGAAATTCTTGGACGAAGGAAAGGCCAAGAGGAGTGCCTGGAATCCGTGGAGGGTCTCCACCAATCTCTCCCCAATTTAACTAGCATTTTACTCCAGTTCATTATGGAGTAATGGGCAACTGACTAATGCATGTGTGTTTGCTTACAATCAAATGTAACAGGAAAAAGAAAAGCTCTTTTTAATGCCGTTGGATGGCATTGTTTTGTTCCATAATACACCGATCATGTAAACAGAGTGAATTATATGAATTTTATGTAATTATCACATAATACGTTATATGTTTTCTTCTCTTTGTCACGGTGGCTCTGATTTTTTAGATGCCAAACATGTAGCGAATCAGCAAATGAGAAACAATAGAGGAGAATTGGATGTCAGAAGCCTGTATTTGGTTTGCAGCCACCGTAGTCCTGGATTTAGTGTTGGCATTAATAATACATCATTGCTTAAACCAACTTCTGCTTTAGACTCAGCAGGACCTCGCCGCAAACACAATACTGGATCACAGGGTGGTTCATATTGCTTTGTTACTAGGAAACAATCTGTCATGCATTAGAAAGCAAACAGCACATTTCATCTCAAATGACCAATTCGGCTCTCAAATAACCGAAATTTGCCATTTTTTGGTCAGTCTCCATTTACATTAGCCACACTTGAGTGCGATTGTGTCTGTGAGCATTCTCTTGTTTCGAGCACTCCATTTTGGCCTGGCTTTAGCTGTTTATTTCCTGCCATTGGTCCAGAATCATTGACTTGGACTTAATTACAGTGCCAGACGCCAGCATGATGAAGAGAGCGAAGGAGAGGGCTGTGTTTTCCAGGTGATATTTCTCCACCGGGGCTGCCAGCAGCAGCTGTGACAGGTCCGTTTGCAGCTTTCTGCCTCAAAAAAAATAAATAATCTTTATGAAATCCTTTTAGGTCAGCTGTGTCACAAATAACATTTCATGTGCAACTGTTTCGCTGGATAATAGGAGCCGCAAATAAAAATGGGACGCTGTAAATACGACGCATTTGGAATGAAATGCCATAATTTAAAACAACGCACATACTCACAATCACACGTAAACACGCGCGCACACTCGCGCGCACCCCGTCCCTCCCTCCCGTGGCAGCAGTGGGAGTCCTTGACAGTGTGGTAGCAATGATAAATCACCTTTCCTGTTAATTCTCTCAGTCCTTATGTGTTGTGCTGCTAAAACAGGGGCTCAGAAATCGACTTGACAAACTATGAATGTAAAAAATATCACTTGGAGGGATCTGGGCTTATCTCCAATTTACATGTTATTAGATCTGTACTGCGAGCTGCGTTCGGACAAGGCTGCGCTGAGGAAAAGAGGAGAGTGAAAAAAGATGTTTGCGATAAGAGAAGATAAAATGTCTCGAACTGCTCTTGAAAACCTTTGATATCTTTGATGGAACGTCACGACAAGGAGAGCGTAAAGCACTCAACTGATTTTTAATATGATAGACAAGGCACTCTGCGATGAATTGAGCGGAAACCTTGGGAAATTTAGCAACATTCTTTCAATAAATAGCTTTAATTGACCTTGGGAGCTGAAAATGTGCCATATGTTGCAAGTTGCAGTGTTTGAATTGAGGTCCCAGCGGACCTTTCAGCTGATTTCTCCAATGAAGGCACTGAGCCGGAGGAGGGAGCGAGAGACAGAGAGAGAGAGGGAAAAGCATTGCAGCATTTGGCTAGCCAGTCACTGTGATATATTGACAGGTGAAGCCTGTGTCCTTGCAAACCTGTGTTCCTCGCAGCAGGAGAATTGAATGTTTAAAACGTGGAGGATGTCAGTTCCCCTCTCCGCAAAGGCTGCCGCTGCCTACAGCAGACAATTACATTTTATTTGACCTGCCAATGGGGCTGAAGAAGTTGCCTCCTTCCAGGGGAGTGGTTATGACCTTTCAGTCTCATAAATGGAGACAACAGCGCATTACACAGAGGCTAATCTTTAAAACTGCGTCGTCTTCTCTCTCTTCTGCATTCCATTAAATATTTCAACAGCAAACTGTTTTTATTGACCTAACCCAAAGTTTATATAGCCTACGTTTAAAATGTCAGTGTCCAAACTGCCGCCCATTTCCTCAATTAGTTTGTTTGAAGAAGCTCTTTAAAATTGCAAAAAGTATCCCTAACTCTGAACAAAAGAATGAGCACTGAATATAAGAGTACCAAAATATTTGTAAGGTAAAATGATAGCCTGTTTAGTTACATCTGACCCTATTTCCCTCTTTTCTCTCCCACTGCTTCCTGTCTACTCCTTGCATCGCCCTAAAAATTAAGGCAAAAATGCATTTTAAGAACTTAAAAAAAACGAGAACCTAAAAAAGGATCAGAAAGAATACCAATCACACACAAATATTATAATTAATTGAAAATTAATTTGAATTGACGTAGTAAATAGGGTGTAGAATATAAAAAATAAATTACAATTTAAAGAAAAGTCAGATAACTAAAAAGTCACATAAATAGATTAACAGTTTGTCAAGATAAACAGCAGATATGTGGATTGAATAACAGAACATATCTATATAACAGAACATATCTATAGTTGTTGATCTATCTATCTATCTATCTAGATAGATAGATAGATCAACAACTATCTGAATTCTCAAAAGGACATATCCGCACAAGGCAGCAAGAGAAAATATCCAATTTTAGGTAAGCTTAGATTTAAAGCTTTGTTCTGTGCAAATGACCCCTTACCAGAAAACAAACTCCTAAACCAGAGGTTGGACAAATATCAATATACTGCTGCCTTGCAAGCACTGTAACTAAAGTAAAAAACAAAAGAGAAAAACAAGAAAAAGGGAAAGCAATTTTACCTTTACAGCATGTGTACACATGCAGACCAGAGTGAAAAATGTGTGCTGTGATCCGTAGTGGGCAAATTCCTTTAGAATGACTTAAAGGTGCATATGTTGTGCATATGGGCACGGTGAACACAGACACTATAGCATATGTGTTACGGAAACACAGCTATCTACCGCAGAGCGGCTAACCCCGCTCACACCCACTCGGCTTTGCTCTTTTCTGCTCTTTAATTCCGAGATGAAAATTAGCCATTACCAAATTCCTGCTGAGAGTCAAAGTCAAGTGCTGGAGTCGGTCGGCCCTGGATTAACAGGTAACATTTGGCTCGAAAAGCCTTATCTCTGAGAAATGCACTGTGGTGTTTCTCTCTCTCTTTCTCTCTCTCCACTAATGTTCCCTACACTTAGAGATTAAATCGCTTGCTGCACAAACCCATTTGAGAGCACAAGGAAGGTGAGGGGGATAATCAGCATAGGCACTGGGCCGTGTTTCCTAAACGCGCTCCCAAACATTACTGTGCACGGGCATAAAATTAGCGTCGGGACCTTAAAACGCTGACATTTCGCATGACTTTTGGGAAAGTGACACCATCATATTTTCTTGTAGGATATCATTAAATTTCAACTGCCCTGTGGCAGAGACTTTCCATTAATAACCAATTCTGTGTGTCACTCCGCGCCCCTCTTCTGAAATAATGAGTCCTTTGGTTTGGCTTAATAAATTGAAACATATTCTCAAGGCCACGCTGAAGACAGCCGCACAGATGGGCAGGCGAAGGGGAGGAAATCTTCATAAATCCTTAACTGTCGCACACGGTCAGGGATAAAAACAAAAGCAGCCTTTATGGTGAGCAGTTCAACACCAGAGTGGGAAAAAAAAGGCCTTGTTAGTTTCAGCTACCTGTAGCAGGAGATTAAACCACAAGATTATAAGAATCTTAGATCAAATAAACAATGAAAAAATTACTTTTGTAATTATTTGGTAATTACTTCCTTCTCTAAAGTTATAACAGCTTACAGTTTTAACTGTTCTATCATTATATACTCTAAACCAACAATCATAGCAAGAGAGTCAGATTATTATTATTTTTTTTTATAAATAGTTCAAATAGACTTGTGGTTCAATCCCATTTGTCCTGTTCTCAGCATGGCATGAGCACTTATTGCCACATTGTTTGATTGCATTATTACTGCATTATTTACACTGTTGTTGATATTGTCAAAATCATCAACATTTTGTAACTTATCGAAATACATATTCTTAGACTTAAGACATTTCACCCAAAACTTAAAAATCTGTCATGATTTGTTGTCATTCCAAAGCTGAATTTGGACCTTATTCTACCTTATGAAAATTAATCTTGGTTTGACTACAGTAAAAGTGTAGCAACCATGTTTTTTTTGCTGTATAGATTACTCACTATTGATTACTACAAATACCATGGTTAAACTATATTTAGTGTAGGAAAACCATGGCTTCGTCCGGAAACCTAGGCAGCTGACTTGCTGCCTCGGTGCCTCATCAGGCAATGACTTCGCAGGCACCGTTTTTGCACAAAGGCACCTCATAAAAATTGCCTTCTTAGGCAGCAAAACAGAGAACAAGTTTTGAGGATAAGTGAACAAATATTTAATTACTATAATACAGATTGTTCACTAGAAATAACATTAAAGTGCAAAAAGTTAGTCAGAAATATACTGTACAAAAACTGACCACCAAACGCAACTTTCAGACGGCATTTTTCTTTTTTTTTCAGCTCAGCTGTCATGGAATGGAACGCACAGGTTTGTGGGATATCATCTATGCTGCCTTCTAAATTTGATCAGAAGAAGGTACCTCCGGAGACAGAAAGTGAAGCAGAATTTGGATTCAGACATGCCTTGAACTATAGTAACAATGTAAAAAGTTTTTTTTGGGGGGGGTTTGTAATGAAAGCATGGTTCATTTTTGTAAGGGCTGTGAACTGTGAAACAAAAAATAAATAATTTTTTAAGTTTTGACTTTTTTTGACTAAACAATTATTGTCAAGGGGGTCCAAAACAACATCGGATCCAACTGACTTTCATTGTATAAAAAAAGAAAAAAGAAAAGAAAAGAAAGATTTTTTTTCAAAATCTTTTGTGCTCCACAGGCTCTGTGATTCCATGTTCAACATGGTCACAAACATCTTGTTTTCTGGTAGTGGGCCATGCAAAGTGGTGGCAATGCAAAGAGTCTGCAAAGCCCAGCAGAAGAAGATATCTTGTCTTTTTATACGGCCCGTGTCATATTTATTGCATAAAGGTCAGAGTGTTCATTTGTTCAAAGTCAGCGTTTTTCCACGCTCCTCCACGTAATAAATGCAGAGGGGATGTCATTATTGGACCGCTGAGGATTAAAGGCTTGACTGCCTGTGATGACTGCATAAAAAAAGCCCCTCCACTACTTTTGTTTCTTCAAGTGAGCGTCCTACAGGAAGACTGCACTCGGCACACAATGACAACCATCGTTGTCGTAAACAGACACTCCTCAAAGGTGAATGGCGCATTGGTGAGAGAGGGTTGCGTAACCCGATTAATAAAGGTAAAGAAGGATGAGTAACTAATGCTCTCAAAGGCCTTTGAATTAATTGCCTTTTGAACAGCAAATGTATTCAGGACTCGTATGTTAGTGGAGGGTGTTGTTTACGGTCTATGTGGGGGGTGACGATCATTAGGGTCTGGAAATCGAACATGTTGCAGTCAAGAGTCTTAAAAAGGAGCTTTTTTAGGATGTTTTTAGGTGTTATTATTAGCATGCATTACAGGAGAAATCAGAGTCCATTTATTGATCATCGAATGCTTACTGGTGCACACCTGAAAGCCAGATTACTACAATCACGCTTTGGAAGCCTCCTGCACAATCTAGTGCTAATCATCTCTAGAGATGGGTATGTGTGGATGTCTGTTTATTTTTGTTAACTGAAATTGTTCTCAGCTCACATCTGGTCGAATTTGCTACATCTTTTAAGAATGCACACATCGGCGTCCTTACACAGAAACAAATGCGTTTTGGTGCCAATATGTAAATCCTTTCCACATTTTACACACAATGACATTAGAAATTCAAACAAGGAGTAAAAAACCCGACATAATCAAAACGCTTTGATAGAACAAGCACTCGAACACTGAGAAACGGAAGATAGTCTGCAGTCTGATCACAGTGGAGTGCGTTCCGTCGAAGACGGGCGGACATATTAATGTGATTCGCAGCAATCCTACAGGGAATGAGGATGTTTGGGGCGACAATCGACTCTGGCACTAATCCAGGCTCTATGTACTGAGCCGCTTTGGAGACCGAAGATGAAAGACAAAAAGAAATGTAAATGTAAACTTTTTAAAAAGCAGAGCTTAGGAGCCCCCCGTCTGACGCCCTCTCTCTATGTCTCTCATGCCCTCGTGAGCAGAAGAAAATGGATGCAAATCCATTTGCGTCTGGTTCACAGCTATAAAAAAAATACTTAGGATTTTTAAAAGCGGGTGATGTGTTAAACGTGTGGAAATCTGTTTTGATAACATTATTCATAACACTGGCTTTGCGCAGCTTGAATTAATAACACTCCATTTACAGATGGAAGAAAGCTGGCATGGTATTTCCAGTTAAAGAGATTAATTTTTAAACACCTAATTGACAGGCCGGGGTTAGGCGGGATAAGCAACAGCATCTCCGGGCCTGTGGCTGCAAAGTCAAGGTGACTGGAACACTTAGGCGAGCTTTCAAATGCTGCGAAGAGAGAAGAGAATTAGTCCTCCCGCAGTTTTTCTCCTCCCCCTATTCTCTTTTATTAGGAACGATTTTGTTCGCAGTCAAAGGATATAACAGCCCTAAGTATCCGTTGATAATTACGGAACAGTGAAATTTTTAAATTTGACACACTTTGCTCTAAACTCAGCAGCTTAATAAGGGAGCAGCACTATACCGTGAGAGCGCTCCAATGTGACATTAAAGAGATAGTTCACCTAAAATTGTATGTGTGTCATTCCAAAGCAGAATCTGCGTTTTAAGTCAGCTAATTGTTACGTCTGGTAAATCATCTTCAGAACATGCTGTTTACAAAACAAAACCGTTCACAAAAAAAAACAATCGCCTTTGAGGCATTTAATTGTTATGTCTAGGATGTCTGGGTCATAGAAAGTCAGGGTCAGCCTTACCTTAACACAACAGTTGTTCCTAAGCTTTTTGCATTTTGAATCACAAATGAGCAGAAACGGCATTGCTAATTGTTACATTTCGTCTGTCCAAGGGCAAACAAATGATAAATTTGTTCACAGCAGTGCGCATAGCGTTAAGCGCAGATGCTCAGATATGTACTTAGAATTCACAAAGAGACCGTCCGTGCTGCATATGGAACCTCGTTCATTGTAATTGCCCTTCTAGTGCAAAACAAAAAGAAAGTCACTTGCAAACTGAGAGAAAGAAAAACGGTGGAAGTAGTCAAAAAACTAAGCCCTAACCCTCCAGGCCAAGAGCAGCGTCTTTTCTTTTTATCATAGCAGGTGTCTCTGCAGCACATTGCTCCTTTTGAAATGAAGGGTAACATAAAACGGCCCTGGCGTGTTGTGATGGACAAGGAGATTTCACCTTCTCTAGTGAATGATAATACATTATTAAATTTGCCTCTCTGCTCGCGAGATACTCTTAGCTGACCACAGCATATTTATCTCTCTATCTAAGCCTTACATCTTGGCAGGAGAAAGCATTCTGTCACTTTTAAGGCATTTCAAAGATTAGAAAGAACCACTCGCTTTTCAACATTCCTAAAAGCACTGTCTTTCTTGTGGAATGTGATTAGCAGTCCATGGTATCACGTAATGGAACATTCATGAGGGAGAACAAATATCCAAATGAAGCGCCGTGTCCTGGAGGGACGGCCCACGTTTGCACTATCAGCACTATTTGTTTCGCTGCTCGCAAACTTGATTGATCCTCTATTGAATGATTTTTTTTTTTCTTTTCGCACCCCTTCATTTCGACAGAACACACTGACAAGTTGTTTGATCATACACCGTGATTGTCTGCCAAGTCACATTTCAGATCCCCATGGCTAATGATCCAGCCTTTTGTCTTAGGAAAAGTCGGCCGAGTCAGCACAAGCCTCAGTCCGTTTCACTTTTGAAGCCAGAACCGCAAGGACACTTAAAAAGGCGATAGAAAACATGCTTGGAAAGCAAGTGTGTCTGATGAAAGGAGAGCGTGCAAGTTTACTGTGATCAGACGTGGAGTTAAAGAACCGGAGGTGTGTTGTAAGTAACATGTTTGCTAAGCAAAAACCAATGTCTCTATAACGATGCAAGATGGCGGTCATAAAACTGCCGGACCGGAAACATTTCTAAAGTATGTACAATGTATTCCTTGCTCAATAGTTCTGGCTTCTGGTTTCTTTCTCCAACAAACCTAATGATCAGACACCTGCATGTATTAACACAAATCAGTGTAATACATTACAAATTATACTTGTTATGCAGACAATCATAATACTACCTTTTAAATTTACAGCATAATGTTTAGCAGTTACTTATGCAATAATACATATAACAGTTACAGTTTCTCCCTCAGAGTAAAACAATACAAAGGACATTTTGAGTTTATTTCTTGTAATTATAACTTCACATCTCCCATCTGTATCAAATCTAACAAAGTAGCATTATTTCTCATTGCAAAATGTGTCACAATTACCCTTTTTCTCTCTGAGGCTTTGTCTTTTATAGTTGCAAGTACCTTCCTCTTAATTTCTGTCAATTTACAGATGAATACAGTGGAAGACATCTCCCTTTTCCAATAATTATGCCTTTAAACATGTTATACGATACAGAATCAAACATCATAATGTTTACTTTGTAGAAAAGGTTCATAGGATTTGTACAATTTCCTGCAGTACGCTAAGTGAAATTAGCCAGATTATTTCTCAAGCGTTGCGCTCTAAATGAAATAAAGCCTTCGTCCTTGGGGTTTGAGAAGACAATTACATCAGCAAAGCAATCTAATGAGTTTCCATTCTCACACTGCAAGAACAATATCTAATTCTGCCAGATGCAAAAAAAAAAAAACAAAAAAAACAAAAATAAACACACACACACAGTAGATTTCCCCACTCTCTTCACATCTATTAAATGTAACATCAGAAAACTTCCAAAAAAAAAAAAATCCAAGATCTTACAATGTTAGTCCATCTGCAAGTTACAATACACAAATGCAATGTTATATGCAATCAGACTAACCATACAAGAATGAAAGCATGGTTTTTGTACATCTCACATCACTTTTTTTTTTAAACATGATTCACTTTTTTCTCTTTGATTTGAGTTTTTAAAAGCAAAGAACTTTTATTTTCGTGTCTTTTGATGTTCTTGAGGATGAGGTATTTTATGATGAAATCATATAATAGCTAACACATGCTTCGCCATTCACTGACCAGCTGGCAAATTATCGGAGTGATACTGCGGCTGCCATGCTCCATTATTCATATGACTGCATCTCTGCGCTTGTCTGTTTGGCCAAATCAGATCCGTTTATTCCACGCACATTTAATGCTGAATTCAGTGGAGGGGGTGTATGCATCAATCACTCGCATAACCGAAGTCATGATGTACTGTCAATAGAAAGACTCGGCGATGGTACCGTGTTACTTTAAAGTTTCACAATATGCCTGTGATGAGGATGTGGTCATTTGTGAATTTGAATAACATGGTAACTAAGCAAAGGGGAAAGGGTAATAATCATATAGACTTGTCAAATGAAGACATCAAGATTATTTGTAGCAATACTTTTCAATAAGAAGTGATGCTTTATGTAGACTTCACTGAAAGGGACTAAATGATTTTGTGATCAGACGTGAAAGTTTTTCCTCATTTTGAAGCTCATTTTGAAGTGTTATTACAGAATGTGGTACAATAAACTACTGAAAAAGTGCTTGTGTATTTTTACAATATGAACGCCCTTTACACAAATCAAATTTTGCATAACTAAACACATGCCATGGGGCATCAACATTACATTGCCACTCATCAATGTCATCAAAAGTGACTCATCTGTGATGATCAATAATACAGGAATAATTTATGTGAGAGCAGCTCTCATTTGGTAAAAATAAACCTCTACCATTCCTTTGGGCAACCGAAACTGTTTGCAGTTATTATCCCATAAATTACTCTTCTAGTGTTGTTATTGTGCGCCGCTTAGCTACAGCTCCCGCCCATATGTGGATATATTCACGAGCGGCTCCCCCAAGGAGAGGAACCATGTTAAATGTTTGATGTCCAAAATGAGTTTACTGCCAAAGGCTTTAGAGCCTTTCAAATTTCCTTGTTTGTCAACTACCTGCTGTTTCACAAGAGCGAGGCTTGTCAAAAACAATTCTGACAGATTCCCTTTGTGAAGCAATTCAATTAGTCCAGACTTTATAATAAATGTGAGTGAACTGTTTGCTTTTTTGCTTCACTTCAAGGTGAGGCGCCACTTAAATCTGTCTAAACTTCTACTGCCAGAGAAATGCTGGCAAAAAAATGAGCAATGAAACAGCAATGATATATTATTTTACAGAGCTTTTTATTTATTAACTCAGAGTGATAGCATTGTGGTAATATAACTTATAATGACAAGTGACCGTCTTAATGAGTCAAATCATTCAACTCAACCGATACTTTGAAAAACACTGATTCATTCAGGAACAAAACTGGTCACTGTCTTTATTTGTCCTATTTGGACGGTAATTGTTTCTCACGTGGTCGTCTTTAAAAATAAATTGACATGGCACCTCAGTGATAAAACTCATGGATTCAAAAGTCGATTCCAAAGGGGAATCTAGTTTCTTGATCCTACAAACCCGGGCCAGTCACATGATTTTTGATTGCCTATGGTAAATAAAATGCATTTTATTATGAAATGTTTTATTACTGTGTAAAATGTATTCTTATTATTCCAAGCATATTTTATTGAATATAATCCTATTTATTGATTTAAAACAGGAAAATAGATGTGCTTGCTATATAATTATACACGACATAGCTATGTATATAACTGTATACAATATATATTTTTAAATTGTATTGCATACCTGTTGCTGACATAATACGGACCAATTTCAAATGTTTATATGCTTTTCTTCTTAACAGCTCCCACTTACTGTGGTGAAGCAGTTATTAAATATTGTTCTTGTGAATATGCAGAATTTCAGCAATAAATATGCATGCAAGGTGGTGGGAGAAAAACACAGACATTCTGCATTTGGATGGCAATAAATTCACAGATTAACCTGTAAATGCTGAAAATTATGGAAGCCTGTTGCCGCCACTGAATAAAAAATTAAAAAAAGTAACTGCAACTTTTTATCTCACAACTGTGAGTTATAAAGTCAAAATTGCGAGATATAAACTCACAATTCTGACTTTTTTGCCCAGAATTGCGAGTTTGTATATTCCAATTGTGACTTTTTTTCTCAGAATTGTGAGTTTATATCTTATAATTGTGAATTTTTCAGACTTTATAACATGCAACTGCGAGTTATAAATCAGAATTGTGAGATAAAATCTTGCAATTCTGACAATATATAAGTCTTTCCCCCCCTCAAAACTGGACTTTATAACTCACAATTCAGAAAAAAAAAAGTCAGAATTGCGAGATACAAACTCACAATTTATCTCACAATTTTGACATTATTTCTCACAATTGTGAGCTTATATAACACAATTCTGACAAAAAAGTCCATAGTTTCCATAGAAAATAGCTTACGTGCCTATAAGAAACAATTACTGTCCACATAGACGTTTTGAGTGTGTTACTGTATCATTCACTATTTTGATTCTTTCAGAAACACATTAATTTATTAACAAAACAAGTGAAGTCATTGAATCATTTACTCGATATTGCATCATTTATAACAACAAACAAAACAAGTAAGTGAGTCATTGAATCATTTACTTAATATTGCATCATTTATAGCTACTAGAATGGCCATAGCGGTCATTCTGACCGTTCATATTAGACTGAACTTAATGCCATGTCATTTATATTCAAAGCTTCTATCAACATTTTAAACTAAAGCTTTAAATGTCTGTTGTCATATTTTATTAAGTCATCACCCTAAAAATGCAATCATTTTTGTAATATACCCTATAGTTGTATACAAGCTACTAGACCACTCCCGAAGGTGCGTGCCTTGCTTGTGTCTGGCCTAATTAGTTTGTTTTTTTCCATGATATTTGTTTCATCAGGGCTAAAATTAGATTAGCCTATACACATTAGCTATAGCATTACACTAGCGTAATAATAATAATAGGAACTATTTTGTCAGAACACTGAAGTATGCTATTATTTATAACAGCAAGTCTGTAGTTATCTAGGATTAGCCTAGCATACCTGGAAGGTGGCAGATTGAATGACAGCAGCTTTTTTATGAATGGGAATTTTAGCTTAGCAATAGCATATAAAAACAACTATAACAAAAGTTGCTAGGCAACAGAGTTTGCATTTTCAACCGTGGGAAAAAGACACAAATTTGAAATTATACCACGTTTGTAATGCGAACAGTCATTTTGACCACTTTGGCCATTAAAGGTAGAAATCTTTTGTGTTTTGTAATTTTAATAAAATAACAATGTTAGTATGAAATATACACACATTTAAGAAAAGTCAAGGAATTATAGTTATGTGGGTTTTACTTCTACAAAGTTATTACATTGCAAAATTTGAAAACGGTCAAAATGACCGCCTTGGTAGTTCTAGTGTTAATATTAACTTTTTGTTAACTGTTGTGCAAGTCATTTAATCATTTACTCAAACACATTCATTTCTGATTAATTCAGGAACAACTCATTGACTTAGTTTGGAAATATTTTCCTTTGGCAGAACAAAAATACAAAAAGTAAAAGGCAATATTGTGTCTAAAATGCAAGGTACTTAATATTACTATTCTGCTTAATGAATTGTTGTATTGTGGAAATATCACACTTGTTGTGATTGTGCAGTTTACAATAGCATGGCATAAATGTAAAGTGATTACCTGAACACAAAAGACACAAAGACTGTCCTGAACGCATCTGCTACTGTTAGCCTGGATACAAGTGACGTTGACACCTCAAACGTAATATTTCGCACTGAAGCGAAAGTGCACGGCGTGGCATTAATTTAATGCTCTGCCACGACCATAAAGATCAAACAAGTGGAGAAATATCATTAAACCATTGGAATGTAATCTCATTTGTCTAAACAAACTGATCCAATGAACAACCCTAATTAAAAAGGCTGCCATAAACAAAAGCAGGCCAAGCCAGACGGGCCCCTCCTCTTTAACAATGGGGCACATTTATTTTATTAATCTAATGCATCATGTATCATATCATTACAGTTCAATATATCTATCATTAATTTTATTCCCTTCACTTAAGGCTTTTATTGGGATTACTTTGGTTATTAGTTGGTCTAATGTATTGGTTACCTCCAGATCCGGCGCTACGATCTCTCTCATCTCGCGGCATAAACCTGTGCGTGTTATTCAAATTGCCTCATTTATTATGATAGCTTCCTCATGTAAATTGTGCTGACTGCTCGCCCTTGCACAGTCCTCATTAGACTAATGAAAACCTTCAAACGAAAAAACTAAACAACCTGCCAAATAAAGGTCTGAGGTTATTATGAAAATTACAACTCTGGGAGCCAGGAGAAGCTCTGTTCATTAATTCATGCTCAGCAAATTGGTAACTAATTTAGTTGCACTCCTCTGCATTAATGGATTATTTTATAAAAATGTTTTCCACAGCCCGAGACCTTTGCCGCACACGTTAGAGAGCTTTGGATTCTAATCAAGAGGAGTGACATATTAAGCATGCCAAGCGTCTGAATGATAATGCAGCGGCGATGCAAATAGACAATGTGGATTTTCACTCGGTCGGAGAGAATCAGGACCAATCTAACTCAATTGATATCTAAAGGGGCTGGTGGAACCGTGGCATGCTGGGGGATTAGGCGGATCCATCTCCATGACTCTATTGGGGAACAACAGGAAAAATGTTCTGCAGAATGACACGTGTTGTGATAATGTTATCGTAAACAGGCCGAGATGTCAGCAGCGTCAATCCAGACGTACAGTACACAATCAGTTACAAGAAACGTGAGATTGGAACTGAACAAAACACATCGACAGCACACACCAATCCCCCTAAGACCCACACAAACACCTAATCTCCACCCCCCCACCCATCACACCTAAGGTCTGACCTGTAAATTCATATAATCATGCTAATTACTTTGATTCACAGCCTTGCTCGGTCTATGGGAGAGACCTACACAGCGCCTCCTCTCCGGGCAGATCCAGCAGGGGACGTGCAGCCCAGTGATTTCCACCGTGGTTTTAATGTCATTATCACCCTCTCCAACACTTCCCCAGCCCTGCCTTCTGCCTGGAGAGAATTTTCAAATCTATTATTTGCTTCAATTTGTGTTTAATGCAAAGTGTGTGAAAGGACACTTCATTTTTTCTTTGCTAAATCAAAGTAAATAGTCAAAAGTATAGACATTTGTCAAATGTTAAGCTTTCTTCAACTTTATGCTCAAAAGCTGGAGATGTTTTGATAGATACATTTCAGGAAAAAGGCATCTTAGAATTATAATCAATGTTTAAATTAGTTTTCACATTTTTAAATAGACACTCAACATGTGTTTATTCATTTTTTTCTGTTCTGACCTTTGAGAGATTGTTCTGTAATAAGTGAAATATTATTACAATTTAAAATGAGATTTTTATTTGAATATATTTTAAATGTAATTTATTCCTGTGATGGCAAAGCTGAATTTTCAGCATCATTCTCCATGGTCACATGATTCTTTAGAAATCCTTTTAATATGCTGATTTGGTGGTTAATAAACAAATCTTATCAATATCAATGTTGAAAATAGTTGTGGTGCTTAGTATTTTTTGTGGAAATGTAGAAAATGTGGAAATTACCATATGACTGTATCAGGGAGAGATTACAAAGTGTCATTTCCAACAATATCAATGTTTTCAGTATCAAAGAAACCAAAACATGACATCATGCACAGCGTTGTCATACTCAAAAGTATTTCACAAAAAAAAACAATAGTGTTATTTGTTGGTTTAATGTATTGAACTCTGACCTTTCTCCAGGTGCATTCTCTTGGCCTCGTGGCCTATGTCGTGAGTTGCCAGATCGCCCTCTTTAGGCCCGGGTAAGATGCTGGGAGACAGACCCAGTAACGCATGGTTCATCGACAGTCCGTTCTGATGCACAGCTTTGAGAGAACAGAGACACATTATTCCCATCTCCACACGCTCTCAATCGACAACGCAAAACACCTCGAGTGATAAATAATGATTCTAGTTGAAAAGAGCCCTCGTCGTCCAGTGGCTAGAGAAGGTGAATACGACCTTGGCTTTCAACTGTTTGTGACTTGTGGTATACCTCATCTCCAAATCAATGCGCCAGTCAATCAAAATCACATTTGCCACTCTGCCTGGCGTGTGCAATTCTCAGTGCAATTCTCTATAACATCGGAGATGAGGCGACAGAACTTCACAGAAAAAAACAAACAAACAAACAAACAAAATGTCTTTTTTCATGTTTATGAATAAATGCCTCTTTAAAAAAAACCTGTGAAAGCCTGAGACCACTAGGAAAAATATTTTAAGAAATTTTTTTGACTATAAATTATTATTATTATTATTATAAACTATTAGCATAATCATTTTAGTAAAAATAAAAATAAAAACGGTAAAAAAAATTCGATTTGCGGCTTAGAAACTAAACATAGTCTTATTAAAAATGAAAATTCAGTCATTAATTACTCACCCGCATGACGTTCCAAACCAGTAAAAACACAAATTAAGATATTTTTTACGAAATCCGGGAGCTTTCTGACCCTGCATTTACAGCAACACAGCTGACATGTTCAAGGCCCAGAAAGGTAGTGAGGACATTGTTAAAATAGTCCATGTGACATCAGTGGTTCAACCTTAATTTTATTAAGCTACGAGAATACTTATTGTGCGGATAGAAAAAAAATAACAACTTCATTAATGGATGTATGAATGTCGTGGTACTCGTGAACGCGTGTCGAAGACTGACACGGAAGAGAAGAAATTGTTGAATAAAGTTGTTATTTTTGTTTTCTTTGCACACAAAAAGTATTCTCATATATTATTAATATTAAGGTTGAACCATGATGTCACATGGACTATTTAAAGATGTTCTTAGTACCTTTCTGGGCCTTGAACGTGGTAGTTCAGGGTCAGAAAGCTCTCGGATTTCATCAAAAATATTGTAATTTATGTTCCGAAGACAAACTAAGGGCTTGCAGGTTTGGAACAATATGAGGGTGAGTAAATAATGACAGAATTTTCCTTTTTGCATCAACTATCCCTTTAAATAAGCCAAAATGTCTTATTTATTTGACATCATATTTAATGTTTATACCTCAAATAAGTTTTGAATTAAAATAAACAGTTACTGGTTAAGACGCTGCTCCCAGAATAACATCATAAAACATGGTAGCATTTTTAAGAGATGACGAGAAACATACATACAGGCTCTCTCAGTGATTAAGGGCATTGTTTTTATTTTATGACACAGCTAATGATGAAAACATTTGAGGTCTGTCTTTGCTCAACGTGATCCAGATCGAAACGTAAAGATTAAAAAAGATAGCTAATATCTCTTTGCCATCTGTTGGAAACAACAGAAAGCGGGGAGGGACGCACATGTGCTACGCTTAACAAGAGGCATTTTTTAGTGCGGTATTTAGTAGCTCTTGAGCGCGTGTGCGCCGATGTGCGGAGACGCTGGAAGAGACGAGGGAGAGAAATTGAGAGACAAAGAGAGTGGGAGAGAGATTTATGAGGTGAACATACGCATTCTGTCAGAGGAGCTCTCTGTGTGCGCGGGAGAGCTGGAGACGCTGCTGCTGCGCTGGGATGAGGGACGGCTCCCCGGCCTCCTGCCGTCTTCCAGAGAGGGGGCAGGGGAGGGACTGTCGGGGACCCGTTCCTGCACAGCCAACAGGAAAAACAAACACAGCCGGGGCGGCCATTACATGACACACTCTTTTCAGCAACACACTTCCACGGACACACAAGCGTCCGTGCTTCTTTTTTTGTTTTTTTCGTGAGATGACGCCCCCCCACCACCCCGTCTTCTGCATCCCTTCCTTGCTTTCTTTCCCAGGCTATTGTCTGACAGTCTGCTCCCTGCAATGCCGTACGAAAGCACGGATCACGCACCACCCAGCCCCCTCCACCTTCCCTCAATGGCTGATGAGAGATGTGCACGACACAATGAGAGAACGGCGCCGTGGGTTACCTTAATCACTGATGTCACCATTCGAGATGGGGCACTCTGTCCCTGTGCTGCGGCGGCCATATTGGCGATGGTGCTGAGGTGGTTCATCTGACTCATCGCCATGGTGACGGATGCGGGAGGCAGGCTGACAGGGATCAGGGGGTGGGGCATCATCATAAACGGCAGTTCCAAGCCTGAAGATGAGAGAGGAGAGTAGCTGATTAATTAATCATTTCTGGCATTAAGTTGTGTGCAAATGGAAGACGCTTGTGTGTGACAGAAAAGAAAGCGTAGTGCTGAAGAAGAGAGGAAGATTTAAAGGAGAAACGCTATGAATTATTCACACGTGACCTATTGTGCGAGCACTGTGGCTTACAGAGTAAATATTCATTAAATAATAATCATCACATTAGATACGGTATTATACTAAAGCTATCGACGACTAAAAAAAATAAATAAATAACTGCAGCATTTTGGAGCCATTATGGTCATTAGAAACATAAATATTCACTTTCGTTGTTAATAATACATATCGCTGTTAATAATATATGGCATTACGGTGATTACAGTCATAAAAACCTAATAATTGTGAAATTTAAACTAATCTTTATTATGTCGGGAAAGGGAAAAATTATGGAAATATTTCACCATTAATAGTAAATGCATTCAAAATATCTGCGGTAAAATAAGGCAAACATGAAAGGCATTAGTTAAAATGAGCAAAAACGAGCCAATTAAAACTAAGTGTGTATCATGAGATGCCTACAAGCTAATTACGAGTATTTGTGCCAGAAACTCCATTACTCGTAGCACAGAGTGCATTTATAACGTCATTTTCAAGTCCTTGATAGCTACATGGGATTGAAATCATTAAGACACACCAAGTGTTTTGATGAGAAAACCCAGAGAACATGTGAACGCACTGCTAAACTCATATATATAACGAAGGCGAACTGTGCTACATTCTTAGACAGTGATTAAATGGGTAGAAAGGAAGCTGTCCCGCTTTTTCAAAGGACATATGCACACAAATAAGGTCACAGCCTGGTGTGTGTCCCTGAACTAAAGACCCACTCACTCCCACTCCTGACTTTGAACTAAAGGATCAAAAGTAACCGAGAGAAATTTTGGTCTCGGGCGGTCAAAGGCAGCACTCGAGCGCTTGAAAGACAACTTGAGTGTTCGCAGTGGATCCGATGGAGCGAGCGGGCGGCCCCTGCTCCGTCCCACACTTCCCCTTTATCGCCTGGCTCAAGGTAACGGGGGACACAGAGGGATAATCCAGCGAGTTGTTTTTGTGCGAAATATCAGTGGCCAAGGGCTGTGAGAGAGTCTACATCAGAAAAAGAAAACTAAAAAAGAAAACGCCTTCAGTGTCACCGCTCCTCGGAGAAGCATTGTACATTTCCATAAGAAAGATGACCAGCAGATACACAGGGAAAACACATTCCCCGACATTAAAAAGAAGGCGGAGATTAAAAGAACGAGGGGCCAAGCAGCACCTTGTAAAGGCGTCTCTCCTCGAGTGCCGAGTCTGAATCAATTACCGCTCGCAGGACCGGACTCAATTAAAACCTGCCACGGCGCCAGCGTGTGATTGCAGGATACTTACAGCGCCACGTCGAAACAAATTGAGAGAGGCATTCATGCACGTATCTACCTTTCAGAGCTTTCGAGAGGCGGATTGAGTGCCGGCGCGCCTTTGTGATTCGCTCAAGAAGATCTGACTGGATTTCAGGAAATCAACATTTACAAGAGAGGGGAGAAACGTATTAAAGTCTGATATGACTTTGCTTTTGTCATTTAAATGGGCGTCCTTTATCAGCCCGCCGGTGAATGATGTCTGTTGTGTTGACCGACTTCCACAAAGCAGAACTCTCTGCGTGTGTGAACGACTGCGGGCTTACAGTAGCAGACTGCTCTCAGGGGCCTAATCTCTCTCCCTCGCTCTCCCCGTCCCACCTCCTTTCATGTTCCGCCATCCTTAAGTGATGTTTCAGCCATAATGGCCTATTGAAAAGCGTAAGAAAACATGATACAAGCTAAAAGAGGTCCACCAAGGCTTTTCAGACAGACTCAAAGGCGATGAACTGTGGATGTCTACAATCCAGATGTCTGATGAAACAGTCGCATTGTACATCAACTGTTTTATTTCTCTTCTTTTGTAGTTTTCAACAAATTTGTCTCAAAACAAAACCCCTTTGGACACTGTCAAGGCCATTTTACTATAGTAAAGAATTTACCTCGTTAATAAAGATTTTTATTTCATAAAGACAGCTTTTTCCGTTGCGTTGCAGATTATTGATTAAATCACAAAAGAGGACAAAAATCAATGGAAATATAAGACACCTGAGCAACTAATTTATACTTTTTGTAATATATTTGTGTTCATTCAAACTGAGGCTACGTTACAAATTAGATGAATGGGTCAAAGGCATTGAGAATAATGGCTTTAAGTTACAAAAGTGATTTTATATCCATTGAAAGTACATTAAATGTAAGTAAAGTGCCTACTTTTAAGGTTTCAAATAAGTTTTTGGAGAATAACATGTCACAATTTGGTTGAAATAATGTTACATTGTCATTCAGTGTAACAATAATTATGCAAAAAATTCAAACAACATGCTTGTAAATATAGAAAAGAATGAGGGGGCATATTACATTTTATTGTGTTTTACATGAGTAAATAATTCTCACAGACAAATGGGCAAAACTAGGACAGTGGCAAATTTTAAAAAATTATTAGAATTACAATAAATTTGTATTTGGGGTGAAAGCAATTTGCCTTTTAATATGTCATAAATTGATTTTTGTTGTAAATATGCCTGACAAGATTGTTACGCTGAATGACATCTTCGACCCAAATACAAATGTCATACTCTCTGAAGGGTGAAAGCTAATAATTATTTTAATATTATAGTTTAAAACGCAAATGCTCTTTAATGAGTTTCAAAAGGTGTAATCATCAAGCAAAAAAAAAAAAAAGGTAAAAGTAAAAAGTAAAAGTATTAATTTCTATTTCTAAAAAATATATACGGTATATGATATAGTGTATAATGTTACAAATGCTGATCTTTGGATCATTCTATTCATCGAAGAATCCTGAAAAAAATGTACTCAACTGTTTTAAAAATTGATAATAATAATACTATTTTCTTGATCAGCAAATAAGCATATTAGAATGATTTCTGAAGGATCATCTGACGCTGAAGACTGGGGTTCTGATGCTGAAAATTTAGCTTTGATCACAAGACTAAATTACATTTTAAAATACATTCAAATAGCAAAAATATTTTACAATATTACTGTTTTTTTTGTACTTTGTATTTTACTGTTTTGCTGTATTTTGGATAAAATAAATGCAGGCTTGGTGAGCAGAAGATACTTATTTAAAAAAAAAAAAATTCTTCTTCTTATTATTATTATTATACAGTTAAACCAGCTAACATATCTGATCTAAAGCTCCACTAAAAAATATCATAATGAATTTTAGTTTGGGAATTAAAAACATGTTTATCATAGTGAATGTGGTGTTCATTGTCTGTATTTAGTTTTTTGATAGCATTCTTAGATCCAGACTATCTTTTTAAGAGTGTCATGTCATTGCTCTTATTGTATTTATTTAGCCTACAAGAGGGATAAACCGCTGCAATTTGCATGAATTAGGAACTGAGATATTATTGTCAAACAGATGAACTTTGATTCCAGTGGTCCTTAAAAAAAGAGACAGACTGAAGCAGCCATTGTCTGGTGAAAGCTGGCCTTCTGAGCGCTAGCAGCCTGCATTATCCTGTGAGGGAGGAAGCTTTCCCTTGACAAAAATTAAACCAGCTCCTACTTGGCACTTTATTATCTCTTCAACTGAGTGATTTATTGTTTGTGGAATGAAAGCAAAAGAGGAGGAAAATTACATTTTCAGCAGAGCCTGGGCCCGTTCTGCCTCTACTCCTCTGTCCTGGAAGAGCTCACGACAAACAATAATGTCAGCTGTAATTGATCTGAGGTCGCCGGTTAGCCCTCCAGTAAAAGCCCACTATTTAAGCGACAATCCGCCCTGCCTGCTCCTCAGATGCTGTCTAATGAAGCTGTCCATCTCTGCTATTTACCTTCTCTTAAATGGAAGAGGAAAGATGTACTGTATGAAGCCGAGCCAGGGAAGATTTGCTTTCCTCCCGTGAAATAGGACCTGCAGATGCCGTTGGAATGTGTAATTGGCTGCCGGAGTCGGAGACGGGGGTTCCAGCGCTAATTAAATGACTTGTTTCTGGCCTATCCATCTTTGTTTGCGAGCGCAACGCGACGGAGCAGTATGTTGTAAATGCTCTTATCTAAACAGACGTTCTTTTGCTCGTCCCTTTGATTTGAGAGCCAAAATCTTGCGCCTTTTGAAGTAGCTGTTGAATCGGGATAACAATTTAAATTGTTTTTCATGCGGCGTTTCAGAATGGCAGATTGTTATTTTTTGCGATGCCCATCATTATGAAGAGGTCTCACCGGTTGCCATAAACAATAATCGATTTTCAAACAACTGTCAAGGCTTTTCGCCACAGGTTTCTCATTCGAATAACAAATCGTGCTACGTTTTAATTGTAAACATGATACAGGCCACTCATAAATGCATTCTGGCTATTACAAAGGACCTTCAACCATAAAAAAGGCAGCGCTCCATCTGTGAGGAGAAGGTGTTATTGGAAATAAAAGCACAGGTCCTTCATAAACAGACACGAGACTGCTTTTTTGGTAATGGTATAGATTGTTTTCATTTTCCCAGATGGCATAGTCAAGGCTGTTAAATGCTGTAACTCATTAAGGCCTGTTAGAGGAAGGTATTTCTCTTTGAAGTAGCCACCCACGGTCTTTCTGTGTCATTGAGCAAAACTTTAAAGTCTTTTCTTTCTGTTTATAATCTTAATGCTAATCATAAAAAATAACATCTTGAATTTGTTAATATCCCTCCAAAAATGATAATAAAAAAGAAACAGACCTGTACACTATCACCGACAATCACGCAGCGCTCAAAACACCCCCAGACTCTTGAGTATTTGTTGCAGGCGATATTTGAAGCCACAAGAACAGAGAAACTGCATCCCTGTGTAAAATAGGCATTTACTATGCTCACTCTGAAGTGAGAGTGCTTAATAAGAAACAGAGGGTAAAGAAAAACATCTATTACACACTTGTGAGTATAAAAAATAATGGCAACAAAACATCTCTGGTTTGATGAGGTAGCATAATTACGCAGACCCGCAACCCCCCACAACCATCAAAGCAAACATGTGGTAGGGATTATGGAGGAGACAGACAGCATTGTTTTATTATTTATTTATTTATTTATTATTCTTCCTCCAGGAGGATAAAGGCCCAGCAGCAGTTCTTGGCATATGGTGGAGTGCTTTTGGTCCCGCATCACTATTTGTTACGTTGTATGTGACGAAAACAAAATTATATGACGTTCTTCTTTTGATGCAGAATCATATCACTGAAGTGCATTTTATCTTAGTATAAATGAATGCAATGCCTATTTTATTTTATTCATTTTATTAGATTTTTTTATTTATCAAAATGATAAATGATCAAAAGGGATATGTATGTGCACTGACCAATTAATTTAAATAATTATAATAATTACATAAATATATATATTTTTTTCTTTTTATTGTCCATTTTTAAGATGCAGATGTTTAGACTTTGCTTGTATTGGAGGAATAAAATAAAATCTAATAAAACACAGTATTATATTAAAGGGTTAGTTCACCCAAATATTAGATATAATATAACAAAATATTAGCCCATTATTTACTCATCCTCCTTGCATCCCAGTTGTATATGACTTCCTTCTTTCAGATGATTCCAACTGGAGTAATATAAAAATTATCCTGTCATTTCCGATGCTTTTCCGATCTATGCTTTAGAATTGCATAGATGGGTGTTTCTCTTCATCAGTCCAAAACAAGTCTAATAAAGTGGATGGTAAATAAAGGCCTCATGTAGCGAATTAATGCATTTTTGTAAGAAAATAATAAATATTTAAAATGTAAGCATCACTTTAATCTAGTTTGTGCCGTCTGGTCGCCAATGAGTCTCGCACAAACCAACATTTGTTTACAGAAGCAAAGCGAGCAAAGTTTCCTTAACTTAGCAAAGGAAAACCAGTCTACTCTTGTTTTATATCAAAATCATCCAACATTTTTCTATACAAATCCCCATTTTGAACTTCTAATTTGTGACCGGTGCTGTGTTTACCTCTCTTCAAGTTGCATTCAAGTTCATCACTTTCAAGTGGCACAAAACGTCTTACGTTTTAAATATGTACAAATTTGTACAAAAAATGCATCGATTCGCTACAGGAGGCTTTTATCATGTGAGGCACTTTTTTATTATGGATGGATGCACTTTATTGGACTTGTTTTGGACTGATGAAAAGAAACACCCGCCCATGCATTTCTAAACCTAGGAAATCCCAGGATAATTTTTTATACAACTCCGACTGGATTCGTCTGAAAGAAGGAAGTCATATACACCTAGGATGCCTGAGGGGTGAGAAAATGATGGGCTAATTTTAAATTTTGGGTGAACTAACCCTTTAACACTAATGAAATACGCTGTAACTTCATCTGGTTAACACAATTAGCTTGATGATACGAGATGTCCAGACACAGGCTTCGGGACATTACTGAAAGCAGACCCAGTTTGGATTTGAATTGTTTTCAGCTTAAATGTGTCCCGTATCATTCTCCATAAACTGCTGCTGGTTTAAAGAAAACAGAAGGGAGCAGACATTACCAGCAGATGTTTCCACTGAGGGTACAATATATTCAAGTCCAATCAATACCCCCCACCCCTCCTCCCTGAGGGACTGTGACACCCAGGCAGAGCGGAGGGAAGTTGGGGGGGGGGGGGGGGGATCATTTCCATCAGATACTGAGCAAAGGGTCCCGTTTAAAAAGATTGCTTTCGGTCAATGGCAGGCAGTTGTCATTTGACTCGGACTCTGAAATGAAATGTATTGAACGGCGTTATCAATCACAAAGTGCAGGGGTCCATGAGAAGGCTTTCCAGTGGATAAGACAGCCTCTTGCATCATCTGTTCTAATTACAAAATTAGCATCACGTTGCAGAGGCTGCATCTTTGCGTGATTCTGAAATTCCTTGTGAAAGGAGATTTGTTATGTTTGTCATACCACTTTGGTCTTATTGAATGTGCTTAAAGGGATAGTTCGCCCAAAAATGGAAATTATGGCATTATTTACTCACCCTTGTGTGACACAATAAAAAATAAATGGGGTTTTGTTTTGTTTTAGAACCGACAGACTCATTATATGGACAAAAACAGATGAAACATTGTTTAAAAATGATAATCTTTAATGATAATTCTTCAGTCTAACAGGTTTGGATCAGGGTTATTATAGTTAACTAAAACTAAATCTGAACTTAAAATTAAAGACATTAAAAAGACTTGTTTTGTTACTTGAAATAAAATAAACGTAGTTTAGCGTAATTCTACAACTACTACTAAAGTTCTGCAAAAACTAAAACAAAAATAAAAATGAAAACAAACTGTATAGACATACAAAAAATAGTTAGTAAAATTAGTATAATAATATATCACTATAACAGTATCTTAATGACACAGAAATATCACTGGTTTTGATCTACATAAGGGTGAACGATTAATTAATATTCATTTTTGAGTGAACTAACCCTTAAAAAATTCCAGTAAAAAGAAAAACTGAGATTAATATCACAATAGCTTCTTCGTGACAGCAATGAGATTAAATGGAGAGAAAGTTGGCATTTCCGGCTAACTAACCTGCTTAAGAAAAATTATATATAATTATAATAATAATTATAAAAATAATAATAAAACAATTACTATATTATTGTTTTATTCTACTTTGTTTGTATTTTAGACAAATAAACACAAAAACAAACAATATAATTTTATATATAATTTAAAATATATATATTGAGAGAACTGTCTTTAAAACAATTTACACTACCAGTCAAAATTTTTGAACAGAAAGTAGTCTCTTGCTCACCAAGCCTTCATTTATTTGATCCAAAAAACATCAAAAACAATAATGTTTTTATTATTTAAAATAACGTTTTAAAATCAAATTTATTCCTTCAAAGCAGAATTTTAGCATCATTACTCCAGTCACATGTTTCTTTAGGAATCATCCTAATATTCTGATTTGCTGCTCAAAAAAGAAAACAGCTACAGTTTTTTTTTTTTTCAGGTTTCTTTGATGAATAGAAAGTTCAGAAGAACAATATTTATCTGAAATAGAAATCTCTTGTAACATTATATATGTCTTTATCATCACTTTTGATCAATATAAAGCATCCTTGCTAAACAAAAATCATACTGACTCCAAGCTTTTGAATGGTAGTGTGTAATTTCACAACACCTTTTTACCTCACATTCAGATAAATGCTGACGTTTGGTTCTTTCTATTAATCAAAGAATCCTAAAAAAAATAATACTCAACTGTTTTTAATATTGATAATAAAATTCTTGAATGACAAATCAGCATATTAGAATGATTTCTGAAGGATCATGTGACACTGAAGACTGAAGTAAGCTTTGATCACAGGAATAAATTACATTTTAAAATATATTCAAATAGAAAGCAGTCATTTTACAATAATATTTCACAATATTACTGCTTTTGCTGTATTTTGGATCAAATAAATGCAGGCTTGGTGAGCAGAAGATAATTCATAAAAAAAAAAAAAAAAACATTCAAAATCTTACTGTTTAAAAACTTTTGACTGGTAGTGTATTTTTTCCAGTCTTCAAAATAATCTCTTTAAATAATCTGATCTGACATTCACATTACTTTTTTAGCTCTATATTGTTTCATTAGTCTATTTCCATTTCTTCTAGACATTTAGAAGAAACATCGGAAACAACCCAAACATAACAGAACTCTTAAGCTTTAAAAGAGCAGCCTTTAAGCACTCAAATTTCCTCTGGGTCAAAAAAAAAAGTTGAGGTACGCAGATTGCTGTATTTCGTCCATATACTACACAGGCTAAATGCAGGCTACTTTCTGTAACTTGAGGCGGCGGGATGATTTGTTCTGGCAGGAAGCCTGACCCAGAGCAGGATCGCTTGTCTGGTTTGGGTTAATGGGGCTCCAGGCATGATTGATACCAGTGAGTGATAATGGCCGTGCCTTCATTTCTCATGTTCTAATTGCTGCAATGTTATTATCACTGCAATAATCATGGCAATATTCCGATTGCACCACATCCTCTCTGTCATCATAAGGCGCGGCGGTTACGCATCACACGCCGGTTTGTTTCTCTCCCGTAATTGAGTGCAGTGAGGTGACCTATCGGAGGAATATTCCAAGCAGTCAAAGCGCACGCATCTTTCACATTATGGACCGCAGAGGCTTATCGTGTGTGAAAGGTTGAATGTCATTTATTACATGTATCGCATTTACACCATGTGACATTGTCTTTTCAAATTGCGCAGATCTCTTCATCCCTATCTTTGCCTCCAAAGGTCACTCAATTCCACTTATAAATGCAACCTGACAGAGATTAGTAAAGAGGGACGGGCAACGCACTACGTCTCACGACTGAATCAAACGGCTCCAAATTAATTCATCCAATTAATGAAGAACGAGCTTTAATGTTGATGAGGCTCGACAAGTAAACCGGTTACTTATTTATTTCATTTAGTCTGCGGCCTCGCAAGTATCTGCATGAACGTGTGGGACGCTAGCTGCAGTAACGTGGAGCTGTGCTGCTTTTCAGAGATGATAGAGCATGATACGGATCATTACAGAAATAATGTTTAATCAATTCCCATTTTGTAATCTGTTTCTGCAGTTGTAGGCATTTGTGTACACCAGCGCTTTGCACATTTTTACACCCGACTCCCCCCTCTTCCAAAATCATGCATATTCAATTTTATGCTGATGCTTAACTGTCGATGCAACCGGAATTAAAACAAGCAATTCGACTTCATTAAAAAAGTAAGTGATTATCGAGTTATCTTTTTGAAATTCTATTAAAATGTGTGACGCTCTCCACTTATCTGTCACCTGCTTCCCAGGAGCACAACACACTAATAGAGGCACTCAGAAACGAATGCCCAGGAGAGGCCGCGTGTCTCTCTAAACTCAGCCTTGGTTCTCATCGCGGTCTCAGAGCTATTACTAATGCTTCCTGCCTTCTCGTGAAGAGTCCTGCTGATGTTTAAGACTAGGCAAAACAGCATTCAACAATGTAAGCTGACACAGGTGAGGCCAGTTTTAAAGAAACCGGCTATCTGTTATGCTAAATGCCTATGGTGGGACTCAGTCACTGAGTAATAAGGAATGAATCACTGCCCTGATTTCTGCTGGTGCGACTCAGATGTGGCTAGGAAGTGAACAACGTGTTTTTACCATTTAGCCTCAGGCTGGTTTTTCACTCAGCAGACTTCTGGGCAATATATCACATTTTTATACTATATTTGTGGTGATTTAGTTTAAGGA
Source organism: Cirrhinus molitorella (assembly GCA_033026305.1). Classification (NCBI taxonomy): domain Eukaryota; kingdom Metazoa; phylum Chordata; class Actinopteri; order Cypriniformes; family Cyprinidae; genus Cirrhinus; species Cirrhinus molitorella. The sequence goes on from CM065122.1 coordinate 18,628,865, forward strand.
ACATCATGAATATGATGATGATTTTATTGCATTTTTATTTTGCCAGGTAGGTTTCCTGAAAAGATATTGACTATAAATTAGATCAGAATAATTTTTCCTAAATCAGATCAAACAGTTCGCTTTGATTCATTGATTAAAAACTCTGAAGCAGTTTAAATGAATCATCATCCATATTCATACTATTAAAACACAGAGACATGTTTTCCTTACAAAAAACATTTCAATATCAAAAACTCCATATGGTCTTCATTTCATACAAATTGTTGAGATTCATCACTTAAATGTCAAAAATTTTGGAACCAACTGACTCTTTATATGGAAAAAAACAGATGAAACAGGTTTGAACGAGGGTTATTATAGTTATTATAATTTTTTTTTATTAAAAAGGCAGTCTTGTTTTATTTTTATTATATATATATATATATATATATATATATAAATTGATTGATTTTTCTTTTATGCCAAAAATCATTAGGATTTCAAGTAAAGATCGTGTTTCATGAAGATATTTTGTAAATTTGCCTGATCTGATTTCTGATTTTTGATAGTTGCTTCATTTGTACAATTTTAAAGACGATTGTCTCAATATTTAGATTTTTTTGCGCCCTCAGATTCCAGATTTTTATTCGGCTTTCAGATGATGCATAAATCTCAATTTCCAAAAATTGACCTCTATGACTGGTTTTGTGGTCCATGGTCACAAATATAAAAAATTCTAGTTGGTTGCAAAGGCAACATTTCTCATTTTTATTTTGTTCAAATTATTTCTACAACTACTACTATAGTACAAAAATAACTCAAACTAAGATAAAAAATAAATTAATAAATAAATTAAATAAAAACTGTACAGACATATACAAAAAAACTGCTAAAACTGCTGTAAAACAGTTTTCTTTAAAAAAAATATATGTTTATTATTTGTAATTTTAGCTGTTAGATTAAACACTTTGGCAAACATGACTGTTCTTTTGGAAAAATCAATCAATCATATTAATCTTTTTTTTAATCTAAATGACAGGAAACATCATCAATTTAGGCTAAATAAAGAACTATTTAACCAAATTTCAGCAAAAACAGAGATATATCAACCTGACTTATATTAAGGCTTGAGAAAAGAGAGGAAGAAAAAGCGAAAGTCACACACACAGACACGATTAAACGGAAAAACTTTCTTCTGTTTGCCGTTGCCGTGCCACGTTTAACAGTGCGAGGCCGCCAGATTGAAAAACAAAGCGCAACCCTTGTTGGATTTGTCCTTCCACAGTGTGGGATTTATTATTAGAAAGGACATAAACAGACTAATTAAATCACAGCAGTCGAGGCTGAGATGACAGCTGGTGCTGTGTGTGACCAAACAGATCCCTATCAAAGAGCAGGAGGCATGGCTCACTCAATCCGTCCTCTATGGGGAGCTATTTTAAGAGGCCCAGCATTGAGCACGAACGCTTTATGCTAAATGAGGGCTCCATGTACAAGCCGGCTGATTATAAAGACGCGACGCGGCCCCGATGCATGATGGATGTGCCTGCTATAAAGACAATGGGTTTAGGGTCTATGTTTTCTGATAGGTGTTGAGGAAATGTGACAGCGCTCATCAGACACATATCGCAGCGCTACCGACTTTCTCGGTGTCAGTTAAAAGCGTTGTCGAGCGCTTGGCGCAGCGATGCATTGAATTTGTGACGAGATCACTCTTGACAGTGTAACAAGTACAATAAGAGGAATGAGTTTTACACTTATTATGTGTTTGCAAGCTTATCCATATGGTTAAGTGTATAATAAGAGAGATTTTGACTGCTTCAGAGACTGAAGGGATCTCAAGCGTCGAAAAAAGGGTAATTCTGCCACAAATTAATACATTTTGAGTAATTATTACAAGATTTGCAACACCACCGGTTGATTGGCTGCACATCTGAAACCACCGATGAGAAGAAAATATGGTTTTAACAAGTCAATAATGGCAAGCGCAATGAAAACAACTTAATCAATGGCACTGCAACGTTTGCAAACAAGAGCTTGAATTATAACACCAATAATTGATTCCCCACCTCCCCGCTGTTTTTTTCTTTCCCTCCCGTGATGTCATTTCCAATCGATTCCTTCCTGTGTACAATGATGAGAAGTTTCCCGAGTTTGTTTTTTTGCTCTGACTCTTGCACCCGCTCCACCAGTGGAAATTTGCAAGCTGCACCAGCAGCTTAACCAAAAAGGATTAACTCCCATATCCAACCGAGAACACAGATAATGCTCGGTAATTGGTAAAAAATGAAGATGAATGGGACAGCAAGATAAGGACCAATTAGCTCCTCCACGCTTACAGCTGCGGTCTCTCTACAGATCCATCTCTTGAGTGCTGGCCTCCTCTGCCAGAAGAAGCCTGGCGGAATTAGCGGCCTGACCTCATCGATGGTGGGAGGCCCACCCATCATCTCCCCCCCTTCACTTTTAATTCTGTCCCTAACATAGACACCTGTCACCAGCCCTGATGCGACAGGCTCGCGCTCTCCCCCACGTCCCCGAAACGCTAAACGCCAGGTCTGGGCCAGGTCTGAACTCGCTAAATCGCAGAAACCCACACAAACACGCACGCGCGCGCACATACACGCCTGAAAGTTTGTCGCTTATTTCATTATGGCAGCATCATCTGGTTGGTGATACACACAATTCCCCCATCTAATTACGGAGAGGATTTAAGGTCCATTAACGTTGCCGTGGCAAGGAATCAGATGCAAAATGGCACCCAGTGGCCACCAAGAGAGAGATTCTTTTCACCTCCTTCCATTTCTTCACCCGAACGCATGAGCCACAAGAAAAGAAAAGAAAGAAATAAAAATGAATAAACACCCAAACAATTCATCTTGCTGAAAAGGGCAGGTGTTGGTTTTGGTTCAGGTCGATTCAATGTGAGGGAATGGATCTCTGTTTGTTTGTCTTCCCGGCACATGTTTTGCTTGGTTTGTGATCTGTAATTGTGCCGTTTCCTGTGAGTCAATGGAACAATCCACATTGTAAGAGAAGGGAACCCCCACCTCCTTGAAAAAAAAAAAAAAAAAGCTGGGGAAGAATCAAAAGGGAAGCGAGCGCTAAGCTTAATCACGTTCGCCTCCTCTCTCACTCAGGGTGGTTGGCTATTTGGCTCCAACTTAGACTGGCTGACTGTTTTTCTCTCTGTTTTTGTAATTAATAATAGTGATTCAAGCCGGTGAGAGTGATTGAGTTGAATATTTAATGCAGAAGAAACATTAGCCCATCCAATTTGCATCAACACCAACAAGTCCAGAGGAGGGTACAATGTCCTTCACACACTCGCTATTAACACTTCAGACTAAATCTGTTCTAGACTATACTGTGAATGCATATCAGAATATATGTATGTCAGCCAAGGAATAGAAAAGGATTTATATTTGAGAGAAAACAAAAGGCACTGCACCCTACACTGGAAAAAAAAAAAAAAGACCTTAAAACAGTTTTCACTTTTAGCAATTGCTAAAACATTTCACAAATAGTTACAAATACAATGAACATTTAACTAAACATGACATTTGTCAAGTAGAAAATAGTATTTTCTTGTAGCATGTACTCTAATAATCTGGTAACACTTTACAACAAGGTTCATTAGTTAACATTATTTAACTACATTAGTTAACAAGAACTAAGAATGAACAATACTTCAACAACATTTATTAAACTTAATGTTAATTTCAGCATTATTAAAAGCACAAGTTGTGTTTGTTCACATTGGTTAATGCACTGTGAAAAAACATCAAGAAATAATGAACAACTCTATTTTTATTAACTGACATCAACAAGATGTCAAGATGAATAAATAGTGTAATACATGTATTGTTCATTGTTTGTCCATGTTAGTTGATACATAGAAAACACCTTATTGTAAAGTGTTACCTATAATCTTTTTTTAATTACAACTTTAATTTTTTTTTTTTTTTTTTTTTTTTTTACAGTTTTTGCCTATTAACTATTTTGCATCACTCACAAGAATTTCACACTAGTGAAAATAAATAAAACAATCAGTATATAGTCAGTGGTGATAATAATAATAATAATAATAATAATAATTCTTAAATAAATAAATAAATAAAATACTAATTATTATTATTGTTGTTGTTTTTACGAAGATTAATGCTATTGGTGGTGTTTTCTGTTAACACTCTGTAAGCGACATTTTGAAAAATAATTACACTTGTTACTAAGCTTCTCAAAATAAAACCCTCATAGCATAAGCAGCTGTTTTAATATAGCAGCGGCTCACTTCCTGCTCATGACATTGTCCACTCCTGTCTGGAGAGTTTAGCTGAGTTCCTCTGTTTTAAAGTCATCTCTATATCTGTCCAATGATTTCAGACTCTGGACTCCAGCTGCAGAAAGCGGCCTATAAGCAGGACATAATAGGCATTCGCAGTCCAAAACCATTAGAGCCAATCACGGCGCTCCGAAAAGCAGAAGTCAGCAGAGCACCGCAGCTAAGAGTTTATTTTCACAGTTGTGTGTTTTCTCTGGCACTCTTTTAAAACACCCAGATGCGATATCTCTCTGGGTTCTCTGGCGAAATGACCTTTCCGTTTTAATGCCGTAATGATCCGGAGCAGTGAGGGAATTCGCTGGGAGACGGGAATGGAAAACACTGTCTATTTCACTTAAAAACCTAATTTATGTTGCAATTAAAGGCTGAAAGGAGCTTGTTTCTCCCCTCTGGCCGGCTGAATGGAAGCAGCTATATTTCGCCCTCTTATCATGCGGGTGACTCCTATTGGCCACCCCGTCACAGGAGAGTGCTTGATATAAACAAGAGATTGCACTGACATCCAGTAATCAATATTAGGATGGCTTCAGTACCAAACATCATTTGTCTCAGCCTCCGTTCTTTTGACCAAACGAAGCATTAATTTAAATCATAAATCTGGGAGTGATTTAAATCCCGGAATGAGAGGCCCGCCTGCCTTTAATGATTTATTTTCTACATTTCTGCGAGCGAGAGATTTGTCCATACGCGGTGACAGGTCACCTTCAAACGCCAGAGGTAGACTGTTCATCACCATGCAGACTAGCATCTCATCGCTGCGAGTAAATATTAAAGTAAAAGAATCCAATTGATTGTGGATGGGCCGGAGAGGCGTCGCGGCCATATATTTCACTCAGAGCTTCTAATGCCTCTCTAGTTCGGCTCCTCCGCTCACCGCTGGGCCTGGAATTATTATTCTTCGGGGAGTCTGCATGCTCAAGGTTACAATTTAAATTGTAAAAAGATAAAAACAGTTTCTTATTAGCCCCATTGCCGCAGCCTCGCCTATTCCGATTCGCATTTATCTTTATTTCGGTGACCTCGCGGCCCCCCGCCGCCGTTCGCTGTCGGGTGACCTCAGCTCCACGCGGCTTCCTTTCGATAAATCTGCTTAGAGCACGCCGTGTTTTGCCAAAACTCCTAGTGTCAAATGCAGCTGGGAAATCCTCGACGCAGGGTGGATATTCACAATGGAAATCACACGCGCACAGTTCAGCTCGGGGATTATGGTAACTGAATCATTTGTAATGGATTTGTGGTTTAATATAACAGTGTAATTTCCACAAAAAAATGGCTTTAAGTAATGTTGCAAAGAGAGGGAAAAAATCGCAATGTATCTGAGAAACGATTAATTGGAACGGGGGACATTCAAAACCAATTTTCTTCACCAAATTGAATTAGCGGCTCGCTTAATAGCTATTAGCTTTGGGATAAAGTGCTCATGGATGCATTTGATGTGTAGCTACTTTAAAAGTGCATTACCTGCTAATGATGAATTTGGAATCAACCAAACAAACTGACTGCTCAAAAGAAGATTAGGCAAAGCTTTTGAGTTTCTCTATAGATTTGGAAGTTTGCAGGGTAAACTACATTTATGTGAGTTAAAGAACATGCTTTAAGAATTCTGCATAGTTAAACAGCAGGAATTATGTTTAGTTTTATAACAGCAGATCAGTTTGTCCTTAAAGGGATAGCTCACTTCAAAATGTTCCATGTGGACCATATGGATCCACATGGATTCCAAAACTGAATTAACCTTTAAAACCTTGAGTTTTGAGTTTCATTATAGACTTGGAAGTTTGCGGTTTAAACTGCATTTATGACATTTGTGTAGATAAAGAGCAGGAATTATGTTAACTCAGTCCAAAATGTTGTTCCAAAGATGAATTAACCTTTAAAACCTGACTTTTGAGTTTCCTTATAGATTTGGAAGTTTGCAGGTTAAATTGCATGCGAGTTAAAAATAAAACATTTTAAGAATTCTGCACAGATAAACAGCAGTTTAGTTTTATAATAGCAGATCAGTTTGTTCTTAAAGGGATAGCTCACTCTAGAATGTTCCAGGTGGATTATATGGACCATATGGATTCATTCAGTTGCAAAACTGAATTAATCTTTCCATCTATCCTTCCTTATAGATTTGAAACATTGCAGGCTGAACTGCATTTATGAGAGTTAAAGAACAGATTTGAAGAATTCTTTGTAGGTAAACAGCACGAATTGTGCTTATTTAACACAGCAGGTCAGTTTGCTCTTATAGGGATAGTTCACTCCAAAATTGAATTAACCTTTCTTTAACGGATGACTTTCAAGATATTTTGAAAAATGTCCAAGTGTGTTTTGGGATTTTTTAAGTGTGGACAAAAAGATTTACATTCTTTAAAATATCCTCTTTTCAGTTTCACAGAAGAAAGAGAGTCAAATAGGTTTGAAACATCATGAAGGTGAGGAAAATGATGAAAGAATTTAAATTTTTGGATGAACTATCCCTTTAAGTGTTAAGTCTAAGACCCTGTTAACACTGGCACTTTGAGCCGTACTGGTCAGTTTCTGGTCACCTGAGCGCTAAACTGCATTACATACAGGTGTAAATAGGACCCAAAATGCTTTTGGGAATGGGGAAACACACAACCACATATCATTTGCATGATAATCTGTCCTGATGATTCTTACCCATTCATGTGCCACATGCTTTTAAAAGAAGGGTTTAAAGCTTGGCAATTGCATGTGGCATTGAAAGAAAATGACATTTCAGTTGAAAATTTGGAAAGTGCATACATATACATGCACAAGACCTTACCGAAAATCTTTGATATGTCTGATATTAACATGCAGTGACAGATCACATCAAGATCATCTGAAATCAAATACATAGGTTAAACTGCTCAAATTGAACAAAACATGCTAAATAACCAAAAAAACTGAAATTCTTTGTTGTTTTCTTTTGTTTCATAAAATCAGAGACCCTCCCCTCAAAATCTGATCACATATAGTCACAGAAGACACATCTGAGAAGCATGTTACTCCCAGGTGTAAACAGCGATGTGTCTTGCCTGACCACTTGTGACGGATCATGAGATGTTTGCTAATACCAGGCCTGCATGCACTGTGAGTCATGTTGCTGGTGGATGGTGACTCACCCACACTGGAGCTGAGGTCTCCGTTCTCTGAGTCGGCCCCGTGATGGGTGTTGCTACTGTGGTAGCTGCTCATCACCTCCAGTTTGATCTTCTTTACCTTCATGGCCTCTGCGATGGCAGCGTTGGTGGCAGCTGCGGCTGCTGCAGCTGCAGCTGTGAGGCCTACAGTAAGAGGAAAGAAAGATGGAATCACTGCATCATAAAGGTTCATCTAAATTGGGCCTAAAGTAAAGGCTTGGTCAAGAAATGCTTTTAGAATTTTTTTCTAGTCATTTAATGGGGGAGAAGAAACAGCAACGTATGAATATATGTTTTGGAGGAAAAATCAAAGAATTTGTTTGTTTGTTAATTTAATTTAATGTTAAATAGGATGCATTTGTGACAATGAAGACATTTATGAATGATGTTCTTTTGATCTTTCTGTTTAGTTAAAGTCAAGAGTTTACATCCCCCTTTCAGAATCTGAAAAATGTTAATTATTTGACCAAAATAAGAGGGATCATACAATATGCATATAGTCCACAAGAGAAAATAATAGTTGAATTTATAAAAAATTACCGTTCAAAAGTTTTTTTTTGTTTAGTGATAGTTGTTCATGAGTCCCTTGTTTGTCCTTAACAGTTAAACTGCTGGCTGTTCTTCAGAAACATCCTTCAGGTAGCACAAGTTCTTTGTTTTTCCAGCATCTTTGTGTATTTTAACTTTTTCTAACAATGACTTCAACAATGTATGATTTTAAGATGCTTCTTTTCACACTGAGGGCAACTGAGGGACTCATATGCAACTATTACAGAAGCATCAAAGGCTCACTGAGTCTCCAGTAGAAAACATGATGCATTAAGAAAACTTTTTGAATCTGAAGATCAGGGTAAATTGAACTTATTTTGTCTTTTAGGAAACATGTAACTATCTTCTGTAGCCTCTGAATGGCAGTACTAAATGAAAAAAAATATGATATTTAGGCAAAAAATCTCCATTCTTTCAAAAGTTTTTACCCCCTGGCTCTTAATGCAGTTTTTCCTTTAATATTTCAAATAAAAAAAACAGACTAATATATATATGAAGAGCTAAAAAGGGATTGTTTTAAATGCTACAATTTCAATAAATAGAGATATGAAGATTATAAATAAATAAATATATATAAATCTGCTTTAGTATTCAATATTATTCAATAATATTTATGTAATCATTTATAAGATCCATTTGAAATTCATGTTTTTGAGATGGCGCATTACTTTGAGTAGGACTTCCTCAGTTTTTCCTCAGAAAATGGAAAAACTGCTTCTCGCTCTTTAACTGTTTGACACAGTCTTTTCTCCCATCACTAGCCTAACTCAGTCTAGCACCGCATCTTAACTAGAGCGGATCATTTGCATCCCATCACCGACGGTAGCTTTGCTGTTTTTGATTACACAGCTGGCCCCATTGGACTGATGCAACGTTTTCTGCTGGAAGCCTCGCTGTCATGTATGTCTTCTCTGATTTCCGTCTCTTTTTCTCTCTAAATGCAAAGATGACGCCGTTGAGCTTTGATGGTGACAGATGGAGTCAGGAGAACATATCAGCACTGACATGTTGCCATGGTTTCTGTTTGTAAATAAACGGATGGGGATGTACGACAAAGTGAAAACAAACAGTCTGAAACAGTGGGAAACCGAAGACACGCTCAAATCACACACATACACAAATGTGTGAAACATCTTGAACATATGCACAGTAAACGCTCTCATCTGACTTCAAATCCATTGTCATTCCTTCTGAATGAACAGGAACGCTGCAATTCAAAGTCTTTTGGCTCCAGTGGCAATCCTAATTTTTTTTTCCATTGTTTGATTTGTTTAAAAGGAGGACAGTGGAGACGGGGAGATTGGATAAAGAACTGACTCGCTGTCATTTACTCTTTTTCAATGACAAAACACCTGAAAGACTCACAATAAGTAAAAGGAGGATCCTTGAAAGAGACCTTGAATTCATGAATGAAGATTAATGAAATGATGTGAATGGATGAATCAAAGCTGAGCTTTTTCCAGCGGTGTTCAGTGAATCCTGTGATCTCTGTCTCATTTTATACCTTCAGTGTATTGAAAATGGTTACAGTACAATAGTCTCATGTATGAGATTAGAGGGCAAAGTGGATTCTGGGATAAGGGCTGAGCAACTTCATAAAAATATTAAATGTCATACCTGACTGCATTAAATTCTGTATATTTATTATACTGTTAATCAATTCAAAATAATTCCAATTAAATACATGATATGACAGTTAATTAACTGCATATTAATATTAAAGAAAAGCGCCCTAAAATGATCTCCACATTATTGTGGGAGATAAATAAACCACTGAATAGATATTCAAAAAATTACATTAGTCAGTCAATTGTATTTTGTTATTTCCATATAGATATATATGGAAAGTGATATAATATGTAGCGCTTTTTAACAAACTTTGAAAAAGATGTAGTTGGTATTTAAGCATTTTTTCAAGACAACAGCTCCAAATCCCAAGGCCCGTTTGACTTTTGCTTTTCCACCCACGTGAGGGAAGCCAATTGGTAAATTCATCATCACTAAACTGTCACATTCACTGACATGACTCAACTGTGGCCATTTGGCCTCTGTCTCCTTTCCTGAGCGTGATGAGAAAAGGAAAAAGAAAGATATCGAACATGTGGCATTAATACGCCACCTTGCCTCCCCAGCAGCAGATAGGCAGATGGTGTGGGCAACATTGCATGCCACCGGCTTTCTGGGCTTGTTTGCATTTTAAAGTACATCAGTACCATATTGATGAATCGTATACACGGTGTCGGAGTGGCCGCTCTCGTTTGCTGTTGTATATTCATGCCCTACAGCTGCGGAGGGGATCTACTTCCCCCCCTCCACTCATAATAAATATGGCCTCCAGTCGCACTGAAGGTCAATCTTCATTTGCGTCTAATGGGAGAGAGTCAACTGTTTTCTAAATGAGATGTATGCGAAGCAGAGACCTGAGGAAAAAAAAAGAAGAAGAACAAAATCACCTTCCGGATGCTTGCGTAAAAAACTCTGGCACTTGCAAGTGAGTAGCACAGAAAAACCACAGAAAAACCACTTAATAAATAAAAAAATACAACCTTTTTCAACAACACCACAAAAGCAAAAAGTAGATACAACCCAGAGTAGATTAAAGGGACAGTCCACCCAAAAATGAAAATTCTGTCATTAATACCTCACCCTCATGTCATTCCAAACCCGTTATACTATCGCTCATCTTTGGAACACAAATTAAGATATTTTTGATGAAATCCAAGAGCTTTCTGACCCATAGAAAGCAACGCAACTCACATTCAAGGCCCAGAAAGGCAGTAAGGACATTGTTATAATAGTCCATGTGACATCAGTGGTTCAACTGCAGTTTTATGAAGTTTCAAGAGTATTTTTGTGTGTAAAGAAAACAAAAATAACAGCTCTATTCAACAATTTCTACTCTTCTGTGCAAGTCTTCACCACACGTTCAAGAAAGTAAACAAAAAGCATTTTCGCAGCTTAATAAAATTAAGGCTGAACCACTCATGTCACATAGACTATTTAATCGATGTCTTACCACCTTTCTGGGCCTTGAACGTGGTCTTATGTGTTCCAAAGTTTGGAACGACATGAGGGTGAGTAATGACAGAATTTTCATTTAAGTTACTCCACCCCAAAATGAAAATTTTGTCATAATCATTTACCCCATGTCGTTCCAAACCCGTATAAGCTTCGTTCGTCTTCGGAACACAATTTAAAATATTTTGGATGAAAACCGTGAGATTTGTGGCTGTCCCATTGACTGCCAAGTAAATAAAAGTGTCAAGGCCCAAAAAGTATGAAAAGATCTGCCATCAGTGGTTCAACCATAATTTTACGAAGATACGAGAATACTTTTTGTACGCAAAGAAACAAAAATACTTTATGCAACAATTTGTCTCCTCTGTGTCAAAGTAGCACCATTTTGGAGAGTATCCACTGGACGCAAACAGCATACACTCTTCTATTCAGACGCAGCACACGGATATGTTTTCTATATTTACTTATATTTGATTTTTGAACAAAAACAGCATATCCGAGTGACGCAGCTGATAGAGAACAGCGTACACTGTTTGTGTCTAGTAGATGCTCTCCAAAATGGCGCTACGTTGACGTGGATGAGACGAATTGTTGAATAAAGTCGTTATTTGTGTTTTCTTTGCATACAAAAAGTATTCTTGTAGCTACGTAAAATTATGGTTGAACCACAGATGGCAGATGGACTATTTTGACAACTTCTTTCATTTTTTCTGAGCCTTGACAGTATTATTTACTTGGCAGTCAGTGAGACAGCCACAAAGCTCCTGACTTTCGTCCAAAATATCTTAAATTGTGTTCCGAAGACGAACAAAGCTTTTACGGGTTTGGAACGACATGGGGGTAAGAGATTAATGACAAAAAAAAATCATTTTGGGGTGGAGTAACCCTTTAAATATACATTCGTATACAATAAAAATGGTTTGTGACATGTTTTTGAGACAATATATAATTATATTTATAAATTCTAATAATACTAATTATAAAATGTTATCATCATATATCAATAAAAAAATGAAGTAAAACCAGTTGAGAACAACTGTTACTACAAGCATACAAGATCCTCTTCTACATTATCATTCAGTATTGTTCCAGAGAGATAGTTTGGTTCATTAGATCACAAATAACATCCATCGTAGGCTACAAGGGTGTTTGACTGTAACATCTACATCTGAGTGGCCATCCACAAACTGTTCTTCACATCAGCAACAAGTCCACTCGTAGTGGCCGTGCACGTCTGAACATCACAACGAGCAACCCACTCCTTCCTCAATTAGCATTCATTAGTATGCAAAGCACCAATAGCAGATCGCAATGTTTCGACTTTTGAAAGTCACCTTTAGATTCAGACACCCATGTCTGTTTTCTCACAGACACAAGGATCTCTTCAGCCATATATAAACAGCTGAGCCTGAGAGAGAGCGAGCGGACAGACGCGCAAGACGGCGGCGTGGGGAGGGGACTTTGACAAATAAAGAATCGCATGGTACTGTCATACTGCGCACAAAACAGCAAATAATAGAGATGGGGTCTGATCGTAGCCCTTGGAGCAGCTGTCATATTAAATAATAATGAAGGATCTATTAATATGCAAAGGAACCAGCAGCAGACTGGCTTAACGCTGTCATGCCTCTGAATATTGTCAGAATGTTCATTATTAATTAACATGCGGGCTGCCCCATACCTGCTCAATGTCAGAACATTCTTATAACAAATAAGGAATGTATGTGCCTCCTTCCACTAATAGTGTAATTAAATTAAGATCAGATTAACTTCACATCAGTACACAAAGAGTGACTTAGCCATGCTTATGATAAGCAAGTGCTTATCTACTGACTTAATGTTGCGGGCTCCTAATAGAGACCGAGGCCAAATTTCACTCTATTTACCCAGTATATTTGCAGAAATGAGCTCCGTTTCGGTGACTATTGAGGACCAATCGCACACTCGAAGCTGAGACTGTGCCAGCGAGGACTGGCAGAATTAATGCATCTGAATTGTTCCATCTGCATTAGAGCCAAATACTGCACATCAATTATGAGCTGCCGACACTGGGTGTGAAGAGAGTCACATTAGAGTTGACTGATCTGTTTATGACAGTGTAATCTTGCATCTGCGTGAAGGGCTACATGTTTCATTAACCTCTTTTTGTGTCGATTCTCCCGCTCTTGCTGCATTTCTAGTTGATTGTGTCCACCTGATGACAGACTGAGGAATGATACTCTGATGTCATTTCCTGCATAGCTGTGAGACACTGTTAAGGTGTCTGTCTATCTATCTATCTATCTATCTATCTATCTATCTATCTATCTATCTATCTTCAGAAATCAATCATATAGGGTGATTTTGGTGCTCAAAAAAAAAAAAAAAAAACAACAACACATTTATTATTGTTGAAAACCATTGTGCTTTATATTTTTGTTTTTTTCTTAAATGAATAAAAAACAAAAAACAAACCAAAAAAAAAAAAAAAAACTTTTTTGAAAAAGAAGTTCTGTGTAAAATTAGAAATGTATTTACTGTCACTTTTGGTTAATTTATTATAGAAGCGCGTTTCCGCCACTGGATTAAAAAAAAAAAAAAAAAAAGGTTATTGCTTTTAGACTATCTTTTATCTCTGACTTTTTTGTATGAAGGTAGAACTGTGAGATATAAACTTGCAACAGAGAGTCATAAAGTCAAAATGACAAGATAGAAACTCACAATTCTGACTTTTTTTCTCAGAATTGCCTGATATAAACTTGTAACAGTGAGTTATAAAGTAAAAATTGCAAGAAATAAACTCACAATTCAGACTTTTTTTCTCAGAACTGCATATAAACTACATAAAATAAATAACAATTGCAAAATATAAACTCAATTCTGACTTTTTTCATATCTCACAATTCGGACTTTTTTTCTCAGAATTGTGAGATGTAAAATCACAATTGCAAGTCCAGTTTTGAGGGGAAAAAGGAGTTAAGAGTTTATATCTCGCAATTTCAACGTTAAAACACGCAATTGCAAGTTTATATCATGCAATTCTGAGAGAAAAAAAAGTCAGATTTGCAAGTTTATATCTCACAATTCTGACTTTTGCAAGTTAATTTTACTCAATTCTGACTTCATTTCTCAGAATTACGAGTTTATATCTTACAATTCTGACTTGCAGTTGCGAATTAAGATATTAAGTTATTAGGAGTTATTAAGTCAGCTATTAATAATTTCTTGATTCTTATTTCAATCAAATCTAAAACAACTGACCTGTAAGATTTCAGATTATACCATATTTACAAATTTAGGCTGATTTTGGTCCATAATATTTGTTAACTTTAAAATCACCTGCTCAATATAACAGGAATCAACAGGGAGCTGGAAATTACTCTTTTCTAGCAGTGTAACTGTGGTGTTAAATGATATGAGAGAAAAAAAAAACATCTCAAGTGCTGCTTTAACACAGTGTGGTGTACTGAACAGTTGCCAAAATTACAACTACACCCTTTTATGGTAAAGTTACATTAGCGAACTAGGATCACTTCATGCAGTTTTAAACTGTTGTTTACATTTGCTCTCCCAATCCTAGTGCTGTTCAAGATAACCGGGACCTGTGAAAGCCGAATGTGAGCAAATCTCACTCCATCTACTCATTGCATGCTGCTTTGTCAAGCAAACAACCAAAGACCCTTACAAACTTGATTGTATAAAATGTTGCTTTTCTTTAGAAGTTCCAACCAAAATGTCAAGATCAGAGTCTCTCTCATGGTTTAAAGGCCTGGATATCAAAGGGGTTTTGTCGTGGTTGCTGAGGACTAAATAAGTGTAGACTCTCATCCTGGGCTCTCATCCTGTACCACATGGCCTTTGAGTTCCTGTTTCTAAACAAGACACTGATAGGCTGACCTCACTCAAACATGGAGGGGCAGCTGGATGCAGTTTCCCAAGCCGAATGGTTCACTAATGCTTCACTGGCATTGTTCAAGATTACCAGTTCTGTTGCCAATGGAATTTCAATAGTTTCCCTTCAATTTCAAGTTTAGAGAGAATGCTACACTTACATAGCAAAAAGGGGGTTTATGGGTTTTTTTATTGGGTTTATGCTTAAACCTAAATGAATTTTGCTTAGTGCTGAACTCAGAGCTTTTACATCCACATTTTACGCATCTGGCAGACACTTTTATCCAAAGTAACACCGCATTTGGTGTGAACTCCACCCATGACCTTGGCATTGCTAGCACCATGCTCTATTGTTTAAACTACAGGCTGAAAATGATTAAAACAGTGTTGTGTAAAAAATCTTCAGGGCCTCACAGGGATTTTAAAATTAAAGTCACTTTATAATAACTTTCATTAATGTGCACTTCAAGTGAATTTTAGGGAAATTGTGTAAGTACATAATTCTAGATTATATGTGAGTTGCAAAGTTGTGATATTGGAACATTAGCATGTATGATCAATAATATTACTAATATGAAATATATCAATACTCTAAATACAGAATAATCAAAATACAGATCAGTGAGCATAAAGCAATTAGTTTTGAATTAAAATGAATGATTTTGCAAGTTATTTTAATTTGACATGCTGTATTTCAATAATTTTAAAGGATAGATAACAAGTGGGATAGTTTTTTAAAAAAATCACTTTTAAAGATAGATAATTTTAGATCTTAGATCAATTTTAAGATCTTAAGTTCAATTTCCTAGGAACATGCATACAGATAAAATGTATAGCTTGGATGCACTGTACTGTGTGTCATAGTGGATAAAGTTTTTGCCAGAAGGCATGCATGTAAATGTAAAGTCATCATGAAGAGCTGCTTGTCTGAAAACTCTGTGGTAGCTTGCTTTGTGACAGCAAGATCATTTTTCCTATAGGACAGAAAACACCATACTTTGCAATGAAAACACATGGTAGTTGTGTTTGAAAATGATAACTATATGGCTTTGTGTTTAATAATTGCTTAAGAATCCACAAGAGAAACTTAACAAGGAGTTAACTGTACATTAACAAGGACCGAACCATAACCTAATGACTGTGTGTTATTAAAAGTCGGCAGAACAACCGAGAGCACGATATGTAAATCAGAAGCCTTTCTCGCAAACGACTTCAAAGCCGCTACAATGAAAACCAGCCGTAAATAGAACAAAAGCATAAGACTTGCTCCAGGCGAAGTGAAGGCACAAACGGTTGTTGTTGATTCTTGTGGCGATAAGCTTACTTTAACATCACATCGGCCTATGTACATATAGCAGTGAAGTGGATTTAATCGGGCTAATTAAAATCCACTCAAGGCAAGAATGCAGCATCCACTATAAAAATCTGGAAGAGAACAACTCTCCACTCCAATTTATTCTGGAGCTGTGGTTGCACAAGGGGGGCTTGCTGGGAAGGGAGGGGGGTCGGCCGGGGCGGTCAATGGCTCTGGCTGGTAGTTTGGATGAGGGCTGTCAGATTTTGCAGCGTGCCATTTAACGGATGGGCGGCGGGCTGCTGCGAGAACGGGCCGGGACGCGGGAGGAGGTCCGTGTGCGTTACCTGTGGGGGGAATGATTCCCGGCGACATAAGGCCCGGCACCGAGTGCGGCATGATGTGAGGGTTCTCCGGCGATGTCACACTCTGGGTCCGTTTCGGAGGCCTCCCGGGTCTTGAGCTAAAACAGAAGTGAAGTGGCGGAAAGGGGGAGGTAGAGAGAGGGAAGAGGAGAAAGAAGGGGAGGGGTGAGAGACAGAGGTTGCCGTTAACATTCGGACCAGAACACAATTCCATTCCGAAGAGCTAACATGTACTGTAAATAAATTCCTTTTCAAGGACAGTTGCTTTCTGCTGCTCGACATAATAGACTTCCATAACTAATTAGATTACACAGTGAATTCATTTCCTTTATTGAAGATCAACCACTTTTTGATGCATAATTCATGGCCCGTACCTCGTTACCTGCCCTTCTGTATTAATATCCCTACACTATTTGAATTACCTCGTTTGCATATGCTAAAATCCGGCCATGCGGCTTTCAGCCTGGAAATTACATGTTAACTTGTTATAATTATTGCAGTCAGGCCACTATTGATTTATGAGACTTTTAAAAACCAAATATGTGTAGTTCTGGTAATGAATGATATTCTAAGGTTCTTCAGGAAATTAAAAGGCAACGGCAGCCTTAGGAAACGTTCTGCTTGCTTGATTTAATAGGAGTCATAGCTGGAAGCTGGTGTGACTGAGTGACTCAGACCTGTTGTGCGTTTATGATGGAAACTTTTATTACTTGAAATGAGTGACCAAGATCACACAATGATTAATGACACAACAAGCGCAAGTCCGACGGAGGGGGGGGGGAAATGCCCCTCCGAGCTGATTGTCAGATATTTTTCACACATTACTGTGTTCTGTGCATCCATGCATTTTTCCCTCTAATTTTGGCAAAAACGTAGGCCTTTACGGAAATATTTCTTCACAGATTGTGTCCCTAATAAATCGGTGTGCTTGTTACCAAGGGCGTTGCAGCCACTAGGGACATCTCCTTCAATTTTTACCAAAAACATCATTCCGTCTCAGCATTTTTTCTAACTAATTACATACCAAAACATTCACAGTATGACAAGTTGCTCAACTGATACACACAAACTTATTATGCAGAGTTGCTTCAATAACAGACCTTCCATAAATGCATCTATTTAAATGACATGGTTTAATATTTTAGAATTAACAATTAGATGAGAAATAATTGTTCCTGCTTTCAGTTGTTACCAGAGAAAAGCTCATTTTCAGGGCATTGTCTATATTTCACAGCACTTGCGTTACAATGGCATATCAGGACATGATTGAAAGAGGCCTTCATTAACTCAAGGTTTTGTTCCCTGCTTTTCCAGTGACTAAACAGGGCCTCATTTTCATGGTCAAAAGGAAAGCAGAAGAGTGCATTGACTACGACCCAAGGCCTTTTTAAAAGCTCACTTATTCATGTACCACCAAAGTCTGTCATGTGCATCAGTTTAGTCCATTTACAGACTGGGCAGATGAGCTGCGTTTCATTGCGTTTTATCATGTTTTATCCCTGACAGGCATGAAATTGAAACGGAAATTCTTTACTTCGCACACTAAAAACAGAAGAGGCCATAAACTCCATGCTCAGAGTGTTAGCCATGAGAAAGAGCAGCACTCGATACAGCCAGGCCTGGGGCCATTCACACTGGAAGGAGTTTGAACCGTATCAGTCTGTTCAGATGTGACAGAATCATTTCCACATCGCATCACGCAATGGAAATAGAGACATCATCTACTTCATACTTCATATAAATGTTCCACTAAGGGATTTCACTATGTTATTGCAGATTCCTCTTTGATATTCATTTTTGCAGCGCCCCCTCTGTTCATAATTGGCATTGGCAATTTGCTGTTTGATGAACTTTAGTTCTTTTAAGAGAATAATTTGCCCAGAAATGATTCTGTCACCTGTATAATTTTCTTTCACCCATAGAACATAAACAACTACCTCTAAGCAGAATGTTAAAGCTGCTCCTTCTCATACACTTGTGAATATGGAAAAGATCTGCACATTCAAATTTGGCAAGTTGCAACTTAAAAAACAATGACATCTGGCATTATTAGTGTAAAAACGGATGTAACATGCTGTATTTGAACATATATGACCCTGGATCACAAAACCAGTCAAGGGTCAATTTTTCAAAATCGAGATTTATGCATCATCTGAAAGCTGAAAAAAAGGGTTGATATGATAAGACACTATTTGACTGAAATACAACAGTTTGACCATCTGGAATCTGAGTGTGAAAAAAAAAAAAATTCTAAATATGGAGAAAATTGCCTTTACAGCTGTCCAAATGATGTTCTTGGCAACGCATATTACTAATAAAAAAATAAGTTTTGATATATTTATGGTAGGAAATTTACAAAATATCTTCATGGAACATCTTGACTTAATATCCTAATGATTTTTGGCATAAAAGAAAAATCGATAAATGGTTTTGTGGTCCAGGGTCACATATATGAATGTGACGATTAAATTACCATTTCAATTTCCATCTTTTTCTTACATAAATCTATGATTTCAGCTATTGAGTGTTCCACAGAAGAAGGGAAATCTTGGAACGTCATGAGGATGAGTAAAGGATAATACAATTTTAATTTTGGATGAACTATCTGTATTTAAATACAGCACTTTATTGAAGTTTGTCATAGGAGAGCTAAAGAGACCCCATCAAGAAACGATCACATGCCCGACCCACAGAACATCCTAAAATGAAATTCCTCCTCCTATAGAAACACCTCTTTGATCTTATGAGGGAGATTGCATGACAGTTTTGCTGTCATCACTTTCAATGTACTGAGCTGAATTATTTATGAAAGACCTCAATAGACGGCATGTGATGGTAAAAGCCTTCCTCCCTCCTCCCTCAACAATGCCAAAAGCAGAAAAAACTTGGACAAAAAAATGGACAAAATGTCACATCAACTTTAGCTCCAAGAAGAGCAGGGGATTGTGAACAAAGCAGACGTTTAGCCTCCGAGCTGTGGTGGGATCTGCTCACCGAGTGTTTACATCATATCTGACGAAGGTATAGAGTGGAAGAGGAGACAAAGAACGAAGGCTTTTTTATAAAGCTGTAGCAACTATATTTTAACTTAACATTAAATATTTAAAAAGACAGTTCAACCCAGAATGAAAATTCTGTCATTGTTTACTCACACTCAGGTTGGTCAAAATCTGTATGATTTACTTTCTCCTGCAGAACCAAAAAAGATATATGTGTGACCCTGGACCACAAAGCCAGGCATAATGGTAAGTTTTTTTAAATCAAGTTTTATACATTATCTGAAAGCAGTATAAATAAGCTTTCCATTGCTGCATGGTTTGTAAGGGATATTGTTAGGATAGATACAACTATTTGAAAATCTGGAATCTGGAAAATATTGAGGCCTTTAATTAAGCTTATAGCAATGCATATTACTAATCAAAGATTACGTTTTGATATATTTACGGTAGGAAAATATATACAAAATATCTTCATTGAACATAATCCTTACTTAAAATAAAATAATTTTGACCCATGCAATCTATTTGTGGCTGTTGCTACAAATATACTTGTGCTACTTAACACTGGTTTTGTGGTCCAGGGTCACAAAAAAAAGTTTGTCCTATTTTATTTGACAATAAAAATTGTGATGATCCAATTCACAAAAGCAATCTGAATGATTTGTTAATGAATCAGACTCATCCAGTTCTTGACTTAAAGTAATAATTTAATAATGAAGTAAATTTTATTCTGTTCAGTTACAGAACTAGCACCCAAGTCCTATAGAAACTTTTAGATGACTTCTATGGAGGTTTTGCCTCCTTTTGAAACTCGAAAGTTCTGGTTCCCATTAATTGTATAGAAAAGTATATTCTTGTTTTGTCTTCCAAATCGAGAAAAAATAAAGTCATACAGGTTTGGAAGGACATAAGGGGGAATGACGACAATTAAAATTTTTGGCTGAACTATCCTGTTATTAAGCATCTTACCTTTTTTTTCTCTCTATGGCTTGTTTTTAATTTATGACTGCACGATAGTGTTCCCAAAAAAAAAAGTTGGAAACAAAGCTGAATAACATCAAGTGTTTGAAACTGAAATCCCCATCATGCGACAGCACAGAAGGTTTTCACTTAAAACAGGACGGCCTGTGCTCATATGTTCAAGAGGACACTGCAGTCATTTAGCTGAGATATGCATGAGCATTCTCTGCTGTTTGTCGCTTCTGTAAACAGCGATTATGGGGCCACTGAGGACGAAGGGAGAACAAGAGCTGGACCTTCACAAAAGAACGAGTACAATTTGTCATGTGCTGGATGCTAAGTCCTTAAATAGCCCGGCACAAAAAGTCCTCAAAAGTAGGCTATTAGAGCACAACAATGGTTCATGAGATCCACTTGTGTCTGAGATATGCCCTGTCCACTCCACTACTGGATGTCACCACTACCAAACATAGTTACATCCTTTTTCCCTTCCTTTTTCGTTTCTTTTTTCTAACTCTGGGATATGTTTCCACACAATAGGAGAAGCAAGGCTATGCGTGACGTTTTGCTGAGCACGGTGCTGACAAACTCAAATAAACAAGATTTTCACCCCTAGAGGGAGAACGCAATGTTTGCTTGCATTTATTTATTAGATAAAGCTGAGTGGTTTGTATTACTCAAAAGGTAAACATTTGAAATTAGCTGCAAAATGCAATGCAGATACAGCCAAACAGTTATTAAGGAAGAGGGTTACAGTTACAGGGTGCAAATTATAAGGGGGTTTGACACCCCAAATTAAGGTTGGACCAAAGAAGTCGGGTAAAAGGTTTAGAAGTTCTGATAAATTCTTAAACTAAACAGCTTTAGTTCTACATATTACATAAAGTACATTCAAATACATCTACTCTATGTTGAGGGACGAAATGTTAATTTGCACTTTTTCTTGTGGTACCAAATAAATTAGGAACAGGTTAGATATAAACCTCACTGTACATCATGGGCTGTATATTACACTGGTTGTTACAAAAT
This sequence comes from Cirrhinus molitorella, assembly GCA_033026305.1. NCBI lineage: Eukaryota > Metazoa > Chordata > Actinopteri > Cypriniformes > Cyprinidae > Cirrhinus > Cirrhinus molitorella. The sequence continues at coordinate 18,650,407 of CM065122.1, forward strand.
GTAAGGAAATCCCTGTTAACTGCTACACTTCTCACTAATGGTTGGAGAACTTTTAGAACTATTAATAACACACAACTAATTCATTATCTGTGCAAATAAACCAACTGTAAATGAGCTTTAACAGAAACTAGAGATGCCAAAGGCAAACACAAAGAGAACAAAATACTGTTGCAGGCAGGTCAGCTCACTCTTCACATTGTGTACCAAGGAAACACTGTATTGCCATTGTTCCATAAGCGCCACCTGCTGTCAGAGAATGAATTTGTGTCTCATTCACTGATCTATAATAGAGAGCTGGATTGCTCATGACGTCATAAAAGTGAAGTCACCACACCGCCATATTAGTATTCCCTAGTATTCGCATACAGTCTATTGAATGAATAGGAAATGATACGATTTTAATGTGAAAACATCACATAACAATTCAGCGTTTTTATATCTGAAGTCTCACTGTACATTTTCACAATGCAAACGTCCTAAGCATGTAAACGGTTGTTTGGTTAATGTCAGGAATTCCCACTGCTTATTTAAAATTTACATTCATATAGTCATTACAGTTACGTACATCAGGAGAATAAGAAAGACACTGATCGTTCAACATATGAAATCTCAATGGTGCTCTCTGCCGGTAGGGAGTAGTAAGATGGCGGATTGAACACTTCCGGGGGCTTCACTGCCTAACGGCAGTTTAGAACACAATAAGCGATCCAGTCATTATATAGATCATTGGTCTCATTCAGTCCATCTGCTGTTTTCGTTTTTTGCAGTAATGCTTTATGTTTAATTTTCACAAAGCTCTGGTCAGACTACTCTGATTTTGCTTTAAATTTGATCTAATTTACATCAAAAACTGGTCATGCTACATGTTACATACGTGATTAAAATGCAGTGGTTCTGCAACTGTTCAATGCATTCTGATTCATATAAAGGCACAGTCAGATGGGGAAAAAATTGATATACCATTAAACAGCCAGAATCCTAAAAAAAAAAAACAGTGATACAGATTTTTTGTTAAACTGCCCAGCACTAAATTCCACCAGTGGAAGAAAACATGAATGAGTAAAATTCAGCACGGTCAACCTCTAAAATTCTGCTCCATTGCATTTGCTTGTCAGCAAAACATCAAAATAGTCTCCCAGAATTCCCTCTTTATTTCTGATTCCTTAGTTGATAACAGATCCTGTCTCCCAACTTAGGAACATTTATAGACAGCACTTGCCTGAGGCCAGAATGTGGCAAATTTGTAACAAATGTAGGAATTCTCCTTTTGTTTTGCATTCATGGCGAAACGAAAATAAGAGTGAACTTTCCCTGAACCATGCTTCCTTTAATGGACTTGGTTCATGTTGACCCGTGAGTTCACACTGGAACATGATCTCCTCCGTCTTACCACACTGAGAAAGCAATCAGATTAAACTCACAAAATTCCAAAACACTTCCTCAATACAAAAGTCAGCAAATAACGGAATTCACCCTCCCTTGTGTTGTTCCTTAATATCTGTTAGGAAACTAAATTAATTTAAAAAATAAATCACGATAAGTATTGTGTTAAATACCAACAGCCTGATATAATAAATAAAAAAATCTCTTGAAAATGTTTAAATACTCTTAAAACTACAAATAAAGTAAAACAGATCACTAAAATACTAACAATATTTTTAAAAAGACTTCTACAGCAAGCATTAATACTCCAAAATTGCAATTATTTCTCTCAAACTCATATCTTTGTATTTATAACTCCTTCAATATTTGCAGTATAATATGTATTATTCCGTAATAAAATCTATTAAACTAATCTGTATACAGTCAGTTTGAGTTTCTTATCATAGGTTTAAAATCCAGTATTTCATTTTACATTAATAATGTTTACTAAACACAAATCTGAGAAGTACACAAAGAATATATTTGATCAGTATTTTTCTGACAGGTTTGTGGACCTCTGGACCTAATGGAGACACATTTCGGTGCCAGCTGATGAAACGTTATCCTGGAGTCAATACATGTCTCGCTCAGGTTTACAGAAAGAACATTCCGTTTTGATTCGCCTCAAATGGAGCAATTAACCTTTCCCATCTTCCTTTTGTTTGTCATTGGGGAAGGTAAAGATGAAGATATTTATTCCATTTACTCGCAGTCAACCAAAACAAGCGGACGAATCACAGCATCTCTCCTTCTGTAAATACAGACTCCTCCAGAAGCCCGCCAATCAGGCCTTATAAAATATTAACCCAATGTCATTGCCCTTTTCAAATCTTTCACCTAGAATTCCCTAATTGTTCCCTTTCTTTATCTCGCTGAAGCAAAGTGTAAATAAATTAACAAAATAGCTTTTATCAGCCTGAATAACCTTTTAACTGAAGGATTATCACTGGTTTATTTTTCATTTCTTTTCGTGCGATAGCAGCACATGCCTCATTGATTACTTTGCTGAGGTGGTGGCCAGCAGAGAAAACAAGGGCCTGATAACAAACCGAGGTCTCCGCACTAACAATAACACACTACGCTCAGATTAGGCCTCCTGACTTTGCAGCTTTACTCGGCTTGATTAGATGGAATGCTGGCAGGTAAAGCTCCTCCATTTTACTATGCAATCTTTGTGTGGACTGACTGTAAGATCGAAGCATATAACTCTGGCCGATTGATCATAGTTAGAAAGATATTCAATTCAACTGACTGTACATTGAAAGAACACACTTGAAACTGAAACATGAAACCAGGCCAATGCATTAGACTGGATAATCTGAATTGATGGGTTCCAAAGATAGTGGAATGATTGCAAATGTTGTCTGAAAGACTTTTAAGGGATAGATCACTTAAACACAAACATTCTTTAAATATTTTCTTGTGATCAAATCACTACAAAACAAAAGCATAAACATAAAGACAAAAAAAGCTAATCAAACAAACAACAAGCAAGCATAAACGTGGAACAAACAATATTTTAAGACAGTTCTTTTCTTTGAAATGGCTGATCAGATTGGCAAATTAGACTTATCCCGCTCTTCGATTCAACTCACTGATTCAATAGTTCTCAAGTTAGTTCAACAGTAGCCAAGTTTGCATTACCCTTCTAATTGCGCAAACTCCAATTGCGAATTGAAAACAGGCTTAACTGAAACATATATATTTTGAAAAAACTCCCATATATCGCAAAAAGCGATACGTTTGCATGACAGTTCGAAAAACGATTTTTTTTTTTCACATTTACAGGTCATCTGACGTACGTAAATGTCACATGATCATTCTTTTATGTACTATAACCTCCAAGAAACACCTCATACATAGTCGCTCTCAAGTATAAGGTGCTTTCCTTGACTTTAATAGTTGGATAACCCCTTATTTACACTGCATTATGGCTTCGACATGGCAACTGGAAGGAGCTCTCTGCACTGCTTTGCTAAAGATACACGCATACATCTCTTTCAATTAAAAATGATGGCTAGTGTGGTGGGTGCGATATACCTAAACCTACCCTGAGTCATTGCCATAACAGGGATCCATTAACCAATGTTAGACGACTAGTGCTCTCAACCGATTAATCGCGATTAATCATATCCAAAATAAAAGTTTATGTTTACATACTATATGTGTGTTTACTTTGTATATTTATTATGTACATATAAATACACACACATACATGTATATATTAAAACAAAATATTTATATGTATAGAAATTTATACCTGTATACAACTTAGATTATAAATAAATATAAGTATTTTAGATATAAATCTAAAATATTTTTCCTTAATATATACATGCATGTGTGTATTTATATATACATAATGAATATACACAGTACACAAATATATAGTATGTAAACATAAACTTTTATTTTGGATGCGATTAATCGCGATTAATCGTTTGACAGCACTAGTCGTATAACATTGGTTAATGGATCCCTGTTAATTTTATAAAATATCGCAAAAGTTTTGCGCAAATCTGTAATGGAAACCAGTGAAAATTACTAATTTTTGGTCTGTTTATCAGATAAAGATATCAAATGGCTTTAGAAGACATGGAATATGAAAATGGGAATTGCTAAAAGCAATTTGGTGGGGGTTTTTTTTGGTGCAATTTTTGGAACTTGACATGTACAACCTTATGTACTGTCTACGGAATCTACAGAATGTTCAAAGACTTTTACTGCTTTTTTTAAAAAAGCTCGGGACCACCATGGACATGCTATGGCCGTGCTCGCATTACAAATACGAAACATTAACATTCTCGCCTTTGCAAACCACTAAACACCTCTTTTATTCTGTACACAGACCACCAGCATCAGCTTAAACTTCTCTAGAAGTTTTCAACAAGGGTCGTAGGGAAGCAAAATCTGCAACGATACCTGATATATAGCAACATGAGTGGCTGTCTCAGTCACTTACACCTGCACATGAATGGAACGCTAACAGAAGAGGTCAGCCAGAGCGCCGCGATGGCCCGTTCCACAGGCGCTCCTGCATTAATCAGCACTGCCTCAGATCTCCATTTTATCTCTCCCTTTATTTGCATTGAACTGTTGTTGCTTTATCGCCACCAGCTCTCTCTCTCCCTCTCACACCTGTCACCCTCAGCCAGGTAGACGCCTTATCAGATCAACATAGATGGATTATGTGTGAGCACTTCATATAAAGCGTTTTATAAGCAGGAACAGCTGCATCCGCTGGTAAACGGTGAACTTTTGTGAGGAACAATATATTAGATCAAATGCACACAATCAAAGAGAGCAGCTACCCTCAGTGGCTTACAAACTAGTGGCCCTCTGCCCCCACCAGACGTGTTTTTTTGCCCAATCCTTCAACAGTTCCACGCCGGGCGTAACATTTGGAGATACAGAGAGCGTCCAGGTTATAAAAGTGGCCTTCCTGCTGCTTTTGTACACTGCATGGTCTGATTAAAGAGCCACTGGGCAGGGCCATCAGATTGTGCCGCTGCAAAGGAACTCACAACCCAGTCATGTTCCTTCCTTGAGCTTTATTTATGTGGCTGTGGCCTCATGTATATGCAGAACAACTGGTCATAAAACATATGAAAATGTGTGTGAACCTTTTGAACTGTCTGGGTCACACGATTTGGCCAACATCTCCAATCTTGTGTTATCTGCAGGTTGTCTGATTTCAGTAAGCTTTTTAAGAACTCAGTAGGATGGGGATTCACATATTTTTCCCAAACAAAAATGTAAGTCTGCTGAATTTGTTTGTTTAAGCATAATGTGTTTGTCTATTTTTCTGACTAAATTGTTGTAGTTTGCAAAAACGTTTTTGGTCAAGGATGTTATTTAAGATTTTTTAGTAACACTTTATAATAACTGCACACTATAAACCATTAGTTAAGCATTAGTAAATAGTCAATTTATAATTTATAAAACATTGTCCCTAAATTAATAGACAGTAGCAAGCAGTTTATTTGTGTAATATTTGTGTTTAATAATTGTATTTTCATAACTAATTAATGATCAATTCAACATTTCTAAGTTAAGTATTATATTATTAACAAACCAGTTATTTAGGCGTTGTCAGTGGTTTATAAGGTCATTTCGAAAGTGTAAGTAAATGATTAATAAACTTTTTAAAAGTACATTTATACATATTGTTTAGACATGTAATAGTGCGTTAATAAATGCTTTATTAACACATTTGTCTCCTGTAATTAATGATTAATTCAGGTAGTTCTAAAACATTTAGTAGTTGCTAGTTAACTATTTTTGTGAGCTCATGGTAAGGACTATAAAAGCTTTTACAAAGCAGATTTAAATGCTCAAGTATCTTCTAAACAAAAAAAGGAAAAACACAACATAGAGATATTTGAAGGTGTAAAAAAAATGAAACTGTACAACTGCACACTAGATATAAAATGAACAATACACATCTGCAATATCGTATAAAATAAAAAAGAAACTAAATAAACAACAAAATTAAAGAAAGAGCAAGAAAGTAAATATAGGCAACAAAATAAACAACGAAAGTAACAAAAATCCAACAAAACGAAGAACTGAACCTTGAAGTAGTCTTCACATTAGATGAGCTCACAAAAATAGTTTTATAACCACCTTAATTAATAATGAATTACAGTAAGAATATGTGTTAATAAAGCATTTATTAACACACTGAGTAACTATAAAGATGTATAAATACATCTGAATAGTTTAGTAATCATTTACTTACTCTATTAATACATTTACATTACTGATGACAACTAAGTAACTGGTTTGTAAATAATGTAATACTTAATTTAGAAAAGATAAATTCATCTTAAATTTTTCCCCACTGTAAAATTCATGCTTTTTTCCTGTAAATAGCATTTTTCCCTGCAGATTGCAACTGTAAATATAACACCGTTTGAGATAAGTTCAGATTGGTAGGGAGATCTTAGAGGGAAAAAAGATCTGAAAGCAAGATAAACTGCTGATTATTTTAATGCATCATTAATGACAAAAAGCCGATTTCTTAATTGCATACTATAATTGTGAAGCTTAAAATTGTTTTGTATCAGTACTATTAGCACTAATAAGGAGCAGCAAGCCTGTACATCCTGGGAACTGATGTAGAATGCCTAATTGGTTGACTTTTCCGTGCCTAATGGACGATTCTCTTAATTAAAAAGACACTGCAGAAAATGTTATAGATCAGATACGGCGGAGAGAGGGAAAAGAGTAAATGCAGTTAATCAAATGTATTAAAATGAACAGTTCCAGGAAAGTTAAAACGAGATGGCTAGATATGATTTCCATCGCAATATTTATTAATTTCAGTCCCTTTGGTTAACAAAACAGAGCTGCGCTTATCTTCAGAACGGTGAGGAAATGCTCTCAGTGATCTCCCTTTACCATGCAGAACTGCGACGCATATGAAACAAGTCTTCAAAACAAGGCTTTAAAAACTTACTAGTCAGGGTGCCTTTGAGGATATTTAATTAAAATCTAATCCTGCATTCATTAAGGCTCACATAAATTAAGCTGTCATTCATAAGATTTATGGATTCTCATTTGCATATTGCATACAATTCATCAATTACTCAAGTATGAAAGGAGCACATTTCCCTTGGAGCTGCCTGCTGCCCTGCCAGCATTTGAAATGAGAGAAAGAGCGATACTGTCAGGCATTCGAAACAAACTTTCCCCACAATGTCTGCCTCTTGATTAATCTAATTTCCAAGGCATCCTTTTACAAGATTGTACACAGTCCAGCTGCAGTTTTCAATTATATGTCCTGTCCTCACCACTAACTTTGAATGGGAGATAGATGTAACGCAGGGCAAGTATCCAACCCCGGTCTCCTCCGCATCACATGCCTGTTTACTCCGATCTTCGTAAATTAAAAAAAAAGAGAGAGAGAGGAAGAGAGAGGTGTTTTAGAGGCACAGATGGGAGGGAGGGAGAAGGGGGAAATGCCGTAATTTTATTTGGTGGGATGTCAGACGAACGGTTCGGAGTGTAATAATAGCATATTTCCTGTCACATTTACATCCGCCGTGCTTTCTGACAGAGGGAGGTTTCGTCTAACGCATTAAACGACTCCCTATTCGAAGAGGCGCTCGGCCGCTGTAGGAGAACGCCAGCGTGGAGGAAGTGCTTAAACCGAGCCGAGCGTGAATACTTCTAAGATAAAAGGTCAGGCGAAAACAAACAGATGACTTGCGAGGATGAATAGAATTAATTGAGTCATTAATATGCATGGCTAATAAAGCTCGAAAAAATTCTACGTGGAGAACGAAATCATTGTCGACTATTCTCTCTTAATGGCCCATATTTTCAGCTCGAAGGGATCTGGGACGTGTACGTATCAATCTCGGAGAGGAGGAGGAGGAGGGGGGCGCGTTTGACGAACAGGTTGGGATAACCTCAGCGCCGATTGTTAAAGTCAGACAAAGCAAACAAAGCGAACTTGTTCTAGTGAGGATATTAATTCCCAATTAATCCCAAATTCTGGCAGAGGAACAGACCAGTGCAGCAAGTGAAAGTCATCTTGAAGGGTACTTAATTGGTTCCCAATAGTAAAAAGAGCTTGATAACAGAGATCAAGCCGCAGTTTATTAATCCTTCCCATTGTCTTATGAAATTGTCGGCGAAAGTAACTTCAGATAGAGCCAATAGTTAAGCCTTTAATGTGCTTTTAATATTAACAAGAGGAAGCAATTAAGAGGCCACAAAACAATAGGCACTCAGACTGATGCATATTAATTCGGCAAATATGATTTCAGAATCAATACGATTAAGGCAGCGTGCCACACGAAGACGCTTGCCTACACACACACTAACAAATCTAGAGGCTTTTGTTTTCTTTAACAGGGAACATTTGTCCCACATTACATAAACATCCATGTTTTGCATTACACGCATTTAAATGAGCAAACGACACTGTATTTCTGTTCATTCTTTGACATTTCCGTCGCCCACTGACTTTCCAAAGTCATTAATTCAGTCGGCCGCAACTAAAACAGGCCACGATGATAATTATAACGTGAGCAAATATCCGATATTGAGCAAGACGTAGGATGTGAGGTCTGTATCCTCTCAGGGACAAACAAACTTAACGTCAGGACTAAACAGGAAGTCCTTAATGATTAACATTAATTGGACTGTGGAATCGGAATCCTGTGTGAAACATTAAACAAAAATTATCCACTGTTTATACTCTTTCTGCTTTCTTAATAATTAATGAAATGTAAATATTCCAGGGAGTCCAGAAGTGATCTGTGGTGGGAGAGGAAGAGCTATGTTTACACAACGGCACAGCGAGTCTGCGTGGCAAAGACGGGGGTTGCGATCCGCCCCGTCCTCCTCCTCCTTCTTCTGCGCTTTTAGATACTGTTTATGCAGAACGAATCATCCTCTGTGACTCCTGGATCCTGATCAATTCCATTTGAATTGCAGTTTACTGTGAAAACACAACAATTGACCCCCACAAAAACAAAATCCTTCGATTTGTCCCTGCTAAGGCCCGGCTGCTAAACGCATGTCAGCCGCATTCGTCTGTGTCTCTTTGATCCTTCAGGACGAATCACCGACTGCGTGCGGAGAGCAAACAACCAGAACCTTTTAAGACAGTTGGAGGGAAAAGCGCCCCACCCAGTCAGGAGACAAATCGAATGTGGCACGTACAAGTTTACTTTCATCCTCGCTGTCTGATTGCCATCAACTGCCAAATGTGGCGTAATGGCAGCGAGGCAAGGCCCGTGTCGTTAAACCCACAGAATGACAATTACTTCAGACAAGCTTTATCAGGGCCTGTGACCCAGCCTCCACAATGCTAACTAAATCACTCGCTTTATTCCTGGAAGCTCCCGATTCCATTAAAAAGCTTCATGAGGAGGTAAGAAAAGTCCATTTAGGCTCAGCGTGAGAGCAAATAGTCCGACTCAGCACATCGTGCGAAGTCTTCACACCACTTGATGATGTAATTCTTAATGCATGGCCCTGGTCCACATAAATCTTAAGCGAGACATCACCTGAGATTTTTTCCGTCCCTCTCTGCTATCTCTCTCTCTCTCTGTTTTATGATGAATTGTTTGCAACATCTCTGCGACTAAAGCCTTCAACCTCTTCAAACCGCTGCCTCTAATAACTCGTCGCTACAGGAGGGGGGGTGGGGAGGGGGCATGACAGAATGATGAATATCACAACAGACAGCTCCAATATGGTACAATTTTAGCAGATCAATATCGCACTGCAATATAAGAAAAAGCAGCAGATATTAGTCTACACAGTGTATTACAGATGAGGAACATCTATGCTCTCTACTCTCGTGCCAGGCCCTCACAGATATTTCACGCACGTCTCGTACTCTGCGCCTCACATATTCACGGACGTCCGTGGAAACTAATCACTTTGTGGGTCGAACGGGCATCTGCTTAGAATTAGCACGATGCGCTAACGTTTTAAGTGACTTCCGTGGACAAGGTTACTTAAACAGAAATAAACTATGGCAAGGTGCTAGGGTCCAATTATTCACGAGTGCAGAAGTATCTCTCACAGGCTGATAATGGCTTTAAAGAATAATGCTGTACGGATACTGTTGCATTATTAGCTACTACAAAGAAGACTATGAAGGTCTATGGTTATTTTTGAGAATGAGGCCCATGTTAGCACTTGGCTAATTCGGATCTCTTCTGTGATTGTTTTGAATGGATGCACAGCCTTTGACAGCCTTTGACATCAATAAGCCTATTTATTTTGCTATTGCTATCCAAGGTTGTGCACCATTGCTCATTTGAACTGAGTAAACAGGATGCATAATCGCAATTCACATTTGAACATGAAGTAGAATTCAAATGAACTGAAATTGAAAGTTTGAGTGTTTTTTAAACTAGAATGAGAAAGCTTGTGAAGATTTTTTGACAGGCCTTACAAATAGAATGACAGACAGATACGATAGATAGAACGATAGAACGATAGATGATAAATGACCCAGTCTTTCAGCGGTGATCTACAATCAATAATTAGGTACTAATCCATAATTCATGTTTAAACACCAATCACTTTTACTCTGAGGGACATTTGTCCAGTTAAACCTCTTTCTTGTTCAGTTTAGAAAAAATAAACCACACTGAAGATATCATATAAATAATAAAAAAAATATGACAAACGATTTCCTCACTCATTATTCTTCTCAGCAGCACCACATACAAGGATTCGTAAAATTCACAACAGCATGGGTTCCATTCTAACTAGACACCACTGACCATATTGCAACGGACTGTCTCGCTCTCACTCCCATCAGCAAGACAAGTAAAGATGGTCTGGGGGCAAAAGAGGGGGATTGCAAATGTTCATAATGCATAATATCTTCTCTCACCGGGGAGCAGCCGAGGGGCCCCTTAGCTGTCACCGGCAATAGGGCCCAGCCATTGTGAAAGCTCAAGGTTCGTTAAATACTATTAATGGAACACAGTATCCGTTGTGCGCCGAAACTTGTCAGCATTTCATTAGAGACTGATAAACATATAATAGAGAAGTGTCAAGCCCAGAGTGGAGCGTGTGACAGGCCGGCGGGGGAAGGATTTGGAGGATTTCACTGCTGCGATCATTCATTCCCATGATCCACTGCTGACTGACAGAATGATCTCGGCCAGCCCGGGACATTACTGGGAGGAACCAGACCTAGACTGTCTGAAGTGGGGCTCAAACCACAAATACAAAGTTGTGCATCAGACAATATCTGTCATATTGCCTTTATTTTAGCATCAGGGTTTGATCAGAGGGAGTACTGAACTTAATTTGTGGTCCAGATGGATTTGAGAAAAACCTACAGCAGCTTTGGGATGGTGGGGTCAAATGGAGTGAATACAGCTAATCATTTGAGCTTTCAAATCATTTATTTCAATTCTGCAGCTATTTAGTATTATTCAGAAATATTCTATATAGAGTTATTTTTTATTATTCACCAAGAAATACACCCTACTTACAACTCAATTTGCAAGCTCGTCTAATCGCTCCAAGATCACTGTTTTACCACAAATTGAGTTGTAAAACGTGGGACTTTTGTACCCTGTGCTGATGTTTAACGCCGAACAAGACACTTGAGCCTTTTACACCATCAGCAATCGGTCACCAATGCTGTTAATCAGTTAATCTATTCTTTTTCCCCGTCTTGCGAGAAATATGTAAAGAAAGATAATTAAAAACGTGTTAGGTGAAAGTCCAGCAGCCTTGCTCCGAGTGTATGTTCTCACAATGCACGCTTTGTTCGTCTTATTAACCTTCTCGCTACTCAGCGTGCCTATAAATGAAATCTTTAGCCCTTTACATGTGAAATTAAAACTGCAGTCCCCTGAGCACTTTTAATTATTCCTCTCCTGAAAAACTTCCACTTTTGTCAGCCCGCTTTATTAGCAAAGCAGCCAACTCCCACTCTCTCTCTCTCTTTCTCTCTCTCTCCGCAAGTCTGTCATGGTTCACTCCTTTGAATCTCTCTCCTTTTTTCCCTCTTTTCTTCCAGCAGGCCTGTTAAATTCTCACCTTGTGCTGCCCTTGTCATCAACCCGATGAAGCACAAAGCTAGGCAGCGAGGGAGTGTTTACTCATTTCCCCAGCACATTATCTATCACATTAATCACAGGCCCGGACCTTCTGGACACAGCGGTCTCCTGCTCTGCCCTGGACTCTCATCAAACCTGACCATCCCTCTCAGTGCACTACACACACTAAACAGCAGCGCCGCACGCCAGTAAGAGCGGCTGTCTCTTTATACAGCAGATAATGTTAAGAAGATAGATAAGAGTCAAATGCCCATGTTTCTCCTTATCGGTTAATAATCAGGGAAAAACACAAGCTGCTTGACATAAATATGCATGATAAATGAAGTCAGTGTATCCAATTAACTAAAATTAATTGCATGTAAATTGCATCTGTAAAGTTTTCCTTTTTTTCTTTTTTTTTTTTTAAACAGCACTCTTCGCATATGCCTGATGACTGTTCACAGCATTTTTGTCTATGGTTAAACGTCTCTTGAAGACAACTACTTTTGAAAAATGTCAGTGAAAGTCAATGGGGTCCAATCAAAGTTGTTTTGGACCCCACTGACTTCACTGTATGGACAAAATTCAAAATATCTTCTTTTTTGTTTGTGTCCACAAAAGAAAGAAAGTCATACAGTAATGAGTAAATGATGACAGAATTTTCATTCCTGTTCAAACTATCCATTTAAAGATTAAAAGTTATAATCTGAGTCCAAAAGAACAATATCCTGTTCTTTTGGACGCATCCGCGTCTGGCAGCCGCACTGTCCAAACAGATAAACAAATGTGCCCTCTTATTGAACTGCTCCGATTTGAACATTTCCTTTGAAACTGATGTGTTCCAGGCTCTTCTAATAATGGCTGCGGACGCAGAGTGTGAGGCCCTGAAACAAGAGCTCTTTAAAACGAGGAAGAGGATGTTTTAAGAGACGGTTAGCCACAGGCAAGGAGTCGGCCAGGAACTTGTTTGCGAAATACATGGCGTCGCAGGTTCTAATGAGGTTATGGTCAACAGCAACATTATTATAAATGATCTGGCTCTTTCTCTCAAGTCCTTGTGCAATTAACGTTTTCGACCGGCTCGAAGCCAAAGGCCCGGCTACATCTGAAATTCAAATAAATGAGCAATGTAAATAGTTTAGAGAGCGAGTTTAGCCACTGAACAATGGCCTGTTATGAGACACAAACGACCAGAGAAAAAAGGGACACACTGGTGTGGGGATGGAAACAGTAGGGGGTGAGATGAGCCAACACAATGTGGCCCTTCTCCTAAAGCAACTTGTTATCAGGCAGAACGCAGAGGCTCTTTCAATCTGCATTTAAATACATTTCATTCCAGCCGCTCATTTGCATTAATTTCTCCCATTATATTTGGAAATGGCCAAATGTCTAGCTGACACAATGTGGGAGCCCATCACCACAGAGAGAAGCCCCACACCTGATGCCAATTTAGGACTCCTGGATCTTTTCAGCGCTCTGGCCCGATCTGACAACTCTGGTTCTTTGCAGTCCAGGGGACTTTTCAATTGGATTTGCTTGCGGTGACAAAACTGTTTCGCGCTCATCCGAGAGGTTTTTCTTTTCCCCCCTTTCTCTCCCCCTCTCGCGCTCCTTCTCTCTCCGTGAGACCGGGCGTCTATTTGGGTGCCATGGGAAAACCGGTGCCGAATGATTCTCAGTGGCTTCTGATTTCCACTATTTGTTCAGCATTAGGGCCACTTATCTCTCAAAGAAAAAGCAACATGTGGAGAGAGAGAGTGACAGAGCGAAATACAGCCTCGCTAACAGGACCATTGTGCGCTAAGGATCGGCATTCAAACACGAGGGGCCCTCGTTCTCGCTCGCGCTCTCTCGGTCGCTTTCACACAGACTCGGTTTTTGCTGCAGTCAATTACCACTGCTAATCCTACCCGCAATAGGGAGTAAATATTTCATTACTTTTTCAAATAAACACTCGGTGTGCACCACTGAAGTGTCATCCACAAAGTGGAGAGAGACGACTGACGGCCACTTCTGCTCGAAAATCAAAAAAACTTTGTGTCTGAGTGGGCTTTTTGTTCCTACAGCAAACAAAACAGAAGAGAAACGAGCGACACTCAACCCTAAAAACATTTTAGCTGATAAAAAAGGGAGAATTTTTCAAGCAGGTTTTTCATGGGGACTGAGTGCCTTCGGACTGTTTTCTTTTCCCCGCTAAACCAAACAGTAAGAGCGGCTCAGTCAAAAAAACTCCATAGACACCGTGTCATTCCCATCGGCCAATAAAGCCTGAGCTGTCTTGGAGGAATTAGCGGCCTGACTAAAAACACAAGGGGGGGAAATGACAGAGGGATCCTGGCGCTTGGTGCTCATTAATCACTGCAGCGTCTTTGACCTTTCATTTGCCAAGGGCGCTGAGGGAGGAGGAGGCGGGTGGCCGGGGCAGAGGAGGGAGAGAGACTGAAAGAAAGAGACAGAAAAATAAAAAAAAGAGAATGACAATAGTCTAGAAGATGCCACAACACATTTTCAATGAAGAGTGAAATTAAACAGCTTCACGGGTTGCTAAAAGAATCAGGGTAATGACATATATGCGACAGCAGAGATCATGGGATTCTATGGACAGAAATTTTCACAGAAAGGGAAAAGTGGCATGGGGATATATGGGGAAAAGGAATATTTTTAACTTTTAAAAGTCATGAGATGAACACAACAGCAGTCAGAGAATGCAACAGAGGCACAGGGCCCGGGACCGCTGCGCCGTCGGGCCGGGGGTGGGAGGTACATGTTGATTTAAAGTGCAAGATAATGAGACACACGGGCAGACACGAGCTGCAGCTGGAATGACAGCGAGTGCACTGCTCCAGAAATAAATGTTTTCACTTAAGCTAACATGTGTTAGGATTCACTACCAAAAGCCTTTTTACCTAAGCGTGTAAAAGCCTGTGAGCACAAGCATTCCATTAGTGTCACAGTCAAAGGCCGAGCCGTCCCGCGAAAGCTCATTTATATCAAGGCTGAGGTCATTCTCTCCATATGAGAGGGAGTCGGACGGGCCATATGGCTGACACTCAATCAAAGAAGTTACTTAGCGTGGGTACACGTTGTGTTCATTAACACTAAGCTATTGAAACAAAGTACAAAGTAAAGAAATTAACCAAAGTTATCACTTTAAAACCCAAGCAATTGCTGTAATTAAAACTTTCAGAGTATTAGACTAGCAAACATTGGATTAATATTGTTGCTTGTGACAAATACATATATAGCTTTATTTTTAACCCTAATTGCAGTTCAAGGTTAATTTAATCAGCCCATTTCTACCTCTGAAGTGCTTGCTCCAATTTAATTGCCTATTTTTATTGCTTCAGCGAGGTTTTAATTGAAACCAATAGGGATCTAACAACAACTGTGACATGTTGGTGTCTGGGGGAAAGCTATAAATATGTGAGAAAAATATGTGCATTATTAATGTGATTTCTTAATGCATTATTACAGAGAGCTGGGCAGGATTTCTTTATTTTTATAGTCAGGCAAACAAATTATAATTAGCCGCCACTTTAAATGCAAACTCGCTAAGAAAGTACAACTAAATATGGTTAAATGACACCTCGTCGCAATGCCACACCTGATCAGCCGAACGGCAAACCTCAAGCAATAAGGTGATTTATTGGGTTATTCTTGCATGCACTGAAGCGATCAATTGTAATGGCACCGTGTCAGAGTCTTTCTTAACAATGAAAGGCATTATGTATTCGAAAATGAAAAAAGGATCGCATGACTATTGACCCAGCAGTGAACGTCATCACAAGTCCTTGGTATCAAATTCTGCATAGCAGCTTTGGCAATTGACACTATTGATTGCTGCATGGTAAGCATTATTGTTGGATCTCAAGCTGTAGCGTTGTGAGGAGCACTTTGTATTCCTGCAAACCCAATAGAGATTTCCATAAATCAGTTGTTCAAGGATTCTTGTTTGAGGGCTGCACATTGCATTCAAGGAAAATTTACACCGAAAGTACCTTAGTTCACCCATTTATTCACCAAACCTGTTTTATATTACACATTTTGAACATTGGACCCCACAGACTTTCAGAAAGAAAGTCAGACAGGTTTGGACATGAGGGGGAGTAAATGATGACAGAATGTTCATTTTTGGGTGAACTATACAATTAAATATCATCTCTTTTTTACGTTTTACAGAGAAAAGCATAATCGCATGCTCCTATTACAGCGCAGAGGATCCAGGGCCCTGTAGCTAGAGTGGAAAACACCAGCAACTCAAGCCTGACATCTGTATAAAAACAAAAATAATCTGCTGTCAGCAGAATGTTCAATGACTTCTATCACGCCGGTGCCGAGAAAGTCTAGCGGCTGCAAGGATCGGCTGTTATGCCGGGTTCAGTGGATCGGAATGCATGCTAATTAGCATCAAAAATGTGTGTCACCGCCTCATATCTTCACCAGGAACACGCCAAAAGGTTCCCTCAAAACCACAGATTAATAAAGTCTGTCGGAACGCGTAACGCCGTGTCAACAAAAACACACACGTTTCATTACGCAGGTCACGGGAGGTTGTGTTTTAATGTCACGGTTAAATTTTTACAGCGTATGTCTTAGTCAATCGAGAGAGGCTGAAAAAGCCAGATAAATATTTTACTTGCAGTACACCTCTGCATTATTGATGTAATTGTAATCACAGGCGTGAATACAGTAGGCGAGCGCGGGCTTTGACGCGCCGTGGCGAATACACCTAAAACGAGGGCTTGTGTTACAGTGGAAATTCACACAGCGCATTGTCTGCGGTTGTCACTTTAATCTGGACCGTCTCGAAATCCTCCAGCGCTAAACAGAAGCAAGCCTTCCCCTTTAAATAATTGATATTTTCTGATTAAATGTGGCAGTTCATAGATAATGAATTCTTTATGGCGGTGCCTTGAGCTACTCCACTGCCCCTGCTCCTGCAGACAGCTTTATGGAACGTGCTGCCCAAATTTTGAAAGTTTAACCTATGTAGATCAATGTGCTTCCTTAAAAGAGTTTAATAAATTAAAGTGCACGGGGCCCTTTTTTTCCTCTGTGAGCAGAAAAAAGCTGATGAGACAGGTTTAGTTTAATCTCAGGCAATAGAAGTCATTAACCATTCTCCTAGGAATTAAAATATAGCTTGCCCTTTTCTTCTCTCACTTATCATTAGCATCACTTTAATCTCCCAGCGTTTCACACTGCTATTTTAATCATTACTTACTGCCTTTTGACAACTGAAGAACATGCCTCACTCTCGCTCAGGCAATATCCCCATTTTAGCTGACAAAATGTAGGACATCATGTAAAAATATCTAAATTTTCTCTCCCTTCCCTTTCAATAACATTCATATCCGAGTCCTTGGGAAAAAAGCCAAGTGTGTTTGTATCAAAAACAGCAGGGTGAAAAAGAGAGGAAACAAAAGTGAAATGAGAGATCGGAGCGTAATGGTGCGGGGATTAGGGGCGATGTGACAGTATTTGCATTTATCACGTTGTTTAAGTAGATCATGAATTGCATGTATTCTGTTATGTGGGTCATTTGGTGAGCTGGGGCCATCCATTTCTTTGTCCTTGACTCAATGAAATATACAGAAAAATTGCGTTTTTTTCCCCGGACGAATATAAATCAAGAGTTATGCACTGTCTTTTAATGTCTTTGACAGATATAGGCCACATACTCTAACTTTGTTTCTGCCTTTTTTTTACAAGTCGAGGTTGTAATTTTCAGAGGGAAAAAAAGTCTGACAATTATAAATATGCAACCCTTACGTCTTTTCGAGACATTCAGACCAGAGAACTGCTCAAATAAACGGAATGAAATACTAATTAAAACTTGGGTGTACACCGTATAATGCAAATGTTTTGTGCATTGGCCTTCACATAGCATTTAATCTATCTGGACAGGCGCTGGAATGCTGCCAGTTGTTTTCCCACATTCACACACAAAAGTAAAGAAAAACTCTCCCAGGATAGAGTTTATCACCTCCATCTGACCTATTCTGTCATTAAGGTAGAAATAACAGCAACACCACATGAAATAAAGCCTTTTGCCATGAAAAACAATTGATTACATTCATGTAATCTGACATCATTAACACAATAACCATCTTAGGATATCAAAACTTAAAGGGAAACTGACTTTTTCTGTGGAACATAAAAGAAGATATTTTGAGAAATGTCTTTGTGGATTCCATACAGTGAAAGTCGGTTCTAATTTTGTTTAGTTTCCAGCATTCTCTAAAATATCTTCACAAAGGTTTAGAACAGAAATAGATAGAGTAAATAAGCGCAGAATTTTCATTTTGGGATGGGTTGTTTCTTTAATGCACTATCCGACTCCTAAAACAACAGGAAACTTTTAAAAGCTCTCAGATTTTGGACAAGAAACCTCCAAATGTCTTAGATTAATACAAAATGACGTATCCTTTTATAGCATTTCAATATAACCCAAAACACAACTTCACAACATTTTTCAAATGTGATTATTAATTAATATATTTAATTGTAAAACCACTCCTGAACATGGTAGAAAAAAAAAAAAACTGTGTGAAAACAGATGTAAAATATAACACGGCAGGGTTTTTGGCTCCCCCGAAAAACCACAGTCAATTTTGAAGAAAAACACAAAATTGTTTCTCCTCGAGTTGCTCTACAGGAGAGACAACAATGTGTCTTTTTTGATCACATGCCTGAAGAGAAGTATCTCTCCCCCTCATCCCCTTTGAAAATCAACACCAAACTGGAGACGGTTGGAAACAGTTTATGAACATTTCAACAATCAAATCCCTCCTTTTACATCAAAAAGGAGCCCAATTCATTTCTGATCTCTATCCAAGTTCAAAGGCAAACTTAAAGTGATACTTCAAAGAAGCGTGTAATCAAAGACGCACAGCTGTTAAAACAATCTTTTGTTAGTTCATTGTCTTCAAACCAGACTCTTCACGAATCCATAAACGAAGGGAAACAGAATCAAATAAGTAACGCTCGATCTCTGTTAAGTGGGAAGCTTTGGTGTCTGGCTGAACAATATTTCTTACCAGAGATTTATGTCTATTTACAGCAGCGTGAAATAATACAATAAACAAAGTGCAGGCTTGCAGTTTGCTGCAAATTAAGAGGTTCAAGCTGAGCCTTTTTGACAGATAAAGCTCTCTGAGAGGGGGGCTGCGCTTTCATACGTGTACCAGCCTGCAATATGAACCCATCTGAGATATGATCAGATTCATTTTGACAGGTAAAGCCCAGTGTTCTGCAGATAATTCCCCTGCACACAAGTCATATAATATTTGTATGCTTTATTCAATGAAGGATGACGTTTTCTTCTCGTCTTTTTCCTTTTAACAATACCCCTGTATATTTAGTCTTTCGGGTTTCTTCAAAAGAGCACCGTGAGACCCGGTGCTATCGTCTTATAAAAATGGACTGTAGAGGAATTTTAATGCTGTCTGAGGGGGAAAATGAGCGAACAGAAAGGAAATCGACTTAATTTTTTAATACACTTTAACACCTTGCTTTAATCCGACGCTAATGTCCATTGTCAAGGGTTACTGGCGAGATATCACGAGCACCTGTCAATCAAGAGCTTGGTCAAATTAAAGCACAGTTCCATTAAGTTACGAATGGAACCTGGAGGTCCGCTGTGAATCAGTCATATCCCAGACACTGTTATGCTTATTACAGCCAAACATTAGACTGACCTTATTAGAGCTTCTGTATTTAGATAATACAGGGTGGCCCATAGTCATACGCACTTAGATGTGTTATGGCCAATGTGTGTTTTATCTTTGTAATTTAAGTTCAAACATCCTACTTTGAAATTGTGTTTAGTTTGTCTCTGTGGATGGAAAGGATTTATACATAGGAGATAATGTAGCAAAATCCTGAACATCACTAACCTGAGTTGGGAGTGTTGTCACACAGGGATGCCCAAGACACCATGCAAAGAAGAAGGAAAAAAATGGAGAGTTAGTGGAAACATAATAAAGCAGTGTCCTGCTGAAACACAAAATAAAGTCTAATCATCTTAGCGCCTCTTTGTTTTTCCATGCATGTTGCTGCAAGAATCACACCGCAAAGGTACATGTAAAACATCTCCCACGTGGGCAGACAGAAAATGAGGTGGCAGCATCTCTTTTTGAATGCTGATTTTGGCACCTATCTATGGAGTCATGAAAAAGAATAATTCACAATAGCAAAGCAGGGCTCATTGAGGCGAGCGCTCAGAAAGAAAATTTGCAAAACAAGAAAATTTTAAATTCAAAAGTTAACATTGGTTAACTACCTTAGTTAACATGAACTAAGAATGAACAGCATGTATTAATCTTAATTAATGGTTGTTTCAGCATTTACTAATGCATTATTAACACAAGTTGTGTTTGTTAACATTAGTTAATGCACTGTGAACTAACATGAACAAACAATAAACAATTGTATTTTTATTAACTAACATGAACTAAGATGAATAAACAGTGTGATAAATGTATTGTTCATTCATGTTACTTCAGCATCTTATTGTAAAGTGTTTTTTTTTTTTATATATATATATATATTTTTTATTCAGAAAGGATGCATTAAATTGTTCAAAAGTAACAGCAAAGACTGTTTTAGTTTTACAAAAGATTCCTATTTATCAAAGAATCCTGGAAAGAATGCATTACCACAAAATAAAAAAATAAAAACACATAAAAATCAGTTTTCAAGTTTGAAATTTTACTTGAGCATCGACTCAATTTAATGATAAATGATATTTGAAGGATCATGTGACACTGAAGACTGGAGTAATGGATGCTAAAAATCTGCTTTGTAACAAGTTACACATTTTTAAATATATTAAAATAGAAAACAGTTCCTTTAAAGTGTAACAATTTCACAATATTATTGTTTTTACTGCATTTTTTATCAAATGAATGCAGCTTCGGTGAGAATAAGAGACATCTCTCAAAAACATTTTAAATGGGTACCTTTTATGAGCCTTTTTACGAGTTTTTACAAGTCTCAGGTGTCCTCAAAATGTGCCTGTAAAGTTTCAGCTCAAAATATCCCACAGATCATTTATTAAATAATTTTAAAAATGCCTAATTTAAGTAGAAGCAGAATCACGCTGTTTTCATGCATGAATCTTTAAATGCAAATGAGCTGCTGCTCTCCACCCCCTTTTCCAGAAAAGGGCTGCCCTTACAGCTGGTATCTCAGACACTCTGCCAAAAAAACATCTGTTTGGTTTTGATCATCATGTCTATTGCACTGAAATCTTATTTGCATAAGTTTTAAAGCCACATCAGTTTAAACTTAACTTAACTGATAAACTGTTTTCTGAGCGCACACATTCGAAGCACGCACACAGAAAGTACTAAACTAAGTTCTCTCATGTCTTATTGCACTTAAACTGTCAAATACACACAAGTTTATATTAAAAACACACATGAGTTACAAAAACACAGTCTGTTATGTCTGTGAAGTTTAACAGCTGTGAAAGAGTTACATCAGCGTAATATAAATGCTGTCTACGCAGTTAATATAAGACTTCAACAATAAATAAAAACTGAAAATCACTCACTGCTCTTGAATGATTAATTTCTGTAGCTGTAATAAGAAGACATTTCTTACTTGAATGCTGCTTTTAAATGCTCAAGCGTGAAGATGGCGGATTGTGTGTAGCTCACTCAGGTTGGTGTCTCGGCTAATACGGCAGTGTCAATTAACAATCGTGGCTAGAGCTTGTAAAGTGACACATTTTAAGAATTCTGTGATCGGCTTATTCTGAGACACTGTTTATGATGTATGGGGATTAAAAACAAGGAGCGTATGGATTTTTGTCATATAGGGTATATCTTATCGACCCCAAACTTCTGAACGGTATTGTAACTGGGTTTCAAACTTACTTCTAAAGCCCGAAGCACACTGCATGATTTTCGGCTGTCCCAGACAAAAGACTGGCATCGTGAAACAATCGTGGCGATTTCTATGATCGTGGCTCTTAATCTGTGGTCCTATGTTGTACAATGAGAGAGGTTTAAAGATGGCCATTGTCGCGGTCTTCCGACCAAAGATAGCCTATGATCATTTTCTGACCTACTTGGTCTCATGACAAAAATGTATCTGGGGGGCACTTTTTCACGAGATGCGAAATACGTACCAATAAGTTCATATCACTGCAGCTTCCAAAAAAAATGAACACTATGAAAAAATGACTGTAAAGGAATAAACCCCCTTTTATTCCTTTCCACACAAAGTTTGATAAAGCGTAAATTTTAAAAAATTACTTGAAGAATATTATATTATGACTTAAAAACAATATTAATATGCTGGGAGATTTGAAAACTGATGCTTTTGAATATGAAGATGTACTTGAGAGTTGAAGAGCTCCGGTTTGAATCCCATGTAACTACAGTTCGACAAAAGAGTTCAAATCTACATACAAGGAAGATTCAAATGGTGTCAACAAATGCATTTTTATATCGGTTTTGCATTTGTTAACACTATCGGGTAGGTTTAGGGTTGGGTTTGGTATAGTGCATATTTCCAACACGATAGAGCATTAACTTTTAGCAACAATCCTTGGATATTTGAACTCTGAACCACCGCAATACGTACCTATATCAACGTAATAAATACATGGCAGGGTTCACGTACTGAATCTGTGTTTTGGCACCACTCAGTGGACATTTCTTTTTGAAACAGCTGGGAAATGTGCAGTAAGGTACGTAAAAACGGCGCTGCTAAAAAGTACTCAGAGGTACGTATTTTTATGGGAGTGGGTTGTTTCTAACAGTGTCAGAAATTCAGCCTGATTATCGCACAATGTGTTTGCTACCATTACCCATGTTTACTGATCAGCCAATAAAACTGCAACATGAAATCAGCGCTACATGGCGCTAAAACTGCGTACCTCAAGCTCTTTTTCCTTCCTCTTTCACCGCTTCCACTTTTTTCAGCACACATAAAAACTACAACTGCCAAAGTGTGATTCATTATGCTCTTTCTGTTTACCACTAGCGCATGTTGATGACGTTTTATTCTTCTATAGTAATGTGCGTCCTAGTCTACGAGTCAATGGGTGTAATTATCGTACAGTTTACATACATGTCTTACCCAAGTTTATCAGATCCATGTCGCACAGTGTGATCGACAATGATCTTATAGGATTGCTAAAAGAGTGTAGGCTTAAGATTCAGAATTTTTTTCAGAGGACATGGATCTTGTATGTCATGTTCTGAACTTCCCAGCACAAAATACTAGACTTATGTCTTCCATTCTGACACACTTAATTTCTGGCACAGACACTATTTGAAGAGAACTGAACTGAGCTGGAAGATGACATCACTGAATCAATGATGACTTTAACTGAAAAACTTTTTACTATTAACCTTTTGCATTATCAACACAATGTTTCATGTTTAACACTGTAAAGCTACTTTGGCACAATCTGTGTTGTATAAAGCACACTGTTTGAGTAGCTATTAAAGTATAGCTCCAGATTGTGAACGTAAATGACCAGTCAGGTAAATCACTCTGGTTGAATCTTAAAATCAACATGAAGTCCAAGACATTTGCTTTTTTTAATATGCATTGTCATCACTGGATTGAATAGTACTAGATACCTAAGCACTGTTGTAGCAAAATGGCTTATGAACAGCAATTCGTATTGACTTTAACAGATGGAAAGTAATTCCAAATGTCTTTTAATAAGTGTCTCTCACATTTCCCCTTTATATTATTTCCCTTAACGTTTGGGTACCATAAATTAAGTCCTGGTTAAGTGCATGCCATTAAGCTGTTAAATTATTTCACAGCAGTGCACCTTGACTGTGAATTTCACGTCTAAGCCTGTCAGCAGCACATAACACTGCAAACAAATGAAGTAACTTCATACGGAATCCACCGTGACACTGGCCTAGGGATAAAGCGCTCTTCGTTGCGTTAGGATGTGACCACCACATAACATCAGAGAGACAGGAGCTTTTAGGGACAAGCTGTCCCACCTGTTAAAACAAAGTGCCTTACACATTCTTACTGATAGTGTATATATTTTAGGAAGTAAGATATTGAGAAACATGACACAATCATTTCACCCTTTACCAAACGCTAAAGGTATTCCTCAGTGTGTGCGTGTGTACGTGAGCGTGCACTTGTTTTCTAGCGTCTCTTTCTAGCTAGCTCCATCTGGAAGATTCAAGCACTCGGCGGCTGTCACACAATAGGGAGACCAAAGCCTGCTGAAGGATAACAAATGACTTCATGGCAAAACAGCTATTGAAATTCTTTCAGTATGTGGCATTAAAAACAACTGAACAAATAGAGATAAGGAGGTTAGTAGGATTTGAAATGAGATTTCTCTCTCTCTCTTTCTCTCCCTCACACTCTTCCCCAGCCCTCTGTTAAAGAGCTAAACAAAACAAATGGAGCTTATTACTGCAGATTACCTTACACTGGACAGATTCACGGTGTGGGGCCAACTGTAAACAATGTCTTTCTCTCCGCTTACAAAGTATGTGCCATTTATAACACTGAGCAATCATAGCCACTGCGTGGCTAGATAAAAGAAAATGTATGCGGGCCCTGCCATTTGAAAACACAATCACTTAAGACTGTTACCACGTGTGTTACCATAGCAAACACTGATAAACTAATTATTCCCTGCTATACGGCTTATGTTATTGCTGTTTAAATAGTGCCCGGGGGATTGGGAGGGATTTCAGCATGTAGGCAAGTGGCGGAAGGGATTTAAAATCAGCAGAAGGTCACAAATTAAAGCGATAGTTCAATCAAAAATGAAAACTGACATCATTCATTTGCTCACCCTCAAGTCTTTTCAAACCTGAATGACTGACTTTCTTTTGTGGAACACAAAATGTGGGAGTTTTTTTTTTTTCCATCATTGTTTATTTTGACAGCAAATTTTTATTTAGTCTTAGTCATAGCCTTTTGATGAAAAGGCCATTTTGTTTTAGTCACATTTTAATCATCTGATTTTAGTTTTAGTTGTAGTCTAGTTGCAGTCGACCAACGAGTGTGTTTATCTGAGTACTCGTCAAAATGGACAATTTGACACGTTTTTGTGTTTGTTTGTAAGTTCAAGTGTAATAAGACACAAAAGAGAACTGAATTCCTCTTTTGCGTCATCACACTTTTTTCAAATTTACCCATATGTCTGCTATTCTATTACTCACAAATGTTGACATTTTTTAATGTTTTATGAGATGTGCAGCAAGTGTATGCTACCTTATGTCCTGAAGACAGAGCTGTGTAGTAACTGATTACAGGTGCTACCAGTTTCAAAAATGAAGTGCTTGTAATTAGATTAAAGTACATTTCAAATTACTTGTAATCAGACTACAGTCTAGTTTTTTATGGATTACATGACTACATATTATTTACACAATAGCAATAAATTATTCATCATTTATTGATTCTCCCTAATTCCTCTTTTTCATCTTTTAAATGTTCCTTTCTAAAATAGCCTACTGCTTATATACATTCAAAAAGTCTTTAAGTGTTGTGGACATTCACACAAAGATCAGTCATTAGTCAGGTGGCAATTTGGCGACTCAACAAAATATGAATGATGAACATTCATTATTATTAGATTTATCACTCTGTAGTTTATCACTCTGTAGTTGACACACAGGTAAACAAATAAAAATTTCATTTTTTAGTATTTTTTTTTATATATATATTAATTATTTGTTTTTGCAGTTCCTTCACAAACACCGGTTTGGAAAACCTTGAAGTAATATAATGTTTAATGCACTTCATGATGTTAATAATAACGAATAGAATCATTTTTTTTTATATCAATATGGTACAAGATTATCCTATTTAAATCAATGTGATAAACAAGTTAGGTCAAAAGTAATCTAAATGGAGTCTGATTACATTACCTAAAATGTGTAATGTAATGGATTACATTACTAATCACAATTTTTGTCATGGAATCTGGAATCAGTAATGGATTAATTTTTGTAAGTAATCTACCCAGCTCTGCCCGCCGAACAGTACAGCTCAAATGTGCACATCTAACCTCCCAACCATGCAGGAGAATCATTCTGACCTGATCTCTTCCCAAATCGTCCCAAACATTATTATTTCGCTCTTATTTGTTGATGAAAACGTCAATAGTTTTTCATCATAGGTTTTGTCAATCGTTAGCAAAATGGGTTATTATCTCATTCTAGTCTAGTTTTTGTTGGTGAAAAATTTTAGTTTTTTGCTGAAAATTATTCAAAATTAACACCGTTTTCCATACAGTGGAAGTCAGTGGGGTTCGCCGTTGTTTTAAACCTCATTGACTATTAGATAAAACCAGTTCTTCAACATTTCTCTAAAATATTTTGGAATGACTTAACAAGTGATTTTTGGGGTGAACTTTCCCTTTAACAAAACATAAAACTCCATATGGAAAGCTAACGAATGGTGTGTTAATGGCTACACGTACATCAACGTTTTAGATACATTCTGTGGCGAATGCGAATGACTCTGCGGTCGTTAATCACACCGCAGGACGTTCCTGCGCCCCACACCTCTCCCGATTCAATACGAAACTTTCTGCCAACTTCCAGTGGTCTGTAGCAGTAGCAGCCGGGGGAAGATAAATAGCGTCGGACATATATTCTGTTCATTTGCCACTCTCTTTCCTGTCAACAGCCAGCAAAAGCTCTCTCATGCAATCGGATTTATGATTTATACGCGGCGCCGAGGTGCAACAGGCTCCGAGCACGGGTAAAGCGGCGGTCTCTAGATTTATCATCGGCCCAGTCCATCTAACAATCGGGCGTTAAACAGAACAAAAACCCATTCCAAATAAATTCCCACTGTATTTGTGTGCCGATTTGATTTACCGGCCTTTGGGGAGGCACCATTTGGTAGCGGCGAGAGGTAGGTGGTGCCGGAGAGAGAAAGGGGGAAGGATGAGGGGGGGGCGCATGTGCCAGAAGTGTTTATTGTGTCAGGTTGATTTATTGAGTGAGCTTCATTTCACTGAATGTTCTCAGATATTTATTTCCCTAAAGGCCCCACAAAGATATGAACAAGCCCGCATCCACATATGTCATCATTGCCCATTTTACAGAGTCAGGAGATTTCTTTCCGAAGAGGAGGGGGGGGGGAACACCGGGGCACCTTTCCATCTGTGTCTCACTGACGATGCTTCTTAAAAAGAGAGTCTTTAAACAATGAAGATTCAGTTCTAAAAGTACACACATACAGTCATCTTTTTTTCTCAAGGGCTCTCAAATGTCGCTGAACTTCACCTTAATCTCACAGGTCTAAAAAATCCACACCAGAAGAACCTACTTGAAAAATTCCACATCATTCATGTTGACAAAACAAGATGGCACCTGGAGAAGGTATAAACAAAGATCCCGTTTTGAGGACCGGTCGACAGAGAGAAAGCGAGAGATGGGAAAACAGTGGGAAAGTAAAGCAGATGGCGCTGGCCTTTGATTTTCCAGATGGCTGTCCTGACTGGTGAGCTCAGTGACATCGAGTCGTCTCATTGACATGCTGCCTCCACTGCCTCCCCATCCGCAGGTCTCTCTCTCTCTCTCGTCTCTCAGACGCTCCGCCCGGGCACCCCTCGCCAACCTGGCCGCTCTGGCTTCAGCCTGCTGCTGCTGTTTATTGGATATCGGTAACGAGACGCAATTGTACATGGCATCTTTTATTTAAAGAAGCAAAAGCAATTACTATTGCGAGGCCCGACTGCAGCCATCACTAATTAGGAGACTTAATATAATGTTAATATTAGAGGTAAAAACACCCGGTGCATAACGAAGTGCGCTATTTGCTGTTTTGCATGGGAATAATTAACACTGACTGCTAGTCATTTTTTACGACTGTATACATTTAGACGTCTGTGTTTATTAGCGAGCAAATAAGTCCCGCGCTGCTGACACAGACAAACGGTCCGTCAATCTGCGCCCTACGATTAGCTTCCAGCGGAAAAAAAATTCATAAAATATGATCCTTCGCCCTTATCTGTAAATAAATCTCCATTTTAGCACACAAGAATTGGAATATTAAACAGTCGCAGGCTAATTTAAATTGGACCGGCGAGGAGAATTAAATGCGGGGTGCCTATTCCGTGACCTCGCAAGTACCTCATATTTTTTTAGGGTCATATCATCATTACCATAGTGCAAGCTCAGAAACGACAACTCGAAATTCCCTAATTACTGTGTGTTTACTGGGGGCCACAGGCCTGTGCACAGTTAATGAAACATCACAGTGCAAGCCTCTAGGGCCCAGGGGAGACGGGCCCTCCATTGTAACACTCGACACTCTGCTTTTCCACTCTGTACGCAATTAATTGATCCAGGAGCCATATTTTATGAGGCATTCGAGGACAATCTGGAAGCAAATCAAAATGTCCTCAGCAAAACAGGATTTTGTTCTTTAATACAACAAAGCAATCTGAGCTAAATAAAAAACACACAGTGAAGTGCCCATAAGGTGTTTAAACCTACTAATGACTATGTACTGTGATAAAACACAGGCGCACCTGATTACTCCTAATTGGGGTAAATACATTTAAACAAACCAATAAACCAGCTAGATTAGTATCAACAGCATTAGGTATCATTCACTGACCATGAATACACATTTAGTAAATAAGGGCAAAATGTCTAGTAAGGTCTTTTAAATAAATTTAAATCAAATAAATGTCTAAAACTGTCTGAAATGGAAATTATTAACATATGTATAATATATTTATATTAAATATAAAAATAGTTAAAGTAAATATTTAAACAACATACATGTACAATATTATATATTAATATAACATTTATAAATATTATACAATTCATGATCTTCAGCATATAAAAATATAAATAGACAATAACGAAATATATAAAATCTTGCAAGACTAATCACATCTGAATATATTCATATATATTCATATCTATATCTATCTATCTATCTATCTATCTATCTATCTATCTGTCTATATATATATATATATATATATATATATTAACTTCAATATATTACATTATATTTTTTATTTATTTATTTATATATCATCTGACAGCTGAAAGCTTTCCATTGATCTATAGTTTGTTAGGATAGGACACTATTTGGCCGAAATACCGGAAAAATTTAGAAAATCTTAAAAGTTGTCCAAATGAAGTTCTTAGCAATGCATATTACTAATCAAAAAATCAGGTTTTGGTATATTTACGGTAGGAAATTTACAAAATATCTTCATGGAACATGATCTTTACTTAATATCCTAATGATTTTTTGCTACAAATACACCCTTGCTACTTAAGACTAGTTTTGTGGTCCAGGGTCACATACACATATACATCAGTGGTAAACAGTGGTGTTCTGAAATAAGGAGGCCTGAAAAGTTATTTATTTATTTAAAATTCAATGTAAATTCATGTCCCAGTCACATTTTCTTGGTTAAATAAACATTTTTTACACTACCAGAATAAAAATAAAAATTATATTGTATTTTAACAGTGTAACAGGCTATTCTGTTTATACTATTTTATTAGTATAAATCTCATCAGTTTAGTGTTTTGCATTTTACATTTATTCCAAAATAATAACTCAAGGCAGTAACAATTTAAACAATATATTTTACTTAAACAACTATATAGTGTACTAATTAAATCATGTTCCGCTGTTTTTTCATAATAAAATTATTTGCCAGATCATCAGTCATCCAAGCAAATCAAAAGTAAATACCGTTCCCAGACACAGAGTACTTTTAATTTCAACAAGCTGATTGCTCACTAAAAAAACCCCACAGATCATGTTTTCAGGATATTTCAAGTTTGATTTTGACTTAACAAAGTGATGATATATAAGTGTGAGTTGTTTACTTAATTTTTTATTAGCCTTCCAATTAATTCCAAACACGCACAAACACAAGAGCTGGGATTTAACATGTGAACCAATTACATAACAGTCATACACAATCATATCGATATAAAGATATCTATCTATCTATCTATATATATATATATACATATACATATATACACACACACACATACACACACAAACACACATATATATTTGTGAATATGCTCTGTGGAAATTTTGCATCAACCCGTTCTGAGCACACAAGTACACAAGTTAGCAATAATTAGTGAATGAGACCTATTGACATTTGTTGCACTGTAACTTAAAGGCATGTATTACAAGAACTAAAGTGCATATCACTCACAAAATCACTACCATGCTGTGTTTACACATTGACTAGCCCATAAGCCGAGTGCTGTACCGTATCCGTCTGTGGCCTGGCTGTTACCTTTACAGAGCAGACCGCTGAAAGTGATTCCCAATTGTTGTGATGTCATGTCTGAGAGCAGCGCAGACTATTGATACTATAAAAAAACATGTTGCAAGGGCTAGCATGTGGCAGATTGCTTTCTCCAAGCCAGTTTTAGATCAGTATAAGTACAGACAGGGGCCACGGTCTTTGCACTGGGGACTGGAATGAGAAATAAGCATTTCCGTCTGTATTCAGCTGGCCACAGAAACAATTTGCTGGGGGGAAAATTGGATAAATGGACTTTGCTAGTAGATAGCATGCTAAAAAAAGGACTAATGTTGGAATCTGAAATCTTTTACGGAATTGGGCGAGTTGAAAAGCCAAATTATCCCAAAATGGAAAGCGGATTGTGACTCATGGTTTAAAGCCATGAGACAATAACAACACATGAAGACATCTAGTCAGAACATAACGCTGCAATGTAATATTAGCTGCCAGTTAAAAGTATCAAATTGCTTATCACTATTTCAGGCATCTTAACTGCAATGCCTAACTAAGCTACCTGGACAGCAGGACAGTTATCTCAAAATGTCAGGCTTCCAGAGAACTGCATGGAATGTGTGTTGACATCGCATCTAGTGAAGGGGAACTCGAAATGGGAGTGCCCCTGTGTTTCAGCCATAAATAACTAGAGGTTGAGATATAGCATCTATATTAGAGCAGTTAAGCTAGGGAGGCATCACGTGGACATGCTTTGGTGTGCACAGCATGAAGATATTAGAACAGGTGCAATACACCAGCATGTATAAATCTGATGACAACCATCATTGCTAACAGGTCAGTTACTTTAAAATCTCCTTCATCCTCACATGCAGGTAAGATGTGTTTAAAAGGTGTACTGTGTAAATTATAAAAAAAAAGTTTTACGCCAAGAAAAACGCAATAATTTTCAAAATCATGGACACTACACATAATATATTTTCTGCCTGATAACGCATGTGAATAATGTTACAAATATGTCAGTAAAAATTAATTTGTTACTATGCACGTAGCACACACTCTTCCACTGTATACACAAATGCAGTGGCGCACACTGTCGCCTGTATCATTTCATATTAAGGCACAAATGAAACTATGAGAATGCTTGTCAATTCTGCGTCACATTCAGCAGCGGCAGCTCTTAAAGTAATAGCAGTCAAATAACCCCAAAAAAGACAAGAGGAAATCAATAACTTTTGTAGCTTTAAGGATTCATCTATATTTAATTTAGTATTTGTGAACCTGGACCACAAGACATAAGGGCACGAAAAGGGCATAAGTTAGCCAAAAAAACATTGTATGTATCAAAATGATCGATTTTTTTTTTATGCCAAAAATCATTAGGATATTAAGTAAGACCATGTTCCATGAAGATATTTTGTAAATTTCCTACCGTAAATATATCAAAACTTAATTTTTGATTAGTAATATGCATTGCTCAGAACTTCAATTGGACAACTTCAAAGGCGATTTTTGCAATATTTTTTCTCCCTCTGATTCCATATTTTCAAATAGCTGTATCTTGGCCAAATATGGTCCTATTCCAACAAACCGTACATTAATGAAAAGCTTATTTGCTTATTTATCTCAATTAAAAAAAATAACCTTTATGTTTTTGTGGTCCAGGGTCACACTTAGTGTTTGATAACTTCATACAATTTCTGTGTATTTCATACTTGCTCAAGGGCACCGGTAAATAATGGATTTATGTAAATATTGTTTTAAGGTCATTTAAATTAGAAGTTGTTATTTTCTAAAGTCTAATAAATGCTAAAATTGATAGCTTTCAATTATACTGCAACATTAAATTGTTATAGTCAATGGTTAAATATTACGAAAAATAAGAGTAATATTGGTATCAGTGATACTTACCTTCAGTCATAAAAAATATACTGTCTTCATGTTGTTTTTCCATTAATTTGAAGAATTTTATGTTTATCTGCTCAAAACATATCTTGGATGCCCTGGGGGTAAGCAGATAAACAGCTTACTTTTTATTTTTGGGTGAACTCTCCCTTTAAGAGCATATTTGCGACATCACAAATATGAACTCTAAAATAAAATTGCAGAATTATTTACAATAAATATTATATAAACACACTTCATGCAAAATTTTCACAGTATAATTCACAAACTCCAGAACATATTCACAATAAAAATAAATAATAATGAAATCTATAAAATTTTGCTAATGTTTAAAATCCTGGACACATGAGATGAAGACAGTAATCATATCTGTGGTCTAATAAAAGCTGTACTATTTAATTTAATTATTATGGAGTAGAGAAGATCACATGACTGACCTATATTAAATATTTGGATTACATGACTATCCAAATACTAGTCATTTCACTTTTTTGTACTTATTTAATCAGATCAGTCTCAACTCATTAACATCAAGTCAATGCAAATGTGTCAGATTTTGCCAAAATAGCAAATTTTATTGTTTGATTTTATTTTTATTATAATGTAGAAGAGAAAAAACAACAGCTAAATGACCTTATGATTTACCAAAAAAAAAAAAAAGTTAATCATGGTTAACTGCAAATAAAGAATTTCTAAAAAGGCAGCGATAACAAACTACTGATGTAATATTATTCTGCCACTAGGTGTCAGTAAATATAAAACGAGGACAACCAGCACAGTGAAAAAAATTGAGAAAGTTATTGTCGCAAGCACCTCGTCTTAATTATAGAGCATTCTGTGGTGCAAAAGTTTTCGCATAAATGCGCGTAAAGGAATGCAGACTCTTTGAGAACTTCCCCACTGTAGCCAGTGAACACAAAGCAATAAGAGCCAGGCTTGATCTTGGTACGAGCTACGAGAGGCTGTTTTCTCCACTTGAGTGGAGCTGATTGGAGGTGGAGGATTCACAACGCTAGGGCTGATTTCCATAAGAAGGGGAGGACGGGATCTTAATGGGGGTCAGTGACAGGGCCGAAGTCTGAATTGGCAGGGGTGCATCAATTAGTGCGCGGGCAAAGCTCAGGCTAACGATAAGGTGAGTGGATGGTAGAGAGGGGTAATCTTCATTAGAAGCACATGAAAAATATTACAGGCTCACAAAGAAGAGGCAAATGAGAGTGTGGCAAAGGGCATGATAGAATCATCCTCGCTCCTCACAAGCTCATTCCAGTGCGTTACCAGCGCTGTGGTTAAGGTTTTAGCGTCCGAGTGGGGAAGGGACTTTTAATTAGGTAGTACTTTTGTTTTACAGA
Organism: Cirrhinus molitorella; assembly: GCA_033026305.1. Classification (NCBI taxonomy): domain Eukaryota; kingdom Metazoa; phylum Chordata; class Actinopteri; order Cypriniformes; family Cyprinidae; genus Cirrhinus; species Cirrhinus molitorella. Next base: position 18,683,847 of record CM065122.1, read on the forward strand.
GTCAGGCATCATTTCTACAAAGAAATTTTGAATCTCTTAAAATGGAAATATGATTCTGTGGAGACATAGTCTTAAAACAGTTAAACATTAGCATGACTCACTCAGTGGAAAATCTCAAGCACGCTACAAGCTATTAATGAACATCCAGAGGAATATTAACGCAAGCGTTTACAGAGAAAAACGTGTAACCGATTGTTGTATTTTTGTCTATGAGGCGTTCTGGATGAATTCTCTCCAGAATTTGACACGATTAAACAATTTCCACTAAACAAGCTGGGTTTTTTTCTCGTCGAAGAAACATAATCAAACGAAACCGTCATCAGCTTGTTTTGATAATGCTGATAAAAGAAAAGCGCGCTGTTTACCGTGCACATGGGCCTTTGATATTCAACGGCTCTGACTTAATAAGGCAAGACATTAGTGTACACGTGTAAAGTGTGTTCATAAATGTGCGAGAGGCGAGCTCAGAAGCAGAAAGGAATTTGATTACACTGTGTCCACCTATCCAAATGAACCCCATCATGTGAACACTGTGCAACCAAGCAGACACGCAGCTCCAAAGACCATCCAGGCAGCTGTATAGCATTTAAGTGCATATTGAGAAAAAAACAATCTGCCCTATTGAACAGTTTCGTCCCCACAGGGCAAACAAGCATGGCACATTCTCCAGGAATTACAGTTGTCTGCTGTTTAGAGGACTAGGGGAGAAAAAACATCACATTTCATGAGGCCCTAAACCTGTAAACAAAATCTTTCGAGCAGATAAATTTGAAACGCCACAATGCAATTAAAGCCCAATTCGATTTGAGCATGCACAGTCCATCTGTCAAAGGGAAACTGAAGCGGAGGAGAGCCGTTATTAGTAAATGCCTGCTTGCGTTTTCTGAAGTCTGTTCTCACAGATGCAAAATAGCAATCGAATTATCCGCCAAGCTAAGGTGCCGTACGCTGTGCGAAACGCTGGCTTCGCCAAGTGTGTCATCATCCCGAAAAAGTTCTTTGTGCAAACTTTTCCCATTAATTATTACATCTTTGGAGATTTGATTCTTCATGCTCTGGGGAATCATTGTGATGTTCTTGGTTTAGCTCAAATATAAATGTCTCCTATAATCCTATTTGTCCACTTTAGAATCGAGAAGATAAAAATCTTTATTATCTAGGGGGAGGGTTCAAGGGACCCCAGCTCAGTGCTTTCAGCTTGAAATGCTATCATCTTCAAAGGTAGAAGAGGATGTCGATTTAAAATCAGAAATGTATCAGGGATCTCTACGCTCCTTAAAGTACAATACATCTCCGCTGATTAAAATACATCAAAGCCTCGTCATTCATTCCTCTGAGCAATAAGGGTGGATTTTAATTGCAAAATGTTAAACCTCACAATTAAAGGCTTTGTGCTTCTTAAAGCTAGCCCAAACAGACACCGAGAGAGCAGCATACAAATGAGCCGGTGAGAGGGAGAGAGGAGAATTAAATGATAGCATTAAAAGCGGCCTGTTAAATGATAACGCTGTAGAAGACCAATCACGCCGCGCACAGATAATGCTACAGTGAAATATGTCAACAGATTGCACTTTCACGAGCTATCATTTTTCTCTTAAATTAAAACCGTCCCTTTAAAGGAAAATGCATGCTCAAGTGGCTAAAACAGGTGCCTGTTTGGGAGAACGCTAGCGTGCCTGCCAACGATAAGGAGCTCGACATGACGCGATCCTGCTGTAAAACAGGTAACACTCTGCCAATGCAAACAGTTACTCAATTTACAGCCTACAGCCATGAAAAAGTGCTATAAAGTTGTTACCGGATTGCTGCCATCAGATTATAGGCCCACAATGCAAAACCTACCAGCCAAAAATCTTTTTTAGGATTTATGACAAAGTAAAACTCTGAACCACAAAGTTATATGCCTGCCGAATTGAACGCATCATGTATTCATCACGTAAAAGATACAAATAATTTTTTTAAGTAACATTTACTTGTCTTGCTTAACAAGTAAAAAAAAAAAATAATTTAAAATGTTTTAAATAATGTAAATTACAATTTTTTGTACAAAACATAATTAGGAGAAGGAATTAGCAGGCTCATAAATCAAATAAAAAAGATATTAAAATAAAATAAAAAATGTGCCTGTCTACAAATTCCCCACAAACACATCATGCAACATTAATTAAAAGCCTGCGATAGACACGGCATGCTTCTAACAGACCTATCAACAATGAAATTAGGATTTGCTGGCAAAAGAGCATTCCAGGGTCCCTCGGAGGGACTAATGAAAAACACTTTCATGGCTAACCCATCAAAAAAGCCAGGCTGGAGGAGAGCGGAGCAGCGTAGAGCTCCAGCAGCAGGATGTCATGTGAGGGTCTGAAACGTGCGACCTCTCATTTCATCCTTTAATAAAGTCGCACCCAGGTGGCCTTGATGCCTTACAGTTGCCTGGGGCTCCCGAGCGCTAAACAGGAGCTCGGCTCAACGTCATTACCCTCCATCGCTCGCTTCCCTGTTTTCCGGCATTAAAAACCCACATGCTTTGTTTTCCATTCCATGTCACAATTTGAAAGTCTGTTATCAAGATCAAAACACTCCTTAATCTCAGTTGGTGAAACTTGTTCCATTGCCTCACTGATTGACTTGCAGAGCACTAACGGCAGTTGTGAAATGATGAGGTGAGGAAATAACTCAACTTAGACCAAGACTGTGGGATCGGTTTGAGGTTAAAGCATTGGGGAAGTCTAGGGTAAGAAGACTTTGTTGCAATCCTTGCCTGTTTAACATGAGTACAATTCCTAAATCAAAATCAACAACAGAAAATACGTCCCAAAAAGGGCCTTGGTACTTAAATGCTACAAAGTTGCAGCTGACAGACTGCAGTGAAAATTAGCCTGGAGGTGGTCATTTTTCAACTTGCTACGCTAATTCAAACACAAACACTGAGAGAGGCCTGGGATTTCATTGTGCAAATGATCTGCGTGTAATACTTTCATAACTTCCTGTGTGAAAGGAGCCCGTTGGCCAAGAAGCCAGAAAAACATTCAGGTTATCAGAATTTCTGTAGGCCGTTTCTTTAATTAGCGCTCACAATTTGCGTTCAGATAATGTCAGGATTGATGAATTCGGTCTTGGAAGGACGACGGGAAGTTAAATAAAGTTCTCCTCGGGCTCCGCGCCATTCCAATAGACAGAACAAATGCTTACATTGACAGATGAAAAGATACCTGTCTGGTTTACTGCTCATTCCAACAGTAACTTAACACCGCAAACACCCACACATCTGTCAAATCAAGGCTTTATGCTGTAATTGCAGAAGTAGGAAACTGCATTTTTCAAACTGTTCTAACAGACGGCAAATTGCGTTTATTCCGCAACGTGGATACAGCTTCAACAGTTTCCTGTCTTTGATTTATGTGTCCAGCTCTTTCATAACTTTCGAATTCATCAAGGCGGCTTTCATTCGGAAACCAAGCAGAAACGCTTTCTCAAACACGGCCCTCCTAATTAGAATTATTGTAACTCTGACAAACCCTGGACAGAGGCGCCACTTAACCGCCTTGTCAGACCCTGGACTCACAGCCTGAATACAGATTCTCCACCTGTCCGCCTTTCCGTATTGTTCAAACTTTTCCACCATACACCTATTTCCCCAGTGGGAAGCAGGTGGTGTGTGGAGGTGTTTACGGAGAGAGTCTAACTGACAGCTGGCGGGAAGAGACTCAAACAGCTGCAGACGAGTGGAAAAAAAAAAGCGGGAGAGAGAGAGAGAGAGAGAAGGCAAACAGCTCTAATACCCTCAGGGTTGTCAACTCCAATCCCCCAACCCACAATGCTTTTAACCAAGCAAACAGAGGAAAACTGTTGCCGTCTCAAGACATCAGAGTCCTCCACCGAACTCCCCGATCTTGGAGCGATTTCACAGACTTGAAACGGGCCGATAAGAGAAGCTCAAAAGAGACTGACACGGAAGTTAAAAACATCTGACCAAAAACAAAGTGTTGTATTTACAGTATGGTGGATGGGAAACGTGTGTTGATTTCTCATTTAAAAGAGGAGGGCAGTATCAAAACACACCAGATCCACTTACATACCACTTTGTTTGGTTCTGCCAAGGTTGTTGGAGACCCATTCTACATTTCCTAAGGGCTGAAGGGAAGGGGGTGATGGTGGGTGGGTGAGTGTTGTGCGAAAACCGATTCCATGCAGATAAATCACTTGCGCAGATCAAAAGACAAATCAGCGGCAAAAGACAAAAGATGCAGATGAGCGAAGAACAATAGAACATGTGAGATGTGGGGATCACAGCAGACGGCCGTAGGGATCCAGCTGTAAAGGAGACGTGCCATTTTTTTAAGCAGAGTCTGGCTAGGCAGGTGATCCTTGACAAGTTAACCGAGTGCCTCTGATCACGTATGCCCACAACAGTGTTGCGGTTTACACCAGAGCTGTGCAAAATTCAGAACTGAAGAATTGGCTTCTTTTCAATTTATGGGTGTGAATTTGAACTGAACTGGCAACAGAGAAAGTTGAATTTTGAATTGGAAAAAATTCAGGTGATGCATTCTGAGAAATGTAGTGTTTGTCCACAAAAGCTTAATTTATTAAATATGATCCAATATATATAAAATATATATATATATGTATGTATGTATGTATGTGTGTGTGCATATATATATATATATATATATATATATATACACACACAGTTTTTGTAAGTGGCAATTTTTGTAAGTTAGCTATAAGTCAGCTATATAAAATTCTTTGAATTTCAATTTATTTTACTTCATTACTTCAGTTTGCTACCTCAATTAAATAACATCTCATTTTACTTGAGACAAAAATGATAAGCATTGGTGCTATCTGATTTATTGCAAACTCATTTAATTAATTTAAAAAATAACTTGAATGCTGTCTTTTTGCACTTTTGTCTGCAGATTACTTACTACAATAATAAGAATGCCCAATATTTTATATCATACACATCCCTAGGAATAACAATATGCATTATTTGCTAGTGCTGTTGTAATGTTTAGTATTTGAAATAACCTAAAATCCTAACATTAGGAGGTTAGAAGTTTTTCATTGTTCATTGTCAATCATTGTTATTTACAATGATTTCTAAGAACATTATTTTCAGGAATTCAGATTCAGAAACATTAATAAGAAAAGTTTTAGGGAATACAAAATGCTATGAAATGTATTCAGGAGTTAAGAAGAATCCGAATCCTTGTTTACATAATCTTTTCTCTAAATAAGTAGAGGTAACTCGCAAAGGATTGCACATCATGCAGCGGTAAAAAAATATACATTAAATAATTTGATTGGGATGCATAGCTTCTTCAGAAACAAAAGGCTAGCAACAGCTAAGAAGAAAAGTACGACATCAGGCGCTAATCACTGCGCTATTCACAGATACCACTAGAATAAGTAACATATCACTTTTATGGGCCATGTTCTCCTGCCATTAACGGCTAGAGAAAAAGACGAGGCCATATGAGCACAACCTTGAAATGAAACGCCTGCCGTGGTTAATCATATTCGGTTGTAAATTAGCTTTAATAATACATCGGCTAGCACATTTTCCACACACACCACTTTAAATAGTTAGCATGATGCGCCATTGCCGACAAGCGCTGGGCCGAAAAAGAGATGCAAACTAGTTTAATCAAATAGGGCTGAGATTGGGTCAGTACATTTCCCTAATAGATTTGGATAGAGGGTCAGAGACACTTTTAGGTGTCCGCTAGTGGATTTGCATGAATGTAAATTTACTCTTCTGGGTCGCAGGATAGTATAAATAGCCCCGAGTTCCTCAAGCCGTCTCTATTCTAAACAGCAGTTATTCAGAACAACTGCTGCAATGGTGAAATTAAAGAGAGACGGCAGGGGGAAGGTTCCTCTTGCCACAACAAAGGAAGGAAATCCCACTTAGATTTGTACTTCTCCCTTTCTTTTACCTTTAGCGGGTGTATCAGAGAACAAACAGTGCCTGAAGCTGGTAGCCACCTGCAATGTATTCCCCCACCCCCATTAAAGTCCTTCACAGAAATCAGAATTTAATAAATCACCCCGGAGTCTGACAGAGTTTATCTCAAGGGGTCGCTTTGACTCGGGAGGAGCCGCTAGACAGACAAAGCCTAGGCTGATAAGATGTGAAATTAAATACAGTTAGCAGTTGGAAACAAAGGACGGAATGTGTCACAAGCCGCTACGTAACCACCAAAAAGCTTATTGCCGAAGAAACGGCAGAGACAGGAGGTGATTCATTTCAGTTTGCGCACATTTAACCTTATTTGCATGCTTACTGTCAACATATCTCTCTGTCGCCAATACGTTCAAGAGCTTTCATTAAGGCCTGAAGTTGACATCCTTTTTATTGAGGCATGGCATATAAATCATGGCCGGCGCACACCTGCACATCTCGATCGGAGATCTTGCTCTATCATGTTATGCTTCCTTTTAAACACATGACAGCTACGACACCAGTCATCGCTTAAGGTAAGGAGAGAGTTATGGGAGTGCGGTTTATCTCTGCGTGAACAGATATACTCACTTAACGTGTTGAAATACAGATTATTTACCGCAACAAATGTGCCACTTTAATAGAGACCCAGTTAAAAGTGAAGGGTGTCATTTTTGCGCAACTAGCATCACTAAATTGAATTGCAGCAATATTGACTGTTTTCAAACAAATGTCTTCCGAACAATGCCATTGGTTAGAAAACTGGTAATTCCACTACCAAACTCACTATGTTGGCTGGTCACGATGTCCAAACTTTACACATTTTGGAAAAGTCAACCTATAAATGGCCTACTCTGTAGACTCTTATGGCAACACATATTAGGGAAAATTCATATGATAAATAATTACCTTGTCATATACAGTTGAGGTCAAAAGTTTATAAACACCTTGCGGAATCTGCAAAATGTTAATTATTTTATCAAAATAAGAGGGATCATACAAAATGCATGTTATTTTTTATTTAGTACTGACCTGAATAAGATATTTCACATAAAAGGCGTTTACACATCGTCCACCATAGAAAATAATGTAGATTTTTTTTATTTTATTTTATTTTTTTTTTTTTTTTGCTTAGTGATAGTTGTTCATGAGTCCCTTGTTTGTCCTGAACAGATAAACTGACCACTGTTCTTCAGAAAAATTCAGGTCCCACAAATTCTTTGGTTTTTCATCATTTTTGTTTATTTGAACCCAATGAACAACAATGAATGTATGATTTTAAGATACATGTTTTCACACTGAGGACAACCGAGGAACTCATATGAAACTATTACAGAAGGTTAAAATGGTCACAGATGCTTCAGAAGGAAAGCAATGCATTAAGAGTTGGGGGGTGTAAACTTTTGAACAGAATGAAGATGTGTATATATTTCTTGCTTTGCCTAAATATAATTTTTTTTTTTTCATTTAGTACTGCCCTTCAAAAGCTACATAAAAAACGTACATGTTTCCCTGAAGACAAAATAAGTGCAATTTATCCTCTAAGTTTACCTCTGAAAAATCATAGAATTTTTCTGAAGAACAGCGGGCAGTTTCTGAAGAGCAGCGGGCAGTTTAAAGTTCAGGACAAACATCTCATGAACTCATGAACAACTATCAATAAACACAAAAAAACTCAGATATGGATCATCCAGGTAACAACAGTATTAAGAATCATGTGTATTCACTATTAACTACAACTTTTTCCTCAATAAATACCTAATTTGCTGCTTATTAAAAGTGAGTAATGTAGTTGTCAAATTTAGGTAGTGGATAGGATCAGGGATGTAGAATAAAGTTATGTAGAATAAGTCATTAATATATGCTTAATTGGTACTAATAAATGGCTAATAACATGCTAATAAGCAACTAAATAAGAGACTGTAAATAAAGGTGTTACCAAACTTTTAAAAAGGGTATTTTTTATAAATTCAACTATTATTCTCAAAATTATACTATATAAATTATAAATTATACTATTATTCTCAAAAAACAAAAAAAAAGAAATGATTAATTTGACTGATAGCATGACTTATTTATTACTTATTTCGTTTTTGTTTGCTTTCACAATTTCTATAGACGGTATTGTAATCGTTCATTTATTGAGGCCATGATATTGTGCAGTAAAAAATCTAAAATTGTGACAGCCCTATTATTCATTCATTCATTAATTCATTCAGAACATCAAGATTTGAAACTTGGATTTAAATTTGATCTGTTGTGTGGATCTTGAATCTTCATGTTTAATATTAGCCAACCACAAACTGTCTCAGTATCCTAAGCTGGGATATACATTTTTTTACATGGTTCACCTTTAAGTTACATAGGTTAAAAATAGAAAAAAAAGAAACTACTAACAAGACAACTGTAGGGCATATTACATGTCAGCTAGTGTCCACAGCTAGCATACTAATGGTGTGTTGGTGTGCTAGAAACATACGCCTGCTTTAATGAAAGAGGTGAGTTTGAAATTTTCAATGAGAACTTTGGCCCTTTCTTTTATTAATAACACTCCAGGGTCCAGGAGGGCGTGAAGCAAAACGGTGGGAACGGGCTGACCTGCAGGCCGCGCCTAATCTGTCCCGATTCGGTCCACGCCACCGACGGCCTCTCTCGCTATCTGTTTCTCAAACTGATGCCTTCCTGCTGGGACGGCGTGGCTGGAGAGCTGTCAGCATGCTGCCCTTTCTGGGGCGCTGCGCTATCTCTGCCTGCACCAGTCCGCCGTGGCCTGTTGAAAAGAGCTGTCATAGCCTCGCAAGACTCTGACATTCCTATTGGCTTGACCCTGACCCTTTGAGAAGCGCACCTTTAATTATCCTGTCTCAAATCTCCTTCCACGACAAAACGAATATACATATCATAGCCGCGAGCATGTGTGCTATTCTTTTAAAGTGCGCATTTGAGGGCCCCACTCAAAACTGTGTGACTCTTGGAATAATATTAGACTATTTGGAATGTGACTGCGAGACTAGCAAGAGACACAGCTGCAGAAGAGCTTCCTTTATCAAGGGAAAATTACATAATGGCCCAACAACTACGAGCTGTTTCCAGCACTTCACTACAATACTTAAAGTATAAAAACAGCACAAGAGACATAAATATGATGTATTGTTTTAGCTGCCTGCCCCAATATCCTCCAATTAAACATCTCTGTTACTGCTCTGAGTGTAAAGATGGTTTTGATCCATGTAATAAAATCTGTGGGCTTGCTTTTGTCTCACATTCCTTTTCTGACATTTGAAAGGTCAAGAGTGAGAGGACATTTGATAACTGCAAAATCCTCATACTCCATTTTACAACCCTTAATCTGCCTTCTTGGAATTGGTAACATAGCATTTTATCTTTGGGTGGAGGGTTGGAGAGACTAGGAAACTAAGTCTGTTCGCATTTGTTCACCATAAGGTGAAGCTTTAGGAATTCGCAGCAGTGAAGACAAAAAGAGGAAAGAATTGGATAACGCTCTGACCGCGAGAAAAGGTCAAGTCGCTACACAGAAATACAGGCTTGCTAAGAGAGCCAAACTACTGTACCATAAATAATGAGTGAGGCAAACTGTGTTTTCCTCTTTTTTTAGACTTCAGGAAAGTGAGCATTGTCAACACTGAACATGCAGTGTGGCTTTGACCCAAATATTTACAAAGTATCACACAAATCAAAAGCGCTATTTGTTCCAAATGCAGGTTAAAGTCAAGAGAGTGTGTGACATTGTTGTAATGCAACAGTTCAATAAACAAGAAGTAAATACAGAGTAACTTACAGTTTAGACAAAATATAGACCGATGCCACTTCATTAGCCACTCCGTTAGTCAACAAGAAAAGCCTTGGTCAACCAAAATGTTATTAGTTGCTTAGTTGTAAAAAAAATTCCACAGGAAATGGCGAAGTCACGCAGTCCGTGACTGACAGAACTTTAACGGCAGGTCTATGTGGTTATATAGTACAACAGTAAGGACATTCAAAAGCTCACCTATCACTCACCGACCTTAAATATGTCTTTTTATCTGAAATATATAAGTAGTAGCAATTTTACATGGCTGCTCAATCTAATATTAACCTAGAAAAATGTGTGCTATTTAAATGTCTGTGCGGAGTGTGGAAGCTGAACAGTAGCGCGCTCACTACATGACAGATGGATACTCCATCATTTTTGCTCATACAGATAAAAGATAATACATCTCTTGAATCTGTGAAGACTCTACGTTTATTTGTGTGCACTCAGAATATCAACAAAATGTTGCGCTTTTGTAAAATAATGAAAGCAAACAGGATGCGCTTTCTGCCATCTCTGCCTCTGTGAACTTGAAACTCTGGGTATACTTGCCTTATAGACATGAAAATTGTATCTATTTAGAGTGAAATGTCTACTTTTAATTGGACCCATTCAAATAGAAAACAAATACTCTCAGATTATATAATCCATATGAAACATGTGCTTCCACTGCAGTGATGAAGAGTCAGTGCCACCAACTTCATCTCTTAAGTCGAAAAAAAGAAAGCACAGGTTTATCAGTGAATTATTAAAACGTTAATGCAGTCTCCTTACTGTTTTTCCCTGACACATTCATAATTATTATAACTGCCTGGTGTGCTCTGGCAAGCTTTTTTGCATGTGCTTGAGTGCTTATTAGGCAATGTAGGCAATTAAAGGCTCTATATTATGATTTATATGGTTTATTAATAGTCGACTAATGCTTAAAATGAACAACTACTAGTCGACCATAAAAAAATCTTTAGTTGAGAGTAGCCCTTGTATATGATTTGTATGTGATTTTCATGAGGTTTGGCGTATTTTCTAAACAATACAGGGTGTTTACATGAGAAATGCTAAGCAAGCGTAACGATTAGCTTGATTAAAAAAGGCTACAAATAGCATATTTCAATAACATCATATGGCCAAAACACATTAGATTAGTGATTACAAACACTCAATGGTCGTTTAAAGTGAGTTTTATAGTAAAAGCGCAGTATAAATCTTATAAATTGTCTCATGTAGCATGATGCTAAAGTGTGCATTAATGATCACATAACATATGTTTTTGCATGTTTACATCTTTTCTGAAACGCATCAGAAATGTCAGTATAGACGAGGATGATCATTTTCATTTTAAAACGAAAAGGCATTAGTGAAAATGTAGCCTTACATCTACGGGGGTTTGAATGCTTAAACACTACCGCCTTGTGTGAACCACATCTCTGGGCATAACCTAGTAAATTAGTGTTTTTCCTTGATGCCTCACCAGAGCCAATCACCAGTACTTGATTGCTTACTGGCTTACTGATGTTAATGATATTAACCCCTTAAGTATCGAAATTTGGTACTGAACGACAAGACATTTTTCGATACTTGATGGTATTAAGGCAATACGGTCGGTGCCTAAAAAGTATCGATAGACAGCCCTACAATACCATGGCTTTTCTAACTGAATGATTCAATCACTCATTCATAAACAAGTGTGAGTTCCAACAGATAGATAGATTTAATAGTTAGAATTAAATAATCCCCTACAAAATTGTTCCATTTTATTCATATATTTCATATTTATTTATGAGTGATTAGTTATAATAAGAAGAACTTACAACAAAGGAACTGGCAGTCTTTATCTGTTGTTCCTGTTGTTTTTGTTGTTTTGTCAAGGCTTTGCTGTTCTCTGTACAGCACACATGGCCTTCCGCTGTGCTCCCAGCACCGTGTTCCTTTTTCCCTCCTCGGCAGGACAGTCTTTCCCATTAAATAAGTCCTATTCCACTTAATGGCAACCTTGGGAGATCTGTAGCGCTTGAAAGCACCGGCACTTAACACTTTGTAGTCAGAGAAAACGTTTTTTTGATCTGCTCGTGTCATTTAATCATCCGTATTCTACCGAGCTACTCAGAAACAATTTTGCAGGATATTAACTTCTGGCTAAACCCTGCTTGTGCCATTTGTGGTTCCACTCAACCAATGGTCCCGTGGGGGCCAGAGCCCTCCTCACAGCTGTAATGAGCTTTACTGAGCTGAATAAAACAGTTAATAGAAAGGTAAGATCAAAAATGCATGAATCATGAAATATTAGCCAGATCCCAATGAAAACGTCTCTGGTTAAGTAGACGTAGCTGTCCGGAGCGTTGTTGGGCGGCTTCAGTAGTGCAGGAGACAGTTTAGTAGCTTATTGAATAGCTATACCATACCTCCTCCATGTATAAAGTTACTTAAGTGCTCGCCTTCAGGGAGAACCATGTCAAATCGCATTGAAAATAACTTTGAGGAGTAAATTGAATGTATTAGCTTAAAGGGAGGTGATGTCTGCGGGGACCGCTGACACTTAATACTGAATTATCCTAGACAAAATACATTGAGCAAAAGTAAAGTGATTCACTGTTCTTTCAACCCCCCCAAGAAGAGACAAAAAACAGTTTCTGTTGGTGAGAAAACCTACTTATTACTCGGTTGGCATCCACAGAATACACAGACAGGCAGTGCCGTCCCATGAAAACCATTTTTGTTCCATTACAAAAAACTAGGTCATCCTCTCATAATTGTCAATCATGCAATAAATCTTTCTGTGCCGCAAATGAATACTGCACTGGGAATGAAACAAAGCTTATTGGCATGCAATGTCAGCTTGACTTAATTCATTCTCCTTTTCAGCTGAGCCTATTCATATGTGAAGTTTACGGATATCACACTGCCTGTTCCAGAGCGGGATAATAGATGTGGACAGACACATTATGCTGGGAATGTTGTATTAGCACAGCGTAAGCTGTCTGAATGGAGACACAGCTCACAACAGAGTTTCAAACGTGAGACCGGATCCACAACCAGAATAAATTATCCTTCTTTAAGGCACTTTGGAAGAATATTCTCTCTGAGCACATGAATGTAAATATGGAAATGTATGTACAGCCATGAACCTCCTTTTCAGTGGCTCTGAAATGAAAACAAGCAGAAATTTCAAGGGAACCGTTTTCTCTGAATCATCTGATAGTGACGTCATGTCTTAAAATAAATTCACAATCAAAATCATTAGTAACATAATCCTTTCTGGTGCAGTAAGAGCATGGGATGAAAAAGACTTGAGCACGTCTTAAAATTAATAGCGGTAATGCGAAAGACAACAGAGGGTATCATGGGGAAGAAAAAGGACAAAAGAGAGCTCTTAAATGTCTGCATAGTTTCTCCTGGGAAAAAGCCCCTATTCATTTCACAAGTATCACCTCTTGAGTTTTAGAAGAAATGTCAACAATATCTCAATAACTGTGCATTAAAAAGTCCCACAATATGAGCTCCCACATTTCCCATCAGATTCTAACAATTTTAATTAATGAAATATATTTTAGAATTACTTTTAAGACAGAAGACCTCATACAAAGTTGAGAGAAAGTTTCCTGAGATATAAAAAGTCCACCTCTGAGACACAATACTTTTCTTTTTTAAGGTTTCTCCAACCTGGTCTCATAAAAAAATAATAACAATAATAATTTATTTAATCGATTTTTGAGTTTTTTAAGAAAAATGCTGTTTAAAAACACCCCAACTCAACTTTTTTAAATTTAAAGTACCACATTTTTGCACATTCCAAGTCATACAGTGTCATAGGATATCGCCACCTTGTACAAGTTAAAACTGTGTTTTGTTTCTGAATATGTAATTGTTCCACCACACAAAGGCTTGAACACAATATCTGTGTCTGCTACAGCTCTGGGCTCACCATTTACCTTCTCCTGCCAGGTGTCGTCAGTTTACAAATATCTGATTGGACAGACGGGAAATGCAGTGGTACGCCTCCAGCAGACGAGTTCGGTGTCATGTCTCTCTGGAGCAAACTGTCAGTCTTTAAGAAGAGAGTAATAATAGCTGGGTACCACAGCCACTTGCTATGGAAAAAACACTTTCTTTTTTTAAAGGAACCTTAGCGAGAAGCTGACATTTGAGTCTGGAAGAGAAACTCAAGCGGAGCATCACAGAAAGAGTTATCAGAATGGCTGTCTCACTGGACTTAGAAAACAGCAACGTGAGAAGCTCTGGATTGCTTTCAAAGGAACAACACCTTTGTTTGTTGATAATGAAATACAGTAAAGCCCGTGGAGGGTTTCGGGGGGTTTTGGGAGATGCATACTTTGTACTACAGTTATTAAAGGCAACATTGCCATTTGTTTTGTTTTTTTCGTGAGCTGTATGGCATAAAATTGTGTGCTGTGCGACACTCATTCACATTGGCCTTCATTTGGCATTCTATGATCAAGCAAGGTCTTTCAACTGTTTGCTTTGCTTTCATAAAAAGGCTACAGCAGCATTTAAAAATGTTTCGTATATTGAAATGGAAGAGGAAACTTGACACTTAAATATTTACATAAATGCAGTAGATGAATTAAAAGAAATAAAAGCTATTGAAATAGAAAATGCAAAATATGCTTCCTCAAAGGGCTGCGAGAATGAGACACAAACAACTGCATCAATATGGGCAACATATGGGATCCTCAGTGGGAACGAGCACTGAAATTTGGCTTTTCTATTATAATTCAATTGTGTTAAATTGACTTGATAGGCTTCTGTGCAGCCCATGAGGATTCTAGCTTCATAAGAGAGGCTTGGTGTCTCAGCTTTGTCAAAGGTCCATCATGCTTTGAGCTCTGATAGAGTTCCATTCTATTCTCAAGTGTCATTAGCTGTGGGCCAGGTAAAGATTAGATAACAATCAGAACTTTATGAGATACCTTTAAAGGTGTTAGGAGTCTTTTGTCACACTGCTAAGAGAGGAATGTGGATAAAAAAACCTTATAATTTCCTCTTTGCTTTCATTCCTTTGAATTATCAAACAGAGTGAGGACTCTTCAGTTGTTTTGGCAGCACTGAAAAATGTAAACGTATTTTCAAGGAGCAAAGGAAAACTCTTAACATGCCTTGTTAAGCACATTTCATGGAGTATTCATAAATGACTAGATATATAATTTATGGCGGAATTCTGAAAGCTGTTTCATCAAAGGTGCTTTAATAATATAATTCGTTTTTGCAGGAGAGCTTGAAGTGAATTGAATTGAGAATGCTATTTATTTTGTCCTAGGAAAAGAGTCTCCAGCACTCTTTGTTTTTCTTTAATGGAGTCATGGCGCTCTCATTGCGCTGTAAAGTGGCGCTTGTTCTGACCTAAATGAAAACAGCCTCGAGACCACAGCGGTCACCTGTCCTTCACTGCAGTCTCGCCAAAACCTGCTGACGGCACCTTCGAGCTCCCCGCACCTCATCGTCGCTGTTTATGACAGCGGTTCAAACTTAAATATCCAGCTTTTGCTGTCTTCTTTCAAAACCGCAGAGCTCGTAAAACATCCATCATGACTTTCCTCCATTTTATAACAGAGTAAATATCACTCGTACAGGGTAGATTTCCCATCATTCTCTTTTATCACAGCAGAGTGGGACAAGAAGAGGCCATTAAGTTCAAACAACGCAGATATTCCGTGATAACATGAAAAAGTTTATATAGGAGGAGATTCATCATTTGATAGGATCTTGAAGACTGAGAAAAAAAAAACAAGAAGAGGAAATTTCTGGAATCCCATTTGAGATTGCTTCCCTGAAGTATTCTTCTTTTTCTTTTTTTTTCCCACATGTCAGCTTCAACATGAAAATGAAGCCAGAGAAAATTAACTCCTGATACGGCTACGCTGAATTAGACGGTGAAAAAAGAAAAACACTTTTTAAGGATTCCGGCCTTGTCATTTTCAATTTTCTGCTCTTTGGACATGCTTGTATTCAGATTCCCGAACATCTACTCGGCATATCAATCCTAATTAGACAATCTGGGTCCGCGAAGGATGAGAGCCGAGTTATTTGCATAATTTAATCATAAATACTCAGCGATACATATTTCCGAATGCATTTGTACAATCATCTTTCTATCCTTAGGGCAAAAGTATTAATATGATTAGGCAATAATTCTTTAAAAAAGGAGGAAAATAGGAAACCAGAAAGTGCACTCTCTTTTTAAACTCCAGCTTTGGGCTATATGAAAAATTAATTAATTTCTGGGGAAAATCAATTTCTTTATGTGACCATATTAGACAGAGCCGAGCTAAGGCCCGCAATCGCTCTCCAATCAAGAAATCTCATCTGCTCCCTCTAACTTGTGTCAGTAGTGGTTAGCGTCCCTACGCGAGCGTCAGCGATCTGCGCACTGCTTCCTAAATATGCTGTAATGTGGAAGGGATGGTGGCTAAAGACATGCCAGGGCTCCGAGTCAGAGAGCTCGTAATGCATCGCTTTTTCTACACGCAATCTGTCTCAGGTGCGACTACCGAGGCTAGTGCCACTGTCCTGTCTCATTTCATGCAGCTGGTGGTCAGAAAAAAAGAACCTGCAGATGATTCGACACGCGTACATTTGCTCGTTTGATTCGAGACTGATTGATGACTCACGCCTTCACTCACGGTCACCACAACCTGTACTAGGAATCATGATCGTCTGCTATTTGCGCAATTAACGTTGCATGTTTGACCAGTCACATTTTTAATTTAAAGGACATTCATCCAAAAATGTTAATTCTGTCATCATTTAGTCAAACCTGTATGACTTTTTTCCTCTGTGGAACACAAAATTAGACTTTTGGGAAAATGTCTCCCTACTAGACCCTAGTTACCTTCATTGCTTCATTGTGTTCTGCAGGAAAAAATAAGATTTGGAATGACATGTTTCGGCAGATCTACTACTATGTCAAGTTCTGCATACTGAAATTTAAGAGCGTGTGCTAGTACGCATCAAATACAAGAGTTTCAAGAAATGTACATGTTTATTTTTTCCTAGAACTACTGTTTCAAATAAACCTCACAA
This sequence comes from Cirrhinus molitorella, assembly GCA_033026305.1. NCBI lineage: Eukaryota > Metazoa > Chordata > Actinopteri > Cypriniformes > Cyprinidae > Cirrhinus > Cirrhinus molitorella. Next base: position 18,700,643 of record CM065122.1, read on the forward strand.
GGTATCAAGTTGCTTTTATCAGTGTCACGTTCATAACAAACTCCTCTTTTGCCATCTCCTCTTGCACTGACGACGAATGCCAAGTGCACAGTTAATTTGAACACACGTGGCTAATCCTATCAAGGAGAGCTCCAGTGACTCACGGCGACAGAAAAGATAAAACCGGATTGTTTATCTGCTTCATTTTTGATCTATCAGCGGCGATCGCGAGTGAGGAATATGGAATCCTACATATGATTTGTAAGAAAGTGCTACAATGAATCTGTGATTTTAACAAGCCTTTTAACATGCATCCCCCGCCCCCCCACACACACCCCCCTCTCCAACTCTTTCATCCTAATCAGCATCTGTCTCTCTGTTTTTTGAAGTTATTATCGCCTCAGCTCCCTCTTGGATGTGGTTGCTGGGTGACGGGTATCTTAGCACCCACTCTGACTGGGAATGATTTGAATTCGATCCAAAGATTTCCCATGAGTACCTGTAAACACATCCGTGCCTTGTCGAAAACAAATATATCAGAAGAGCACTGCAAAGAGAGCGAGAGAGGGGGAAAAAAGAGCGATAAAATCTGCCACTGTGTGTTAAGACGCACCCCTGAGTGCTAAACAAAATAATGACGCTCCTCGGTAAATATGCCAGTCTGTGTTGTACACAAACAAAAATATTTTGTCAAATGTGATGCACTTGTGACTGAAGTATAAATCGTTAAAGTCAAATATAAATGTAAAAACATAATTAATTAAATAAAAAGAAACACAAGACATCGTCAGCAAATGAAATGCGATTATAATTTAATAAAAATTCTAAATCTAAAATATGCAAGTGCATTCACATGCATCTATTTAATCTGTCAATTAAGCACCCAGTCTCTGACGTTAACAGCTGCCTCAGCACTCACCTCCTGCCCAACCGCTCTGGTGTTTCAATAACCTTTCCTTAGAGTTCAAATGTCACCAGGCGGCAAGAACCGCACCGTCCCACACGGACAAAATGGAAAGGAAAACAAGGAGCTGAAGTATTGCTTCTCACAGGGCAGACTCATAACTCCTATGAAAGCAGAGAGATTACAGCCCCGTATCTGTTCGGCGGCAGAAGGTGCGCATTAATCTGGGCCGAGGGTCCCCGGGAGAACGAGGGGGGAGCCGGAGGAACACGTTCTCATGCGGAGGGGAGAACGGGGCGAGTCTGACTCTGCTTCACGGGGAATTCTTTTAACGTGAGCAGACAAAGATGTAAGGCCGCTGTTATCCCGTAGCAAAGAGGATTATTAGCAGTTCTTCAGTACTCAGGAAGTCGAGCAGCGTGCTGGAAAAGTGAGACCACTAGTACTTTTTCCATTTTTTTTTTAACTATCTCTAGTTTTTAAACACAGCCCAAGATGTACTTAAACTTGACCACTTATGCTGTTAGTATGTGCACAAGACTGCACCACACTTCTAATGCTCTGACAACATGAGGTTTTCCTGTACATATCACTTCAAAAAAGCTCATACTGTTTCATCATAAAAATGTACACTGCTTTACATAAACTAAATGATCCATCCTTCAAATTCAACATCTGAGCATGGCATCCCAAGTCACGCCCATGCAAGAGTTATGACTTAGCGTGCTGACCTTCTCCGACGGAGAACCAAAACAGATGTAGATACATTAAATCCACACTGTAAATAAGAGCCAGTGTGTTTGTGTTCCATCCGAGCAGATACCTTTGTCCATACAAATGATGTAATCCTCCAAATGGGAAGCAGACATGGAGGAGGTGATTGATTTCAGCATAACACCGGCAGTACCAGGTGCTTTCAGAGACAATTACAGGCCTCTCTATGCAGCAGTAATAGGCCAGCACTTTAGCGTCATTAAAGCAATGTGTAGCACTGCATTATCCTTTAACCCCATCACTGACCACTCTCCTTCCCAGCCCCGGAGTTCAAACCACACACTCCATCACCTCAGGACCCTGGGACGGGCCGCACGAGGAGGAGGGGAGCCGGACTGAATGCAAGCTCAGGCCCAGAAGGAGATCGGCACAGACAGACTGAGAGCAGACTGCTCTATTAGCACCGCTGCTGGACAAACACACATCACACTTGACATAAAGCTAGAGGGGAATATTTACAATGCGGATTTTTGGACGAAAATATATAATAAACATAAGTGTGCAATGAACTGCATTGATTAAAGAAAAAGTGCAATGCATTTGGTGTTGCTCTGCAGAAGTAATTATGACTGGCATTAAGAAATCGAATATATGAGCTTCACAAGAAAGAGAAAAAAAATAAATTGAATTTGTCAATAATTGTATAAATTGAGCCAAAAATATGTAATATATTTTTTTTTTAAAGAAGAGTTTTTATTCCACACTCACTCTGAATAAAAGTGGCACTTGTCCAAATCAGAAAATCAAATGAGGAGTGTGTGTTATTTTGTATAGATAATTATTCTAATTAACATTATTGTGTGTGTGTGTGATAAGAATAGTTTGTGTCAGATTGCACATTCAGTATTATATATATATATATATATTATACATATCAGTATTATGTGCAATTTGTCACAATATTCTCATGAACTACTTGTGATTTAATTTTCAGTTTTTATAGCATTGAAAATTCTCATTAAAAAAAAAAATCTGAAATTGTACAACACCCGAGCTTGAATTGCTGCATGCAAGGTGTTTTATGTTTTCATTTCAGATGAGCTGTCAACACCTTGACATTTTTAAATTAGCTTACTTTTTCTAGTAATTATTGGGCCCATTCACTTGATCACTAAAGGGTGACATTAAAGTTTCAGGGCGAATTATTCACCGATGTTACAAGCAGTAATTGTTTCCTGTGTGATTTTGTACCTTGAAGCACTGTATCACTCCTGCCATTAAGCATACAAGCACTTATTGACTATGATTTGATTTTTCCCCAGAGGAAGAAAAGAGCAGAAAGAAATGCCTGCCTATAAATACAACTAATATATAGAAGAAAACATCTATTATAATAATTCTGACAAGCATGCTTATTTTAAATCTGCACAAATAACAGAAAACCTTTTCAAATAAAATTTTCCTCATATGCTCAATACAGCATACACAAATGCGGGGTGACTTTAAAACATCAAATTTGTTAGCAGCAAAAACATATAACAACAGGAAAAAAGCTTTCTTGCTCTACACATAAACCTGTAAATGATTTCCACAAAATACATTTAAGGCCAACTGTCTTTTATGAATTATTAATTTTTGTAAATATTTGAGGAAAAAGCACACCCTGCATTTTACATGCACTACAACACTTTAATAAAATGTTTGCATTTATTATATTCAACTTTCTACCATCGAAAAAAGTTGAGTTAGTCACGTTATAGTATTCTAGAATTTGTTGCCAAATTTTCTACATTTCTTATTCTAATTATTTTAATGATACAAGAATTAGAAGTTCAATGGTTATTTGCAACACCTTAAGTCCCTCTACCTTTTTCTCTGTAAAGAGTTCTTTATTTCAAAGTTATTGATGTCACATTCTAGAACTGCAGAATTAAAGTTTTTTTTGTTGAATTTAAAAGGTTCTGGTGTGACACCAGAGTGTAAAATCCTATGGGAACCTTTATTTTTTAAAGTGCAAATACAAATCTAAAAGTACTTGCAAATATCCTGTACATTATTTCCACATATTACTGTAATTATCAGAGTAACGCATAAAGTAGCTGCGTTAGTTTTACTACCCGCACTTTCTAGCGAAAGGTTCACTTCACTTCTTATCCAACTTGACTATTGATTATTTGTTTTGGAGCACTAAAAGAGTGTTCTAACCTGGCATTAGTGCAGTCGTTGTAGAGGGTCTCGAAATCTTTTCTGCAGATGAGTTTGCAGCGGTTGACCCCGGGCTGAATGGCCCCCAGTCCGCGCAGGATGCGGACCTGCTCCACGTTACACACCACCGGCGTGATCTCCAGCCGCTTGAGTTTGGTGTAGACGGTGTGCAGACCCCCGACCAGGTGTTTGAGAAACAGGTCAAACGCCTGGGGCAGGCAGATGAGCTCCTGTCCTTCCACCGTGAAAGAGGCCACCTTGGCGCCCCTGAGCTCCACCATCCGACACTCATTATTCTGCGGGGTGTTTTCAACAGGGGACGGGGTAGAATACACGGGCTTGCCGGCCAGTGGGATGCTGCTGGTGTTGGTGCCGATCAGATCCGTGCGGAACAGATTCTGGGTCGCTGTCTGAGAAGGAGACGCAGAAGTGGCCGAAGGCGAGGATGATGATGCTGCGGTTGCGGAGCATGATGATGATGATGCTGATGATGCTGACGAAGAAGTTGAGATCGGACACGGCTGGACCAGAGACGATGGGGGAATCAGCGCAGCCGGTACGGCCATGGTGTTCTGCACCTATCAAATAAGTTCAGACGGGAAGGAGAGCCAGTATGCAAAAGTAGCGCAAAGAAGAAGAAATCCACCCCGAGTGCGCTCCGCCGACGCGCGAATGGATGTGGAGAGGTGCCGTGCTGAAATTAGGGCTCTGAGAAAGATTGAGAGAGAATGACAGGAAGAAAATGAGCAGAAAAGTGTGCCTCTGCTCTGTGGATGAGTTGTTGTTGTCACAAGGTACAGAGAGGGAGGAGCCACTATCAGCCCTTTGAAACGGAGACATGCACAATCTAATGCGACCCTAGTGGAACAGCGTGCGGAACATTTCCAGCGTTTACTTACAACCTTTTTTTCGGGCTCGGATGAAACCTGCGCTTCTTCTAGGAATGTTCTCTGAAACTCATACGACGAGCTCCTCTGCTGCGTGTCAGGACGCCTCTCGCTTATTATTGACCATTGTTTGAAAGTACACTTCGAGTTTACACTTTTTCAAACAATAAGCAAATAAAAAGGTAAAACTTTTTTTTATAATTTCATTTATATTGTACACATTTCTGGGAAATATATAAAGTAAATTGATAACGATGTGTTATAAATAGTCTATGTTTGTAGTTGATATTGATTAAAGTTATCACTAATACAATTAACAAAAATGTAGATGCACAAAGTACTGTGAATTGAATCAGTATCACATTCAGGACTTCAGGTGAGTTACCGGAGGGGAGACCAGTGTGAGTTGTTTAACCAATTAGAAATGAGCTACAGGGGTGAAATTACTTCAAACATGAGCACCATCCTCCTGAGGTGACAGTTAAAGTTATAAGAGGATTTACAGAACAAAAAAAAGTAGGTAAAGTAACGTTTTAGGTATGGCGTATTTAAATTGTCATTAGGTTAATGTAGGCCTATGTTACATGACAGCACTGGTATCATCTGAATCTGTTGTTTAATTATACAAGTTTTCATATAATAAAATATATATATATATATATATATATATATATATATATATATATGAGCAGACAAAAAGGGGCATAACATTTTCAAGGTACTTCTGAACCTACAAAAATGTTATGGCCTAGGCATTTTTATATTTCTTGAAAATTTAAATTTGTTTTTAAATTTTAAATACATTTCTTAAAGCTGTAGAATAATTAAAAAAACAAAGATGTAGGAAAATAAAAATTCAAATGTATGTTTTCTATAAAAATAACTGTACAACGCAGCACCATTCATTTGTAACAGATAATTATAGAAACACTGTCTCAGAACTGGATACAGAACAACAACAAAAAACACTTTTTGTTTTTTGAAAGAAAAATTGTTACAATGAATGTCTTTTTGAAGACCCACAAAGTGTAAAATACTGTTATTTCTCATGTCTCATTTTGCATTTCTTCAAAGACCAAATTCAAACATACAGAACTCTTCTAAAGCAAAAAAAAAAAAAAAAACAATGTGCAAGTGTGCACTTTCAGAATCTATTCAAGTAAACTTCTAAGTTAAAGTTAGTCTGATCAGATCTGCTTTAAGATAAGCAGAATGCCATTTCGGAATTGTCATTCAGGCACAGAGGTAGCATGTAGTGTAAAAATCAATATCCACTTAAAATTCATAGCAAGACAAAGTTGCCCTTTATGTTGCTAACCTTTGCTTAAATATGCATCATATTAAGATTTCATTAAAAACAATGAATGTCATGATAGTTTGCCAACAATTTTTCATGTTAGCATGGGGTTAACTGCAAATGATGGCCATAAAATTCCACACAAAGAACTGCTAGCAGACATTCGTTTAGAGAAGAATGATGATAAGACAAAAAGGCATCCACAAACGCCACAGGACCTCTATGATGTCTCCGATTCAGAGTCTCTTAACAAGCTGGGTGGGCCTGATGAATCAAACTCCCATTAGAACAACAGTCTTTCAATAGACAAACAGCAGGATGCACAATGCAGAGAAACTCTCAGTTGTTCACTGCATTCTAACTTAGAATGTTCAATTAGTTTTACTGGTTAAATTAACAATGTCTGCAATCTTTATGTACTGGGTAAATGCAAGCATCATGGCAACAAAAGAACTCCTCAATCTCGCTCTTTAGAAGAAGCCGTTCTACAAGGCATCATTATTCGGTGAGCCAAGATGAGAGGAATGCTACATGATAACACAGTTCACCTGAAGGAAGTTCAAACCAACAGTAATCAAGCGGTTATGTACAACAAAGAACAGATGGAAAACGGCTGAGAACGAATGTTAAACTGTTTTAATTAAGTCCACTTCAAGGTCAACAGCATAGAAATGACATGTCCACCTTAATTAGACAGTCATACTTAATTTTCCTGTATATCCACCTTTTCTCCTGAACGCAGAATTCTTGCCTGACTGGAACAATGCTACTTTTCCAGTCTCTCGTGTTTCTAGTCAAATGAACACATTTTCAAAGCAAATAACATAACATTAAACCTATAAAATATAGTTTAAAGTTTTTTTTGCAGTAACTCACCTGTCATGGTTTACGTGGGAAAATGACATGAAGCAACACAAGGTTATCTGCATTGAAAACAGAAAAGCATCTTATGTACACCTCCCGATCAGGGTGAAGTTTGCAGGATTTTGTCCACAAAATAATACGAGCACACATTATTTTAATATTTCACACACAGTATTTAAACTTCATCACTACAAGCCATGCTCATTTTCTTTTGTCATCGTTTACACAAGGCATACAGCCCCAGACATGGACAGATTTGCTGGTATACGCAAAACTTTAAGGTACTTTAAAAAAAAAAAAAAAAAAAAAAAAGAAAGTGACGAGACGTGAGGCCAAGTATGGTGACCCATACTAGGAATTTGTGCTCTGCATTTAACCCATCCAAGTGCACACACACAGTAGTGAACACACACACCGTGAAAAAAAAGTGGGCAGCCATTGCATTGCTGCGGCGCCCGGGGAGCAGTTGGGGGTTCGGTGCCTTGCTCAAGGGTCTCACCTCAGTCGTGGTATTGACGATGGAGAGAGCGCTGGATATTCACTCCCCCCACCGTCAATCCCTGCCAGACCTGGGACTCGAACTCGCAACCTCTTGGTTACAAGTCAGACTCCCTAACCATTGGAGTTCAGGAGTTACAGGAGTTCCTTAAGCTTATTCCTTAAGCACGCTTTTATACTGAAAACGTTTCAGTTTAATTAATTCAGTGAATCTTTTTTTTTATAACATTTTAACATGGATTTCTATGGAGGCTGAAAAATGAGAGCACCCAAACGGAAATTAGAATTCATCATGGCGGCGCTCATCGGTTACTCTGGGAAAGGTGGATAAAGTATAAAAATATTAGCGCATATATTAAAGTTGAAAACCCTTACTTGAGTCAAGATGCTCCTTAAAGGAAAAAGCGTAATTACGGAATAGCAATGTGTTCACAACATTGGCATTTACACTATTAGTGCTTGAAAAGGATCCGATCCATCAAGAAGGCAAACGGATGACATAAATTCTACCATAAATGCTACCACAAATGAAAACAATCTGACTGTTTGATCGCGATGGATAAAATGCTCAATTATCTTCTGAGGGAGCGTAAGGGGTGTTCTTTGTTTCTATTCTCATTTAAATGGTTTCTAAATAGTGCTTGAAGTTAGTCAACGAGATTTATGTGTTTCTTCCATGTGTTTATACGATATCAGAGGCCCATGATGACTGCTGGGGGATGACATGACATCGCTAATGAGGAAAGGCCCATGACAAGACCACACACACAAAGGTTTGATGGCGCTGCAGCGCTGATGACTAACTCGTTCCATTTTGTTTATGGTATTTGTTACAGGGTGAACACGCAGCAAGCATCAGACATAGATGGACCATCAAACAAGCTGAGAACAATGCGGCTACTTTCTTTCCTAGTCCTGAACGCACCGGTTAGAGGACGAGCGAATGGAGAGGCAGCGGGTGCACCGAGTTTCCCTCCATCTGTATGAATCACCATAACGCTAATGGATCAGTGTTTAAAAGTAGAAGTACGATATGACGCGCGTATGATCAATGGCACTGTATGTTATTTGATATAATAATTTATTCAGCCTATAAGGCTTTGATAAAACAATGTTGAAAAGCAATTTAAATTAAATTCATTTAAATGTCAATTCTCATGGTTAGGATTTTTCTATAATTGGCTATTTAATTAAAATAATTTTCACAGTCATTAATACAGCTCGCAACTTGTAGTGCACTGACATGTTTTAATTACATGGTATTAACAAAATTGATATGCTTTAGAAAGCATGGTGAATAAGAAATAATTACACCAATCATACATCATCCCCCTTATGGACATTAAGAGTATTTCAACATAATTGATGAACTTTGAAAAGGGAGATAAATAACTTTAATTGCATAAAATGGGCGTACCTGGTTCAAATAGAAACAGCCGTCATTGCGTTGCAACATATTGGCAGATTCCATTAAATGCAAACCTGCTTACTATCTCATCTGATGAATAAACATGACTTCCATGCAGTAAATATTTGGGTACATCTGCAAGTGTTGTATGTCTGTCTTCTGACTCACGTTCATTACTCACATTGTTCCGTTTTCGGGGGAGGATGCAGCTTAAAATGCTGCTCAGACAAACAGAGTGCAGAGTGAGACAAATACTTATTGATTTTGAATATTTGTCTCCTCAAGGTCGCATGCCATTGACCCCATCCATCCGGAGACACCCCCCCCCCACACACACACCATGGCAGAGGGCAGATGACAGAGTAACCACAGACAGTTTTACCCTTAACTCACCAAAGGCTGGCCCCACTGTCACCCACCGTAGGTCAGTAGGAGAGAAGGACTGCAAATAACAAAATAGTTTAATAATAAAACTAGCGCGGCCAAAATAAACAATTACAAACAATACCTTGCACGATTATTCACATCCAGTTCATTTTTAAGGAAAAATGGTACTACAATAAGGTCTCATTAGTTAATGCTAGCTAATGCGTTAACTAAAAATGAGCAATATTTTTGTTACAGTATTTTATTGTTAGTTAATATAATAAAAATATGACTGTTGATTGTTAGGTCCAGTAAATAATATGAACAGATAACCACTTTTTATTTTAATAATGTATGAGTAAATGGTAAAATTAACATTAACAAATGTAAGTAAATGCTCTAGAAGTATTTTTGGTAACACTTTAGAATAGGGAACACTTATTTACTATTAATTACAACTTTTCCCTAACTATATATATATATATATATATATATATATATATATATACAGTTGAAGACAAAATTATTAGCCCCTTACAAAATATTTCATTATTTTTCAAATAACTCCCAAGCGTTGTTTAACAGAAAGACAATTTTATCAACACAGCATTTTTAAACATAATACTTTATTCAGGAAGCTTTTAGGGTTTGTAATACAAATAGAAATAAATGTATTACCAAGAATTTAAAAAAAGTCTACTGGTCATTATTAGCCCTCTGATGTTAATAATCAATAGTGTATCCCTTTTGCTTGATAAGTCGTTTGTTGTTTTCTCAACAAGTTTCAAGCATGTCTCCTGAGGAATGAGAGCCCATTCTTCCTTAGCAAATATCTCAAGCTCCTCCAGATTTGTTGGTCTTCTGGCACAAACTCTGGACTTTAGTGTGCCCCACAGATTTTCTATTGGATTCAAGTCTGGGCTTTGTGCAGGCCAGTCAAGTACACTCACTTTGCTCATTTGGAGGTATTTCTTCACCAGAAGTGAGGTATGCTTTGGGTTGTTATTATGCTGGAAGACAAAATGTCGACCCAAACAAAGTTTTCTTGCAGACTGTCTGAGGTTGTCTTTCAGAATCTTCTTATAGTCTTCCTTTTTCATGTTTCCTTCAACCCTGATGAGATTCCCAGTTCCAAATGCACTGAAACATCCCCACAGCATTATACTCCCACCACCATGTTTCACTGTGGGAACGGTGTTCTTGGGGTTGAATGCCTCTCCCTTGTTTCTCCAAACATAGGCAACATCTCTATGGCCAAAAAGCTCTAGTTTTGTCTCATCTGACCAAAGGACACATTTTCAGTATACATCACATTCCCCCAGGTTGTCCTTAGCAAACTTCATTCTAGCTTTGAGGTGTCTCTCTTCTTTCTTGGTCGGCAACCTTGCAGTTCATTCCTGTGCAGGGCTCTAGTGACTTTGTTGAGACATCAATTCCAGACTTGGCTAGGTCATTCACTAGTGTCTTGGCAGTTGTTCTTGGGTCTTTAGAAACCTCTCTCACTAGTTTTCTTTCCAAAGTTTTTGAAATCTTTCACTTCCTGCCTCTGCCCGTGTCTTGTTCTCCACTGTGTTGGTCTCTTTAAACTTCTCGATAATGCATCTCACTGCAGTTCTTGACACTTGAAAATGCTTTGACAAACGTGTGTATCCTTCTCCATCTTTATGAGCATTAACAATTCTTTCTCTCAAGTCCAAACTTTATTTATTTTAATTCTTTTATTCAATTAACTATAAGAGATCAGACTTTCTCTAGAAGAAAAAAATAATTGGAAATAATGTGAAAACATTCTCTTACTCTGTTAAACATCACTTGGGAAATAATATGTTTTTTCAATTTAACGTGTAAAAAATATTTAATGCAATTAGCGCATGGGCGGGGCTAGATTTGGCCACCCCACTTACAACTGGTAAAGAGATGCATTTATTTAGATGCGCAGAGCATCCTTACAACCACATCAAACTGGAGACTTTTCAGACGTGCACTACAACCTCAAACGAGCGCAGAAACGGTACCGGAGCTTCAATAGAACATCAGTGAACTACATTATACTGTGCTTGTAGCACGCACTACTCAAGTGCACGCATAAAGGGCTATTCACATAGAACACGTTTTTCCATTCCAGTGCGCTACTTTTCCATTGTTTTTCTATGTAAACGCGCTTGATGGACGTGCATGACCGTTACGCTCACGCAGCACCTTGCATCAATGTCAGTTCCAAAGCAGTGGACCAATCAGAAGAACTCGGAGGCGGCTTCTGTTTACATTAGCAAGTTGGCATGACAACTGTTTTATTTGACAGCAACATGGCGAAGGAGGCACCCATATTGGCTGTGTACGGTTACCCTGAATTATATAACATTTCTTCAAGTGATTATCACAACTTGTTTCCTAAAAAAGGAGCTTGATCAGAAATAGATCTATCACTGAACATATATATACTAAAAATGCCCCTTATGTCGTTATTGCATGACGTCTCAAAAGCGCGTCTCGAGACCGTCGCGTTCTACGCTGTGCTTTTTTACAAAACCATTCCAGAGCGCTGCGTCTCGCAGTTTTTAGACGCAAAGATTCTGTGTGAATGGCTGCTAAATGTGCCGGCACGAGCTGAAGCAGTCTATCCTATTAAAACGCTGTAACTCAAATGAAACTACGAGCATCGTTATGCCGTCAGTTAAGACATGAATTTACAAAATAATGCGATTAAAGCTGCCTTAAAACTGTGCAAGTAAGTATTTATTATTTATAGGTCACATTTAAAGCAGTTTTAGACCAGCATCAAGTTCAGCAGCGGCAGCCAGAATATATTAATAACATGCTTCTGTGATGTCTGTTAAACCAAAAACAAAATTAAAAAGAGGAAATTAATAACTTCTGTACTTTTAAGCTTTATCTTTATATAATTTAGAATTTAGTGTGTGATAACTTTAGGCTATATTTTCTTGCTGAAGGGAACAGCTAGCTAGCCTATATGACATTTATTAGAATGGGTTTGTGAAGATTGTTTCAAGTTCACTTAAATTAGAAGTGATTTTTAAAGTCTAATAAATGTTAATGTGATAGCTTTTGATTGTTGAATAGTTATATTCAGTTCAGATCAATTCAGATCAGTTGGAATCAGTGATACTTGCCTTCAGTCATAAAAAAAAGATGGCATTAAACAAATATTAAAAATATATGTTCTTTATGTTGTTTCTACATTCATTTGAAGCATGAACGTTAAATTATTGCAATATAAAAGTATAATTAAAATCTTTAATGTCATAGGATTAATCGTGATTAATTTCTGGAAAAATGTGTGATTAATTTGTTAATTTGTAACAAATATATGCAAATATATATAAAGATTTTTTTGTTAATTTAATTTATTTATCATTAAAGACTTTAAATTGATCAAAAACGACAGTAAAGACATTAATACTGTTTTTTAACAGTTTTAAATAAAGGTTGATAATAAAATACTACTGTTGATTGTTAGGTCTAGTTAATAAAAATATGACTGCTGATTGTTAGGTCTGGTAAATAATATTAACAGACACAATGTTGAAATTAACATTAACAAAGATTAGTAAATGTAAAATTTTATTTCTAGTTCATAAACTACAGTAGTTAACTAATGTTAACAAATACAACCTCATTGTAAAATGTTACTGGAAAAATTAAATAAAATGCAACAATATGTTTTCTCATTTATTGGATAAAATGTAAAAAAGAAAAACAAATATATGTTTTTACCATATGCACACTACCGTTTATTTTATTTATTTTTTTATTTTATCCCGCAATTATTTTTAACTTAACAGTAAAGTGACAGTAAAGACATTAATCATAAAGATTCTTCAAAGAATCCTGAAAAGTTTATATTATGGTTTCCACAAAAAATTAAGCTAAAATATTTTTTTTTTCACAATAAGATTCTAAAATAAATAATAATAGTTTTTTTGATTATAAAATAAAAAGTAAACTAAAATCGAAAATGCAACTTTGTCAATACTGGAATAAATTATATATTAATAAATTATCTATTGATTAAAAGGAATAGTTATTTTAAATCATAATATTTTAACTTTTTTATATTGTTACTATATTTTTGTTATATATTATATTTACCTTATATTTTATACATACGTGTAACACTTGTAGGAAAAAATATATACAGTGTATACAGTATATATATTTAAAACATTCATTGTTAATGAAGGGGTGCTTGAGGTTTATAGATAGGTCTATGAAAAAGGAAAAAAAAAAAACTGCCCTAGGTAAAGATGCTATGTTTCCTTTCTATTTGTTCCTTTGAAGAAAAGCATATTTTGGCTTTTCTCATGCAGGTACACAAAGGACAGGGTTAATACACAGAGACTCCCAATTAGAGCCCCCTCATTTAGTAGACGTCTGAACGAAAACTTTATGACAGGCAGTTGGGGACTGTCATTAAATTAGATGTTGAGAGAATGATAGCACACTTTCTTTGCTTAATGAGAATGGAGTTTCTCCCCAGACTGGAATTTTCTGAGTTCACTGCCGTCGGAATGTTTCACAAAGCGAAACTACGGCTCTCTTTGTTGTGTTCACATTACAGATGAGATCAGAGAGTAAACAGAGACCAAATGTGCTCTAATAAAACTACAGATCTTCTAGCTGGCTCATTTCCATAAAGCAGTTCCTGCACAAATCAGGTATGACCTTCAGAGACATAATTAAAGCAAATATTTTTAGTCCCTGATTGGAATGTTGCATGTCAATACAAATTGTGAAGGAACCTCATAAACAGAATGCAGATTTTATTGTTTACAGGACGTATGGAATCTGAAATGATAAAAGTCTGCATCTCAATGAAGTCCCTATAAGGATATGAATACTGGCAGAAAATAGGACTGGCTAAAACATGATTAATGAAATTAGTTACGTTCTTTAACACAGTTAATGCATTTCTATATAAATAACTCCAGTGGATCAGTAAAAGATGGATAATAACTCCTCTTAACAGAAATGTTCTTTATAAATCAAACCCAGATGACATTTAACAAAAGTCAGCTGAATTCTTTGTATGGAGGAACTGAACTATTTTCAAAGCTAAAAAGTAAGAAATATCTGCAATACATACATTTGATACATAGACAGACAATCTCAGTAGAGAAAATGTGTGTTTATAAATGCACATGTATAGCAACGTACATTACTAGCATAAATTCTCATTAATGTTTAGCTTCCTAGCAGAAACTTGGAACGCAGTAGTTCATTATGTACATTACAGAGATACGCTGCCATGAAATAATTATCAGATGTCAAGCTGTTCTGATGCTCAGATCCATTTGTGCGGTTGTTACGATGATGCCATCCTGCCTTACAACTCACTCCCTCTCTGTGTGCATCCTGTCTGCAAATACATCTGCAAATCTCAGGATTCACTTGGAAAGATGCCAGCCGAGTGTCTTGTGAGCTGAGCTGGCAAAACGTCCAACCGTATGTAAAATACTGCCCCTCTGGTGATATCAGTCTTTAAAAGAGAGCTAATTTCATTTTTTCAAAAGAAGCCGCTTGATAGCTGCACAATTACTCTGCAGTGCCCCGTACCCCGTTTAAAGCCGCACAGACTTTTATATCAGGCGAGAGATTTGTGGATATCTAAATTGGAAGGTAAACCTGTATAAACAGTAGTAATTACCGTGCCATTCACAGGGCCTGTTGTGCTCGTTCGGCAACAGCCACAGTGATTAAAATGAATCTCCATCGACTTCTCCATTAAATTGCTGGCAGTGGCGATCCTTTGACCTTTCCCATTGATTGAACATAACAATCACAATTCAATTGTAATGCAAAGAGAACATTTGTTATAATGTACATGAGATGCATGAGCCATTTCCTAGAGGGTTGAGGTAATCAATGAAGTGACTTCAAAAGGAACCTGCACAAAGACTCATTCTAGTCAGAATCTGCGCTACATATCGAACCCTGCGTTCAGCCGTCTGTTGCATCACTCGATACATTTGCATCCTATAAAAGAAACATATTGTGCATCCAAAACCCTCGGTGTCATTTCATGATCATTACAATAGTCCAAATGCTGACGGGCATGATCCGGCGTTCATTTGTTTTGATTTTTAGTACGCTAAGCCTTCCCAGAATTCACTGCATGTGGCACAGAGGTCTGAGAAAATGATTACGGCTGACATTTCCCTGAATTATTTTCCTTTTTTTTCTTTCTCATTGTTCTCTGTACATCCACTGATTAGTAACATCTGTATGTGACACTGTGGTGCGGTTCGAGCAACACGTCTGGTCGTAAAACGCCATTAAACTTGCGGCGAAACTAGTCTGCGGCTGATTACTCGTACGCAACTCTGCTCCCTCCCTCTGACCAGGAAGGAAAAACTCTGTGAAACAGCCGACTTCTAATCAGCATTTAATTCTGATTTTAAGAGCGCTGCTAGATCATGCATTTCAAAAACCAAGAGTATGTGAATAATGTCCTTAAGGGAATCTGCAGAATTGAGAGATTATGGTTTACACGCACATTAAACAGATTAAACCAGTCAGATCTCAAAAGGCAGTTTATCTAATGGAGAAAATGTAGTATGCTAATTGGGTAAAGTCTGGTGCCGAAATTACACACGAGTTCTTCTCACTGTGTGTAGATTTAAGGGTAAAGTTTGATTAAAATCGCAAGGCTAATCAGGGATATAAGCGGCAAAACAGTCCCCGAACGAAAGCGTGCTCGCCACACAAAAAAGTAATTGTCTCCGAAAACTTCTGCGATGACAGATTCAATTCCATTTAGTAAATGTTTAATAAATGTTATACAAACACGGGCGCCTATCTCACTGTATTCAGAAAACAAAGGGAAACTTTAATTGCTTTAATCATCCCGAGCTTTGACGTTGTTATTGGCTTTAAAAATAGCAGTTAACAGTAACTGTCTTGTAAAGGAAATTGAACCACATTTGCGAAATGATCCCCAATTAAGATATGGCCGTCCAGACCAGCAAAGTTGAACTGGGGTGTTGTGTCTAAGAAAAGCAGTCGATCCCATACAAAGCTATTCAATTAGCTGAAAGGCCCAAAGAAAACAGGCCGCCTAATATGTATCACGTTAATCAAATTTAAAGTGATTGCATCCCTTTTGAAGATTCCAGAGCACGGATATGTTCATTAACAGATATGTGGACGGAATGAGCTAGTTGTTTCTCACAGAAACGACTCTTTAACGTCAGGAAGCTCACTGCGCTGCTAAGCAAGACAGAAGTGTGTTTCTGCTCGCTGTCTTTAGTGTTCACTAATGTGTTTCAACATAGCGCAGTGCTACCTTTAATCTGCACTAAAGGGAAATAATGCGTTTCCTGCCTTATTTACCATGCTTACTTAACAAGTGCTGTACAATTAGAATTGTTAATAGATTGAGAAAAACAAAAGGACTTTGAAGGTGGGAAAGTGCTGACATTATTTCACAGGGGAAAAGCACCCCTGAGAGAAAAAAAAAGGTCTGCAGTAAATGTAGTTTCCTGCGCTGTTCTTCAATGAAACGCCGCTCCCTCTCATTAGAAATGCCATAGAAGACATAAATCAAGGACAGTAAAAATTTCATTGCCTCCGTGTTAAATCACGCACTCTGCGCATCGGACAGCAACTGTGTAAACATTGTAATTTCGCTTGATTCTCGTTAAATGTATGCACACTTTTTACAATCCATAAACAGATCTGGAATAAAAGTTAATAAATGTCAAAATTTGCATTCGGGGGAAAAAAGCATCTTGCTGCATTTTTGCAAATATCAATCTATGAACCTTTCAACATTTTGTCAGACAAAATGCTAATTGTACCTTTAGGAATTTGGGACACAGTGACAAGAAATGAGATGCCCTGTCCTTTTAGATGTGGAAATCAACTGGGGTAGCATACAGAAACCCTCGCGAAGGCAAAGCAAACACCGCCAGCCACGTTTTCTAGGAGGAATTATCAGTGCATAATGATACATCTCTCTTAGACAAAAACGCTTCTCCCAGTTGGGGAACCCAATAAATTCTAGCATGGTAACCATGAATTTACCATGACCTATTATCTGACATACATTATCATGATAGGTGAACTTTGAACAACATTCATGATTACAAAGTACTATAAATAAATTAAAATGCGAATTCAAATAAAAATGTGCTGGATAAATAAGTTCAGCTTGCTCAGTTGCATTCCGACATGGTTGACAGCTGTTAATACACGATCACCATTTTAGATCGACTAACTGTAATTCTGTATAAGATTTCTATTCAAACTAAAAGCAGAAATCTAGGCTACGTGCTGCGGGTTTCAGAGCAAAACTGTGATATTTCATTCACAAGCCACATTTCCATTACCCTTCAAATTGCACAAATTGACATTGTGAATTAAAAATATGCCTAATGGAAACACATCAGTTTCGCAAAAACTTATCACAAAAAAGTTTTTACGTACAATAAGTGGCTTCCAGGCAATTTTTTATTTTTATTTTTTCACATTTAGGTTACTTGATGTATGTAAAATTCACATGATTAATGTACAATAACCTCCAAGAGACACCTCAAACATGGCCGGGATAACCACTTATTTACACTGCACATCTGCACACATCTGTTTTTTCCTTCTGGAGCATCAGTGAGTGTTTGAACCTTCTGTAATATTTGCATATAAGTCTCTTAGCTGTCTTCAGTGTGAAAAGATGGATTTCAAAATCATACAGTCATTGTTGGAAAGGGTTCAAATACACAAAAATGCTGAAAAACCAAAGAATTTGTGGGACCTGAAGGATTTTTCTGAAGAACCGCGGGCAGGACAAACAAGGGACTCATGAACAACTATCACTAAACAAAAACACAGGTGTGGATCATTGAGATAACAAACACAGTATTAAGATTCAGGGGGATGTACACTTTTGAACAGGGTAATTTTTTATAAATTGTTAACTGTTATTTTCTTTTGTGGATTATATGTAAACATCTTTTATGTGAATGTCTTATTCAGGTCAGTTCTAAATAAACAATAATATAATAATAACTAAATAAACATGCATTTTGTATGATCCCTCCTATTTTAAAAAATAATGAACATTTTGCAGATTCTGAAAGGGGGTGTAAACTTTTGACCTCAACTGTATTGCTTATTAATAGAAACGCTGTTAATTCACAAAAAGTTTTAGTAATAGCTTGCTGATTTTAGGTTCGAAAATGTTGAAAATTCATGTTGAAAAAAAAAGAAATGTAAATATTATTGTATTTGAAAGTATGCTATTACTTGTGTAATACTTTTGTACTTTTGTTTATGTTTAATTTTTTATTTAAAAAAAAATAAACTAAATAAAGTGAAAAATAATACTATTATTACTATTATATATTTTTTTATAGTTCAGTTTAATGGGTAACACTATGTTTAGTAAGTGAGCACTAAACCAAATCTTCAGGTGCTCTCATAAGAACCAGACCAAAAAATTTATTTGCATCCCTGTATATACTGTTTGTTAATTTATATTTCATAATTTACTTTAAAACAGTATTTGTTAGATTAATCTTTTAAAAATTTCAGTTGCAAATCTTTAGATGCTCCAGTATCAGCACACTTGGGTTCCTTCTTCATCTGCTGTCCCATCATTCCAACTCTGAGGCTAATTTAACAAGGGAGAATTAAGAGTGTAAAAAGTGCTTACACAAAGGTTTCCACGTTATTTGCTTGGAATTGATTTTAACACTTAAACAGAATCCTAACTAAGGGCTTATGTGTGCCAGGCCATCTGCATTTCACCGTAAACGCACACACATACATATTAGTCTATGGATATCTATCAGAAATGCCAGCTGAAGTGGGCAATGTGTTTCCAAACAAAACCTAATTTGTTTATTTTTACCCAACAAACATGTTCTACAGCGTCCTTATGAGCGATTAGCAATGTTGTTCTTCAAAGGTCCTTAAGAGGAGTTTGATGCAGTTCTTGCCCGTCCTCCCATTAATCCAAGCTCAGTTAAGAGTCTGCCATCTGGACGTGTGTTCCTAGCGATAAATATGATTTAGAGTTGATTCAGACATGTTTTCCACACAGAGTGTGTGTGGATTTCTGAATTAAATGGCACAAACAAATGTGGAGTCGAGAGCAAATTAATATCTCTCGTTTTAGAGCTCCATAACAAAGCCGCACCCTTAATTACAGCCTGTAATCATTTCCTGAAACACAAATATCAAGGAATTCAATTACCATCATACAGCTCTTGCACAAATAAACCGATCTTACAAATGTAAAAGATCTCCTGACGCATGTTTAGATGATTCAGATTGTCCTGCAGGTGATTCTAAAACAACACTAGATGCTCAGTTGTCTCTCGACTGATGCTGGGATCAAGTTATGTGAGCAATTTTGTGAAATATTAAGTGTATGTGTGAATATCAGATAATGTTGGATCTAATTACCTTCCTTTGAGCTTCAGTTGTTTTTCAGCTGTGCCAAGCAACAGTGACCTCTACAGGGATTGAAGATGGAAAACCCAGATACACTTTTGACTTCCTGCAGTCACCTCCTCAAAGAGGGAAAAAACAGAGATTTGAAAAGCATATTAAAAAAACCTTAGTCATAAGTCATAGTAAACTAAACGGAAAAGTAAAACAAATCTGCAGTAAAAATAGAGAGTGAATGATAATCAAACATTATTTTACACACAGATGATATACACAAAAAAAGGATTTAGAAAAAATTTTCACAGAAACAGCAAGCAACAGCAGCAAGCAAATTTTAATGGTACACTGTGTTGTAGACACAGTGTACCGTTAAAACCAATAAAAAAGAAGCCTTTGCACATTTTTTATGTTCCAGCATGTTAAAATTTAAATATAGTATTTTTGTAAAATGTTCCAAAAATGACTTTAAATTAATTTATAAATAAATAAACAAATAAGATTTTCCCCCACAATATTCGAACAAAGTAAAATATTTATTCTGTCAATTACAGTTGACAATTTCCACATAAATAAACAACATTCAGAAATACACTAAACAGTAAGACTGTTTCACAACATTTTAATTAAAATGATATTGCAAACTGCCATTGACAATTCTTCTGTTGTTTGCTGCAAAATAAACAAAGACGACTTCATTTGTCCGGCATTGCAGGAGAAGATCTCCCTGAAGACGAAGTCTTGGCCACATCCAGGTGTAATGGCAGCAAAACCAGAAAGTGTTGCCAAGACGTTTCTCCCTCGCTTCTAAACTTTAGCACAGGAGGACAAAGTGTCTTTCACAGAGAGAGGGGGTAGAAAAGAAAGGGTGCCAAACACCACAAGGCAGAGCCAAGCGCTGTATCAAGCAGGAGGAATGACTGATGCAAAGATAAGGGACAAACCAAAGAGAGCAGACCAAACAGGAAAAGCAAGCAAGCAGCAAATGGAGGGGTGTAGCCTCGGCCGACAAAGAGCGCATGGTGGACGCTCACGTTGCAAGTGTCTGCTTTTGTTTAGAGCGGACAAATCTCATAAACACATTCCGTTAACTGTACTCTTTGTGCTGCAAATATAAAAGCCTGTATGCCTAGCATGTATGTAGTACGCAAATCACTCAAAGCATAACAAGTAACCTATTTAAGATTAAACTAAGAATGCGGACACATTCTGTGCTGATTTTGTACAAAAGACACACAAGCCATGTTGTGCCCTATCCCCCACTGCTGCCGAGTTTTCTTTTTATGCATTCACATTCAGTTCGGCAGCATCAAATCCTCCAGAGAGCCAGCATTGTCCTCTTGCGTGTCCCCTGGGTTTCCCATCACATAGCTGCATCTCTCACGCACACAATATAACACCCAGAAGATCCAGCGGCGAACGGGCTCCTTTTAACCGCTCGCACGCAATTTGAGGAAGATTAATTAAAATGCTATTAAAGCCACTGCTGATTGTGTTGATTCTCAAAGACTTTGCAAATTATTCCACTTTTACTGCGGCCTTAAACAAACGGATTCAATAGCCTTTCACTGATTTCTCCCTCTGAATAATAAACATCTGTTATGTCATTATGCGCAGAAATAAAAGGGACACATACTTTCCCCGGCGATGTGGAAAGAACATTTCACACTGAGAGAAGATCTGCAACTGTAGTGTTATAAATATATGAGAACTGTGGTTTCATATTGACGTGGTTCAAGCGCTTTCAAAGGCCGGGGTCTGCTCTAGTGGACTTGAATGTGTAGTCTGTGGTGCATAAAGTGAAACGTAAGGCCTAGCAATGACGCTTTGTCTAATAGGAAACCAAGCCCGGGGCATTAAGAAAAAAGTGTGCACCATGGATATGGAAAAAAGTACATAAATGGGTGATTTAAAGTGATTGAATTAGACTCTGTTTTAGTGCATCTGCTATATTTGTCTCTAACAGTGTTGGGGAAGATACTTTGACACTGAAGCTACAGTCAAGTGACATTTGTTCTTACAAATAAATTGTTTAAAAAAAGTACATATTACATATAGTAATATAAAAGTACATATACTACATATTTTCCTTTTGAATCACAAATACTAAGAACTGTGAATTACTTAAAACTACCTTTTAAAAAACTTGATAGAGTAACAGAATACGACCAATTTGTACATATTTTATGAGGAGGCTGATTCGTACAACCTCATACAATATTATGATTTGTCTTAACCCCAGTGACATTCATACAAATTCGGGAACTAGTAAAATAAGTACGTTTTGGCAAAATTCCTACAAATTCATACACATGAAAAATGTACAAATTGCCATGAGATCAGGTTGGAATTTCCCCAAATGTTGTCCCAACTAGTCAAACACTGTTTTCTGATCAAAGAATTGCAAACTGATCAATATGGCTGAAATCTGGGAGTTCAACATGAATAAATCGTGGTTACTGTTATAGGTTTATTGTTTCATTGTTTGTGAACTTTTGTTTGCTATTTAGTTAAGAGCTCATTTTGCAGTTGTTGACTATGAGCATTAATGTGTTGAGGTATATCCCAGAGATATCTTTCCTTTCTAATGTAATTATTTTTTGATACAAAGATAGCATTGTTCCCTTGGCATATTAAGTGTCCTGTATGGATATTGCTACCAAAATGATCAGTTTACTGAAAATACGGGGTAAAAACAACCCAGCGCTGCACTGTAAAAGCAACAGCTTAAAAAAAAAAAGTTGTTTCAACTTAAAAAAGTAAGTGTTCGTGCTGCCTTAAAATTTTCATGTAGTACAATTTAACATTTCATGTTGACTAAACATAAAATTTTAAGGCAGCAAGAACACTTACTTTTTTTGGTTTTTTACAGTGTGGGTGAAATATGGACAAACCCAGCGAATGGGTTGTTTTGACCCAGCAGTTGGGTTAAATGTTTAAAATGACTATATCCTTCTGACTACCAGCTATGGAGTTTTGTCCTCTGTAGAGGACATTCGTTTTTAGCGATTTCTCTGAGACCTTACATGTCAAAGTCTGGATGTTCTGTACAGAGAATGTTCAGGGCTTTTCAAAGACCACTTCCTCTCCTTGGTCTTTAAAAATGGCTGACATTAACTTAGTGATCAAACTTAACACCCTCATGGAAATATGGTAATATTTTGTAATGATCATTTAAATCTGACAAATTTTCACATTTCAAAAAATCTCAGGATAAAGTAATAGGGTTTCAAATCAAAATATGACTTTCTGTTATGAAACAGGACATCAGTTTCATACATGTCCACTGTACAGGACACCATAACTTAAATCATGCTTATTACACATTTTGGGAGACACAACAAGTGAATAGGAAAATAAATTATATTTCAATATTGCTATGAAATAAATATTATGATGAAAATCTTGCATCCTATTATTACATTTATTTTTCCAATATATGTTGCCCCAAAAACATATTCATATGCAAAATAGATACAGTTTATAGATTGTTTACACACACACACACACACACACATTGTATATACATTACATATATATACAAAAAAAAAAAAAAACTCTCCTGGTAGTCAGGAGAATATGGCTAGCTTAAAATGAACCCAAAATGGGTTGTAATTTAAAAATTAGACACATAATTATTAGAGGCAATAATCAAAAGGTGAACATTTATTGATAAGCAATTAAAAATGTTTATTATTTAATTCGTATTTAAACAAGTTATCAATAACTGTTCATTTACTAAACATATTAACACATATTCATTTCCAACCTATTTTAAGCAAGAAAAATTGTAATTTTTAAGCAATAGTTGAGTTATATAAAACTACCCAGAAGGCTAGGTCAAAACAGCCTAATTGTCCATATTTCACCCCTGTCATATTTTTTATTTGTTTTGTTTTTAACTCAGCATTTTTTAGTGTAACTCAAAATGTGTTGAACAAAAATGTTTTAGTTGCCAAATGGATCATTTCACATTTCATGAACAAACAAATTCAAATTTCCAAAAAGTAGTGACCATTTTTAAGACAACAACTGATAGAACCTAAAAATTGTAATAAATTCCTTTATATATATATATATATATATATATATATATATATTCAGTTTCCGGTTTTATATTAATGATATAAAACACTATCAAACTTATACGTAAATTTGTACTAAATAATAACCCTAATTAAATAAAAACAAATACACTCAAATCACTTACTGTTTTTTTTTTTTTTTTTTAAATCTATTAATTTTTAATCAGTTACAACCAGATTTTCCATAAATACATGAGAGAGAGCATTTTAGGGCGAACTGATTCACTAGAATAAATGAATAAAAACTTTTTAACACTATGAGAGGGAATCATTTAGGATAAATTGATTCACAAGAATCAGTCTTGACTTTCAATGCTATATATGAGAATTGGAGAGGATTAGACACTAACAAATATAAAAACAGCCTCAAATTATTTGCTCGCACTACATCTGCTATTTGGAAAAATTAGCTTGTTACTGGAAAAGCTAGGACATTGAAAACAGCTAAACTAGCAACCCTATTAAAATCAGCTTATGTTAGTAGCATCACTATTATCATTCAGTTACTTCCTAACACTTCTGTCCCTCCATAAGTCTTTTTTAAAGTGTTTGTGTCTGTGTGTTGTGTGCTATTACCACACATAAAACACTAGTAAGCTTTATTATCTTTAACATTTCTTTGTTTTTGATAATTCAACAAAGACTATGTGATGGGAAAACATAGTCGCATATCACTTTGCAGTATATTTAGCCAGTCGTGCGATACAAATGCGCTCATAAGTCTGGTTACCCCTACAAAACTCTCCCCGAGGATTGAAAACTCTAAGTTCAGTCTCATTTCCCACTCGGCGCTCAGCAGCGGCGAGTCCTCGGCTCTCTGATCTTCTCTAGACAAAATGAGACACAGCAGCTCGAACAGAGGGAGCCTGGCGTACGCTATTCCCTGCGCTACTTGAATAGATAATGCTTCTCTTTACTTTCTTTATTCCTTCAAAAAAAAACTGCATCAGAGGCCAAATATTAATTCTCCCTGTCACCCAGCAAAAGCAAGGGGAGCGCGACGCACCCGGCATACCAGCCTGTGTTTTAGCATGATTAAGGCACACATAAAGGCCTTTCGCAGGCTGCTTTGAACCTTGCCATTCAATTCTTTTTGTTTTTTGTGCATATTCAAACTTATTCCCCTGCACTGCTGGAAGCTGATCCTGAAAGACACTGCTAATGAAACATATAACAGGTAAAGACAATGGGATCAGCGGCGTTCGAGCGCGGAGTATCTCCATCCGGGCTGGCGGGTCCGCTCTTCCCCCTTCCCCACGCCCATGAATCTCCTTTTAAAAAATGCCAATAGTTGTGATTGCTTAAAGCTCGATCCTTCGGCTCCATAAAGATGTGCGTGGAAAGAATCACATCAAGGAATGACATTGACAGAGGAACTGCTGACTCGCATCAGTGTTTGTCTTTTGATGTGAGAGATCAAATCGATGTACACACTCTCGTCGAACGGCATGCCGGGAGGGGGGAGATGGGGATTAGCATTTCGCATCCCTGCGAGTCGAAGGTGCCTGCTTGCCTTAAATCATTAGCGTTTATGTCCTCTTGCACCAAATAATCAGGAGTTTTCTTGTGGGGAGCTGGAAGGAGCGAAGTAAAAGATTCCCTTCGCCTTCTCAATTATTAAGTGGCTACATGGGAAACAGGGAAACATTAGCAGGTGTGTAAAATTTTTAAAAGATTAAGTGCTTCAAAAGAGTCACCCAGGGGAGAAAACAGGAACGTGAAACTGCTTTGGCAGTAAGCAGGCAGTGAAACAAACGCTTGAACAGAAAATGGTTATAGGAGATACACTGCCAAGAGTTAAGTGCATTTCTGAAGTTAAAGCAGTATAAATAGAGAGATATGAGAAGGGTCCAAATGAAGAGTGGTTAGAAGAAGCAAACAGAATTCAAAAGCTACAATACACTTCAAATACATATTGTCCTCAAAAGAATGGCCAATATCACCCACTTATTCCCTCAACAGTGTGTCTCAGTTATGCATTGTTCATGAGTTATGCAAGTTGAAAAAGTAAGCAACAAACATTGGACTTTATTCTTGAAACACAGAACAAATTTCTATGCAAATTGTCCATTATTCCATTTGTACATAAAATATTACATTTAATTAAATTTGACAATTTACCTACAAAATGTTTTTTTTTTTAAAACAATTTGTTCCGCTTGCATTTAGCTTTATTAAGTACTTTTATGCAGTATATATTTATTCTGACTGGACCACATCTGCCAAAGCAGGATTATTATAGTTAACTAAAACTAAAACCATATGATAATTTTTGCTACTTGAAATAAAATGAACGTTAACTAAAATAAAATATTTTATTTTATTAATATTTATTTATTTTATTTCAGCTAGCCAACATTTTTAATTTTACATTAAAATGAAAATGGAAAATATAAAAGCTGATTCAAAATATAAAAAAAAAACTATAACAGTATGTCAATGACAGTAAAATAACACTGCATTAAATTCTGTATTTATTAGGTACACAAACACACTGCTGTTCAAAAAGATTGGGATCAGTACGGTTTTTTTTTATGTTTTTTTATATGCTGCATTTATTTGATCAAAAAAACAGAAAAATAATTATATTGTATTTATATTATATTGAATTTTCAGCATCTACTCCAGTATTCAATGTCATATGATCCTTCAAAAATCATTCTAATTTGATTTATTTATTACAATGTTTTGAAACTGTGATACTTTTTTTCAGGATTCTTCGATAAATAAAAAATTAAAAAGAACAGCACTAGAAAGAAATTAATACTTCTATTCAGCAAGAATGTGTTAAATTGACAAAAAGTGATAGCAAAGGATTATATTGCTAGAAAAGATTTAGATTTTGAAAAAATCCTGTTCTTTTTAACTTTTTATTCATCACAGAATCCTGAAAAAAAGTATCACAGGTTCCAAAATAAAATATTTAATAGAATTAGATCATTCTAATAATAAATCAGCATATTAGAATGATTTCTGAAGGATCATATGACACTTAAGACTGAAGTAATGGCTGATGAAAATTCAGCTTTGCATCACAGGAATAAATTATATTTTAAAGCATATTCAAACAGAAACCATTATTTTATATAGTAATAACATTTCGCAATATTACTGTTTTTTTCCTGTATTTTTTTACTAAACAAATGCAGCCTTGATGAGCACAAGAGACATTTTCAAAAATCATTACAAGTCTTAGTGATGCTAATTTTTAACAAGAGTGTATTATAATAATTAACTTAATATTAATTCAATTAATATAATGAATGTATAAATTTGTGGTTGTTCTTATCACGTAATAAAATAATATTCTCAATAATAAGCCCAGCAATTTATTTGGCACATACTGTAGTTGTGTAATAAATGTGATAATGTACCTCAGCAGTGTGCTCTTGTATCATCCTGAGTGGCTTTATTTTGCAATAATGATCATCTGACTGTATATTATTTCTTTACTTAACTACTTTCCGTGGCCTTGAATTCCTCATTGTGTACTCATCTCTCAAGTAAAGTACTTATCCTTGGCTATACTGCAATCCTACAGGCAGCTAATGAAAGTATCAGAGTGTGACATGGAACAAAGTTGTTAAGAGTTGTGCCGGAGTGACTTTGCGGTTAGAGTATTGCGCTTTTCCACACTATTTGAATGCAGAGGGCTTGCTTGCAACTCTACGCTAATGATCAAAGTTGAGAGGGGAAAAATCTCCTGAGTGTAAGTTATGAGGATGAGACGAGCAGAGGAAAATGCTTTGCTACCCAGCTTTGAACACTTTTACACTTTCCAATAAGCTTTGTTTTTTAATTGGCTGAAATTAATCTTAGGGATGTAGATGCCTGATTTGCATTCATTAAAACTCAACCAAAGAAGTCATGCTTAATTCCAATCAAATTTGCTTAATTATGCATGGCGAAAGAATCCCAAATGAGCTGAGGATTTTTGTTAGCTTTCCTTTTTTCTATAGCAAATAAAAAGCTTTTTTTTTTTTCATTTTGTTTCCTATAGCAAATAAAATGTAATGAAGCTGTCTCTTTGTGTTCTGCTGAATGTTGAGGAGCTGGGCTGCGGCACCTTGAGTCTTTGTTGAAAAACAATATTATGGCTAAAGTAATTATAGGAATCTGCATTTTTCATTGTTAATTGTGGATGTCAGCATCATTAATTTTAATTTACAGCAGGCAATAAAATTAAGAATACTTTGTGCTGATGTTTTAAATCATGCCAGTGAAGGCGATGCATTATGCAACTTAAATTTCAAGAAGATATTGATTAGGGCAGATAGCCTTTTCTATGAATCTTAAACAGGCAGATGCAAGATAAAGCCTGAGGTATCACTTTCGCTCGCTGTCACTGCGCCGGACGACGGAAAGGACATCCATATTCCCTCTGATGCTACTTTGGCAGTGAAAAATAAGTCATGTGAATGAAATGTAGAATAAATATACAGGAGAAATAAAAGGGGACGCAGAGCTCATACTATATTCTGTCATTTGTTGTAAGCAAGCCCACTTGAGTATGGATCTAAAGACTATTTATAATGTCAAAATGACTGTTGCAATATCCAGAGTGGATAAGTTTATGCTATTAAAGTAAGTTATTGATCAAATTCAGCAAAATCTCTTAAATATGTCTATAAATATGCATGCAGTGTGGTGCCACAAAAAAGATGGCAGATATCTTAAAATATTTCAATCAGTGCTTATTTATTTCGGCCAGGCTCGCTTCCATGTGTCCAGCGATCTACGTTTTTTAGCTACAAAATATGTGCGACTGGCAGCGTAACAAGAGCACTTTAGGTTGTCTCTATTGTGCGGGACAACACAATGTGCTTGCACCAACACCATTTGATTAATAGCCTCTTTTCTTCTTTGGTGTACAGGATATATCCAGCTGCAAGAAGCTTTGGAGCATTGTACTTGGAAAACAAAGGAAGAATAAAATTGATCTTTCTGGAAACAGAAATCAATGAATAGTTATTTCCTGTTTCACGCATGTTATTTAGACAGAGTCACTGAGTTACAAGAATTCCCCTTTCTACTTTAAGAATAGCAAGGACTTGATGGTAAAGTGTAGAGGTACATTTAATATTTTTGGCCAAGACACTGCAACTTCAATGTGAAAAAGGAAAAATGTAAATTACATTTTGAATTATTAGTATAAATCAAAAAAAGTCAAAAACGTGGCAAGTCCTTTTAAAGGGAATGGTCACTTTTTTCTTGTGTGGAAAATAACATATATTTCGATTAAGGTTTGATGGATAAATCTTTAAGAATTCTATTTTCAACTTGAAGAATAGCAAGGACTTGACAAGAAATGTTAATTATATTTTGAATATAGCAAGATAAAATCAAAAAAGTCAAAAACGTGACATTTACTTGTACAGGGAAATACCATGTACCATGTAAATTGTCATGTTACTCTAAACCTGTATGACTTTGTTTTCTATGGAAAATAAGATATTTTGATGGAGGTTTAATAGAAGAATCTTTAAGAATTCCCTATTCTACTTGATTAATAGCAAAGAATTGACAGTAAATGTAAAGCACAGAAACATATTTAATGTTTTTGGTCTAATTATGTTTAAGACAATGCAACTTCAATGTAAAAAAGGAAAAAAAAAAAAAATAGATTATTTAAATTATTGGTGATTTTAGCAAGATAAATATCAAAACTGGCCAGTAATTGTCAAAAGACAGATTTCAAAGCGATAGTTCACCCCAAAATGTAATTGTTATTATTTACGCACCTCCATGTGACTCCAAACCTAGAACTATTAAGAAATTCCCTTTGTACTTCAACAAGCAAGGACGTTATGGTATATGTAAAGCATAATGTTTAATCAACTTAACTGTGAAGATTTTAAAAGGATAGTTCAGCTTAAAAACCTGTATGACTTACTTTCTTCTGTGGAAACCTAAATAATATTGGAAAACAAACTAAGATATTTTAAGGTTGGACCACATTTACTTTCATTGTATGAACAAAAAAGTTTTTTTTTTTTTTTGGTTGAACTATCCCTTTAAGAAAGGGAGAAATGAAATTGTCAGATTTTTTTTCTTGTACAGAAACAAAAACATTACTGCCAAGGAATAAAAAAGACATCACAGCCAAGCGCGGTTATAATTGCCATGTTTGTGGTCCCTGGTTAGATTTATGTCTAGAAAGATTTGCCTGTGCCTGTTCTGCATACAGGACTATTATTTCTTGGGGGTGATTGTGTTGCTATCACAAAAGCTTCTCTGCTCGATTGTTCTGTTTCGAAGTTGGAGGGCTGCCCGTGGCCTTTTTTTATTACTCAGGCAACTCCAACTATCAGCTCCATTTTCCTCTTCCTGCTTTTTTCCTGTCAGACACTGAGACAAGTCACTCCAATGTAACAATGAGGGTGATTTCATTTGACTTATCACACACACTAACTGCTAAACCAGCTGCCCGGACTTTGATCCAATGCACTTCCTGCAATGGACTTCCTAAAACAGGCGGTAAACAGGCCGAGACTATGCTGTCATTACTTCAGAGCAGCGAAAACATTTCAAATTGATTATTTTACCTGTTGCCTGCAGGGTCCCACTGGACCTTGAAGAAAGCAGGTCTGCTCCAACCTCCACATTCTCCAATGCAAATCTTGAGACAATGGTGTTAATGCAGCCATGTGATCGGCAAATACCACAGGGGCATTACGACAGGAAACCATACAAACGTGTAGCGTTAGCATGCTTCTGAAGAGAAAAAAATAGCCTGCGTGGTTTGGGAAATGCCCTTTTATTCATACCACTGTCCTTCGTTCTCCCGAAGGTTAACACACAGCCATTACTTCCATTGTATTGGGAATGAGAGAAAATAAGTCACACATGCTCTTAAGGGATTTTCCCTTTCTCCATTAACCATTCTTTTTCACGAGGGGCTAAATCATTGACATCGCTTTAGGCTTTCTGGTCAACACGGTTGAATATAAAAGACTCAAGATTAATTCGGCAATCTGTGACATCATTGTGTGAATAATTCATTCTGAAGGCCAGATAAGAAATGATCTGTGTGGAAATTAATAGCGCTTATTTAATAACATTCTCCCACGGATTTCTGGGCGCTACACGACGGCGCCGGAGTCGCGGAGAGCGAGTTCAAAAATCAAGGCGGATGATTCATTCGCACTCCTCTGGTAGTTGAGTTTGATGGATCATTCTTAAAAGCGTCGTCGCTAATCTTCGGCTCCTCTTTTTTAGGTTATTCACAGATCAGTGAGTTTTCCGGCTAATCCGGGTTTTGATGCTCCCCTGTCTGTGTACATGGTATTCATCATATCTTGACAAGAGGAGTCCTTCAGACAACAAATAACCTTCAGTAAGGGGACGTGAGCAGTAGATGTGCAGTTATTTTGGATATGTATCACAGAGGGGTAAGAACACAGCGGGAGATGAATGGTGTCCTTGTTGGCAGTGGGAATGGACCCCTTTATCGGTTCCTCGGAATAATCATTCTGAACCCTAGCCATGCCTTCGACAACTTAATCAGACAGCCTACTACCTGTAAAGTGGCTGGGCTGATTTGATTGCCATTTTTATTGGATCTCCCGCCCATAAATCAAAGCAATGGGGACGGTTCTACAGACATGACCACTCGTCATTCGCTAGTAGCCTTGGAAACATTGTTGCGGGAGTTGTGCGACTGTCAGTGGGGGTAAATCAGACTTTGGAAATTTTGCCCCTTCTCCAGAAGAGCGTTATGGTTAGAGTAAATCATCTTGAAAATTGATGTCACTTTGCCAAAGTGGTTCACCTATCCCTCGATGGGGCTCTGTCATCCCGTGTCAATGTCAGCACTTTCATCTTACTTTCTAAAAAGTGGCTTTTCCACATGATGGGCGACTAAGGGATCGCTAAACTGCAGTGGGGGACTTTTCTCAAACAAACTGCTTGGGAACAATACAGTTCTCAAGTTTTATCCTTAAAGGAACGGCGGCACCCAAAAACAAATATACTTGTCATATTGTTATTCATTCCCCATATCAACCCCTAACTTTTTTCTGTGGAGTAGAAAAGCATATATGATGAATAAAGTTTACACATATATTTTCTATACATCCAAAATGAATTTATTTAATTAAAAAAAAAATTACAAATAAAAAGACAATGAACTATTATTTTAAAGAATCATAGTTCACTCCAGAATTTAAATTTCCTGATAATTTACTCACCCCTATGTCATCCAAAATGTTCATGTTTTAAGAAAAACATTACAGGATTTTCCTCCATAGTGGACTGCAATGGTCTGAAGTTCCGAACTGCAGTTTCAGTGCAGCTTCAAAGGGCTCTACAAAATACTAGCTGAGGAATAAGTGTCTCATGTAGTGAAACGATCAGTCATTTTCTAAAAAAAAAAAAAAAAGTTTATACGTTTAAAGGTCATTGCATGCAAATTCACTTT
Source organism: Cirrhinus molitorella (assembly GCA_033026305.1). Lineage (NCBI taxonomy): Eukaryota > Metazoa > Chordata > Actinopteri > Cypriniformes > Cyprinidae > Cirrhinus > Cirrhinus molitorella. Next base: position 18,732,676 of record CM065122.1, read on the forward strand.
TACATGTGTGTTGGCATTTGGTGATTTTTTTAATCCCCATAAATCATGATCACTTTCTAAGCTCAAGCTGTTCTGAGATTCTTGGCAGAGTGACGTAGTTCTGCACAGGCCGCTCTCATAATTGACCTATCGGTAAGCCCCGCCCCCCTCAGTTACTGTTGCTGCCTCTGACAAACAACCGGAGTTGCCCACTTTCTTACAATGACAGCTGTCAGTGTGAAAACCTTGCCGAAGATGTTTTGATCAATTTTGAACACAGAAGGACCACCTCTCATCAAGGAGCATTCAAGTAGGGCTTTAATATGCCATGGAGAGATATATAAATGATTTTAAAATAAACATGGTGTGTAACATGATTTATTTGAAATCGAGGGTTTACAGATTGCAATACAAACGGAAGAAATCTCATGTTAAGGTCATCACAATCACAGATGACAACATCCAAGATCAACACTGTTCATGTACTGCAGTGTAAGTTTAATTATTTTACATTTAACCAGTTTAATATGGACAGGCACTGAAATGTAGACCTTCGCTTATGTGTTTTTGATCTACGCTTTACATGACGTGAGAATAGTTAGCTGACGTTTGTACATTAGGATGGACTCACTAACTTTAACATTAGCTAGTTTTAGAAAGAGATATTAACGATATTTACAGACACTAACTAGCAGATGAAAAGCTACTTAATGAGAGTATGACGTTAAACGTTAAATAATAAAATAAATTCCAAATTCCATTGCCAATCCTCTTGGAATACCTGGAATCAGTGTTACAGATACCTCAGGCACATCGTTTTACTATTTTTGTAGCATAAACACCATTAAAACGACGAGAGCTTCGGATCTACCAATGTTTCTATATGGCGCTGAAACCTACAGATGTCCGAGTTCCATCTCCGTGCAGCTGATACTCAACTGCCATTGGCTCATCTGCGTTCTATGTGCGGGGCTTACTGATAGGTCAATTGTTGACTGACACTATGTGTTTTAACTTAATCCCACCGTAAGTGAGCTGTAAATTGTCCCTTTACAGTCTCTCAGAGAATTGCTCACTACCCCACGGAAGAGCTCATTAGCATTTAAAGAAACATGCACCGAAACGGTGAACAGAGCTGTTTTTGACAAGGTAAAAAGGGTATTGTTTTACACTAAAACAAAAATAAATATTTTAGAGAAATTTTAAACAAAGTATGTTATAGACTTTTCATTAAGACCCTAAAGAATCATATCAGGAAAATGGCCATCCAATGACCCCTTTAACCACAAATACTTGCATTAGCTCTGCATCCACAACTTCATTGGAACGGTCACAAGTGATGTAGCCGGAAGTACTGACCCGGTGTTTACAAAGCGAATGTGCAAAGAAAGTCAAACACCCTTTACAAACAAAGGTAAAACAACGATGTCAGATGATTCTGAAGTTGGAAAAGAAAATGAGATGGAGTTTTTCACCCTACCCTACCTTTTTGAACCAAAGTATATAGACGAAGAACTAACCATGGTGACCTTTCCTCGGCTGGTATCCTGTAGATCCCTTTGAAGCTGCATTGAAACTGCAATTTGCATCTTATATGAAGAAAAATCCTGGAATGTTTTCTTTAAAATTTATTTTCTACTGAAAAAACAAACAAAACATTATCAGGAAATTTTAATACTGGAGTGAACTAATCCTTTAAAAAAAGCAAGATATGAAATTGTAAGATTTGTTTTACATTCTTAAAAATTCCACATTTTTTCCTCATCTTTTGATCTAAATTGTTTTTGAATATTTATTATATTCTGAGAAAAATGTTAATTATTAAAGTCAAATAGAATGTAAATGACCAGTCACACTGAATATAAAATATTAACTTAAAAAAGCAATTTGATAGGGGGTGAAAAAAACCTAATGAAAAGTATTAAAATATCAAGGGGCTCTATTGAGTTGTCCTTTCCAGTAGTGTGTCAAAAGTGAGAGCGCTAATGATATGCTAAGGATTGAAAATTACCATCTCGGATATGTCTAAACCAGTAAACTGGTAAACAAGCCTCCTGTTAGGAACAGGGATGATTTGAATCAACAAGGGTGAACAGATATGGATACTCCCTGCATTAGTGTTAATAGGAATAGATTATGGAGGGATTTGGCGATGTGACCTTCAGTGTACTAATTGAAATAGTATTCAGAGTCAGCAGTGGAGTAATCAAGTTAAACACAGAATCATAAATCATCATGAGAAGCGCTGTCACAACTAAGCCATTAGCCCCCTGTTTTTCATCCACACACCCTCATGGAAATATCTGCCACGCTGCTCCGTAGGTTAATAGGAACAGAAATGGCATTTAAAGTCTATTTGGATCAAATGTACTGTGCGCCTGAAAGTAGAACTTCGCTAATTTACAGGTAATATGAATTGATGTGGTTATGCTAGGGGATACTTCAGCCGACAGTGGAGTTGGACTTGGGACTGCTGAGAGTTCAGACCTAATGTTCATATGGACCTTAGCAAACAGGACTCAACAGGTCATCCTCCAATAAAATCATTTAAATATTTAAAAAACGTCATTAACTTAAAATCTCAGGAGGTACTTCAGGTGAACATTTACAGCAATGGGGTTCAGCTGCTAAAAAAAAAAAAATATAAAAAAATCCCTGCACTATAAGAAAACAAATCTTTTGGAGCAAATCAGGGCTGAATAAACTGTGACGTTCAGCATTTTTGGTCACTTGTGCCTCTTATGATGCATAAAGCAGCACTCTGTGACACTGGGTGGTTTGTCAAACGTCCTAACATCTTTATTGATATCAACAAGTACTCTCCTAGCAAATAGCTTTTTAATTGTTGTGAAATGAGTGAATTAGATACTAAACAGTCGGTTAGCGTCAATGAAACGTCTTTCACAGAACAGTGACCACCAAACTTGTCAGAACGCTGATAAGAGGCTGAACTGGAATGCTTACATGGCATTAATCAAATAGCTACGTCTAATTAAACGGGTTTAAAACACGGCTTTTTCTAAATGTTGCTCAGGTATTGCAATAATTTTTGATCACCCAAGCCTGGAAGACAAATAATTAGAACTGCCACACCATTCTGATGAGTGATGTCAGCGTCTCGGAGTGACCTTCCCACTGCTAATTAATTTTCATCCCGAGAAAAAAAAGACCCTGTTGTTGCACATTATTAATTGAGTTCATGAAAAGATGCGGCTGATTAATTTTTGTTGATAATACTTGTCATTCCAGGGAGCGTTGGTGATCATTTTATGGCTTTTTGTTTTAGCGCTCCTCAAAGTTGGTCCGAGTCATCTGCGGTGCCATTAATTTGCTCCAAAGCTGGAATTACAGGACAAACAACATTTTTAGTTAATTACTAATGTGTTGCTTAGCTTTTGAAGTGTATTTACTGTATACAAAAAAAAAAGCAATGAGGTTCTGTTGAATGTCTGCCAGGTCATATGAGAATCACTGTCATGGACTAAAAAGCACTATTTGCAAATACTTAATTGCTAGACACTTGCTAGAAAAAAGTTTGTGAACCTTTTGGAATTATCTGGAATTCTGCTGAACTCACAGGACTGTCTGACTCCAATTACCCCTGTTTCAAGCTGTCACTACCACAGAGCTTTACGTCTATTGCACTTTCATATCTATCCATCATAGATTTTCTTTTCCTGTCATTGCTCACTATAGCAAAATGGCCAGTAAAACACTGTTCTGTCAATGATCTTGATTGCTTAAATCATTTATTTAATAAAAGTATGGCCATCTCAAATAAGAGAAGTGGTGAAGCAGTTTGCTCTAGAAATATGAGCACCAGAGTAAACCTGAGAAAGTTGGATTGTGTCATGACCCGATCCCACGCCCCTTTTCTCTCATTCATTTCCTGTTCGGCCTAAATCAATATGTGAGGCATAAAAAGCTTCCCAAAATAAATAAAAAATAAGATCAACTTTAGTTATTACTTACAACAAGATCATATCACACTTCAAAAGCCATGCACAGAAAAATCCAGAGAATTCCATATAGGCTACAAAGTTTCTTTCACAGCTGCATGGTGTCGTTGTAAGCGTCTCCTAATGTTGTAGGCAGTCAATGGCACTCACAGAAATATTAGAGTTCTCAGGAGGCCTTTCTCAACATAAAATGAGTCCCCAGCTCAGAAGGGCTGCTATTCTTTGATAAGGTATAGCTGCAGAATGCTGTAAAGAAAACCATTATGAATTGATAATGCTGGGCACAGACTTGTTAATAGAAAAAAAAAAAAAGTCATTTATCTGAAACGTCTCACAATCATCTGTGAAATGCAAGATGTCATTGAGCTGGTGAAAATGTGTCCCTTAATGAATATTCTGACAATTTCCAAGCATTGTCCTTGACGGCCTAAATGTATGTGAATAGCACTGCGTGTCATGGTTGTAAAATGACATTAAGAGAAATGTAATTATACAGGAGCACTGTTATATTTCACTGATGTATGTTATTATGCTTGGCATAATAAAATAATACTTGAGGGCTAATAAACAGAGTTCTTTGTGTCATTTCTAGAGCGACATACAGTTTACAATGAGCAACATTGGCCTTAGCCTGCAGTCTTAAAAGTGCTCGAAATATGATGATTTAAACTAGATAAATATTCTTTAATTAAGTCTCATGTGATTTGATAACACCTCAGTTGGAGGGAAACACAGACTTTATGGCTTTACAGTATTAATCCACTGGTTTGTGGTTTACCTTAATTGTCATTCCCAGAGAAGCACAACAATGCGTATACAGAACAGTTTACATACAGTACTTTTTTTTTTTTTGGCTGAAGTTTTGAACCCACTTTTTTGGGGCCTTGGTTCTGCAAGTTTCAAAAATAGGGGAATTCCTAGGTCATTGTATTTGTAAATTTCAGAAGCTTATATTGAACCTAATCTGCCAAAACGACAGGTGGAATGTGCCACTTTATGACATAAAAGTATGGCTAAACACTGCCTCCACAGAAGAAATTCAATACCTGCCTCCACATCGCTGACTGTTTAGCCTCGCCCACCGATTCACACATATAGTAATGAATAATGTGAGAGGAGGACGCAGGTCTACGCAAAACCCAAACGATGAAGATAAAAGACAACAAGACCCTGTGCAGTGCCAAGTTGTGGACAAACAGCCTTTGCATTGCCTTTCTTCTGATCTCAACGTTAGGAAAGAATGGATGAATTTTATTTTTCAACCATGTTTTGTGGCAGTTTCAAAGTGAAATGTCCAGAAAGTGGCACAAAAACACACATTTAATACGTGACCATGGTAGATTTTTATTAAGATGGTGCAGGCATGTATTGCTGTGTTTTTATTACTCTGCTACTCCGTATTACGGCTGTTCAGAATTTGCGCAGGATGTTAAAATTGTTTTGAAGTCTTAACATCATATTCTGGAAGTAATTGTGTAAAAAATTCTGCTTTATTAATCAAAATTCTGTACTTGTAAATCATACATTGTGCAAAATGGGATTTTTTTTTTTTTTTACGTTTTACTGCCTCGAAGTGTTCATTTTAACTGGAAACTGCAGTGATTTGTACATATAGTTAAAGGGTACATAACATACACAGTTTCACCTAATCTTGAGTACCTATAGAGTAGTACTGTATCCTTAGTATCTCCAAAAAGTCTTTAGTTTTATCTTATTTATAAAAGAAAAACCTTTTATAAGGGATCTTTTTATATCGGGATCTTTTATAGCTGGGACCGCTCCATCTTTCAGTATCAAACAATGTGCAAATCCAGCGTCGAACTGGGCCTTGTATATGAAACGTTCGTCAACAAACACACTTGCAAAACTCCATTGCTGCCAAGCAAAATGGAACTGCATCCACTGTTCACATAACGCTGGGTTCTTCGGGAAGCTGAGCAAAGTTATCTTTGCCTTACAACCAAAACCACACTTCTTTAGAGACATTATTCCCGAGTGAATCACTTGCAGCAGTGCAGCCAAATGAAGCGCGTTAATGGGCGTGCTCTTTCTCGCCTTCTAGTCGATGTGTGTGGCCAGGAGAAATGCTTATATAAGGAGTTCCACCACCGATTACATCATTAAAGCCACGATCGAAAAAAAAAAACAGCCGAAACTTGTACCAATCCGGAAGTTTTTTCGGCACAGAAATTCTCAGTCATTCGTCCAAATTATTTTTTTAAACTTTGGCCATGTTTAGCATGAGAATCCAACTCTTTAACACTGTAAACAATTCTGAATACACGAAACACCACTGTCACCTTTAAGTTTTTTTCAGTTTTGCATAAATGTATATAAAGGAACACATTTCTAATGAGCCGATGTTGTTATTTTCAGTGACGATCCAGACAACATCAGTAAGAAATTGGTCCTTTGTTCACTTCAATTTTACTGCAAATTCATTTACAAACAAAAATTTAAGGAATTCCCCTCTTTTTAAAACTGCAAAACCAAGGCCCCAAAAAAGTGGGTTCAAAACTTTATAAAAAAAAAAAAAAAAAAAAAAAAAAACACTTTAGTCTACAATCCATCATGCCAATGAGGGCGCTTAAAAAAGGACAGAAAACAGCCTTTTACTTCTAAATGATGATGCTTTTTATGTAAAAATCCTGATAACATTACAAGAGAACAGTACAAAATAATAAAAAAAGGTAGTTCATGATCCCTGTAATGCACCTTTCTTTTTCTCAGAAAGCATATAAAGAAACATACACTGTGTAAAAAAAACTCATATATCATAGTCGGTTGGTCCTGAAAGTCTTGTAAAGAAACAATAAAAATATTTCTGTGAAAAACATTAATGTGTTTTTCTCCCATATACCTATACTGTTACACAATACACTGAAACAACTGAAAGCATGTACTTTATTTTAATAGAAATGACTTTAACTACAGCAAATACATACATCAATAAAAAGTCTAGAAGTCCAAAGTATGTTGCTGCCATGAAACTTCCTTCCAGGGTAATATATGGAATAACAAACACTCCACATGACTTCTGTATTTATACTACAGTTAATTTATTTTTTATCAGTGAGATTTCCACAGAGCTGTATTTATAAAATGTAAGTTGTGTTAAAGTTGTGCTAAGTTTGAGCTAAAATAATAAAATGTCTATAATAAAGTTACATAAAAACAAACAGGTTCACTTTAAAGAGTCAAGACTTTGAAATGCTAAAGAGCTGAATAAAAGAATAAAAATATTGGCGAGCAATCCAAGAGTCTAAACAGAGGGGGTATCAGGGGATTAATGACTGATTGCCACTCATCTCTTAACCTGAAGGAGATCGGCTGCTCGAATCCTCCTTCTCTGGAGGTGAGCATATGGACAGTGCATCTGTTTTTGTGGCGAGTTGAGCGATTCTACGTTGAGTATAAAACTGGGATGCTATCCAACTCACGAGTAAGTTGTCCCCACCTGATAAACGGCGTACGCTTTCCAGATTGCACGTTTGACCGTTTAAACTTAATTAATCGCTAGTGTTCAAAGATATCGTTTCTTGTTGGAGGCTTAGAAAGTGTTGTTTGTTTTCAAGCTCGGAAGCAGAAAAACCTGCTAGTAACAAAAATACTAGGCGCCACTTCAAGGCTGCTTCAAGTTTGGGCAGCCATACTGTAGTTAACAAGAGCAAGTGTTTGTCTTTGGAAACATTAACCAAACATTGAAAGCGATTCAGAAAACAAAAATAAATCATTAGACTAGTTTCCTCAAACACAAGCCCCTGAATAAAGCATGAGCGCTTCCCAAAACAATATAGCTTTCAGCACCACCCACTGGTAAGAAAGGTCCCATATAAATACTTCATCCAACAGGACTGCAGAGTTTCTCTGAAATGATATTCTCACATGCTCTAATCTCACAAGACGTTGACCCTCTGTCATTTCAAACTGCCTTTCACCTCTCACTCACCCCATCAGAGAGCATTCAATCATCTGTAATTGTGATCACACATCACCCTTACAAAACAACTGCTGCAAATGCAATCTATAACTGGACGCGAACAGGGGAATGGAAATCCCATTCCTGGGAGCTCTAAAACAAACAATGTGTTAGTCCTATCAGTAACCTCTATCCTGAGAGGACAAGGTTAACATCGACACTCTGTGAATTGGTGCACCCAAAATAACAATCGCACCGAACAACACAATCAAAGCGTTCCCGCGTTCCCTCATTGTTTAATTTTCTGGTTTTTATCTGCGATATCTCCCAGCGTGCTCTTATCTTTGACCCTCAGCTTGTAGCTTTGTGGCAGCTTCCCTTTTAGATGGCTGATGACCTTGGGAGGGATGTCATTAAACCCTGACCCATTTGATGATCCCCTCATGTGGAATACATATGCCAAACGGGAGCCGCTTTCACGCAGCAGGGGTGACGTGAAATACTTACAAAAATATGACTTGACACACTTTATCAAATGGGGAAAGATGAAGACAAAACAGCTGCTGCTGCTGTCGTAAGCAATCTGGCCGTGATTGAATAAAAGTGTCAAGAAAAGGGCCGCTTGATGGTCTTTTGTTCTCTCCCATCCAGGTTGATGTTAGTTTGAGCTGTCAGGGGGGAATCACAGCTGTGTGATTTATCAATACTCCAGTGACCTTGTAGCCGGTGGAGGATGAGAGCACAGCGCCCCCCGTTTGAAATCTTGCTGAATGCCCAGAAACCATCCACATTTTGCCTCCGCGTGCCAACTGGCGAGTCGGCCAAAAAGAAGGGAGTTTGCTTGCATTGTGGATTTCTTTGAGAGTTGCAAAACACTAATGAGAGAAAAGAAACAACACTGAACAAAAAGGCTCAATCAACAACAGTTATTATTCTAGATCATTTAGAAATATACTACTGTTCATTCATAACACATTTATGTTAATCATACAAATTAAAGAAAGACAATAACTCTTGTATTTTCAGGCAGGTTTTTAGTCTATTTTACTATATAACTTGTCTTCTTATAGACTAGTGGCAAGAAAACAAAGTAGACATTTAAGTGGTTATCTTATTAAGCTGTTGCCTTTTAGATTTCAGATTCATACACAAAACTTTTCAGTTTTATTCCTATTTATATTCTAAAGGTTTCTGGGGCACTGGGAAAAATATGGTAATATCTATTAGTTAAATTCTTTACCCTATTTACCTGTAGTGTCTTGCCTTAACATTAAATAAATGAATCAAATGAAGCCTTAAATTACCAGAATAAGCAAAAAAAAAAAAATAATAATAATAATAATAATAATAATACGTAAAACATTAAATATGATCATATATATCACAGTTTTTTGGTAATACTTTACAATAAGGTTCATTAGTTAACATTAGTTAACTACTTTAGTTAACATAAACTAAAAATGAACAAGCATTCTAGAGTATTTATTAATCTTAGTTAATGCTAATTTCAACATTTTCTAAAGCTTTTTTAGAATCAAAAGTTGTGCTTGTTAACATACCAAATTAAGCCTTAATTACCAGAATAAGTAAAAATAATAATAATAATAATAATAATAATAATAATAATAATACGTAAAACATATTAAATATGACCATATATATCACAGCTTTTGGTAACACTTTACAATAAGGTTCATTAGTTAACATTAGTTAACTATTTTATTTAACATAAACTAAAAATTAACAATCATTCTACAGCATTTATTAATCTTAGTTAATGCTAATTTCAACATTTACTAAAGCATTTTTAAAATCAAAAGTTGTGCTTGTTAACATACCAAATGAAGCCTTAATTACCAGAATAAGTACAAATAATAATAATAATAATAATAATAATAATAATAATAATACGTAAAACATATTAAAAATGACCATATATATCACAGCTTTTGGTAACACTTTACAATAAGGTTCAGTCGTTACCATTAGTTAACTACTGCATTTATTAATCTTAGCATTTTTAAACTCAAATGTTGTGCTTGTTAACATTAGTTAATGCACTGTGAACTAACATGAACTAACAAAGAACAGCTGTATTTTTATTAACTAACATTAACAAAGATGAATAAATAATGTAATAAACGTATTGTTCATCGTTAATGTTAGTTAATACATTAACTATAACGAACTAAAACATTGTAAAGTGTTACCATTTTTAAATGTTTGTCCAAAAAATAAAATAAAAAGGAAAAAAGACTAAAAAGTCCTTAATTTAACATGACTGTTCCTGCTGCCATGTTTAAAACAAAGTATCAGACACATTCCGACAAATGTGTCTTCGTTTTTTTCCAAAGGACAAGCATTGTTATGATGAACCAGATGTTATACCAGCATTGCACATTCATTACTCTCATAAACCCATCTGTGGAATAGATTTTATGCAAATTTTTCCAGAGATCTGCATAAATAAAGTCCTAATTAATACCTTTGAAGAAACCTCTGTACTGTTTGATACTAAAGTGTTCTTAATTATGAAGGGGAAGGTAAGATGCCCCCAGGTAAAACTCAACAAATGGATAACGATCAAGAAACATGGCGAGTTCTGTACTCCGGACTCCTTTTGTTCTTCTGACCTGTGATGGAATAATAATTAAAATAATGCAGCCTAATGTATGACCCGCTGTGATCATTTCTCATCGGATGGCTATTTGATAGATTACTGCTTGTGTTATTTAAGTGGAACACCAGCCTGCATGTTTAAATGCCGTAATGCATATTGCAAGAGGCTTGAAAAGAGGGTGAAGAATATATTTTCATTAATATATTTTACATTTTATTATATTTTCATATGCACAGATGAATATCCGACTTGTTTGAACCTAAAAATCCATTAGAAATAAGTGCAAAAAACAAAAGTCTAAATGCATACAGTGCATCCAAGAAGTGTGTCATATATATCTGATTACACTCAATTCAGAACAATCACATTGAACAATTTCCCAGGGCACACTGAAATCTATTTAAAGAGGTTTTTGTATCAATCCTTCTAATAAAACCTAATTAATTTCCCCCTTTTTCACTAGAAATGCACAACATGTTTAACCAGATGCCTTTGGAGCAGTCCATTGATTGGCAGGTCTGTTTTTCACCAGACACTGATGGCTTTAATGGTGAAGGTGCCCCTTTGTTCAGATTTTATTGACTTGAGCCAGAAGAGGCTTAGCTTTATCATAGTATTCCACATCACTTTCAGGGCTTAACCAGCGCATTTCACATGACAGTAAATAATACTGTTGGTCAAATAATTCATTAGCACAACAATAAAGAGAATAATAATAGGCAAATCTGTGCATGTACTTGAAGCCGAACAGAGACGAGTGAAGGAAAGGGAGGGGTAGACAGAGGCTAATAGAGACAGCTTTGTCATGTGATTAGTGGTCTGCTCTGAAGGAATCTGGCCAATGACTAAACAGGAGGAGGTGTGGACAGATCAGCTAATGGCTCGGAATGTGGCGGCTAAAGAGGTACCAGTTACTCTTATATTTTCTCATATACTAGCTCACATGATATATATAGTATTTGACCTAATACAGCCTCTAAACAGCACTGAAAGTGGTTAATATTCAGAAAATCATAAATATTCTGAGTAATATATATAAAAATGTTTTTGGACACATAGAAAAATTAACATCGCTAAATTAGAATTGCAACGTCAAACCAAGGGGCATCTGTTTTAAGAAAGAAAATATGACAGACAGTTATTGATGTACTATTGTTTATATCTATACCATACACTACCAGTCAAAAGTCTCTTCTGCTCACCAAGTCTGCCTTTATTAGATCTAAAAGACAGCAAAAGCAATAATACTGTGAAATATCTTTACTATTTTAAACAACTGCTTTCTATTTTAATATTTTAAAATGTATTTTTTTCCTTTGATCAAAGCTAGTTTACTCCAGTCTTCAGTGCCACATGATCATTATAATATGCTAATTTGCTTTTCAATAAACATTTTTTACTATTACATTATTATTATTATTATTATTATTATTATTATTATCAGTATTTAAAATAAAATGAATGATAAAGACATTTATAATGTCTAATTTATAAAGATTTCTATTTCAGATAAATGCTGTTCTTTTGAACTTTCTATTCATCAAACAAACCTGAAAAAAAAAATACTCTGCTGTTTTTAACATAATAATAATAATAATAATAATAATAATAATAATAATAATAATAATAAATGTTTTTTGAGCAGCAAATCAGAATGATTTTTGAAGGATCATGTGACCAGAGTAAAGATGATTTGAAATCACAGGAATAAATTACATTTTAAAATATATTCAAACAGAAAACAGCTTTTTCAAATATGTCAACATTTTACTGTATTTTTCATCAAATATATGCAGGCTTGCCAAGCAGAACAGTCTTCTTTAAAAAAAAATTACTGTCCAAATACTTTTGACCGGTAGTACTGCACATTATAACTTAATTATGCCTAAACACTTGCAGCATTTAAAACATTAAAGCATTTAATTTACAGTTATAAGTGTTTCTGTTTTAAATTTAGGTTAAATTGAGTCCTACTTTATATTAGTTTGTCTTTACTACCATGTACTTACATCAAAAACACTTTTGCTGATGTTGTGGTGGGATACGGGTATAGGTTAGTGACAGGTTTGGTGGTATGGGCAGAATTAATGTGGGTTAAGGTGTAAGAGATGGGTCAACAGTGTAACTATAAAAAAATGACGGAAATTAATTACAGATGTAAATACAGGCAGGCATTTTTTAATATATAGGTACAATGTAAAAACACGTATGCATGCACAATGAGTGCATTGTATCAAATGATTACTTGAAATGTAAGTACATAGTAGTTAAGTCCCAAAATTGTTTCATTATTCATGTAATCATTCACCTGTGGTTCCTCTGTTAGGACACCTGTGTGAACTTGAGGGGATCTGACAGCTGGTTAAAAGTAATTGCACAAATGTCTGAGAAAGTTAGTTCTGAGAAAATCATTTGTTTGCAGATGCCATTTGGCTGAATAAAATATGATTTGGTAATTTAAGTGTGGCTTAAGTGTCTAAATACTTTTTGGGGCCAGTGTAAGCTATTTCAACACATAACATCTGTTGTGTAGAGTATTTTTTCCTGCTGCCCTCGAAACTGGCAACTGTTTCCTCCAATCTCACAGCTGAATAGAGGCATAATGATCTGAGCCTTCAGTGAATATTACAGCATTATAATCTTATTCGTTTGATGCAGCAATTGGACAGATGTTCTCTTGATTTGACGCTTTTTCGGTTACAAAACGTCCTCCACGAGGCTTACAAATATTTACCCATGTAGCAGCGTGAAACTCGTTATGCCGGAGTAGATAAGCTTTGTATGTTTGACTAAAGCATTGCTTTGCTGTTCCTTAATTGCTTCAAATATACAAACCGCTCAGAGACGTAAATACATTGTTTTGAAACAATGAGTTAGTGATAAGCTCACAAATTTAGCTTACTGTTTCAACACTCAATTTATGAAGAAACTTTCTTGAGTGGGTATCAGCGTGCAAAGCGGAATTTCGTGAAGATATAACATGATTTGATGAAAATGTACTCGCCCTCAGGCCACACATGATGGATCTGTTTATTACAAACGCAGCTTTTTGCTTCACAAGATATTAGTTGTGGACTAGAGTTGTGCTGTGGATTATTGTGATGTTTTTATCACAATTCAGAACTCTCATTCTGCATACCTGTCAACATTTGAGTTCCAAAATACGGGAAAACGGGGGAGGATATAAGGGATATAGGGGGCGGAGTCAAAAGTATAAATTATTATATTATTATTATTATTTATATTGATTTAAACAATTATTATCAAACAATTACATTCATTTAGTAGCATATAAATATATCTTAGTGTAGACTATATCTTTATAGTTCATAATTAATTATCTTCTTGTGAATCCACGGTTCACATTTACAACGTGGTGTTTTCTGCGTAAAACTAAGGGTTAGTTTTTGGCCTTTAATTCTCCGCCAGCAGGTGGCGCTTTTTGTCATAAATATTGCTGTTTCCTCGGTTACCACGAAAAACAATGCAGAGCACCTGACTTTGAAACTTCCGCAGATATTTAATCAATGAAGCAATATTCGACCTTGAAATATGTTGATGTGATTATTCGTATAATGGGGTTTGGGCCATACAAATTAGTTTTACCAGAGGTGAATGTAGGAAACATATAAAATACGCCCAGTGTATTTTTTTATAGAAAGATTAAAAATACGGGAGAAATACGGGAAAATATTTAAACGGGATGATAGCGGGATAGAATGGTAAAATACGGGATAATCCCGGAAAAAACGGGAGGGTTGACAGGTATGCATTCTGATGGCACCTATTTACTGCAGAGGAATTTCTACAAAAAAAGTTCTGATGAGTACATTCTTAGCAAACTGGGTGAACTGCTCCAGGTTTTCTTATATTTAAAGGAACAGTCCACTTTTTTGAAAATAGCTCATTTTCCAACTCCCCAGATGAGTTTTACCATTTTTGAATCCATTCAGCCAATCTCCGGGTCTGCCGGTAGCACTTTAAGCATAGCTTAGCATAAACCATTGAATCTGATTAGACCATTAGCATCTCGTACAAAAATGACCAAATATTTTCGATATTTTTCCTATTTAAACCTTGACTCTTCTGTAGTTACATCGTGTACTAAGACCGACAGAAAATGAAAAGTTGTGATTTTCCAGGCTGAGATGGATAGTAACTATACTCTTTTTCGTAATAAAAAGGGTTTAGGATCAGGATAAATTCAATTAATGTTTTATGCCTTCATCTGATTACCAGAAAAATTAGGGCCCTATTACTGTTTTAAAAAAGGACCCTATACAAAAAAAAGAATAGCCTGCGGATCTTAATTTCTGATGTTAACTGTTCATGTTTTTATAAATATCAATAGCATTTGTATTAAAACTATACTCACTGAATGTAATTAAAAAAAAAATCAAATCGAAATCGAATCTGGACATCTGAATCGATACCCAGTCCTAATGTAAAATATCTCCTTTCAGATTATTAGACATATATCTACAGTATATATTTGAGTGTCTATGATAGAGAAAAATACTGTAAACAGAAAAAAATAGTAATGTTTTTTTTAATCTCCTTTGTACTGGGGAATAAAAAGGGGAATTATTAGTCCATTTTTGCATTTCATTCAATTCCAGGCACAAACCTCGTACAAACCTTGCAAATAAAAATCACAGATTTTCACGAGACCAGAATATCACTACCAGACCAGACTAGATCTTGTTCCTTGGAATTTGGATACACTTGAGTGTTCCCATATCATTTTGTTCATTCCAGCATTCAACAAAAAAGCAGTTTCTGCTATCAGATGATTCCTTTCTTTCTCTCTTTCTTTAACAAGGGATGGGTTGTCTAGCAAGGAGAACACCTGTAAGACACAGATGAGCGTACCTGAGCCAACCGTCCCGACCGAGTCAATAAGCAATTATTTCAACTGAAGATCCACCACTGTCCACATCAAACGCTCCACATTCCTTAGGCAGATTAGCCAAAATTATCTTTTATTATTTTGGCCTGCATGGACAAATTGAACTCTATCTGGTCCGCATTGCGATGAAATTCGAGACAGCTTGAATGGCAGTGGTATGTTTGGAGTTTGGATAATACTTACCTTTTATGAAAGGGCCAACGGCGGCGGGAGATTAATAACTGAACACTGAGTGCCTTTCACTGATACTATCCCTCTGGTCGTCTTGTAAAAGCCTGTTGAGAGGTTAAATTAAATTGCTGTAATAAATGTTTGGTTTCAGCGACGCTGTATCATTGAAAATCAAACAAACACCGACAGGCTTTTGTGCGATGAGGATCAGAGAGGGAAAATGAATAGGCGGCGAGGGGTGGGGGGCATGTAGGGAAGTATTATGTACATTTGAAACTGACTTGTTTTCACTTAAACATTAATTAAATTGGAGCTAGAGGAACAATTATATTGATGAATGTTTTTGGAGCTACTGTAATTAAATTAATCCATTTAATTAACAAATTATATTGAACTTTTCCCCAGAGAGCAACATTAGACTTGTGCTCTCTCTTACAAACAAGCAAAAATAATGTTGTGGAAATGATTGCAAAGATCAGAAGGAAATGAAGCTGTGTCAAATAAAATGCACAGACAAAGGCAAACCGATGGAGTGTGCATTGTCATCCGTTGTATAACACAATCACGGATGATTGTGAAGCACGGGGGAAAACATAATTGGATCAAAACTTTTTCATACCTTAATGGGCTACTCTAGAGAGATCTGGTTCCCTCATTTGCAAATTAAATTCGATAGCATTCTGACAGCACCTTGCAGCTCTATAAATGTATTTAAATCACTAAATTATTACAACAACTTACATTATGCTCAAAGAAGCAGTTCAAATGGCTTAAAAGGCTCACACTTGAATTCACAGTGTACTGTATCAAGTTAAAGGATTACATATAACACTACAGAATTTAGTACTGTTGTAAAGCTACCACACTTTGCCATTCAACAACCACTATAAATGATAAATAATTCTAATACTAATAAAAACATTACGACTAAAAGTAATAACATTATTTAAAGCAAAACAGAATATATTTGAATAGACTCTTATCCTGTTAATATCAGAAAGTGTTTTTTATTCATGTGAACATCATGTTCAGAGGTAGATCCCAGATGACTGGCTGTCTGACGACTAAACAATGCCATCTAGAGGCATCGAGCTGACACTACAGTAAGATTGACCTATTCTGACAAAACGCGTGGCCTAGATCAAATTTTCACGATTTCATGTCAAGAAAAACAATGGCGGGCAAAGCCATGAATGTTACATCATGGAAAGGTGCTATGTGAATCTATGCTATACTAATCAAGACTTCTGTACAAAAATAATTACAGAAATGTCAATGCAAACGTCATTAACACAGAGAAAGCGTTTCAATAACATTGTAGGTTACCTCACGCAAGTTTTTTTCACTGAGTGGATGTTGATTATTCTTATTTAATTTGGGAGTCCGTCGGGCCTGTTTTAGTTGATGACAGGAAAGTACCACATCCGGTAAGAAGGGATAGCTGATTAATATTAACGTAATAGGATAACGTAAACGTAATATCTTCAAGGGATTATTATTGTAGAATCCCTTAACAAGACGTAGGCCTAAAAGAAAAAAGTAGGCAGAAGCAGGACTTTGATTAAACTATTTTTTTGTTTAGAAACAGTTTGACATTTCTGATATATATCTTTAACTTGTTTAAATTAAATATTTATTTTGGTGTTTATTACGAAAATAAGAATGTCACTGACCATTTTGCGACAGGTGATAATAACATCAGGTCCGTTAGGTGATTCGCTTACAACTGCACACGTGATTTAAGCTGCTTTCTCCAATGATAAGCCAAGGTTGCCATCTCCTCCTTTACTAAGATAATCTTTCAGTGAAATCTTTAAAATTTCAGTGACAGTAGAGTCATTTTTATGAATTCTTGTGCATTCATTTCCATGTCTTAAAACCTGTATTTATTTATTTTTTTTACTTTTCGTGTAAATACTGCCATGTTTCCTCATGGAAACCGCTTGTGTCTCACATGTAGTTATGGTATCCACCAGCAGAGACTAACTGGTTCAGCCAAACCTTGACTTCTTCACAAAATTCAGTTGTTTTTAGAATGCTACAATGCATTACAATATTGCGTTACTCCCTAAAAAAGTAACTAATTACGTTACTTAGTTACTTTTTATGGAAAGTAATGCGTTACATTACTTTTACATTACTTTTGCGTTACTTTTTAAATCTGGGCAGGACTTGCTTGTTTGTTTTTAATATAAAAACGTTCGATTCTTAGCAAATGTAAAAGCCCTTACACACCAAAATGAAATTAAGTGAATAAGGTTAAACAAAAATTAAATTAATGCCTGTACTGTAGAACTGTAGGAAAAGAAAGTTCAACACTCTTCAGCAATGAGAAAAAAAAAGCACAAATGTTAGTTAATATAAAGTAAGTTTTGCTTAATAGTACACTGCAAAGATGCTTTTCTTATGTAGATTTTATCTTGTACGCAGCTAAAATATCTAAACATTCTTAAATCAAGAAGTATTTTCCAGACAAATAAAAAATATATATATATATATATATATATATATATAGTCTTGTTTTTTTCTGAAAACAAGTCAAAATAATCTCCCAATGGGGTAAGTAAAATAATCTTGTTCATTAACCAGCAAATCACTGGTTAATAAAATGGGATTAAATATATAAAGGAACCAAAAAGTAACTGGCGTTACTTTTTTGAAAAAGTAACTCCGATATTTTCTTGGAAATTAAAAAGTAATGCATTACTTTACTAGTTACTTGAGAGAAAAAAAAGTAATATTATTACGTAACATGCATTACTTGTAATACATTACCCCCAACACTGTACACTGATGATATATTTTTGTAGGCCAACCCGGAAGTTAGCATCTCCTTTGTTCCCTTGAAAAAAAAAGAAAACACAATAGCATTTTCCATTGGCTTTTCGATTATTAAAGAAAATAAGATCTTTAACCAGAAGTTTAAAATTCTTTTTTTTTTTTTTTTTCATCATTATAATCCTCACAAATAATCACAACTTTTATGAATTTTGAAACCTAAATACAACTGCCAGGAATAAAAAGGCTAAGCTTATAAACAAACTAGACTACAGACTCCAGTGTAACCACCATTAGGCTTCCCGCAGTACTTTCAGTCTAGATTTAAAAAACAGTTTCAAACGTTTGAGTTGAAATAGTTTGCAGGAATGTGATTATAAACACAATGAGGCTATAAAAGTGGTAAAAAGGTTTCAGTTTTTGGCATGATGATGTTTAATGTCCATGACAATCTCTATTGTCCCATTTAGCCACTTGTTAGCAGCCACCTTTTTTCAGGTAAAAAGGTGGTGGTGATGTATTGTGTGCCAATAAATAAATCGTTAAAATATTTTCAGTTATTAATAACAGACTTTATTTCAGCCATTTAAACAAAAACCCATTCAGAAAACCCATTGGCTTAAAGGAACACTCCACTTTTTAGGAAAATAGGCTCATTTTCCAACTCCCCAAGAATTAAAAACAGTTTTACCATTTTTAAATCCATTCAGCTGATCTCCGGGTCTCCCATTAGCACTTTTAGCATAGCCTAGCGTAAATCATTGAATCAGATTAGACTATTAGCATCTCGTTCAAAAATGACCAAAGATTTTCGATGTTTTTCCTATTTAAAACTTGAATCTTCTGTAGTTACATTGTGTACAAAGACTGACAGAAAATGAAAAGTTGCAATTTTCCAGGCTGATACGGATAGGAACGATATTCAGGCTCTGTGTAATATCATTGCGCCTGCTGCATCCATAGTACGGCAGCAAAGTTCCCTGATTATTACGCCAGAATGAGAGTATAGTTCCTATCCATATCAGCCTGGAAAATCGTAACTTTTCATTTTCTGTCGGTCTTAGTACACAATGTAACTGCAGAAGAGTCAAAATTTAAATAGGAAAATATTGAAAATATTTTTTTGTCATTTTTGAACAAGATGCTAATGGTCTAATCTGACTCAATGATTTATGCTAAACTATGCTAAAAGTGCTACCGGCAGACCCGGAGATCAGCTGAATTGATTCAAAAATGGTAAAACTCATCTGTTTAACTCTAGGGGAGTTGGAAAATGAGCCTATTTTTTAAAAAGGTGGAGTGTTTCTTTAATAAAATGGAACTACTGCTGCACGTTATGACATTATTCTCCAAAAAGTGACATTATTTTGGTGAAAAAGCAACAACAAGGTAGAAAACATGATGAGTCATGAATAGGTTTTATGAATAATCTGGCTGTGGGAAACCCAAAAATAATTTTCACATGATTGCTTTTCTTATTACTTTCAAATTATCATAATTTGGCTTAAACAGCATCTTAATTAATGTTTTTCTACAGCTAGGATTGGTGATTCTGAAAGATCAAAGATCCAAAAAATGATGGCAGACACACTTTCATACAGAAATTTGACTGAACTTACATGAATTTGGTTATGGTTAATTATGGTTTAAACAGAAATGCCTACTCACTTTTAAATCTGATAGATGCATTTTTAAATATATGCTTTTTTTCAACAAAACAGTAACAGTCAGCAAGTATTTAAAAAAAAAAAAAAAAAAAAAAAAAAAAAAAAAGGGGGGCAGCCGTGGCCTAATGGTTAGGGAGTCGGACTTGTGACTGAAAGGTTGCAGGTTCGAGTCCCAGGTCCGGCAGGGATTGTCGGTGGGGTGAGTGATTAATCAGCGCTCTCTCCATCCTCAATACCACGACTGAGGTGAGACCCTTGAGCAAGGCACCGAACCCCCAAACTGCTCCCCGGGCGCCGCAGCGATAGCAATATGGCTCCGGATGCTCCGGATGTATGTTCACGGTGTGTGTGTGTTCACTACTGTGTGTGTGCACTTGGATGGGTTAAATGCAGAGCACAAATTCCGAGTATGGGTCGCCACACGTCACTTTCACTTTCACTATTTTTATATAGTTATCACTTATCATAATTGTGTTCACAGACTTCATTGGTGGCTAAATGTAACTCTTATTAATGCATTTGGTGACCCTACACTTTATAACTAGACAAAAGATGATGATGCTAGCCAGCTAATGTGAGAGTTTTTCAGATTTGTTTCACATTTTCTCAAATGTAGCTCAGCCAAACGTGAGCCTGAGAGTAACCTATGATTGATATCTCCTGTCAGACAAGTTAGGTTGACAGTGTTTATACATAATCATACAAATCTCCTCATCAAAAGACTAAGATTGACTCTCACTCCTTTTAGTCATTAACACGCAACCAGCTTTTGTCGTAAATTGCACTGAGAGTACACGCTGAACCTCTGATGACTTTGATACTTATGCTGAGCCGTCATCGGAAAAAACATCTTTAAGAAACAGCTTTGATTGTTATTGCTATTCCGCAGTGTAAAAATAAATGTTTTTTCTTCTCTCACATATCTACTTAACTGCTGTTAAATCTATATGTACGGATGTTCATATTAAAGCATAACACAAGAACAATGTCTCAGTGGTGCTTTGCTCTTTGCTTATAACAGTTTGTACTTGTCTAATATACATTTCCCATGATTAGAAATCCTGAAGACGCCCATATTCATCAACAAAAACAACATATATCTCTCTCTATTTGTTTTTTCTGTGTGCCAGTTCACATGTCACATAAACACAAATACTTGCATGGATTATATAGCTATTTTTCAGTGCCATCAAGCATTAAATATTATCTTAAAAAGCTATTTCAATAAGCCACTCATAATCCCACTGACAATGTGGGCTTCCTGACACACCACACCCTTTAAAACTACAACTTGACATTATAACCTGCTTTTTTTCTTTCTTTATTTTTTTATTTATTTATTTATTTCAAAAAAAAAAAAAAAAAGAAGAAATAAATATATTGAATTTGAATTTCAGGATCAAATATTGAATATTTATTGTAGAGCTTGAAAGAACTTGACCACTTAATGCAAATGCTTTCAAAACACCCAAGTCCTCACGCTGTATATACTGTATGCAACAAATGAAGCAAAATAGAATCCATTTGTATTATACATGGCCTCGTTTTTTTTTTTTTTTTTTTTTTGGATTTACTATGACCTGCAAATGATAAAAAAATAAGAATTCACAATTCATCTGTGGTAAACAGCTTTTAGTCATGTGGGTTTCACCTTATTAGTTCATGTACAGTAGATGCTCACTCACATGCTTTGCATTTTCTAAAGCCTGGCATCCAATTGTTGGCATATCCTGAGTTTTTAATGACATGCAACATGAATTACTTGCATTCATATGCGGATGTCCATGTGCCAACATCAACAGATGCTCCCTGGCTGCTATGATCCTTAAATTCTCTAATGAGCAACAGAAAATACTTGCCTTTGATGCGCATTCAGTGCATAACTAGATTCTGTGGGTCTTGATTTAACATTTGGCAATGTGTCATAGGCATGGCAAAACAAAATGTTTGTACATGTATGTCACAAATAATATTACAAACAGACTTCATGACAAACATCAATGAAATGAATGAAAAATCTGTGTTTTAGCCATCTTTAGTGAAAAATGTCACTAAAAAAAGAAATAAATACACTTTAAAATATGTTTTGAAATATATGTTCAACAAATGAAAGCAAGTCATGCAGGTTTTTGAATAAACTATGCCTTTACTGTACAAGAATTTTACACAGAAATATTATCTGATTAATGCTGCAAATGTAAACCAAAAGCAATTTTCAGAAAATTAAGTCTAACCTCTCAAAGAGAAACATCAGAAGTCCATCACATTGTTCTAGTTTCAGTGGTTTGTCCGGCCCCAGAATAAATCTCTAAACCTGTCCAACATGTGTCTTTGTTTTCCTAATGTACCTGTGTTTGGTTTTCAAATACTTCTGTAGAGCAGGACAATGCAGGTTCATGTATGAATGATGGGAATGGCCTTTATTTCAACTTCACAATTCATTTGTCATGCTAACACATGTATGTTTCACTTATTGTAACATTGATTTCCTTTCATAAAAAATGAAACTTTCAAGCACATTTTTACTCATCAGCAACATTTTGACAGATAGGATTAACGTTTTCTACATATTTAACTAGAGAATCACCCTGCCACAATCGTTCATGCCTGTTTAACTCCCTGTAACTGTAAATCTGAGATTTTTTTTTTGACATTTTTACAGCATAACAGGTTTTATGAACTAAATTCTCCTTAAGTGACATCAAATTTGTCCACAAATCAGCCTACCAAGGCATTCCAAGTGATCATTTATGATCGTGTGCTATTTTAATCAAAACATTCCTGATATTTGTCCCTGGCAGCAACTTTGCCTACTTCAACACTTCTCGTAGCATGTTGGCATAGAACACGCAATCCACACAGGCAGCTGCAGTGCAGTCAAGCCGTTTTGCATACCAGCACATATGGCCCAAGGGAGAGAGAGAGAAAGAGGGAGAGAGGCATAAATGCGAATTAACCCATTCCATGGAATTCCATACTGTATTCATATAGATTAAAGATATTATCAGTCAAACAAGAATAAAGAATAGTTTTAGTTGTGTGGCTTATCCAGACTGATTACTGATTTCAAGTGCTGTTATAATGTTATGATTAGATGATATTAGGATTATATTCCCATTCATTTAACTTAAACATTTTGGTAATCAATTCAGTTTGGTCTCACTTCATTTATATTATAATAAAAAAAACTTTCCATTGATGTATGGTTTATTAGGATAGGGCAATATTTGGCCGAGATACAACTATTTGAATATCTGGAATCTGAAGGTGCAAAAAAAAAAAAAAAAGAAAAATCTAAATATTGATAAAATTGCCTTTAAAATTGTCCAAATGAAGTTCTTAACAATGCATATTACTAATCAAAAATTAACTTTGGACTTTTCACAAAATGTCTTTTATAGAACATGATCTTTACTTAATATCCTAAAGATTTTTGGCATGAAAGATAAATTGATAATTTTGACCCATACAATGTAGTGTTGCCTATTGCTACAAATATACCTGTGCTGCTTGAGACTGGTTTTATGGCCCAGGGTCACATAAAGAAATGCTACAGTAAAAGCATGCTATTTAAAAACTCTTCATATAAATATATATGAAGAGTTCAGATGCAAAAGCCTTTAAATCCATCTGACATCTTCCTTTAAAAAATGCCTTTTTTAATCAGACTCCTATTTTATTTTATCTACTGGATTGTTTTTATTTTTTTAAGTAAAAAGTATAAATTACCAAAAATGTACAGAGAGAATTTCTACAATATGTATTATTTTACAGTAAATTATTTTTACACTGTTTTTCACATTTGTCTGGATTGTCTTTAAAAAGTTTCTTCAGCAACACTTTATAATAAGGTGTTATTTGTTAACATTAGTTAATGTATTAACTAACATGAACGATTAAAATACATTTATTACACTATTTATTAATCTTTCTTAATGTTAGTTAATAAAAAGTCAGTCGTTCATTGTTCATGTTAGTTCACAGTACATTAACTAATGTTAACAAACACAACTTGTGATTTTAATAATGCATCAATAAATGCTGAAATTAAGAATAACTAGGATTAATAAATGCTGTAAAAGTATTGTTCATTCTTTATGTTTACTAATGTAACAAATGTTAGCTAATGAACTTTACCTCATTGTAAAGTGTTATTGTTTCTTCTTAATTTTGTCGTCAGCTGTATGCACTGAAGTGTTGTATTTTAGTTAATTCTCATTGAATTATTTAAGGGTGTCATTATGTTGTTTTGTATCTGGGACAGTCTTCAGGTTTGATAAACTTTGGGTTCCACTTGTGTTTTTATAACTACTTTTCACAGTAACACATTTTTTAAATAGCTAAAACATGGTATATAAAATCATAGCCTATGATTTAATGGCATATACACCGCTTAATGTATGCAACACTAAAAGATTTTTATTCGTATGGTAAAGTTGTGGCAATTACAGCAGCCAGTTTTAATAATATATAATAATAATATTTTTATGTATTTATTTTACAGTGCTCTAGCATGTTTTTTTCTCTCTTTACAAGACTATTACTGATCCTAAAACCTGTTTGGGTGAATTATTAAATGTATGATGACAAAGCCCCGCCCCGTTTTGAGGCATTGAAACGAGGCAGTTGCGTAATTTGTCTTGTCAAACGCGTAAAGCGCTTGACATCTCTGGCTGGCTGTCGTGTCGTTCTCATTTGCGGCATATTGAATGACGTGATCTCCAGTTTATTTCAGCGGAGGACATGCGGTTATGGGCAACGCTTTGTTGAGCAGGATCCACGGCTAGAATAAAACGCCTCTAAGAACTGAGCGAGGCATTGAGAGAGGACGATTACAGTGGATTTAATGACACTCCATCAAAGCATCACATTCTGGTAGAGTGAATCTGTAATCGCATGTTACATTGGTAAACAGTGCTGGGTGGCAAGCTTGCCGAAACGCCTGTGTTATTTATGCTTTTGATCTAAAACATAACATAATCGCTGCACAGCTTATGTTTTACAGTAATGTTTTCTAATGGTGTTCTCTGGTACGTTATATATGAAGCATGCTGGATGAATTGTGCTGAACTCTGCACTGACCTTAATCTGAAAACTCCATAACAGCAGAGCAGCTGTAGGCTCTAAATTCAGATGGAGTATTTCCTAGTTTATGGATGGCAGAGAGTGAGAGAGAGAGAGCTTGCATGGGGGTTCCTTCTTCGGTGTAAGGTAGCAACAAGCCTGTGTATTTAGAAATGCACACAAGCTCACTTAAAAATGGCAGAAATTTGAATAAGTTTGAGTTGATCTTTGAGTTTAAGAGTGTGGATATACATGAGAGCACAAGTCACTTAGTTTGAAAATGCATTCTTCTGAACTTGTCTTGTAATTCTCTAGAATTCCTGCATTGTTTACTAGAAAGCTTAAAGGGTTTGTGCCAAAGAGGTATATATAAGTGAAGAAAGCTATTCATTAACATTGCAGTGTCAATGGCAGTCAATGTTTTGAGCCAATCATCTGAGTGGTAAATACCATGTGACTAATAGCTGTAGAGTTTCATGGTAATGGCACCATAAGAGCGTACACAGTCCCAAAACCATCACTGAGAACCCGTCCTGAACTGTGATGAACACAGTTTGAATCATTCACTGGTAAAACTATAACATAATGAAATGTTTATGATTTTGGTAGAAAACAGCAAGATTGCAGTTACAGCATCTGGCTGAGAGGGACATGCTAACCAGCCAAAGCTTGATTTTTGCTACACTATTGTTGGCTGGACAAACTTTCTGTTTATGTTCATGTATGCTTTTGTGATGAATGAAAACCTATTTTTTATGTTCCTCAGATCAAAAGAGACATGGATGGGTACCTGCCGCCTCAGTTTCACACGTTGTCAGACCATAAGAAGTTTTGTCAAGAGAATTCCCTGACGATGGACCAAGGCACTCCATACAGCATAAACATGAATGTTTTTTTACCAGACGTCACCTACCTACGGACCGGAATGTGTAGACCTGTGAGGTCAGCGGCCCCGCAGATAAAGACAGAACCTCTGCATTCGTC
Organism: Cirrhinus molitorella; assembly: GCA_033026305.1. NCBI lineage: Eukaryota > Metazoa > Chordata > Actinopteri > Cypriniformes > Cyprinidae > Cirrhinus > Cirrhinus molitorella. Next base: position 18,758,726 of record CM065122.1, read on the forward strand.
TTTCAACTACTCCAGTTGCCATGGCTCGGTTGCGCCCGCCATGACGCACCCAGAGTACACAAACCTCTATAGCCCAGCTGCGGAAACAGGTAGTAACGTTTACGTCAAGCAGGAGACGCCGTCTCTCGAATTCCCAGACGTTCCACTGTTTCAGCTGTTGAATTCAGAGCTCGAGCCCAATGTGCCTGGTGGCACAGATTCCCACAATGCCACATGCCCTCCGATGCCAACGTATAACGCAATTCATCCGCAACCTAGCCATATTGCAGAACGACCACTTTGTAATATGAACAGCAGTGGATATTCGCTAACTGCCCAGTTTGCTCAGCATCCTCAGAAGAGGGCGGCTTATTTACCTCCCTCTCCTCCCAACTCAGAACCAGGCAGCCCAGATAGGAGGAAAGAACTCATACAGAACTTATCACCACCTCCATCATATGCTGCCAGCATGGCATCTAAAATGGCATGTCTTACCCCTGGACCAGCGCTTTCTGTCCAAACACAAGCAGCACCTGCCCAATACAACCGCAGAAACAATCCTGACCTAGACAAAAGGAGAATACATCACTGTGATGTACCAGGTGAGACAGAATTTAGAATCTAGACGCTTTAGTACGGTATGTGACACTTTATTTGACATAATATTCTAGACCTTAAAAGGAATCTGCAGCTTTTTCCACATAGTCCATATGACGCACACAAGCTTAAATGGCTATTCAGGTTTAATGTTGTTGAATAAATATTGTGGACTGACATGACTAAACTTTGGGCAATTACCGGTCTTTAGGTTGGACTGACTGACTAAGAGGCTTAGGACACAATGGTGCAACCTTTTGACATTGTATATGAGGCTGCTTGACAAGTCAGAGCTGGCCAGAATGTTAGTTCAAAGAATAGTCCCCCCCAAAATGAAAATTTCCTCACCCCTTGTGTTGTTCCAAACGTACGTGACTTTTTGTTCTGTGGAACACAAAGAACTTCTTTGACTTTTAATGGACAAAAAAAAACAGACATTTTTCAAAATATCTGCTTTTGTGTTTCTTAAAAGACAGAAAGTCATGGATGTTTGGAATGAAATGAATTGAAGAAATTTATTCACAGTATTCTCATATTTTGGCAAACTGTTACTTTACTGTTATGAGCTTGTTAAAAGTTATGATATATATTAACATTTATTGTCTTCTTATTCATCAGGATGTAAGAAGGTCTACACCAAGTCCTCACATTTGAAGGCCCATTTACGTACTCACACAGGTAAGACATTTAATAAGCAATATCACAAATGAGAGCTGTTCACACTGTCGTTGAATATCAAAAAATAGCTGTAAAAGTAGAGATTTAACAGTTACAATGACAATTTTGACCACAGTTTCTCTCTCAGCAAATGCTGAAAATTTTATAAGGAACCTAAAAACAGGCCCAAACTATTCCTATTTATTTAACAGATATACTAATCAACACAACCAAAACTTAGCTCTGTCGACTAAAGTGATCTGTTAAATGTGAACCTGGACACAACACCAGTCATTATAATTCAGAATAAATAAGCTTTCAAACTGATGTATGGTTTGTTAGGATAGGACAATATTTGGCCAAGATACAACTGTTTGAAAATCTGAGGGTGCAAAAAAATCTAAATATTGAGAAAATCTCTAGTCTTTAAAATTGTCCAAATTAAGTTCTTAGCAATGCATATTACTCATCAAAAATTAAGTTTGGAAATATTTGTGGTAGGAAATGTACAAAATATCTTCATGGAACAGTTAATATTCTAATGATTTTTGGCATATAAGAAATATAATTTTGGCCCATACAATGTATTTTTGGCTATTGCTACCAATATACCCATGCTACTTAAAACTGGTTTTGTGGTCCAGGGTCACAAATGTATTTGTAAAACATTCAAATATGATCAAAATATTATACATTCATATTCATTATTTATGTATTTTTTAATGGGAACTATTCTACCGCTGAAAGTAATGTTAGCTTGATGTTGACTCCGTAGCCAGTCACAGATATTCATTCAGTGAAGGATCCATAAGACTGATTCAAATGGTTATTTGTCCGAGTCATTTTGAATGATTCATTAAAAGCACTGGCTCATAAAGGTCACTTGGTCACAAAAGCAGTGAGAAGAAATTAGACATTTGTCATTTGTTCGCGAACCAGACTATACCGTTCAGGCTGTATGTTATTGTGTGCAGCCTGTGAGTGTGACTATTGTAAGTACACAGCGTTTTCTCTCATTATGTTGTGGTGGTGTTCTCCCCTCAACCTGTATTGGCCTGTGTTTTATTGCAGGCGAAAAGCCATACAAGTGCTCATGGGAGGGGTGCGACTGGCGATTCGCCCGTTCCGACGAGCTAACGCGCCACTTCAGGAAGCACACGGGGGCCAAACCTTTCCAGTGCGCCGTATGTAGCCGTTGCTTCTCCCGATCGGACCACCTGGCCCTCCACATGAAAAGACACCAGAACTAGAGCCGCCCGCTCTCGTTGTGCTGACGGTGCCGCGGGAGGGCTATCAGGACCTCTGTTGATGATACTAATTAGGATTTGGGTGTGTTGGTTAATCTTGGGTTTTGGCAGTTCATCAGGTACAACAGGACCAAACCCTGCCGTCGGTACGGCTCCTGTGGTCACAAAACCAGCTAATTGATGAGAACTTGGCTCATTTGCCAGATAGGACATTCTTTTGACATGTTTGTTTGTTTCTTTGTTTGTCTGCATACTTTAAGGTCATCATTTATGATGTAACTACTTTTAATGTGCCTTTTTTACCTTGTAGAATTGAGGTGCCACGTAAAATGTACAACTTGTGGGCAGTTTTAATCTTCTTCAAAGCAATATTCCAGGTTTAATACTAGATTAATTGACATCATTTGTGGCGTAATGTTGATCATGTTATTGTTTAGATCTTGTGGCTATACCTATTGAAACAAGATTTGGAAAGTTTTGTGGTAATCAACACTATGCCACAAGCATTATCAACCAAGTTTAACTTTTATTGAACCCAGAATATTCCTGTAAATGACTACTCATACTTGTATCACAAGGTAAATCATAAAATGAGCTGTAGTCTTGGTTGTAGAACCAAACTCCAAGAATGTGAGCCACAAATGCTAAATCACAATGAATTAACGTCTTATAAAAGCAGCACTTGATAAGAAACAGAGCTTCAGAAATTTGTGCGGGAGCCGCCGGGTAATTAGAAAATTAAATGTAGCTTCAGAACACCAAAGAGTTGGATGAAATCCAAACTATGATATGTTTCGAAGAGGATTCGCTTGACGTAGGCAAAAAGAGCACAATCTGAAGATTGATCGAACTCCTTTATATTAATCCCTGTTTTACTGAAATGCAATAAGTGGTACAAATGCTGTATTTTTCCTGGCAAGAGGACAGGTCAGATATCGATTACTTCCATAGTTGTTTATTTTTCCTTACTATGCATTTGTTTGGGATAACTGATAGCTTTAAATGTACATATGACGTGTATTTATTTTTTTTAATTTCTATTTTATAAAATGTAACTCAACGCTTACATGAAATGTGCACCGGGTTACTGGGAAGCGGTTTGTTCAGACTACTAGTGCTCTAAATGGCCGCATTATGTGGAACAATGTGGCAGCTGATTGTTTACATTAGTTGGTTTGGCTTATGGTGTGTGTTACATCTGTATGTGTGGCCTCATAAAACCTCTTATTTTCCATTACAGTGATAAAAATGTTTTCCACCTTATTTTTGCAGAGATTTGAAATGCATAACAGAAGGGACTCGTTACAGATGACAAGCTGATGTTGTTCCTGAGATGGGAGTAAAATAGATTGGGGACATATGGAGTTGTTTTTTATCTGAGGTAATGTAATACAAGGCTCCACAGTGTTTATATGTTTTAGAGAGAGGGAGATGAGGAACATAGAGCGCTAGAAGTTCTTCATTTGGTGACCAAAACCGAAAGAGAAAAACTCTAACTGCTGTAATTAAAGGTTCAAACGGCTTAAGATTAGAATGTTAAACACACCCATTAATCACTCTAATTTGCAGCACTTAGATGAGTACAGTTAATGTTAAATACATACATCATTACTGTTATTACACATAATATGGAGGCAGATCTTTAAAGTCTTAGTCTGTCGGGTTGAACTGGAGTGTCCAGTCATCCTGGCTCACATGTGATTAGGTGAATAAACGGAGGTGTGGTTACAGTTGCTAATACGGCCTGTCAGAGTTTAAAATCACAGCGTTGAAAGTTGATGGTGTTGAGTGGTAACACCCAATTAAATTGATAGTATAATTATCGCACCTGTATACAAATCACTGAGTAACCGCAGAAAGACCTCAGTCATTAAAAAAATAACCTGACATTTTCACAATGCATTCTTTTCATCACTAGGGTGTATATTCTTTTCTGAATCACTTCTTACATAAGCGGCCCATTCTGAACATGAGCAATTCACTTATATGCTGATGCTATTGTCCAGAAATACATAACAGTTAGGCCCACACAGGAACAAATACACCAGAAACACCAACTATGTAGACTGTTTTTGTATCGTTACATTTCTTTACAAGAAACCTTTTTTTCTAAGATGGTATCTGTGGAGGTATCAGATACTGTACTGTATGCTAGCAAACACTAAGATGGAAAGGTGTTGGATTTTTTTTTAGTATTTATCAAATAAAGGTACGATTTTTTTTAAGTAAAATACAAGACAATCCCCACTTTTGAGGACGTGTTGTCCAGCTTATGGTGTGAGTTTTATTTGACTGGCCTCTTTTTACCAGAGGTTAGCATGTTAGCTAAGTGCTAAGTCAGCATAGTCACATATTGTGCCTCAGTGTGAAGACTCGCTAGCCAAATGGAGTGATGTTATTTGATTATTAGCGATCGCCGGCTAGTGACTTCTGCGTTATATAATGCTTGTTAAACACGCTCGGAATCAGCCCAGCTGCTTTGTCTCCGAGGAAGATTGTTATCGTGAAGTCAATGCCTTCATGTTTCTTTGAAAAGCCTTGTGTCAATAGGGAACTCATTTATTTTCTTTCATGGAAAGGAACAATAGTTTAATTCACTATTTGACCTGACATTTAGATGATCTTTGCAGATGAGAGTATGGATCAAACAGTAGCTCAGCTGTGATCCTCTTTAGTGAATGCCATTTACTGAAAGCACTTATAGGATCACTGTGATGTTGCTCATACCCTTAAGGGAAAACGATTGAATTATTCCCACAAAAATCGCGCTGAAAGCAATATCAACAGAATGTTTCATACAACACAAAATATGGTGTAATTCTATTTATGTTGTTCAGCTGACTCAAAGTTTTATTTGCAGATCCAATATTTATAGTCTCAAGACCCTGAGGTTGTGTGGATAAATACTCGTCTGTGAGATTTTAAAATTACGCTCACCAAAGCCGCATTTATTTGAACAAAATTGCAGTAATTTTGTGAAATATTACTACAATTTCAAATAACTATTTTAATACAATTGAGATCTAAAGTTTACATACATCTTGCAGAATTTGCTAAATGTTAATTATTTGACCAAAATAAGAGGGATCATACAAAATGTACCGACATGAATGGTATTTCACATAATAGATGTTTACATATAGTCCACAAGAGAAAATAATAGTTGAATTAATAAAAATGACCCCATTCAAATGTTTACACACACTTGATTCTTAATACTGTGTTGTTACCTGAATGATCCACAGCTGTTTTTATTTTTAGTGATAGCTGTCCATGAGTCCTGAAGTTAAACTGCCCGCTGTTCTTCAGAAAAATCCTTTAGGCCCCACAAATTTGTGGTTTTTCAGCATTTTCTGTATGCATTTTGCATGATCTCTCTTTTTTTGGTAAAATAATTAACATTTTGCAGATTCTGCAATGTGTATGTACACTATTGACCTCAACTGTTTATTTTATATTCCTGTGATGGCAAAGCTAAATTTTCAGCAGCCATTACTTTTGGTGCTCAAGAAACATTTCTTTCTATTATCAATGTTGAAAACTGCTTAATATTTCTGTGAAGATCATGATTTTATAAATGCCTTTACTGTCACTTTTGATAAATTTACTGTGCCCTGGCACAAGAGTTAAACGTCCTTACCAAAAATAAAATAGAATAAATAATGACTGACATCAGTATTACTTGTTGGACATTTAGTTCCCTCAGGGTTTAATTTATTATTATTATTATTATTAATGGTAGCTTTACTTGTTAGGAACTAACGTAATGTTACTTAAATCCAAAATAGTATAAAAAACCCGTTCAAAATTCTCCCAGGAATCCATGGGACAAAAATGCTAAACAATTTAACGTAAATACATGAGTTTATGCCAATATGTTCCATACAAAATGCAAGTTTATTAACTTCCATGCCTCCAATTAGATTATCAAACAAGTATAATGTGTAACCTCAATTTCAATTCACAGCTCAATCTTCTGGAAAAAGAAAAAGAAAAGAAAATACAGAGAATAGCAAAAAGCACAGAATATTTAGACAATTTCTGGAGAAGCAAAATAAAGCTGAAACACTTTCAACCTCTGAAATGATCAGGACGTGACATTTCCAACAGAATCCAATGGGAAGGGAATCCCTTTGAAGTGTAGCAGGGTAAAATATCACAACTTTACAGTAAAATCCAAAAAAAGGAAAAAAAACAAGAAAAGCTCTGAATATATTTACAATACACACACTATACATAAATACAAGAAAGATAATTACAGAATATCAGCAAAACAAGAAACAAAGGCCATTGAGTAAATACTTGATTTCAAAGAAAGTAAAGTAAATACATAAAAAAAGGCAATATTTTACAGAGACTCAAGGGGGGAAATGCTGTTCACGGATGAATTATGCTGTACCACCAGTGTCTTAACATTCAGACTGTTCGATTTCCATAACTGGGGACGCATGAGAAGTTCACACGATTTTATAAACTTAGAGGTAAACCAGAGTCCTGTTAATTAAGCAAATGTGTTCTTCCATAGGTGAGTAATACCATATAAATCTTATGCAGCTTCCATAGGAGACACATAAAGAATGTTCAAGAAACACCAACCGGGATATTTACAGCTTCAAAATGGTTCATAAGGCTCAGTGCATTTCAAAGGAACAAGTCTGGGTGATTAAACCAGGGAAACCGTGAAAATCTTTATAATACTAGGCACTCGTCATTATTGCATAACTTTGACCCTGTTTGCCTTTACAAAATTATGCCACAAAAAACATAAGAATGCCAAAGGGGAGGGAAAGTAATGCAGAATTGAGTAAAACAATTTTTATTTTTCATTTTTAATATTTATCGCTATACTTGTGGCTCACTTGAATACTGTGTTGGAAACACATTTCATTGGGTTGTTTTTGCTAGATTCACATTTCTAGTGAGTATGAAAACATTGAAATTGCTCAAAATGAGGCAGCACCGCCTGAATACTGTAATGAGCTGAACATTTGATTTAATTGTATATAAAAACTGCAACCGGTTTCACTCGATCCGGATCTACATGTGCGATTACAGGGATAGTTCAGCTGAAAAATGAAAAATTGTCATTATTTATTCACATTCATGTTGTTCTAAACCTGACTTTCTATTTTCTTCTTTTTGAAAGAGTGTTTTCGTCTTAAAATATCCAAACAAAACTTTACTTTTGTGTTTCACAGAAAAAAGTCATACAGATTTAGCATGACATAAAGGTGAGTAAATGATGACAGATATTTTTTTTTTAAGTATCCCCTTAAGATGACAAACCTTCGTTGTTCTCACACACTGAACAGTTGAACGTTTTTTATTATATTCGCTGAATGAACGTCTCTGAAAAATCTGCATATTACGTATAAAGATAATCCCTTGTATTTTTTAAAAAAGCCCTATTTTAATAGGTATTTACAGCCTGTAAAACTGAGCAATATCTTTTCACTTTCACATATATTACAACATCTTTAAAAGTAATTTTTTTTTTGTACAGAAAATAGTCATATGCAGATGAAGTGCCTCACAGTACAGACACGCTTCAAAATACAGAATATGATGATAAGATACATTGGTGATTATTGTCACGTCTATCTTAAAATAATTACTTCCATACTTCATAAAAACAAGGTGCTCATGTTATGTTCAAGCCCATATACAACAGAATACACACGTGTACACAGTGAGGAACATAAAACATGGTGCATCATAATACTTCAGAATAAACGAACAAAAAAAATGTTAGAAATGGATTGGTCATCTCTAACGGACAAACGGTTACGTAAGTAAAGAATGTTTCTATTGACACGTTTCCTTTCACAGCGTTTGACTTCAGTTTTCTTTTGTTGTTGATGAAAAGTCCCTACATGCCCTAACTGTGTAACTGATTGTAGATTTAGTCAGCGTGTTTGATCACCCCTGCATGCACAGGCAGACCGTAATGTGAATGTAAATTCTAGTAATGTCTAATCATCTGAAAAGTGGTCACAAGGCTTCCGTGGCCAATTAAAAGTGCATATGGATCAAAAGGACAGAAGACATGACAGCTTTCATTAAAAAAAAAAAAACTATACCTAAACCTATACAGCATGGAACATACAGTGAATTAGTTGTATTCACACACGTGCGGCATATTGCTTTTTTGAGTATCTCAGTTAGTGTAGTGTCCATATAAGTTAAGAAATCCCTCTTAAAAAGCTAGAACGAACAAAAGATAGATAGATGAGAAATTTCTTAACTAAACATTAGAACAGATTCTAATATCAACAGATATGGCTCAGTAAATATTTGAATCACTTTCTAACATCTTGAGTATTAGAATGCAGAAAGAAATTGTTAAAAAAAAAAGCTCAATGGTGCCCTCTACTGGTGACTTTGTAGATCGTTAAACTGCTGTGACGATAGGATGACGCCAAAATACTGTATACGTGGGTTGAAAATATTGTAAAATTACTTAAAGTGTTTTACATTCAAAGGTTTGGGGTCACAAAGAAAATAGCCTAATTAATACATTTATTCAGCATTAAAAGGGTGCATCTATTGATCAAAGTGACAGTAAAGACATTTATAATGTCACAACGGATTTCTCTTTCAAATAACTCAAATAAAATTAGTTTCTTGAGCAGCAGATCAGCATATTAGAATGATTTCTGAAGGACCATGTGACACAGAAGACTGGAATAATGAGCTTTGCCATAATAAGAATAAATTACATTTTATATTCTGAGATTTTTAATGTTTTTAAAGAAGTCTCTTCTGCTCACCAAGCCTGCATTTATTTGATCCAAAATACAGCAAAAACAGTAAAATTCTGAAATATTTTTACTATTTAAAAATAACTGCTTTCTATTTGAATATATTTTAAAATGTAATTTATTCCTGTGATTTCAAAGCTGAATTTTTAGCATCAATACTCCAGTATTACTCCAGTATACTGATTTGCTGCTCAAAAAACATTATTATGTTGAAAGCAGCTGAGTAGATTTTTTTCAGGTTTCTTTGATGAATAGAAAGTTCAGAAGTTCTGAAACATAAATCTTTTGTAACATTATAAATGTCTTTATCATGACTTTTGATAAATTTAAAGCATCCTTGCTAAATAAAAGTAGTAATTTCTATAATTTCTTGAAGTGAGAAAAATAAATTATACTGACTCCAAGCTTTCAAATGGTATAGTATATAATGTTACAAAAGGTTTTTTTTATATCAGATAAATTCATGATCTCTAAATCTTTCTATTTATCAAAGAATCCTGATTTTTTTTTTTTCAGAAATTAAATATTAATAATAATAATACATGTTTCTTGAACAGCAAATCAGCATATTAGAATGATTTCTGAAAGATCACATGACACTGAAGACTGGAGTAATGATGCTGAAAATGTAGCTGTGATCTCAGGAATAAATTACATTTTAAAATATATTCAAATAGAAAATTTTCAATAGTAAAAAATATTTCACAATATTACTGCTTTTGCTGTATTTTGGATCAAATAAATGCAGGTTATATGAGCAGAAAAGAATTCCAAAAAAAAAAAAAACATTAAAAATCTTATTGTTCAAAAACTTTTGACTGGTAGTGTATAAATGTATGATTATTTGAATTAGAAAACAGTTTTAAATTGTAATGTTAATTCATAATATGATAATATGATAAATACTCTATTTTTGATCATGAGACTTTTCAAAAATGTTGATTTCTTACTGACCCCAAACTTTTAAATGGAGATGTGCATTGTTAGTTCACTGTTACCAAATGCATTAACTAACTGAAGTGTTATCGAAATAATTAGCAAATGGATACACTGATGTTTTCAAAGACACTTCATAAATACAAAGTGAAGGACAAAGCCAATGACCAGTGCTGCTGTACTGACCATAACTGACATCAGGCTTCATAGTTCAAAAGCAATCTCACAAAAGGACATTCAATAGATTTCCTCAGCATATTCTAGAAAGTTGTGAGAGACTACAGCTAAAAATCCACTATAAATAGAAGAGGTATCTGAATTATAGACAACAAAGCGGCACTGGTAGAAATCCAAAGTTTTGACCATGTATAGGAGTAAGGACCAGGCCAGCTCACCCCTGTGGTGCTCAAAATAATTACTGTATATTGCTCCTCTGCCTTGAGTTACCAGACCCTCATTATCCAGATTTACACATACTTCAATGTGAGTCAATGTGATGAAATTAAGAAACATTTTGTCAAATTCAATCAATTTCAGTTTAAAATCAACAGAAGATATCATGACCCAAAAGGATAAATTGTTTGTTGTCTAATCTCATTCGCTTGTGTGTTAACCTGTAAATAGCAATTTCGGAAACCTCTGGAATCACTGGCCCAAAGTCTTCATCATTAGAAGATCTCTCAGATCTGGCTCTTGATGTTCCACAAAAAGGTAAATGTAAAAAATTGTGCAAGCATACCCTTTACGGTCACGGTCCCCTGTCAGAACAACACGTAAAGCCATTCCACTCTGGGTTTCTTCACATTGTAGATGTAGAGTGAAAAGCAGTCATGTTAAAACAGACCACACGGATGATTCGGAAAGGAAAAACCAGAAAACAAAACCGTTTGTCCGAGTGAAATAATCCTTTGAACAGACATGAGACAATCAACATCCTGGACTCCACATGTTTCAGGCCTGTAGATGAGCCTCCTCCTTCCCTGACTGGACCCTGTTTAGCTCTGCAAATGTGGGGAAAGCATCATACTCCTGCTTCGCTTGCTCTTTTATCCTCTCTTTCGTTCCTTCTCAGGGGCAGGGATGGCCGTTTCTGTGTCCAGCCCAGCTGAACACTATTGGGGGAGATCCAGCTCTCCCGTGTGTGTGAGTGAGTGGGTGGCTTCAAACCAGCATGTGTCTGCGACGGTGCAGGGCCAGATGGTCAGAGCGGGAAAAGCTTCGGTCACAGTCCCCGCACTTAAAGGGTTTGACCCCTGTGTGCTTACGGTAATGCCGTGTCAACTCGTCCGAGCGGGCGAACTTCCATGTGCAGCCGTCCCAGGTGCACTTGTATGGCTTCTCACCTGGAAGAGATAATGAACCATACTTAAGCAAAAACAAACACCACTGAAATTGTAAAATATGAAACAGTCAAGACTGGTTAACGGAATACCCAAAAATAAGCTAAAAATGTACCCTCAGGCCATTCAAGATGTAATTGAGTTTGTTCATGTGAACAGATTTGGAGAAATTTAGCATTACAACACTCTGCAGCGAATGGGTACCGTCAGAATGAATGGATAGTTCACCCAAAATATGTAAATTCTGTCATTAATTACTCACCCTTATGTCATTCCAAACCTGTGAGACCATTGTTCATCTTCAGAACACAAATTAAGAATTTTTTTATGAAATTTGAGAGCTTTCTGACCCTGCATAGACAGCAACACAACTGACAAGTTCAAGGCCCAGAAAGCTAACAAGGACATTGTTAAAATAGTCCATGTGACATCAGTGGTTCAACTGTAATTTTATAAAGCTACGAGGACACTTTTTGTGCACGAAGAAAACAAAAATAACAACTTTATTCAACAATTTCTTTCTGGGCCTTGAACGTTTCAGTTATATTGCTGTCTATGCAGGGTCAGAAAGCTCTCAGATTTCAACAAAAATACTTTAATTTGTGTTCTGGAGAGAAACGAAGGTCTTTTGGGTTTGGAATGACATGAGGGTGAGTAATTAATAACATAATTTTCATTTTTCATTCTTTAACCAGAAACAATCCAAATTCAAAAGGAATTGATAGTGAAACTAGGTTGCAAATATTGTATTTGTGTGCTGACTAACCTGTGTGTGTCCTCCGGTGTGCCTTTAAATGGGAGCTCTTGGTATAAACTTTATTACAGCCTGCAAAGTCACACCTGTGGATGCGTCTCTTCTTGGAGTCTGGAGATTCAGGTGGCTGTGGCCGTCGAATGCTCTCAATACTGAATGGTGACATGGAACTGAAAGAGAAAGAGAAAGATTTTAATTACCCTTTATAGCCAAAATTGCCAACTGATCTTATACAGTATCCTAAGAAATTAACTGAGACTGCAACATGTGCAGTTGAGGTCAAAAGTTTACATACACCTTGCAGAATCTGCAAAATGTTAATTATTTTACCAAAATAAAAAAAATTATTTTTTATTTAGTACAGACCTGAAAAAGATATTTCACATAAAAGATGTTTACATATAGTCCACAAGAGAAAATAATAGTTGAATTTATAAAAAGTAAACCCTGTCTAAATGCTAACGTACGCTTAATTGTTAATACTGTGTTGTTATCTGAATGACAGCTGTGTTTTTCTTTGTTTAGAGATAGTTGTTCATGAGTCCCTTGTTCGTCCTGAACAGTTAGACCCTTCAGGTCCCACAAATACTGTGGTTTGTCAGCATTTTTGTGTATTTGAACCCTTTTCAACAATGCCTGTATGATTTTGAGATGTTTCAAAAGGAAACACGATGCATTAAGATTCGGTAGCTGAAAATGTTTTGAATTTAAAGATAAGGGTAAATTTTACTTATTTTGTCTTCTAGGAAACATGTAAGTAGCTTCTGTAGGGCAGTACTAAATCAAAATAAATATGATATTTAGGCAAAATAATAAAAATAAACAAGTCTTCATTCTGTTCAAAAGTTTTCACCCCCGACTCCTTCTGGAGCATTAGTGAGTATTTGAACCTTCTGTAATAGCTGCATATGAATTTTTCTGAAGAACAGCTGGCAGTTTAACTGTTCAGGACAAATGAGGGACTCATGAACAACTATCACTAAACAAACAAACAAACAAAAAAAAAAAAAACACAGCTGTGGATCTTTCCGGTAACAAAGCAGCATTAAGGATCAAGCATATGTAAGCTTTTGAACAGGGTTATTTTTTTATAAATTCTAAACGAAATAACAAATAACACTCAGTTTGTATGTATGATTTTGGTAAAATAATCAACATTTGGTGTATGTAAACTTATGACCTCAACTGTACATAAGCTAACTGCTGCCACCAAGTGGTAATATGATATAAAAACAACATTTTGACCTGGACCATGTGTTTTCCTCACAAAGAGGGTTAGGATTTTAGTGTTTTTGAAACAATTTGATGAAAAATGCAATATTATTGTGAAATATTATTACAATTTAAATTAGTTTTTTTCTATTTTTACATATTTTGAAATGTAATTTATTCCAATGATGGCAAAGCTGAATTTTCAGCATCATTTCTCCAGTCTTTAGTGTCACGTGATCATTCAGAAATCATTCTAGTATGCTAATTTTTGTTTTATAAATAAAATGTTCAACATCATTTATTTGAAATGGAAATTCGAAACGTCTTTACTGACATTTTTTGATCATTTTATTGCATTCTTGCTGAATAAAAATCTTAATTTCTTTAAAAAAAAAAAAAAATCTTGTTAAAGAGATCATCACACACATTTTCACAAGTTGCCATGCCTAAAAAATATGAAAAAATGTGCTCAAACTGTATGAAACAAGAAAAATATTTACTAGTCAATATTTACCAAATGTTCACTGAACAGAAAAGCTATTTGACTGCTTGCCCATATTGCTAATGTTCTACTCACAATGTATCACTAGATGGCGCTGCAGACCTGATGAATTTTGATGGTACAACGTAAACACTCAGAGCCCAAAAACATGTCATCTTTTTTCTTACAAATCAAGTCATAATTCTTATAGAGATGTGCCATTTGTTCCTTATTAGTTTGCTGTTAGCAAAATCCAAGGGAATGTCTTAACATTCTTATTCCAATAAATATTACACAATATTACACGATCAAATTAATAAAACTGTACAGTACTAACACGCTGTCTGTTGTGATTGCTGTGAGAAAATGAATTATTGCCATTCCAGACGGCAGGCCTGCTTTCAGACTGTAAAGTTGGCTCTCATTGAGAGGATTTGTAGATATCAACCAATGAGCTCACTGAACTGTTGGAGAAGAGCAGAGAGCCACGTAAGTGCGAGGACATGCTGTGTTTGAAAGCAAGAGAGCGTACGAGTCATTTTATTCCATTTCTCCCATAGGTAGAGACAGAGGAGAGCCTAATTACATTACATTGTCCTCGCTCGCCTTCCCTTCTAAGGTAATAAGAGCTCTATGTCCCCTGCTCCGCTGATTGGCATGGGCTGGGCCTGGCAATAAAGGCAGAAGGGGTGGAGCCAGACAACCCCTCCAGTGAACTGTCTCCACCACACGCAGCCCACTTCCTGTTTCTCCCCTGCTCCTGGGTCACCTGTTGGTGTTGGTGTGCTGCCAAGCGAAGGCCTAGCGGAAATGAGCCAATGTGTCAGAAATGAGGCTGAACTCTCTCTCGCTGCCTCGAGCAAACACACAGAGAGTGAAAGAGAGAGAGAGAGAGAGAGAAAGAGACTCAGGAGGGGAGAAGTGAAATTGAGAAGAGGAGACAAAGAGAAGCCGAGAAAGAGGCAATGAGCCAAACAGGTTGTTTTTTTTCTCTCTCTCTCTCTCTCAGAGAAATTACAAGAGAGCGAGAGAGAGAGAGTTTCTCTGAGAATGAAAGTTGGTGGCAGATAAAAATGGAGGGGGGTTGATGTTGGAAGGGGAGCTCGGAGGGAGTGAGGGAGCATGAAGGGAGTGACAGGATTTACAGTGGAAAGACTTTCAGAGGCGAACTCTCACAGGATGTTTACAGTCTGATATATTTCAGAGGGGACGCCACTGACATAAATAGTGATACAGTAGTCTGACTCGCTGGAAATTGCTTGAAAATACACATCCACCTGACAGGTAGATGGATATTCTCCTTAATATAATGGGGGATTCGTCTCAAATCATCATGTATAGATGCATGTCCAGTACACATCAACCAATTTATTGTTTGATTCAGTCAATAAATGATTTGATATATCTATATCAAGTTATGTAGCTAAAGAAATGCTAGAATACTAAATACTAAATAATTACAGCTCACAAAGAGGTGAGGGAAACTACTTTTGAAAGTAGTCGTATGCTCCCAAGGCTGCCTTTATTTGATCAAAAATATAGTAAAACATTAATATTGTAAATACTAACTTTACAATTTGAATATTTTTAAAAATGTAATTTATTCCTGTGATTCAAAGCTGAATTTTCAGCAGCAATTACTTCAGTCTTAAGTGTCACAGAAACCTTTAAATGTTATTCTGTTATGCTGACTGTGAGCTTAACCATTTATTATTTTTATCAACTTTGAAAACAGTTGTTGGAGAGTGACACATTTTTCTTTAGGTTTCTTTGAGTCTTTTAAGTCCAAAAGACACTGTTGCTTGCTTAATAAAGGAAATATATATATGAAGAGTTCCGACGCAAAACCCCCTAAAAGCCATCTTAATCAAAAATGAGATAATGATACTGAGTGAATGCTCTGGACACATATTACACATACATCAAATACTTTTACTTTAAACTTGCTAAAATCCCACCCTTAGCCCAATGAGAAGTCACACTACTTACATAGAAACCTATACATCGGAGCCTGATAAAAATGCGTTTTTTGAAGAAAGTTGTCAGATGGATCATACGATCATGATGGCGCCGCGGATGGCAGCCACTGTGCTGAGCTCCTCAGTTGTTTTAGTGTTTTTGTTAGTTTTTCCTGTTTTTTGTTTCGGCAATAAAGCTCATTCTGATTCTGATTCTGGATTTAGAGGATTTTGCATCTGAACTCCTCATATATATAAAAAAAAATCTTACTAACCCCAATCTTTTAATCACTTGTTTATATGTATAGCATTTTATTTATTGATTAATTGATTTATTTTACTCTATATTACTGGGATTCTTAAAACTGAATACATGCATTTTAAAAACTACCAACAAATTAATTGAAAATTGGCCCACCTTTGATAATAAAAAATATATATAGCTGTCGGCGCCGATAGCCTTGTGGGCAGTGCGCCGACATACAGCGCCGTTGCGCTACGGGCGTCCCGAGTTCAAATCCTGGCTCGAGGACCTTTCCCGACCCTACCCCCTTCTCTCTCCCACTTCACTTCCTGTCAGGAATGATCTGTCCTATCATAATAAAGCCAAAAAGGCCAAAAAGAAATCTTTAAAAAAAAAATATATATATATATATAGCTAAAGCTAATAACATACGTGACCCTGGACCTCAAAATCAGTCATAAAGGTCAAATTTATTCATATAAATAAGCTTTCCATTGATGTATGGATTGTTAGGATATGACAATATTTGGCTGAGATAACAACTATTGAAAATCTGGAATCTAAGTGCATACAAATTTTAATATTGAGAAACTCACCTTTAAAGTTGTCCAAATTAAGTTCTTAGCAATGCATATTACTAATCAAAAATTAAGTTTTGATATTTATGGTATCAAATTTACTAAATATCTTCATGGAGCATGATCTTTACTTCTCTCTCGAAGAAAAATTGGTAAGTTTGACCCATACAATATATTGTTGGCTACTGCTACAAATATGCTCATGCTACTTACGACTGGTTTTGTGCTCCAGGGTCACATATAATGTAATGTAATCACATCTCTCCTTCACAACACTATTGTCCACAGGCACCAGGTGTCCTCTAGATTCAGGTATGATGCAACAACAACAGTCTGGTACTAGGATGATTTGCCAAACTCAAAGAGGACACCATGCTACTTTTAGTTCATACCCCACTGGTGCTTTTACTTAAAATTGTACTTAAATCAAAGACTTTTGGTGGGTCCCACCACTGATCCAACCATGTCTGTTTTTACTCCACATCAAAAAGTAACATATGCTAGTGCTGTCACCTACTGTAAAACAGTGCAGAGCTCTGCTGCCCAGATGATGCCTAGACCTTTAAACAGCTTTTGTGTGAACCCAGCATAACCCTGTCATCCTGGCTTTGTGCTTTTGTCTTTGTGTTTCTGTCTGGAGGGGGTGGGGTGTATGAATTCCTCTGTATGTTGAAACGGTTCTGAAGCATTTCATATCAGACTGAATTGAGCTCTTGTTTTTTTTGTCTCTATACTCTCTTCAGAGTGACCAGCGAAGTAAGCTTTCTGCTCAAGGTTTAGGGTGTTCTCTGATACGCCCCCCTAAACATTTGTCACAACAAGACCTGCATCTTGTCCAGGGCTGCAGAGAAGAATGACAGAGAAGAACCAAGGAGGCAGATACTGTAACTGTAGGTCTACTCTAGATACTGTATACAATAAAATATACAATATAATTAGTGTTGTCAAAATTAGGCGA
This sequence comes from Cirrhinus molitorella, assembly GCA_033026305.1. NCBI lineage: Eukaryota > Metazoa > Chordata > Actinopteri > Cypriniformes > Cyprinidae > Cirrhinus > Cirrhinus molitorella. Next base: position 18,776,428 of record CM065122.1, read on the forward strand.
TTAATTTTTCTAGTTTAATGCAGAGGAGAGGTTAGGGTTGACCACCTCATAACTGCTGTTTCAGTATCTTTTTTTTCTAGACAAGAAGTGTTTATTTAGTCCCAGAATGTCTTTACAACCACATAAAACTGGAGACTTTTCAGACACAAAGTTCTGGCATGAAACTCTAGAATGCAGTCCGATGGGTCTAACTCAATTTGACAACATGACATCATAATCACATGGCACAGCCGATTGGTTCTCTCCTGTATCAGTAGCCAATGAGCTCACTGCTCAACATTCAAATACATGACTAGTGCAAAATGTAGCAGTTTGCAGCATGCTTCAGAAACCTTCCACCTTCCCCAGCTCCACCTGCATAGATCTGCTATGAGGTGATTATTTTATTTTAAAGCGTGAAAGAAATGACGAGCATGCGTGTCATATTTGCGTCACATTCAGCAGCAGCAGCTCTTAAAGTAATAGCAGACAACCTAATAACCCAGCTTCTGTGATGCCTATAAATTAAAGAACAAACAACAAAAAATAGGAGATCAATAACTTTAGTAGCTTTAAGGCTTCATCTATATTTAATTTAGTATTTAGTGTTTGATAACTTTAATTTCTGTTCATTTCCCACTTGATGAGGGGCACAGCTAAATAATGGGTTTATGTAAAGATTGTTTTAAGTTCACTTAAATTAGAAGATATTTTTTAAAGTCTAATAAATGTTCAAATTGATAGCTCTCAATTATAATTTAATGTTTAATGGCTATAGCCAATGGCTCAATATTAAGAAAAAAAGAACATTTTCCTAGAGACATTACTGATATTGGACCACAAAACCAGTCATCAGGCTTTTTTTTTATACTTCTGAAAGCTTTCTATTGATGTATGGTTTCTAAGGAAAATAAAATATTTGGCTGAGATATAACTATTTGAAAATCTGAAAGCTAAGGGTGCAAAAAAAATCATTTGAGAAAGTCATCTTTAAAGTTATCTTAATGCATATTACTTATTAAAAAGTTTTGTTGTGTTTTTGGTAGGAAATCCGCTAAATATCTTCATGGAACATGACCTGTACTAAATATCCTTATGACTTTTGGCAGAAAAGAAAAATGGATAATGTTGACCCATACATGTATTTTTGGCTATTGCTACAAATATACCCATGCTACGTAAGACTGGTTTTGTGGTCCAGGGTCACCTTTATTGCTTCTGTAAACAAATCAAATAAACTTTTGGCGGGGACTGGACCTCTACTGTAGGAAAGAGCTCTTTAACAAAACAGTGGGGTTAAATGTTTTGTTGTACTATAAAGCCATTATTTTAAAATCATTGCTAGATGATGGCAAAAGTCATTTCAAATCTTAACATTTGTTGAAATTAATGAATATCAATATCAGTTGAACACAGCAGTTAATAAAAAATGCTAATACAGGCTGATAACTAATATGGTCATGCATCCTTATTAACAATGCAGTAATGCAAGAACATTTAGGTACTGAAAGTTCCCCACCTATCTGAGTGAATGGCCCTGAGGTCTCAAGGGACCCAAAAGAACCTTCCAGAGCCACTTTAATAATATATACAGCCCCTATCCAACAGGGATTCATGGATAATGCAACACACACAATATAGAAACTCACACAATTGCATTTGTCACTCTAGATGCTCTCAGATATGTAAAAGTCGAGCAATGACTTTTCATCTGTTCATCTGAAACTGATATCAGCAACTTAAATCCAGATATCAGCACATAACAGCATCTGGCCTCTCGCTCAGCACCCCGTGTTGTGTGATACAGGGCTTCTTTAGCTGCATGGATATTTAAATTAAGTGCAGAGCTGGCAGTTCACTCTCTCCTAAATTGGCTTGTCTGGTGGTGAGGACGGTCTTATAGTGGAGACTGAGTCATTTTGGGTCGGCTGTGACTGGCCTCTGACAGGTCCGTGAGCCGAGGGGTTTATTTTAGTCCCGCGGGGCCTCGCGGTGCCAGCCAAACTCTGCAGCCACAAATTCGCCCCACAAGACAAGGCCATCATTCCTACTGTTAGATGCTCCAGCCACATTGCAGACTGCATTTTTATTGCCAAGCCTTTGTAATTTTCTGGTTGGATTATTGTGCAAAAACACTGACCCAATTAAATGACAATATTCTTCATCAAACACTTCTTTGATGTGATAAATGCTTATTTGTTCTCGTCCATTGAGTCCGCCGTGCTATCGGTGTTATTCTTGTGGCGACGCTGCCCACAATGTTATCTTATTTCACATGCTAGAATGAACACAGCTGCACACATGCCCTCTTTCTCCTTTTCTCTCTCTCTCTGTAAACAGCCAAAAGCAGCAGCTCTCTCCCAATAACACCATTCCTGTAAACCTGGTTAAACTGTGTTTTGGCATTCTGCTGCACCGGGGGGCAAAGTCCTAGCACCGTTCGTCCACAGCACACTCAGAGCAAAGGGAAACATTTACACGGTGTCAGTGCAAAGCTTTGACATACGGAGGAATCCTGGAATACTTTCCAAACCATTTGCCTAAATAACAGGCGGACGACAGGGTGCTGGTAGGGGGGCTGGCTCATGGAAAACTCTTTGGGAGAAGTCCTGGGCGGTTTTTTACTGCCTGCAGGCTTGAGAGTCTTCTGGTTTTGATCATGTCACTGTCTTTAATGGGATGACTACCTCATCTGAGTGAAGACACATGGACTTGTGCCGCTAAGAATGGGAGGTGACAGCTAATGTTACCAAAGAGCCGGTATTACAAAGAACGGCCTACAAAGAAACGCTTCACAGTTTGCAGATGTCTTGCGATAGGTTATAAACCTATGGGACAGCAAACCTGACTAATCAGCAGACCGATCTCGCTCCACAGCATCTAAAATGTTGTTCATTCTGAAATGCCCAAGCATAAAATATATAATTGCCTCCAGGAACTGTCTTACACAACTGTATTCCCAAACAGCAAACAGCAGACATATTGTAGTGCCAGTTTATCAAGAAGTGATGATTTTGTTCTTGTTGACTTGTTAGATGGAAACAGAGCTTACTCACAAATTTGAGTAACTAACTTAATCGCAACTTTAGATGGAAACCCGGCTAGTGACCCGTTTCGGTGCATGCCTCTTTAAATGCTAATGAGATCTGCTCACTCCGCCCCTTTTTCCTTTTTTGTGTATTTGGTTGCGGATTACCATTAAAAAACTAAAATCGAACTAAACTAAACTAAAATCCACTGCATCCTCAGTGGCTCTGATGTTGGGAGAAAATGAAGACTCTTCTTCTACATTCAACTACAAAACACCCGCATTGCTTACAAGACGTTAGCTATGTTTTCGTCCAAAGATGCGAACTTATGCGCAAAACTGGAATATTGCATAAAACATTTGCGAATAAAGCACCGTTTCCATCTAACAGGCCAAAGAGAACAAAATCGTCACTTCCTGATAAACTGGCACTAAATATCAATAAGAAAAGTAGGAGAAGCCACTGAACATAATAATTGTCATATATAATAAATTAGAGCAGATGAAACACAATAAATGCGGTCACTGCTTTCAGAGGTAGATGCCTGCTTTTCCATCGTAGTTTATAAGCATTTTTTCTTATCAGATAAAAAGTTATCCTACTCAACTGTATATTTTATGCACATTTTTTGAATTTATGCAATATTCCAAAATGAATTAAAAATAGATGGATGGAAACACAGCTATTGTTGTCTCTACAACTGCTCAAGTGAAAATGGCAGCCAGCGTACAACTGGCTAAGGGCAGAAATATATTAATACGAGACAGTCCGTCAGCGGTCATAGGTGGAGCCTGAGCGAAACATCTTGATAATTGAGACTGTTTAGGTTTGAGTGAATGGATTTTCATCATTGTAGGGCGGTTGTGTCCATACACTGCTAAGACATTTATATGCAATACACCATGTAAAATTGAATTTTCATCTAATGTTCCCTTTAACTACCATGCATTGTTGGAGAAAGGAACTAATTAGGCACAGCTGTTTCCCAAAAATGTCAGAACATTGTTGCACATTTGTCATTCAAACCACATTACTTAGAACTGTCATTAATAACGTCAAGTAGGTGGTGGAGTTACTCATTTTGAGAAAAAATTAACATCAAATTATTGCTGTAAATAACAAATGTAACATCTGAAGACTTTTGCTACTTTTGTTCTCTGTTAACTTGCTGTATTTTTCGAGTTTCCTTACATCACCCCTCGGTTCCTCTTTAATTCTCTTAACAAACTAAAAGTCTTTGTACAGTGCATGGAATGAAAAATATAGATTGCACTACTTGCTTGCTTATTTTGTTTAAGTGCATGAACTATTTAAGTCCATATGTCTTACAAACAAATAACTATGCTTCTAACCACAGGTTAGTTCCAACCATATAACTTTGCAATGCTGTTTGTGAATGTTTGTTGGAACAAAACACTAAATCTAAGCTGGTAACGACAGAAGTTACAACCATAATTGCCTAGTTATGCTTTTGGGAAATGCACCCCAGGTTAGGAACAACATGAAGAGTAAATGATAACATAAGTTGTCATTTTTGGGTTAAATATCTCTTTAAAGCAGTGATTCTTAACCAGAGGGCCAGGCCCACTAGGGGCCCCAAATAAGCTTAATAATATTATATTTAGTTTTATTAACATAATCCTAATTAAAATGCTAAAACACTAAAAAGAATAGACATACAGCATTAAACTGCCATCGCATTTTTTAGCTTTTATACAACACAAGGAACACGGCATAAAAAGGGGGTTTTGGACTCAAAAAGGTTGAGACCCACTAAAAAAACTACAAAGCAGAATCTTCAAACACATAATATGAATCTATATTGTTAGCACTACATCAACACACTATTTTCTAGCTGAAGACTGTCCGTGTGCATATGTTGAAGCTTGATTTGCAGAGTATGTGTTTGTGAGTGTGTCTTTAGAGAATACTCACTCCTGGACTGCTCGTGCTATAGACAGCGCCGTGGATCCCGTTTCATTAACACTGTCCAAGGTCACGTTTGGCAGGTCGTCATCATCACTGTCACTTTTGATTTGTCTTGGCGACAGGCCATTGGGGTCTGTTTGTGCTGCCGCAGGGGGAGGACAACAGAGGAGGAGGTTAGTTACATGACTGTAATATGCGTACCGCCCGAGGCTATTCTCAGGTCCATTCAGCAACTCACAATATGCCACATGACACTTAGCAAAAATTAGCACAGCATTTCAGGGTGTTCCTTCAACTTTTGGCACCTTAATGTCCCAAGGGTTGATTTTTATTAAAATGAACAGATTTCTAAATTCTTCTGTTTATTATATTAAGGTCACATTAACTGTCTTAGAAACATTATCATCCCTTTATTATTTATATTTGCTACTTTAAAAAAATGTAACAAGCTTTATTATGTTGCACCTGGTTACAATGTAATAGTACGAAAACACTTATTTTAATACATTTCAGGAGTGCTTGTTTGCGAGTTTGTCATCAAACACAGATTTTTACTTCAGACACACCTGTGTATGTCAGTGTTTCAGACTGGCAGTCACAGAACACCCGTCTCTGATTACAGGATCTCATTCCCCACAGAACGAGAGCAGCATTCTCTCCCTGACTCCAAGCTTTGTTAATATTATGTGGGTTAGCCCAGGCTGCAGGGCTACGCTTCTAATTCGCTGCTCTCTCAGCAGTCTGTCAGACCTGATCCCGGATCAGAGGTGTCCGTGCTGTCTCCCAATCAGCCTTGGGCGGTGTGTCCTGCGGGCATGTCACCAGAACAGGCGATCAGATGCCCGGAGAGCGTCTAAAGACAACAGAGATATGCTGCCACTCGTCCCTTTGTTTCTAGGGTGTTGGACATAGTTATGGTGCCAATTTAGGAATTACTGTATGAATGATGGGAACACCTAAGATGTCAGCTATATGGTCTCAGGTGTATTTGAGTAAAACATACAGTTAGGTCTGTCGACTTTTAGTGTTTTAATGTAATTGATTATTTAAAAAAACAAACACAAATTTCCTACTATCAAAGCAAGTTTTTGTGAGCTGCTACTACAAACAATAAGCCTCAGCAAACCAGACTACACACTGATATAATTAAAGGGATAGTTCACCCAAAAATGAAAATTCTGTCATTAATTACTCACCCTCATGTCATTTCAAACCCGTAAAAACTTTATTCATCTTCAAAACACAAATTAAGATATTTTTGACAAAATCTGAGCGCTTTCTGACCCTGCATAGACAATAAAACAACTGACACATTCAAGGCCCAGAAAGGTAGTAAGGACATTGTTCAAATAGTCCATTTGACATCAGTAGTTCAACCTTAATGTTCTAAAGCTACTCTTGTGAAAGGCATGTCAAAGACCGACAGGGAAGAGAAGAAATTGTCTTTATTTTTGTTTTCTTTGCCCACACAAAGTATTCTCATAGATTTATAGACTTAGGGTTAAACCACATGGACTATGTCAGAAAGCTTTTGGGTTTCATCAAAAATATCGTAATTTGTGTTCCGAAGATGAATGAACGTCTTTGAAACAACATGAGGGTGAGAAATTAATGACAGAATTTTCATTTTTGGGTAAACTATCCCTTTAATACATATAAATATATACACTATAAATCTCTGAAGGACCATGTGATATTGAAGACTGGAGTAAAAGCCCGTTCACACCAAGAATGGTATCTATAAAGATAACTATATTAGCGTCCACACCACCAGATTATGTCATCTGTTTATTCTAAGCGTACGCTCGTTTGAGTTTGAGTTTATTTGTAAAAAACATTTATACAACCAAGGTTGCCCAAAGTGCTGTACAAGCATAATAAATAGAATAAAAAAAGGACATACTCAATATAATTCAAAATCTAAACACCACAACACAATATTAAACACAAAAAACAATTAATATTTAAACTCTGGCTGATTAAAATATAACTTTTAACCAGGTTTTAAAAAAAGTTTGACACTATACATTTTTTGAGCTCAGTATAGCAGGATTGATTATGATTGGGTGTCAATGTTTTTATACTTCATCTGCTGGAAAAAAGCATTGTTCTGAAAGTGATTCCAATGACGATATTGTTTCTCTGTGCCTTTATCATTAACATTCTTTTCTTTAACATTAATAACAATTTTAAGAACTGTACCTTTATCGTTATCTTTACAATTATGGTTCTTAGTGTGAACAAGCCTTAATACTTAATGAAAATTCATCTTTGCCATCAATAGAATAAATTACATTTTAAAATCTCTTAAAATAGAAAAACAGCTTTCAACTGAAGTAACATATCACAAAAATACTGTTATTACTGTATTTTTGATTTAAAAAAAACGCAGCAACAGTGAGCATAAAAGAATTTGAAAAAAAATAAAAAATGTAGCAAGCCCAAACTTTTGAATGATAGTGTACATACATACAGTTTTAATCAGCAATCCTCGAAGAACAGACCAGCACATCATTTTTGACATGCAACCTACTAGTCAAGAGCCATTAAGATAAATGTCACATGCACTGACCTAACTTAATATCTAATGCTTTTTACAGTTAGTCATTATCAAATTCAGCACCAAACTGATTCTACTCCTTTCCAAGGGTAGTTTAAACATCCACTTTAGAGCCACAAACGCTCAGCAAAACTGATGGAGGATTTCAATGAAAGATTAATTGGACACATTACAAGAGCCTGGAGCTCTTCTCTCTCCTCCTCCATTCTATCTTCTGAGGCTAGACACAAATCAGTTATAGCAGTGGCTTTGCAACCTCTGTGTATGAAGTAATGCAACACTATATTCTACATTCCCTGCATTATTGTGGTACTAGATCAACGTTCAAACAGATTTAAAATCATTCTTTTATATTGTTGATTCCTCTGATTATTTTCAGTGCAATAAATGTTTTTTAATAACTTATAATTTGCATATTATTGAAATTGTGTAATTTGTATATTTTTCTTTCTATTTTTTTAAACATTTATTTGAATAACCAGTTTTACTAAACTGTGCAGCACTTTTTAATGTGCTATTGGAATAAATTAGAAAAAAACTCTAATTTTGAATATACTCTATATATGCATACTGTAAATGACAATCGCAAATAAAACTGTCCGTCTTTGCCTCTGTAGACTGTTTCCACCATAACCCATTCACTCTACCTACAGTACACAGCTTGCCTGGATACTCCTTTAAAAAATGTCCATATAAAGGCAATGACAAAAGCGGAGTTCATAAGAGGTGGTGAAGCAAACCCCATGATTTCTTTCTCCTGTTGTTTCCAGCCATAGCCTGTTTCCATGGTAACTCAGCCGGAGACAGAGATGTGGAGAAAGGCACACCCCCTCCCCACCTCCCCCTGGCAACCTGTACATGAGTATGCGTGTGCAAGTGAAAGTGTGCGTTGTCCATTGTGTTTCCAGCTGTCACCGGCCGTGCCAAAAACATCCCTTTACTCATAAAAACTGGCAATCGGTGCACTTCAGAACATGCTCATGTCTCCAAATAGTGTTAACGCTACCGACAGTCACTATCATGTAAGCATATCATCGTCTGCTACCCTGTTGACCCCGCCCAGGTCTGACCCCATTTCCTCTGTGCTGCTCCAGAGAACTCTGGGTGGAGTCCATGTTACTATGTGCCTGACTGCTCGCGGTGCCACCCATCTTCAATATCCGCCCCACCCCATTATGCAAACCTTGTTTTTCCTCTCTTTCCTCCCCTGAAGCTGAGCGAGACACCCAGTATTTAAATCCTTCTTCTAGCAGGATGCCCAGCCCTGCCCAACCATTTGGGACAGACACCCTTTCCCAGATAAACAAGAGGTTGAGCAACAAACAGCTCCCTTGTGCCCTCCGCTCAGGCCGAACACCATTTGACAGCAACACCCAGAGCATCATGGCTTAGTGCCAGAGCATTAAAACTCACCCTACAGGAAGCCAACCCTAAACAGCAGCCCCTGAGTGTCGTCTGTGAGGTCTCGAGAGTTTGGGAAGGCACCGTGCAAGATGCGTGCATCTGATTAGGGCATGTGGCGAGGGGCAGAGACCTGTCTGCATGACCTTGGACTTGAGACAACTACGCAGATCCCATGTTTGCAGAAACCACTTTCATCTAAACACTACTCTGCTTGTTGGAAAATCAACAGTGGCTAACATAATCCACAACCGTGGGCTTTACAGTAGTTTTAGGGTGGGTTTAATTTCTTGCCAACCAACAACGGCTGTTTTATCAACCACTTTTTACAAGCAATTTTTCAGTAAAAAATTTTTTATAAAACTCACAACATATGGGTGTTTATTCAACTATAGCCCTTTGGAAAATAAACTTGTCACACTCTTACTAGCTAACTTACTTTATTTACCAACGTCTAATAGTAGACAAAAAGGCATTCCAGAAGAATTCTGTCATTTTTTTTTTCTGAAAGTCATGAATATTTCCACCATATCTCCAATGATGTATTGTGTTTAATAGAGTTATGTGGTGGAAATGACATTTTTTAAATGTCTTGATTATTTACTAACCCCCAGGTCATCCAAGATGTTCATGTCTTTCTTTCTTCAGTTGAAAAGAAATTAAGGTTTTTGAGGAAAACATTCCAGGATTTTTCTCCATATGTTAAACTTCAACGGGGATCAGCAGGTTGGATGTCCAGATTGCAGTTTCAATGTAGCTTCAAAGAGCTCTACACAATCCCAGCTGAGGAAAAAGAGTCTTGTCTAGCGAAAAGATTGCCAAACAAATTTAAATTTATATACTTTTTAACCACAAATGCTTGCCTTGCACTAGCTCTGCAATGAACGTCTATGACTACACATATTGCATAATCACACTGGAAACGTCACGCATGGTTAGTTCTTTGTTTGTGTACTTCGGTTCAATAAGGTAGAGTAGGGAGAAAAACGCCATCTCATTTTCTCCTCCAACTACCTTTTTTTTGTAAATGCCGTTTGACATTTTTGCACATTTGCTTTGTAAACACTCGGTCAGTACTAGTACCAGTAGTACACTGCAAAAAAAAAATAAAATGCTTTTCTTACTTGTATTTTTTGTCTTGTTTCCAGCCAAAATATCTACAAATTCTTAAATCTAGAAGGATTTTCTAGACAAGTAAAAAAAAAAAAAAAAAAAAGTCAAAATTAAGTTTTTGCTTGAAACAATTTTTACTTAGTAGAAATCCTTCTTGATTTAATTTCTTTTTGATATAAATACAAAAAATCTACGTAAGAAAAGCATAGGTGCAGAGCTAGTGCAATACTAGAATTGTGGTTAAAAAGTGTATACATTTGTTTTTTTTGTTTTTTTTTAGAAAATGTCCAATCATTTCACTAGATAAGACCTTTGTTCTTCGGCTGGGATTGTGTAGATCCCTTTGAAGCTGCAGTAAAACTGCGCTTTGGACCTTCAACCCATTGGGCACTACTGAAGTCCACTACATGGAGAAAATATTCTTATTCTTTTCGACTGAAGAAAGAAAGACATGAACGTCCTTAGACGACATGGGGGTGACTAAATTAGGAAATTTTAATTCTGGAGTAAACTAATCCTTTAATCTTGTTATTTTCAGAGCTAACACATTAAGTATCCTGAATACACAGAGAATTGAAATTACAGTATGAAATTACGATATATAACATTTTTCTTTACAAATGACATGCTTTTCATTTCATCTTAAGCTATTCACTGACACTCCTGTCTTCTTAAGTACACTAACTTTATATTTCTATATTCTATATTACACTAAATTTTCCATTCTTTTGGTGTTTTTATTGTTCCTTTCATCTCATTTGGTCCACTTGTGTAATACTATTAGTAACCATTTATGCTATATATTGCAATGTGAGATGAAATAACGCAAGTGTGACAACACCTCACACGCTTGGGTGTGTTTGAAAAGAGCAGTGAAGTGCTACAAATATCTGAATATACAGATATAGCACTGACATGCACCTTGCCAGATGACTTCAAAATATAAATAAAAGATTTAACAAACACGCTTTTAAAAGATGTCTTTTGTCAAATGACAAGCTGACATGTCTTACAGGTTGACTGCCCCATCGGCTGGTACATAAATCCAAATTACCCAGCACTGCCCAAATGCTGGAGGCAGGAGTTAATTTCCCACTCTGCTTACTTGATTTGAAATTAAGCTTTTACTTTATATGTCCACCACTTCAAAAGTAGACAGTATGCCTGTCACACAGCACCTACTCCCTAACAGCAGGAAGTACACAGGGAGCTGAGGACAATCAACCCCATATCTGCATATCATTATGAGTACTACGGTGCTTTTCTGTGAAGGACAGAGATATGCAGTTGTCTGAAGCAAGTCTTTTCCTAAAACAAATGTGAAGGAAACATATGCTTTTAATCAGCTTTCATTTTTCCCCATTCCAGTTGATTTATTTTCCCCTGTGATCACAATTTCATAAGATTTCAACATTCCCTTTGGGGCAGGCTGATGTTAAGTGCTTCACCCAGGGGCACACTCGTGATCAAGTAAGTAATTCACAAACTGTTAAGTTATTCCCACTTGCAAACCTCCATCCTTTTTTATTCTGCAAAAGTTCTTAATGTTTTTCAATACAAATATCTAAACATTCTTAAATAAAGATGCATTTACTTTAAAACCAAAATGGCTTATAAAGATTAAGTCTTATTTTCTGAAAATTTAGTGTTTTTGCTTAATGTTTATGTTGAATAAAGTCAATGTTTTTGTTTTCTCGTTGCTTCATTAAAGTACGTTTGAACCACTGATGTCACATGGACTATTTTAATGATGTCCTTACTGCCTTTCTTGGCCTTAAACTTGGTAGTTGTGTTGATCTCTATGCAGGGTCAAAAAGCTTTTGGATTTCATCAAACATATCTTAATTTGTGTTCTGAAGATGTGAGTCTTATGGGTTTGGAACAATACGAGGGTGAGAGATTAATGACAGAATTTTCATTTTTGGGTGAACTATCCCTTTAATGTTAATTTTGCTTCTCAACTAAATGTATCTTGTTCTAAGAATCTTTAGACATTTATACTGAAAAACAAGAAAAAGTTACAGTCAACCCACTGTAACTACAGTAAAATTCAAAATGACAATTATTAAACAGAAAATAGAAAGAGGTCCTCACCTTTGCCCTGGCACTTGGCCTCATCCAGGAGAGGTAACATGATGGTGGAGTTTAGGGTTGATGCGGAGCGTACAGCTGTGGTGTACATGAGGGGTAACGACTGCACCACCACAGGGATACGGTGCACCTGGCTGGGAAGTTTACTGGGGCTGGAAGGGGGGACGGGGTGGATGATGTGCAAAAATTGCTGGCCTCTAACTCCATGAGAAGAGCCCACCAAGGGCCCTGGTGTCAAAACGGAGGGCATTCCCGAGGAGACTGAGGTGATGACGGAAGGTGACGACGATGATGAAGAGGAAGATGGAGAGAAGGCTGAGGTAATGGGTGAGGTGTTGGATGAAGGAGATGACGTCCTTGTCTTGTTGATGGACAGGTCTACAGGCTCTGTCTGGGTCTGGAACTGCTCCGACGAAAGCAGGTCTTCTGGAGGTTCTGCCTTCACTTTGCTGAGCAGGAGCGGCACAGCCTCCATATCAGGATAGCCGTGCACTTTGGGTGACTGTGAACAACAAAGATATAAATGAATATGGTGTCAGATTCAAACCAGGTTTGCAGACAGTTTTGTGAACCATCATTTAAATAACAGTTCAAACAAGTAAATGATTCACTGACTGGAAGAGTCGGTTTCAAACCAGGTTTGCAGACTGTTTTGTGAATTTTCACAAAAAAAAAAAAAAAACGGTTCAAACCAGTAAATGATTCACTGACTGAAAGAGTCAGATTCATACTGGGTGTGCAGACTGTTTTGTGAACCTTTATTTAAATAACAGTTCAAACAAGTACATTATTCACTGACTGAAAGAGTCGGATTCAAACCAGGTTTGCAGACTGTTTTGCGAATCTTCATTAAAAAAACCGTTCAAACCAGTAAAGGATTCACTGACTGAAAGAGTCAGATTCAGGCTGTTTGCAAACTGTTTTGTGAAACTTCATTTGAAAAAAAAAAAAAACCTAACTGCTCAAACAAGTAAATGTTTTACTAAAAAAGTCATACTCAAACTGGGTTTACAGACAGTTTTGTGAATGAATCTTTATTTTTAAAAAAAATGGTTCAAAACAAGTAAATCATTCACTGACTGAAAGAGTCAGATTCATACTGGGTGTGCAGACAGTTTTGTGAGCTCTCATTTAAATAACAGTTCAAACAAGTACATGATTCACTGACTGAAGAGTCGGATTCAAACCAGGTTTGCAGACTGTTTTGCGAATCTTCATTTAAAAAATGTTTTGAACAAGTAGATGATTCATTGACTGAACGATTCAGACTAAAACCGGGTTTGCAAATCTTCATTTAAAAAAGACGGTTCACACAAGTAAATGATTCACTGACTAAATCAGATTCAAACTAGATTCGCAGACTGTTTTGCGAATCTTCATAAAAAAACAAAAACAAAAATAAAAAAAAGGTTCAAACCAGTAAATTATTCACTGACTGAGAGAGTCAGATTCAAACCAGGTTTGTAAACTGTTTTGTCAATCATTATTTAAAAAACAGTTCAAGCAAGTAAATGATTTACTGACTGAAAGAGTCAGATTCAAACTGGGTGTGCAGACAGTTGTGTGAATCTATCTTTATTTTAAAAAAAATGGTTCAAAACAAGTAAATGATTTACTGACTGAAAGAGTCAGATTCAAACTGGGTGTGCAGACAGTTGTGTGAATCTATCTTTATTTAAAAAAAAAATGGTTCAAAACAAGTAAATGATTCACTGACTGAAAGAGTCAGATTCAAACTGGGTGTGCAGACTGTTTTGCGAATCTTCGTCAAAATAATGGTTTGAACATATAAATGATTCCCTGACTGAAAGAGTCAGAGTCAGACTGGGTTTGCAGATTGTTTTGCAAATCTTCATTTTAAAAAAATGGTTCAAACATGTCACTTATTCATGAATCAAACATCACGTCATGCTCGTAGTCTGTGACATGGATGAAATGTAGCTTTCTCATCTAAAAGAACTTCTTCATGGAGACAGGCTCTGTCAGCTTCACAAGGATGTCTGCCCAAAGAAAACAGTGTAAATAAAGTGCTAGCAGACAGAGCGCTCCTCTCTGCAGCAGGCGCATGCAGTGAAATGATCGCTCCTGAGCAGGCGGCTAATCATGACAGAGCAGCTCATTAAACCGAGGGGAAAAGTTCTCGAATTGCGACGGCAGATGTGATAAACGGTCCGCTGCAGAATCACGGCTCGACTTTGTTTATAGACTCACTTTTCTTTATGCAGACTGAGTGGGCCTGTAGCAAATTACAGTTTCCCCCCTGAGCTCATACTATTTTTACTCAGGACACGTGGAGTCACTCTGAGCGTTACCGACCCATGAATCAGCAGTTATGCAGTACAATATAACTGCATTTGAATCCAAAAACAAACAAATGTCAGGCAATTCAAAATGCTGACATGACCTGTTAAAAACCCCGGTTGGGTCATTCAGGATTCAGAGGGCACTGTCACAGGTCAAGACACATGACCTCAAGGTCAGGGTCACAATACTGATCGGACTGGACAGGGAAAGGAGCAGTACTTTTAGAACAAAGAGACTCCTTTCTGCAAAGTGTGACAGTGCTGACATCAATGGTGATTTAGTCTCTTTCAGGAGTTTTTGGGCTAAACAAAAAGCACAATGAAAGTTTTCACAGCTCTACTCAACTGACTGGTAAGGCTATCATGGGATTAGAGGGTCAGTAAATATCCACAAGTTAGTCTTCTCTTGTGGATCAGCTAAAAGATTTACATTTTGCATGTGAAAATGAGTGGTTTTAACATTTGTAACAGATAATCTTTCCCCCAACTCTCCTGCATTTTAATAATATTGAAAAAAGTTGTAAAAATAAAAATAAAAATTCTAAAACAAGCAAATTTGCCATTATTAAGATATTATTAAACAAACACATAAAAATAAGTAACCAATTAAAAAATATAACAGTTTTTAGTTAGGTTTTCACGATTCCTCAATTCAATTCAAGTACTAAATTTTAAAAAATCCTTGACTGAAATTTGCCTTTGTTGTAAAAACCGGCAAAACAGTGGAAGCGGACATTCTACGGGCAAGAATCCATGAAATGCATTATTATATATTAAACCCGGTTAAAAATCATAAAGCATAATGCTATTGTGAATTTACAAACGCTATGATTCAATTAAATATTTGTGACGCACGTTATGTATGTGCATCTCAGAATGGCTCTGTTCACAATAAATGCTGCTCCACACAAACTTTTATCATTTACATGCGTGCGTCTCAAACTCCATCTCTGCATATTGCTGTGAGTTTGCGTTTATTATAACGTTCATCTGGAAATGTAACGTGCGCCATTTCATCACATTTGTGTGGTAAATAATTTATAAAGCTACACAAACACAGGATAATACATCAATAGCTTTCTCAGTGTGCTAACTGTTCATCGCAATTTCAAAATAAAAGCTCAAACCCTCACACTGACTTTACGTTTTGTTGTCCACATGTTCAAGAAATTGCAGTGGCTACAGCATTTCTGTTGTAAAGAAATGGCCAAAAATTAAAAGTGAACATGGCCATTTGAATTAAGTGTTGTAAATATTAAACAAGGATTAGATCTCGCAGTAAAGTGTAAAACCAACTGTCAGGCCATTGGCACCCTCTGCAGTCATTTGTTATAAAGCATAATGCCCATTAGTTTTATTAGTAATATACAGGTCCTTTTCAAAAAATTAGCATATTGTGATAAAGTTCATTATTTTCTGTAATGTACTGATAAACATTAGACTTTCATATATTTTAGATTCATTACACACAACTGAAGTAGTTCAAGCCTTTTTAATATAAAGTTTTAATATTGATGATTTTGGCATACAGCTCATGAAAACCCAAAATTCCTATCTCAAAAAATTAGCATATCATGAAAAGGTTCTCTAAACGAGCTATTAACCTACTCATCTGAATCAACTAATTAACTCTAAACACCTGCAAAAGATTCCTGAGGCTTTTAAAAACTCCCAGCCTGGTTCATTACTCAAAACCGCAATCATGGGTAAGACTGCCGACCTGACTGCTGTCCAGAAGGCCATCATTGACACCCTCAAGCAAGAGGTCTGTGGGAAGGAAAAAGTGTGGCAGAAAACGCTGCACAACGAGAAGAGGTGACCGGACCCTGAGGAAGATTGTGGAGAAAGACCGATTCCAGACCTTGGGGGACCTGCGGAAGCAGTGGACTGAGTCTGGAGTAGAAACATCCAGAGCCACCGTGTACAGGCGTGTGCAGGAAATGGGCTACAGGTGCCGCATTCCCCAGGTCAAGCCACTTTTGAACCAGAAACAGTGGCAGAAGCGCCTGACCTGGGCTACAGAGAAGCAGCACTGGACTGTTGCTCAGTGGTCCAAAGTACTTTTTTCGGATGAAAGCAAATTTTGCATGTCATTCGGAAATCAAGGTGCCAGAGTCTGGAGGAAGACTGGGGAGAGGGAAATGCCAAAATGCCTGAAGTCCAGTGTCAAGTACCCACAGTCAGTGATGGTCTGGGGTGCCATGTCAGCTGCTGATGTTGGTCCACTGTGTTTTATCAAGGGCAGGGTCAATGCAGCTAGCTATCAGGAGATTTTGAAGCACTTCATGCTTCCATCTGCTGAAAAGCTTTATGGAGATTTTTCAGCACGACCTGGCACCTGCTCACAGTGCCAAAACCACTGGTAAATGGTTTACTGACCATGGTATTACTGTGCTCAATTGGCCTGCCAACTCTCCTGACCTGAACCCCATAGAGAATCTGTGGGATATTGTGAAGAGAAAGTTGAGAGACGCAAGACCCAACACTCTGGATGAGCTTAAGGCCGCTATCGAAGCATCCTGGGCCTCCATAACACCTCAGCAGTGCCACAGGCTGATTGCCTCCATGCCACGCCGCATTGAAGCAGTCATTTCTGCAAAAGGATTCCCGACCAAGTATTGAGTGCATAACTGAACATAATTATTTGAAGGTTGACTTTTTTTGTATTAAAAACACTTTTCTTTTATTGGTCGGATAAAATATGCTAATTTTTTGAGATAGGAATTTTGGGTTTTCATGAGCTGTATGCCAAAATCATCAATATTAAAACAAAAAAAAGGCTTGAACTACTTCAGTTGTGTGTAATGAATCTAAAATATATGAAAGTCTAATGTTTATCAGTACATTACAGAAAATAATGAACTTTATCACAATATGCTAATTTTTTGAAAAGGACCTGTAGTATATAGTTTATAATAAATTACATATTTAAGAGTCTTCTTCAATAAAACCATATGACTACTCACTTGATACATTGTTTAAACTACTTATTATTGCCTCTTTGCTATTTTATATGTATTTTAAGTCATTTTAAAGGGCATCGTTTGCTTAGGTCTATTTTTATTACCACAATAATTAATTGTAATTATCAGATACTTGATTAATTGTCAGAATAATCGGTTACCAAAATAATCATTAGTGACAGCCCTAGAGCAAATGTTACATATCTGCTGATTCAAATGATACACATCATGTCATTTAACGTCTATTAACCTGATCACACATTAAAGATCCACTGAAGTTCTTTGAAACACACAGTGTTGACACAATTTCAACATAAATGGGAAGACAGGGTGGGACATATCAAGCAGTCCTGCCCCCATTTTTAAATAACCAATAGCATTTAGTTTGTATCCCAGTTTTGTTTATACCAGAGCCACTGAGATCAGTAAAACCGCATTTTTCAGTGTTGATTTCAAGGAGTCCAATACGGTTTATGACCTGTGCAGATTCAATCCATGCTATCGTATCTCTGGACTGGAGCAGACTGTGTCTGCGTTGCAACGGTTCGTATGATACAGCGCAAAACAAGACTTCATTAGTTGCACACTCGGATCGTTCCCTATCCCCTATATAGTTCACTATGTGCCAATCGCTGTACAGAAAATACTAATTCTGTGAACAAGTGACTGATTTCAGCTGCAGATTCAGTGTCTATTTATAGAGTAGGGGGCGGGACTCTTCGGATTCTAGAGAGCATTTAATTGGATGGAAAGTTTGACGAGAAGCTGAAGTGCAGGGTGTTTCATCAAAATTGCTGATCCAAATTGGCAGAAGTTAGAGACTGCAGGTTTTAAATGGTTACATCTTGTAAATGTGAATTTTGTCATTGTTTTGGAGCACACTAGCTTATGGATAACCTTAAGGCTAACATATTCATATAAAAAAAAAGCCATAAAATTACGATTTTGATTTCATGGCCACTTTAAATAATAACCCTATGTAAAACGCTAAGTTAGTAAATGCATGATATTTGCAAAGACGTAATTTTTTTCTGTAATAAATGTGCAATTTTTAGTGAGTTTTAGTATTTTAGTCTTGGAAAAAGGCTGCACAGCTGCACAGACAGGGTGATAATCAAACCCTGTGAGTGAATTTCTATTAGCATAGCATGCAATCAGCAACCTACTAATGAGGGTTGTATGAAAGGGATGGGAGGTGCCGCTAATGACCAATCAGCGTCATACTTAACAGACTCGCTATCTAATTGAAAAACCTGCCTCGGTAATATCTAAGAGATCCTTTGTTGTTCCTAGCAAAAAGGACGAAACATTTCTGGTCCGTTCCTTCAAAAAAAACCTTGGAGCAGTAATGCAACCTTCATACTTCCTGCTGAAAAAGATCACTCAGTAGAGTGTTTGTCTACAGTGAACTCTCGCTGTAGTTCTATTGAATTTCGTGATGTACCCTTTAGGGTATGCTTAAGAGGCTTTATACCACGTACGTTTTTTGTTTGTGTGTGTATATAGGACATTGTGCGGATCTGTGCCTGCGGCCGCTGTAGCCTCAGGTCTTTGCAGCCCCTCTGAGACAAACCTCCTTCTCAAATAGATCTCATCTCCCCGCTTTACGCTGTAGTCAATTTGGCCTTGTAAAGCTCAGAATTTAGTTACACTGCATTTTTATTTTGCTCAAAGGCAGGTTTGAAGCACTTAAAGATAAAAACGGCAAATAATCAAGAACTGCACTCATGAGGTGCTCATGATTATTCAGATGGTATCGCTGGCTGATCCATTACGCTGTACACTCAAGATGAAATGTGAAAAGAAAATCGGTGAAACAACAGCACACAACAATAGCAAACTGAAACTGCGAACTATGGCGTACTGTAGCACACATGACCTCCTTTCATGGAAGAAAACGTAAATCAAAAGCTTTGAGGTAATAAAATGCATGCAGATTCCTGTTCTTGTTTGAACAACAGTTTCTGTAGAAGTGTTTTTAAACCTCAACCGCTCTCTCCTCCGTACTTTCCACCTTGGCTCTTTGATGACTTTAACTTTATTTGGGGATCCTGCGTGAGATATCGGTCTAGCTGGTGAGGGCATTAACTGGGGCAAACCATTCTCAGCAAGGTCTTGGCAAGTGGCCACCAGAACAACGACCATGTTTGAGCGATGAGATGCACTTCAAAGAGTCATTGTGTAGGTTGCACACTTCCTGGTGCTTGGCAGCTTTTCGACACATATGGATAAATATGTCTACCAGCTTTTTCGCAGGAAGGAAGCTAGGTGTTGCTATGCTGGCTTGTGGAGTAGAACACAACAAGGGTATGTCGTTGGCTCTCAGACGCAACTATTCACAAGTTCTCTCTCCAAGAAAATTGTGCATTTATCCATATCCTCTTTTTTTTTAAATTGGGCAAATAATGTGGAGTAATTCTCAGACTCAATTACTCTATTACTTACAATGGGTCTGATCAATTTGTTTATGTAGTTTCATGGTGCAAAATCAACTTATACGCTGACAGGTTAGTTATATAGTTCAGGGATTTTCAAACTTTTTTTACGGACCATGGAATATGTTGATCCCCTATATATAAATGCAGCTAAATATTTTGACTGAAACAGATAAATGTTGGAATCCATTGCATTAATCAGGGTTATTTTAATCCTTTTGACAGCCTTAGCTTTTAACACTAACAAATAAAAACAAAATCTATGCGGTATTGTTTAAAAGCTTGGGGTCATTTTTTTATGAAAGACGTTTTGGATAAAGTATCTTAAAGGATTAGTTCACTTTCACAATAAAATATTCCTGATAATTTACTCACTCAATGTTATCCAAGATGTTCATGTCTTTCTTTCTGCAGTCGAAAAGAAATTTGGAAACGTTTTTTGAGGAAAATATTTCCATACAGTGGACTTCAATAGGGATTAATGGGTTAAAGGTCCATTTGTTGTTTCAATGCAGCTTCAAAGGGCTCTACACAATCCCAGCCAAGGAATAAAGTTCTTATGAAGCGAAGCAATCATTCAACAATCAATCATTTTCTAAAAATAATACAAAAAAAATCTATATTTTTTGACCACAAATGCTCATCTTGCACTAGCTTGACTTAACAAATTTGTCATGTGTGACGTAGGCAACAGTACAGAGTCAGTGTTTACAAAGCGAACAAGCAAAGAAAGTCAAACGCCCTTTACAAAAAATGGTAAAACAGTGATGCTGGTCGATTTTGAAGATGAAGGAGAAAATAAGGTGGAGTTTTTCACCCTACCCTACCTTTTTTAACCCAAATTATGAATAACTTCGTAATTTGGACAAAGAACTAACTGCGTGTGATTACGTAATGTGTGAAGTCGTAGACGTGCATCGCAGCACTAATGCAAGACGAGCATTTGTGGTTAAAAAGTACATTTAGTTATGTTTTTGTGGCAACTGATTGGCCATTTTTGTAGAAAAGACCCTTATTCCTCATCTAGGAAGATTGTGTAGAGCCATTTGAAGCTGCATTTAAAAAGGAATGTTTTCCTTGTCGGCGCCGATAGCCTCGTGGGCAGTGCGCCGACATACAGCGCCGTTGCGCTACGGGCGTCCGGAGTTCGAATCCCGTCTCGAGGACCTTTCCCAACCCTACCCCCTTCTCTCTCTCCCACTTCACTTCCTGTCAGTAATGATCTGTCCTATAACAATAAAGCCAAAAAAGGCCAAAAATAAATCTTAAAAAAAAAAAAAAAAGGAATGTTTTCCTCAAAAACCTTAATTTCTTTTCTAATTAAAATAAAAAGACATGAACATCTTGGATGACATGGGAGTGAGTAAATTATCAGGAAATGTTTACTCTGCAGTCGCACAAAGGCTGCATTTATTTGATCAAAAATACAGTACAAACAATATTGTGGAATAATATCACAATTTTAATGAATTGTTTTCTATTTTAATATATTTTAAAATGCTATTTATTCCCCTGATGGCAAAGCTGAATTTTCAGTAGCCATTACTCCAGTCTTCAGTGTCACATAATCCTTCAGAATGTTGTGCTGCTTAATATTTTTATGGAAACTATGATTCTTTGATGGAAAAAAGGTAAAAAAACTAAACTCAACTAAACTAAAAATTAAATGAAAATTAAAAAATGTAATTGACAGTCCTACAGTACATTACATATAATATCTTTAAAAATATATTTCTGAAATTCTTCACCCACATCCAACACTCTCAAAAAAAAAAAAAGGTACAAAAGATGGGTCAGTGGGGTGATACCTTTTCAAAAGGCACACTTTTGTACCATATTTATCCCCAAAGAGTGCATGTTAGTACCTAAAGTGTAGTGAAAGTATCTTTGAAAATACCTTAGTACCTTTTGATAGTACCTTCTGAAACCTCCCCAGTGACAGATTTTGTACCTTTTTTCGGTGGAGCATTTCAGAAAGATTTCAGGGCTGCTTCTGAGAGTGTAGCACCCTCTTGCTGGCCCCTGGGGGTCCCTGGACCCCAGTTTGCAAAGCCCTGATAGATACACTAATAGTGCCTGGAGGTAAGCCTGGATGATCATGTACAGTCCATGTGCACTTAAGTAAGAAGCATATGAAGAAATAATTACAAAAAAGAGAGTCTGTCTCCCTACAGCAGTGTCTCAGCATCTGTGCTTTGAGCCCTGCCAAAATGGCTGCCCTGGCTGCAGTGGCCCTGACTACAAGCCCTGGGAGCATTCCTGCTCCAGCTGTGGCTCTCCACATCAGGGCTGCTCTGCACACACACACATTTACACACAAGCGCCTGGGAGTAATTAGGGGTATCACAGCGAGGGGGTGGGCGTGTGAGGGGTGAAAGAAGTAGAGGGTGGTACAGGAGTGTAGATGGGAGGTTAGGACAAAACTTGTATGAAAAACAACTGTTTTCTTACCCCTCTCTCAGATTCCAGAGGTTCTGCTTTGACTCGGACTGCAGGCATTCCGTCTAGCATTAACATCCTGTTATTGATGGCGTCTACAAGCCGAGAGAGAGAGAAAAAGAGAAAGGCATGAGAAAGCTGCTGCGTGTGACTCCTCTCACCTTTTCCGTGATTGAGTCAGACCTAGCAAGCTCTGAACAATAGTGCAGGCTACAATGCAACAGGCAATGATGTCATCACGGTATGCAGTTAGTAAACAGTTCAGGTTTATGGCCGAGGGTAAACAAACGCATCTGGGCCGTATTTTGGCTTGTATTTTACACCTAAATGGCTGTGAAGAGTGAGTGACATAGAATGTAGCATAGTAAGAAAGCCATAACACTGCATCATGTCAATGCTGAGAGAATGCAGAATAAATACAGTATCAAGTATGTTTTTATGTGAATAAACACCAATAATTCTATCCTCCTTGAATCCCAAAACTACTCCATCAGCCGAGACAATATGTTAGGGTTACTCTATTCTGTGCCTGGTTAAAAAGAAACAAAACAATCAATCAAAATGTTTATTTATGATTTATAGTTATCCTATACATTGGAAGCTAAAATTAAACATTTACCTTTTGTGGTTTTATTAGCCTTCAGTCAGCAATCTAATAGCTTAATATGGCTGTAACTTGTAAGAAAGTTATATGTATATAAGATATCATAATTAGATTTTGACGGTCAGCACCGATAGCCTTATAGGCAGTGTGCGCTGATATATAGGGCTGTTGTGCTTCGAGTGTCCTAAGTTCGACTCCCAGCCAGCGGGCCTTTACCAGTTCATCAAACCAGAGAATCTAGTTTCTTGCTTTTTTGCAAATTCCAAGTGTTTCCAAGAGGAGAAGATTGAGTTTGGCCACACTGCCATAAGGACCCGATTGGTGGAGTGCTAGAGTGATGTTTGTCCTTCTGTAGGTTTCTCCTATCTCCACATAAGATCATGGAGCTCAACTAGAATGACCATCAGGTTCTTGGCCACCAGTCTAATCAAATCTATTCTCCATCAATTGCTCAGTTTGGCCAGGAGGCTAGCTCTATGAAGAGTCCTGTTTGTTTCAAACTTCTTCCATTAAGGATAATGGAGACTACCCCAGATGTGTGGCTTGATGCAATCCTGTCTGAGCCCTACAGGCATTTTTTTTACCTCAGGGCTTGGTTTTTGCTCTGATATGCATTTTCAGCTTTTTATTAAGGTGTGTGTGCCTTTCCAAATCATACCCATTAAGTTGAATTTACCACAGGCAGTGTTGGGGGTAACGCATTACAAGTAACACAAGTTACATAATAATATTACATTTTTCAAGTAACTAGTAAAGTAATGCATTACTTTTTCATTTCCAAGAAAATATCTGAGTTACTTTTTCAAAAAAGTAAAACTAGTTACTTTTTGTTTCCTTTTTCCTTTTAGTATTTAATCCCATTTTATTAACAAGTGACTTTGCTGCTGATCTTTTTTGATCCAATTCACCTGTACACTCCAAAAATACTTTTCTTACTTGCATTTTTTGTCTTGTTTCCAGCCAAAATATAAAAAAATTCTTAAATCAAGAAGTAAATTAAGTAAATAATTATTTTCTTGTTTTTTTTTTTTTAAAACAAGTCAAAATTAAGTGAGTTTTTGCTTAGAACGAGCAAAATAATCTGCCAATAGGGTAAGCAAAAAAATCTTATTTCAAACAGAAAACAAACTTATTTTGATTACTCAATTGGGAGATTATTTTGCTTGTTCTAACTGAGCGACCACACTGCTAAATTAAACTCTGTAAAATATTAAGTTGGTCGCAGTGTCACGCACTTTTCACATTAAAACACCTCATCTGCGGCCGTTCTAGATGCACATTAAAACTGAATGACTTCACCGGCGCAGCTATAGGTTAAAGAGATTAAAATATGGGTACGCAAGTTAACAGGTTAAACTATCAGTTTTGATATCATTTATTCAGCACACTGTTCAACTTGACAGTATTTTCTCTCGTTATTTCACAGAGAGCTTCAAAGAAGATATCCGAAGTCTCAGGTCAGCTGTGACCTGAAGAAATGGTGAAAATTTGTGTCCTGTGTTTATTAGTGTCCTTATGTTAATTGGGTGAAAAGAAAAATGAAATAAATAAAGTAAAAATGAATTGACTGATTCCTCAAGATTTCTATAGATATTGCGATATTGATATTTTTTGGGGTACAATAACTGTGGTGTGAAAAATCTAACATCGTGACAGCCCTAGTATGAATACTTTCAGAAGGCACTGTATTTGAACCAGAATATACAGATGATGAACTAAGCGAAATGGATGTTTTATGTCAAAACGGCGACTCCTGAGTCAGCAGCATTGTGAACGCATGTTGAAGACTGACACAGAAAAAAAAATTAATTAAGTTGTTATTTTTGTTTTCTTTCCGCACAAAAAATATTCTCGTAGCTTTGAACATGTCCTTGAACATGTCAGTTGCATTGCTGTCTATGCAGGGTCAGAAAGCTCTTGGATTTCATCAAAAATATTTGTGTTCTGAAGATAAACAAAAGTTTTATGGATTTGGAACGACAGAAGGATGAGTAATTAATGACGGAATTTTCATTTTTAGGTAAGAACGAAAGAAATATTACAGCTCAGTTAAACAGCACATAGAATACACTTAAATTATAAAAGTATATTATAAATACAGTCTTGCTGCAGAAAAAAAACAACAACATCAGTGATGACGTATCAAGTCGCTAAATTAAAAGGGTATGTGTCCTAAACCTCATAAATATCCATCCCAGACCACCTTGAAAGTGTTTCCAGTGATCCGTTCACAGGAAACACATTATTGCCAGGTGTAAAGTGGGATCTGTAGATAGGAAAGAACATTCAGCATCACCTAGGCGACCTGCTGCATGTCTATAGTGTAGAACTGTGCATATGCACTCACACACACACACACACACATCTACATACATGCACGCAATCAAGGCTGTCGCTGCTATCAGAGTCTCCTGACATTTCTCTTCTTGTAAATTCACACAAATGACAAGACTTTCTAACAGAATCCACGTCTTTGTGCAAACTCCCCTCAGGCGTCTGAGTCTCGGAACAAAGGCTCCAGCCTTGTTACGGCTCGGTGCTTTACAGTGGGCATTCCTCTATTAGACTCTCTCACACATGAAAAAAAGTAGCCACCTCCCTCAACATCCAAGGGATGCACAAGGAGACAGCTTTAATGAACTGGTGGAATCTGATTACAAGTTAATATGGCTCTTGGAGCACTGCATGATGGGGAGATGAGACGCTCCAGCACTCCTACAGAGACAGTTTCCCTCCCCCGTCTACTCAATTTACCATGTTTAACACCATAAAGGCGCAGTAATAGACGCATGAGCATCTTGGGAAATGCAATATTCATGTTTCCTCATGTTTGTTTGGGTTTCGGCTGTTGAATTGGACAAGCTCGCACACAGACAGACAGATAGGTGACTTGTTTCGAGGATGGAAAAGAGTGAACATAAATCTCTGCCTGTCAGAATGGCTTTCTTAGATGTGACAAATGCTCCTACGATCCAAACATGATTGTTGCAAACACGGTCAGTGTGGCTTTCGGAGTTGTTATGCCTCTTAGAAAAGGGAACCTCACGAAAGAGCCAATCACAACAATGCGATTGTGGCTCAGAGGGAGGTGTCCTGAAGTAACCCGTTCACTTATTATTTTAGCAGCAGCACATGATGGAATGCAAGCAAAGCAGATACACTTTAAACATCTCTATTACACTTCACTCCTGGCATGGGCGGCAGGAAATGAGGCCCAGATCTCGACTCAGCACTTGGGCTGAACCCATTCTGGTGAAGATGAGACAACACTACGGTCCATCGGACGAATCAACAATTTCCTGCTTTTACAGGCAGTGTTCACTTTTACACAGTTAATGTTTTGGTTATAGTTGTGCTTTGACAAAAATGCAGCTAACATTTCGTCATATTTTGATAATTTTAAGCTAAAATATTAAAATAGTTAAACAGTAACAGACCAACATCTTGCAATTCTGACTTTTTTTTCAGAACTAAATGACACAAACTCGCAATTCTGAATTTTTTTCTCAAAATTGAGATATATACTTACAATTGCAAGTTAAAGTCAGAATTTTGCAATATTAACTCTGGCTTCTGACTTTTTTCTCAAAATTGCATGATATAAACGCGCAATTCAGATTTTTTTTTCTCTCAGAATTGAGATTTATACTTACAATTGTGAGTTAAAGTCAGAATTTTGCAATATAAACTTCCAACAATTCCTAGAAATTAAGTTGGAATTCCAAGATATAAAATCACAATTGAGATTTTTTTCCCTTAATTGCGTAACACAAGCTTGCAATTTAGATTTTTTTTCTCAGAATTGAGATATAAACTTGCAATTGTGAGTTAAAGTTGGAATTTCTCACAATTCTGAAAAAAAATTAAGTAGGAATTACTGGAATTCTGACTTTTGTCTCAGAACTGCATAATAAAAACTCACAATTCAGTTTTTTTGTTTTTTTGAGATTTGAGATATAAACTCGCAATTGCAAATTAAAGTCAGAATTTTGCGATATAAACTCACAATTCTGACTTTTTCCCTCAGAATTGTGTGATACAAACTCACAATACAGACTAGTTTCCCTCAGAATTCAAATATAAACTCACAATTGTTTGTTTTTTTTTTGGAAAGATTAATATTACATAGTATTACAGTTTTAATCATAATATGATAGAATAAGTGCAGCTTTGGTGAGAAGAAGAGATGTTCTTTACCTACATACTTCTGTCTTCCTTTTTTTTTTTTTTTTTGCTGAATTTGATTTATTGTCTTGTTGCCATTATAGCTAACAAAAAACCTTCAATGATGATTTCCATCAGTGATTTAATTGCAGAGATCAACACTACTGTATATATAGCATCCATGTTAGACATTAGCAGCCGCACTATGTTTAACAAGCTTTCTGGCTTTCCTAAGAAAAGACTGTTATTTATGTGTAGTTAAAACCAAACTACAATTCCTGTGTGAATTTTAACCCTACGCTCATGTCATTGACTAAGCGAGCTTCAAAGCTAATCCGTGTGCATTGGACTGATATTGTGATCGGGATGTCCAATGGCTCCAGGTAGTGGTGGGCTGAGATAATGTTGCCATGGCAACTCAAGTTGGAGCTCAGAGGGTTATTGTCCTTCTGGATTGACATGCGAGGTTTCACAGTTGACCAGGGCACTCGCTGTTCAACAGCCGGCTATTTGTTTGCGTCCAAGGAGCTGTCATCATGCTCGTGTGTATTGTGTAAGCATATCACTCTGAGACATTGATCATTAGATCAGATAAATGAGCCAACCTCTTGCCTAACTAACCTTGTCCCTTAAGAGAGCTCCAAATGGGAAATCAATACCAAGAGCAAGGTCTCAGTTGTTTCATTAACCATCAAATGAACAGATTATTAGCATAATTGAGTACAGCACCATGAGGTTAACATTTAGGCACAATTTGTCTATCTTAGCTCCAATTGATTAACACTTAATCAAGAGGTTGTGATGGAGGATGGTGTATCGCCAACTGTAGTTAACAGTGCCAAATTGATACGCGAGGCAAGAGTAACGATGACTAATTCTAGATCTGTTTTCCTCCAAACAGCACAAATGTTCCTTGTCAAATCGGTGTGATTTATCTAATGAAGAATACCGTCAGTGTATTACCCTGAAGACCCTAACAAAGGAATTTGCACATAAGACTTAGATGTACTAATATTGTTTATGGACAATGAATCATCAAGTTTTAGTTTTAATACCAATTGTTTGCCATGGCCTGCCTTCAGTTTCATCAAGCGCAGAGAATAAGAGATCTGTATGCATTTCCCTCTGTTGCAAGGGGAAAAAAAGACATTATGAAGAATATTTCAACTTTTTATCCTAACAATAAATAAAAACTATAAAATACATATTTTCTTTTGTGTTCCACAGAAGAAATCAGACATTATTTTTTGAAAGTATGTTTAAACTGTTTTTATCCATACAATAAATACAAACAAGTTTGGACCCCATTGACTTTCATTGTACTGTCAAAAAACCCATTGAGACATTTACAAAATATCTTCTTTTGGGTTCCACAGAAGAAAGCAAGCCATACAGGGTTGGACTGACATTGACACTAGGGTGAGTAATCGATGACAGAAGTTTCATTTTTGGCCAACTATCCCTTTAAAGAACTGAAGAAATGGAAAGAGAGCAATCGAGCGCGCGAAAGATTAAGATCACCTTTCCATTTCACGGGGACGCTGAAATGAAATCGTGATCCCAGGTGTGAGTGTTATGAGCATGGGAGGTGCAGTAGCTGAGTGCTCAGGCATCTCATTGCCATGCACGACTGGAGCCGTCCCCCAAGAGGCTCCCTGAGAAGAATGAGGGCAATTCAACTGGAAACGGGGCAACTGGGAGGGGGCCCGCCTGGGATTTGATTCCGGCTGAGGATGGGGGAGCCAGGGGAGGGGATTGGCTGGCACTCCCATGCCCAGCCGTAGCTCCAGAACTCCCCGATGGACGTGGGTGCTGACAGAGACAAGGAGCGGGGGGTGTAATCGCTGAGCGGACCCCGACGAAAGACGAGCGGATCAATATGAGGTGACAGGCCTGGGTGGAAAAGCCTAACCTTCCTGGACCCCACGCTGACCTTGCTACACAATGATTTAAAGAGCATTCAACTTGCTGCCTGGAGCCAGTTGCATACCTCATTGTGTAACTTTCTGCCTTGCCAAGCTTGGTGTGGCATTGATGTGAGGGGCGTTACAGTGCACTGGAGGAACCTCTATTTAAGTGGTTTGGAGGTATTTCTAGAGTAATATAAATCTGTCGAGGCTCTAGGTGTGTAAACCTTGTGACATTTAAAATTCTGGCCAACACTGATAAGCCGATAATTGTTTTTGTGTTATGTCTGATATTAAATTCCTATACTAATTTTACCTAAATAAACTACAGAATACAAAAAAAAAAAAAATAATAATAATATTTAAGATTTATTTTTAGTTTAAGTTTAGGTTTTAGTCATTTAGCTTTTGTCATTAGTTTTTTTTTTTTTAATTTCTAATTTCTTTAAAATTTTTAACTTCTAAATAATAATATATGGTTCTATATTCTGTTTTATTTTAGTTATTTCAGTCCTTTAAATTTAGTTGGTTATCAACTAAAATTATTGTTACATTTTCATTTAAGTTGAAATTTCTCATGAAATATTTATATTTTGTGTTAGCTTGATTATTAGTGAAACTGGCAAAAAAAACATTTTTATTAATTATCATTTTAGTGAAAAATAACACTGCCATGCACAACTAAATATTCAACATACTGTAAAGTAGGCAAATATGTATTCAACATCCATTATAAAAAAAAAAACTCTAATATCAGCCAATAACCCATATGTTAATGTACCAATATATTATTTAGCGAAAACCATTTTTAAGCATTTTAATTTTGGTTAAAAATAACAACACTGCCATGCACAACTGAATATTCAACATACTGTACAGTAGGCCAATATATATAGAAGTCAACATTTGAAATGGATCAAAACCTTTCATCAAAACCAAATCAATACCCATTCTTGTCTTAGGACAACTTTGCTAAAAAAAAAATTTAGATCCACTTCAAATGTTGTCTACTGTATTCAACATCCATTAAAAAAAAATTCTAATATCAGCTGATAACCGATATGTTACTGTACCGATATATAGTTTGCAAAAAACTTTAATAATTTTCATTTTGGTTAACAATAACACTGCAATGCACAACTGAATATTCAACATATTGTCCAATGGGTCAATATGTATTCAACATCCATTTAAAAAGTTCTAATATCAGTCAAAATGTTACTGTACAGATATATTATGTACCCAAGAATACAATTTTCAAAAACACCAAGAAATTTCAGAATAACAAGACAAAATTCATTTGGAACATGAGCAGAAAAGAAAGAGGAGCAGGATGATCATCCTACTGCTTGGAGGCGTTTCATATCTGAAATTTTAGATTTTTGCACTGGAGGAGCAGCACACTAACAGACGGGTTCCCTTGGTCCTGCCAATGCTTTGTTCCCATGTTGAGAGCCCTGAGCAACTGTGGGCATCTGTGGCACAGAGGCTGGTCCTGCTGCCACGGGCCGAGGGGGGAAATGCGGATGGGGATGAGAGGAGGGGAGAGGAGGGGATGAGAGGAGGGGAGAGGAGGAGGTGGTTGGGAAGGGAGGTAGGGATTTAAGCACTGGAGCCCAGCCAAGAGCCAGACAAGAACACTGAACTCAAACATGCCAAGAGAGCCTCTCAGGCTCAACCAGAGCAAAAGAACAGCATTTTACGTAACATCAGACTCCACACTGAGGAGAAGAGCTATTGAGAGCTGCTCCCCGCTGAGCTCTTGTAAATAGATTACCTTGTCGTGTGAGTTGCGAAAAACGAACACTTTGGAAATATTAAAGATGAAGTGTGCAATTTATGAACCGCTGTCTATACAGAGGCTTCTTGAAGTCTGTTTAGATGACAGTTTTCTGCTGGTCGGACAAAGAGTCAAACTTTCTACTATTCTTTACATTTTTGCATTTTATAAAAGAAAGTTCCTGCTGATCTTCCACAGAAAAACCTCATAAGTTCTTATTAGTAAGCAAAAAATGTTAATTTCATACAGAAAATCCACATGACGCAATGAGAATAAGGCTTCCTCTAGCCACTGCCAGACAATGTCTGTAAGACAGAACTCAGCTCACTTCCCTCTTTAGAGACCCTGTAAACAGCAAATATGACGAGTCAGCACTCTGCTGTCCCCAGCAGAGAACATGCTGGCTAAATACCACCTTTCCTTTTACTGTCATGCCTGACATAGGAACTCCTTAAATTCCTTGAATTTTGTGATAAGCCAAGTTGCACATGGTCATATGATCATTTTTGAGATCTGCTGTCAACTATTAATAAGCATCTGCTGTCATGCTAAAATAAAAGTTTTGGTACAATTTGTATTTTGAAAACACATAATTGAAAAGAACTGAAATTTGATGAATATACAAGGTTCCTTATTGGCATTGATGGTTCAATGAAGAACCTTGAACATCCATGGAACCTTTAAAATGCAGAAAAGGTTCTTTATAGTCCAAAAAAAATATTCTTTACTTTTTTAAAATGTTCTTTAAAATGGTTCTTTTAAGAACTGTTCACTGAAAGGTTTGGGGGACCAAAAATAGTTGTTCTATCGCATCACTGCAAAAACACCCTTCTGGCACCTTTATTTTTAAGAGTGTATGACGGGAATACTAAGGCTAGGTAAAAGATATTTGGTTTCTCAATTTTTATAGATTCTCATTTTTATGAAACATATCGATTCTTAAATCCTAAGAATCGATTAGTCTAGCCTGTTTTCAGTTAATGAACGAAACACTGTAGTGCACCTCCCTTCCAATAAATTGCAACAATTTTTATGATGCTACTTTTGGTATGAGTCAGTCATAGATTTCAAATTCTGTACATTTTTTATTCAAACAATAAATGCCATTTTGCTGCTGTTTTAATTGGGCTTTCTGCAGCACCTCAGTTCAAGAGAAGCGGCAGTGCAAAGTGCACATGAACTGAATCGTCTGCTCTGCTTTAATATGTGTTTCATCATTGATTAAATCCATCAAGTTTTAATGACAGCCACCGTTGAAATGTTTATATTTCAAAAAACAAACTAAAAATATAATTATATAATTGTAACTTTATTACAAAAACTTCACTGAGTGTAATTTAACCGTTTGTTTACAAATCAATATTACAGTAACAACTGACTCTAATGAATATTTGACAGCATTAGTTGAGAGATTTTTTTTTTCTTTGAGAAAATTTGGCATGTACTGTACCTGATATATATCCAAAACAAACTTTTTTGAATCACAAGCTTGTGAATCAAATCAAATCATGAAATTTGTGTCAAAACCCAGCCCTGATAGGTACTATGGCACTATCATCCGTCACTTTTCCATTGCACATGCAACATCACCAAGCTCATCTCACACATCCAAGGTCATAAACTGCATTTGAAGAGAAACTTAGTTCTTGATGTCTAAATAAGGAAAAAATAGTACTTCTACCCTTACACAAAGTGAACAGTGAATGACTTTCAGAAAATATACAATCTCACCCACATTCCCATCTCTTCATGGTGGATATTGTGGATTCTAACCCCAACACTTCCCATATTTCGGTGCGGACTGTATTTCTTGGTTAATCTTTTCTGGCATACTGTGAATGACTTCAGACTTTCCATTTCATAAGGCGCATTTTCCTTGGCAGGCAAGTCTGCCCTAAGACTTTGGCTGCTTTTGGGACCTTTTTTGATTCAAGCTCTAGAGAGATGTGCTGCTTCAGTACCAGCTGAGTTTGTGGATAAGTAATGTGAGCGTGTGTTCTCCTCCCTGCACATCCAGACGGTAGCGCTTCACCTCAGGGAGCCCACTTTGCCATTTTCCTCTGGCTAAAAACAGCCACACAACAATGCCTGTCATTCACTCGGGCCCCCAACCAAGCAGATTTGCCGTCTTGTAGCTCTCTTTATTTTTCTGAGTGTGACAAATGTACTCTGACTCAGAGACGAACAGAAGAAGTGCTGAAAGACATGACCAGATAAACTCTTCTGAACAAAAAATGAGGTCACAAGGGAACGCACTACTCTCGAATGCTCATTTTAAAGCCACGCCAATGCAATCAAGATGCACAGAGCATAATCCAGTTCACCAAGAAGAAGCCCCAAAGCCCATCAGCAGAGTCAAATGCTGGGGCCAGCTGTCAAAAGACTCTGTACTGTACATCAATTTTACCCCATTACCCCCATCACTAGGCCTCACACACCTGATAGGAAGTGAGAGACCTTTAATAGAACGCAGAGGCTCTTGTAAACACTAGGCCAACTTTCCAAAACACAGGCTGACGGAAGCACCCGTAGTCCAGCAAATTGCCCTTGGGCTCTGGCTATTTCTGCACGGGGAGATCCTGTGTCAGTGATCCAATGAGGATAAGACAGCTCATCCCATGAGATACTGCCCTAGTCCACATTATTCATATATAAAAGGCTGGACACAGACAAACTTTGTACCTTTATGACCTGTCAGTCAGTTTGTTTAGAAATCTTGTATTAAAATGCCCCGTAGGATTTCAAACTCTTTGCATGAAATGAAACTATTATTCTCAAATCCTTTCCCGTATATCAGCCAGGTTTATTTACTGATTGGTCAGTGCTATTGGGGTGAAAGGTCATGAGTTGTGAAAAAAGGGAATTGAGGAGAAGAGAGGACAGAGTCCATTCTTGACACATGCTAACCCTAACAAAAAAAGTGGAATCCACTAAAAGTGGAAAAACACTAATACTAATGCTTTATAAGAAAACATACATTACCTACGTAATATTTGTATCCTGAGCAGCATTTTCAGCTGAAAAATCTGTCAAAGTTTATGAAAATAGAATTAAAGGGCTTTGTAGTAGTAAACACATCCATAACATGTTTAGACAGAGCTTAGCTATTTTGTTTGAAGTTTCAGGATGCAGAGTGACAGGCTTTTTACTCAGCAAAGGGGCGTTTTTACTGCTAAAGCAAAGGCATTGTGGGTTTTTTTTTCATTCACATGGTTTTGCAGCTTCTCGTAAACCTGTCTGGCTTCCTGAGTTTTGGTTCCTCTGACAAATCTGTCTGACCTCTGACAAATTTCTCATGATTTTCCAACATATCACCCCTGTACATATACAGTTGAGGTCAAAAGTTTACATACACCTTGCAAAATCTGCTACATTTTTACTATTTTACCAAAATAAGAGGGATCATACAAAAAGCATGCTATCTTTTATTTAGTACTGACCTGAACAAAATATTTAGCATAAAAGATGCTTACATATGGTCAACATGATGCACAATTGTTTGTTTGTTTGTTTAGTGATAGTTGTTCATGAGTTTCTATGTTTGTCCTGAACAGTTGAACTGCCTGCTGTTCTTCTTCTTCTTCAAAAAAAAAAAATCCTTCAGGTCTCACAAATTCTTTGGTTTTTAGGCATTTTTGTGTATTTGAACCCTTTCCAACAATGACTATATGGTTTTGAGGACCATCTTTTCACACTGAGGACAACTGAGGGACTCATGTGCAACTATTACAGAAGGCTCAAATGCTCATGGATGCTTCAGTAGGAAACACAATGCAAAAGAGCCGGGGATGAAAACTTTTGAATTTGAAGATCAGGGTAAATGTAACTTTTAATTTTGTCTTCAGGGAAACATTTAAGTATCTTCTATAGCTTCTGAAGAAATATTACATTAAAAAATAAGGCAAAATAAGAAAAATGAACATCTTCATTCTTTTCAAAGGTTTACACTCCTGGCTCTTAATGCATAATTTTTCCTTAAGAAGCATCAGTGAGCATTTAAAACTTCTGTAATAGTTGCATATGAGTCCCTCGGTTGTCCTCAGTCTGAAAGATAGACCTCAAAATCATACAGTCATTGTTGAAAAGGGTTCAAATACTCATAAATGCTCAAAAAACAAAGAATTTGTGAGACCTGAAGGATTTTTCTGAAGAACAGCGGGCAGTTTAACTGTTCAGGACGAACAAGGGACTCATGAACAACTATCACTAAACGAAAAAAAAAAACAGCTTATTATCACAGTAATAAGAATCAAGTGTATGTATACTTTTGAATGGGGTCGTTTTTATAAACTCAACTATTATTTTCTCTTGTGGACTATATGTAAATGGCTTTTAATGTGAAATATCTCATTCAGGTAAATACTAAATAAAAAATAACATGCATTTTGCATGATCCCTCCTGTTTTGGTAAAATAATTAACATTTTGAAGATTCTGCAAGGTGTATGTAACTTTTGACCTCAACTGTACATACACTGTTTATCCATCTCACCAACGTGTGTGGAAAATGTGTAAAACATTAAATAGACTTGATTATTTTGACCAGATTTTTACTTTTAGTTCTTTGTCGGTTGTTGTATTTTTATGGTACACACAGGATCATTTTGTGTTTGTTTAATCATTAAATACATCTGCGTTGGAAATTCTGAACCTGTTTTAGACTATGA
Organism: Cirrhinus molitorella; assembly: GCA_033026305.1. NCBI lineage: Eukaryota > Metazoa > Chordata > Actinopteri > Cypriniformes > Cyprinidae > Cirrhinus > Cirrhinus molitorella. Next base: position 18,811,791 of record CM065122.1, read on the forward strand.
GATATGTGACACGTACATTAAACATTTAGAAAAAAGTCAAAATATATATTTCTAGCTATACTGCCTAGTCCTAAAAATAAATACATGAAAACCTGCTGTTACCTACACATTTTTAATCTGCAGTGGTAGGCTACACAAGAGAGGGGTGACCCCGGCCACTGCTATAGCACACCTCTACCCTTCCCCCTTTAGTTAAAGTGCAGCGGTCTCAGTGGCCCGTGCTTTAAAATAGACTTGACACAAAAACCTCAATTGCACCGAGAGGTATGGAATGGGCGGAGTGGTCACCGCAGAGGGATTTAGCTGGAGAGAGGTGGACTTAAATGCTGATGATGTGTGCTGGATCAATAAGGAATGTGCATGTGCTGATATGCTGCTCCTTCTTCATATTTTCTCCCTCCAAGCCTTCAGTTTGCACAGGAACTGGAAATCCAACCTCATCTCCAATTCAGAAAAGAAAGCTAATGAACTGCCTCTGACCAGCAATGCCTCACAGCTCTCACTCTCTTTCTCTCCCTCTCAGAGTGTGTCAAGTCTCAAGTCTGCAGTTGGCGTACTGTAAGGTGACCAGATTTCCCAAATGAAATCTGGAGCCATTTCAAGTTTAGTAGTGGTATTGTTAACGAAAATGATTAAGAATCATTTTTGATAATATAAACAAAATATAAAAATAAAAAGCTAATTCAAAATATAAAGAAATACTAAAAAAGGATATAAATACTAAAATAACACTTTAACTCACATTGCACAGCAAGCGTATAAAATCTAATTACTTTTTTTGCATCCGAAACAATGTATTACATGGAGTTGCTATACTGAACTGCTATGTAATGCTAAATTACACAATCTATAATAATGCAATCTACAGCTACAAACCCAAACTGCTATTTCATCTCTATTAGCCCTTCTTGTTTACAAGATCTAAAGCATGTTGTGTTTTTACTATATGAACTATATTATACTTTATGTTTGCATAGCAGTTTGACAAAGGCAAAGGCGGCGAAGAGTTCTAAAGGCAAAGAAAGTAATTATATTTCTAAAATGAAATAAATAAATGGTAATGGAAAATATCTTGTGAGCTTTTCTGAATCCACAGTTAAAAAAAAAAATGGGGGCATTTCTGAAGAGAGCTACAGTCTGGACAGGCTACCAAAAACATGGCCTGTCCACAAAAAACGAGGACATCTGGTCACCCAAGAGTTGTTGTGAAAAAGTAAAAAAAAAAAAAAAAAAAATCCAACCTCTGTGTTCTTCTTGCGACAGGTCATTGTGACTAACGAGTAGTCGTGTAGTGGTAATGTCACATTGATTCACATGTCATTAATCCACTTTTAATGAACCCAGCCCATTGTAATCAGTCTTGTCACTGACATGTGACCAATACATTCACTGTCTTTACTGTCAGTAATGTCACTGCAGTACAAAAATCCTTCAGCTGTCTCAGAGAATAAACACAGACTCTTACAATTACAATTAAAAGCTCTGCTTTACATCAGGCTTTTTTGGAAAAGCCAGTCAATACCCTGGATATTATTTAAAGGAATAGCTCACCATAAAATGAAAATTCTGTCATTAATTACTCACCCTCACATCATTTTTGTAACACAAATTAAGATAATTTTGATTTAATCTGAGAGCTTTCTTAACCTGCATAGACAGCAAGTCAACTGACACATTTAAAGCCCAGAAGGGTAGTAAGGACATTGTTAAAGTGTCAGTCTTCAATTCAACAATTATCCAACAATTTCTTCCTTTACATGACACTCTTCGATGCTCTTTCATGCTTCAAGTGAATGTGCATTGAAGTTTGACACGTAAGGGAAGAAATTGTTGAATAAAGCTCTTGGATTTCATCAAAAATATCTTAATTTTTGTTCCGAAGATGAACAAAGGTCTTACGGTTTTGGAACAACATGAGGTAAGTATTTAAAATTTTCATTTTTGGGTAAACTCTCTCTTTAAATGCATGAATTAACAAACAAACAGATACAACGTAGCTCTCCCAATTAGTAACGCACGTCCTGTTTGTCATCCAACCACAATTGCTTGTGATGTGATTGACAGTTAAGAACAACGCACCACCTCTCAAGGCTTACGCCTGCTAAGAAGGTGTTCACAGCTGTCCCCAACCATTTAAGTAAATCCATTTAAAGGTGTCCAAAGCTAACTTTTAAGAGCCATCTGTGTTCACACCAGCTGTGGACTGCAGGGTAGCTCTGTTTGCTGGAAAGGTAGAAGTTCCATCCAAAGAAAACATCGCACACACAGATGAGCAAACAACAATACTGTTTCACACTCGAGCTGTGCACTGTCAGATGCTTAGGGCAAATATTCACCTTAATACTTAAAACAGCTAAACAACTAAACGCTTATAAAAGCACATACATATTATATACAGTACTGTTGTTTGAGGTTGGTAAGATTTTTTAAATCATTTTGAAAAAAAAAAAACACTCTTGCTCGAGAACCTTTGCTCATCATTTAAACACAAATTAGGACATTTTTGATGAAATCCGAAAGCTTTCTGACCCTACATAGGCAGCAATGCAACTTCCATGTTCAAGGCCCAGAAAGCAGTAAGAACTTTGTTAAAATAGTCCATGTGACGTCAGTGGTTCAACCGTAATTATATAATGCAAAGAAGACAAAAATTACAACTTTCTTCAACAATTTCTTCCCTTCCGTGTAGGGCTGTCCCCTAAGAGTCGACTAACTATCAGTCAACAAGAAGAGACTTGGACGACCAAAATTATATTAGTCGCAGAAAAAAGCAGACCGTGACAGACAAATTATTAACGGCAGGTCTATGTGACAATACAGTCCAAATGCTCGTCATTCATCGACCCAAAATATGGCTTTTCAACTGAAAGATGTATGCAATAGCAAATTTACATGGCAGCTCAATCTAATGTTAACTTAGGAAAATGTGCACAACTGAAGTGTCTGTGAGAAGTGTGAAAGCTAAACAGTAGTGTGCTTACTTGCACGACAGATTGCTCTTAAAATACTCCGTCATTTTGGTCATACGGAAAAAGTAATACATCTTTCAAATCTGTAAAGATTCTCATTTTATTTGTGTGCAGTTACAATAACAACGAAATGTTGCACTTTTGTAAAATAATGAAAGCAAACAGGATGTGTTTTCTGCGGTCTTTGTCATATTGAACGCAAAACTGTTAGGGCTGTACTAGAATAGTCGAATATTCGAATATTCATTCGGTGGGATGGCATTCGATTTTCAATTCTGAGATTCAAATATTCTTTTTTTTTTTTTTTTTTTTTTACACATGACTTCCCCCGCGAACAGTTCTCATTCGCGCTTGAATGGCCCATTAGTGAACGGGAGGGGGAGAGCTGTCAGCAAGCCACAGAGAAAAGAGTGTACTAGTGTCACTATAGTTTGCAACCTGGTTGTGATTTATTTTAAAGTTTGAAATATAAAGATTTTTGTTCATTGAAATGTGAGCTGTCTAGCCTGCCTAACAGAGCATGTGAGCGGAGATGCATGCCGTTTTCAACCGAAGCCTCTGAGACACACTGCCTGCGTGGCGGACGTGGAGCAGGTTTGGTACGTGACTGCTGCGGAAAAAATCCGATTCACTTCTATTCTGTCTCGGGGTCACGGTTGCGGTGTGGTTGGACCGCACCTGATATAAGCGCGTATTCCGCAGACAGTGTGGCTGCTCTAATCTGTTAACATAGGCGCAGAAAGAAAAATCAGCACGCAGCAAATCCGCGACGTGTCCGCCACGCAGCCTATATCCTATAAAGAACTCACAGCAACAGTTATAAAGCCTAGATATGTTATATAGCCTAATTTGCGCGCACTGGGGAATCGCTCTATAGTATTAAAATTGCTTTTGAATGCGCGTGCGCGTTTTAATTTCGGTTTATTATTAACGAATGTGTAAAACTCTTGGGGGCATGAACGTGCATTCTAAGCGCGTCTACAGGCTTTGTTATGTGATTAATTAGCTTGCAGAACTCAGGACTGAACAAAAAATCCGGCGTTTTGAGCGGTGAGTGGATTCTGACTGATCAACGCAAACACAGATGGAGTCTGGTGTGAGGCGGCTGCCGTTTACTTTCGTTTTGTTAATGTTTATTTTGTTATTAAAGTACATTTGCAGTTTTTCACATCCTTCCCAGAGTCTTGAACTTCGTTACATACATATACATTTTCCTGAAATCATCCTGAAATCAAGTCCCTCGACCCACCCGATGGTCGCGACCCAGGGTTTGAAACCCACTGCCCTAGACTTGTGGTGTGAGCATATTGGAGCGGAATTCCTTTGGGTTTGCAACAACACATTTGTGACGCGTGAAGTCTTTGGATGAAGGATTCCCGACATAATACAAATGCAAACAGACAACACAGAGATTTCTGCCTTTATTATATGCTTAGCCCCTCCCACCGAAGCTTCGAATATTCGATATTGATTACCACCGAAGCTTCGAAGCGCAAAAAATTGTATTCGAACCAGCCCTAGAAACTGTGTATACTTGCCTTATAAACATGAAAAAAATATATCTATAGAAAGTGAAATGTCTACTTTTAAATGAACCAATTCGAATAGACAATAAATATTCTTAAATTATGAAATCTGTATGAAACATGCATACAGGCACAACAACTGCTGTGGAGTTGACAAGTCAATTTCGCCAACTTCATCTCTTAAGCCGAAAAGAAAAGAAAAGAAAGCACTAGTTTATCAATAAATTATTAAAACATTAATGCAGTGTCCTTGCTGTTTTTCCCTAACACATTCATAATTATTATATCGGCTAGTGAGCTGTGGCAAGTTTTTTTTTATTAGGCTATGTAAGCAATTAAAGATTTATTACGATGATTTATATGGTTTACTAATAAACATGCGACTAATAGTCAATTAATGCTTAAAATAAACGACTACTAGTCAACCAGAAAAATCTTTAGTCGAGGACAGCCCTACTTCCGTGTCTCATGGTGCTGCTGACACAGGAGCTGATGTTTAACCACCCAAAACATCTTAAGAACCGAATAGCAGTGCACTAAAAACCACTTTGAACGGCTCTGCAACTGCACAGCAACACATTAGCATCACAGTCGTTTGCTTAGCATAGGTCACCCGCACTAGCACTATCTCTTCAGAAAATCACATCTTGTTATACCACACACTTTCATATCGGGACTAGTGATTTTCTGTAAATAATAGCAATTCAATGGCACTTAAATGCCACTTGTAGTTACACAACTGCCATCATCACCATTTAAGGAAATCGGCTATGGGCCTTTCATTCATAGTCATTCTACTGGTCGTCGAACATCACATGGAAATAAGAGCAGTCGTACTATGTATAGCTGCGTGGGTTATACAATGTAGTGAGTCTGTTAAGTGTGTTTGCGGAGGTGGATGGGAGGAGGGCTGGAGGTCTGTGGGTGGAGGTGGTGGAGTGTATTATGATCAGTACAATAACCCACTCCTCATGTCTCGGGGGGCTGGCTGCATCCTCCAGCCTTAATGGTGAAGAGGTTCTTTAAGACGCCTCTCTGCAGCCTTTCAATGCTTTGCGCACCGGCCACCTCCCCCTACACACATTCAGATCAGCAAACCAGGTATGAATGCACAAACACAACTTTACTTTGAAACTAACCACCTACAGAATTTTAGTAAGTTAGGATGGAGCTACACAGAAATCTCCCTTGCGTAAACCCAGATTCACAATTTCAGAACGTGCATATTTACATAGCTCACATCCTCTTGTAGAACCACCTACACACGTTCTCTGATTGAGCAATGGCATTTATGCCAAACAAGAACACACACTATCACAACATACACACATGAAACGAGGCACACAGTCATCTCGCACGTTCTGTTTTTCTCTGCAAATCTATAACCGGTGCTCTTGCCACATTGAGTAAAATAACAACTAAGGAGGAAAAATTCAGAGTTCAACTCACTTGAACATTAAGTAATACAGGAAGTCCTTGTGAGGATATTTTTAACCTGAAATTTGACCCATTCCGGCACCCATAGCCTCACTTAATAGAATAAGCAGCTGGGTTTATATTCATGCTTCATATGCAGGGTCTGCTTTGCAGTTTACTTTTCCACATTTTTTGCTAATATCCAGATTTAGGTGCCAGGTTTGAGCATAAACAGATAAAAATTGCGTAAAAATTTAATATGAACTAATTTAAAATTATGTATAATATACTCAAAATAAAGTGTAAAACAAATAAATAAACACACAAACATCTGTGATTATGATAATCTCAGTGTGTCACCCTGTTCAGAAACATAATGGAAAATGGCCTAAAATTTCTGATCATGATGGTCTCAGATTCTTAGAGTGTATATCAAATGAACAATGGCCAAAAATTGTTCTTAAAATAAATAAATACAAACATACTCATGATAATCTCAGATTTTACATTTTTAACTTACATAAACATATATAAAAATATATAATAAAATAAAACAAAACATTCTGGCACCCATAGTCTCACTTAACAGAATAAACAGCTGGGTTTATATTCATGTTTCATAAACAGTTTTCAATTTACTTCTCTAGTTTTTTTTTTTTTTTAAATATCCAGATCTAGGTACCAAGTCTAAGCATAAGGACATAAAAATTATATGTAATTAAATGTAATATAAACTGAATAAAAATATATATTATAATATTTTATATATATATATATATATATATAGACAGATAATCGATAGATATAGGCGTCTTTCTATAGAAAAATAATATCAAGTGTAAAATAGCCTAAAATTGTTGGTGAAATGAATATTATATTATATTATATTATATTATATATATAATTTCATATAAATAATCTCAGATAGTCGCCTTCTTTTAGAAAAATATCATTAAGTGTAAAATGGCCTGAAATTGTTTGTGATAAAACTATAATATAATATAATCTCAGATAGTCGCCTTTTAGAAAAATATCATTAAGTGTTAAATGGTCTGAAATTATATATTATATTATACTATATTATATTATATAATTTCACATAACTAATCTCAGATAGTCCCCTTCTTTTAGAAAAATATCATAAAGTGTAAAATGGCCTGAAATTGTTTGAGATAAAACTATAATATAATATAATCTCAGATAGTCGTCTTTTAGAAAAATACCATTTAACATTTAATGATATTTTTCTAAAAGGCGACTATCTGAGATTATATTATATTATATTATATTATATTATATTATATTATAGTTTATATTATTTATATGAAATTATAAAAAAAATTTATTTTTATAATTTCATATAAATAATCTCAGATAGTCGCCTTTTTTAAGAAAAATATCAAGTGTAAAATGGCCTGAAATTGAAATGGAAAATAACCTAAAATTGTAATAAACAGTTTAATTTATGATCGTGATAGCCTCAGATTGTACCTTTCTAAGAGTGGATATTAAGAGCAAAAATTAGTTCTTAAAATAAATAAATTCTCATGATAATCTCAGATCATACATATATAAACATAAAATAAAATATATAATAAAAATATATAAAATATAAAAAACTACAATAAAACCATTCTGGCACCCTTAGCCTCACTTGATAGAATAAGCAGCTGGGTTTATATTCATGCTTCACATGCAGCATCTGTTTTTCAGTTTTCTTTTCCGCGTTTTCCGCTAATATCCAGCATTAGGCGCCAGGTACATGTTTGAGCAAGTCGCTAGAGAGAAGTTATACTATATGACACAGACTTACGTTTGAGTCTCTCAAAGCTGCGCCACGCATGCTGTGCTTTGCCGTTGGATCATAATTGACTCCATATGTTGTTTGCATAATTTCTCAACCCCCCGATCGCCGGACCTACAACTGCTAACAAAGTTCATGCATATCTCAGAACACCCTACTGATGGTTTCTGAGTCTCCTGACTGAAAACAAGTCAGAGCAAAATCCTTAATGTATTGTTACACGTTGAGGGATTATACTGAATCAATTTTTTTTCCCATTAAGTTCCCAAAAGTCATCTCAGGTTAAGGGACGGCAGCTAGGTGCGCTAACGGTGTTGTCATGACGACAGGCAGAGAACAGCACATAGATAGCGTACGCCGAAGGTCTGGTCGTCTTTGATTTCTCTTATTGTCAGGCAGAGCCATACCATGTCTAATTACTGAAACAACATATGTCAATACATCACTGCAGATATTCATACTATTAAGACTGTTGTGAATACCGTACATGAGTGTAGGGTATATCCAGAGTCACCGATACTGAATAGTGACAGTTGTCGTGAATCATTTGTGTACTTGAAGTAGATGCAGAATTCCACGTCTTGCTTTCTGTGTCAGAGTGTTCAACAATCATCCCTCCCCCCCTCACCACACACAGCTTCAGTAAACAAACCAGGGCTGGACTCGAGGGTCAAGGGTTGAACACACCAGAGGACACGCACTAGAACATTTTGTCAGCTTAGCAAAATGTTGAAATGAGGAAGAAGAGGAAGATCATCAGACCTCTTCTTTTGGTTAGTTATTGGATGGGCGCTAATCACAGACACTGTTGAAGCATCACTGTGATAATCTCAGATTGTCTCTTTTCTTAGAAACATATAGCCTAGCAAACTGAAATTGTTAAGTACATAAATAAATAAGTAAATAAAAATAAATGAATTCATGATTACAATCTGAAATTGTCCCTTTTACTAGAAACATAAAAAAAGAAAATGGCCTGCAATTGTTCAACCAATCAATAAAACGTATGCAAATAAATAAAATGTTTCTATAAAATAAAAAAATGACATTTTCAAATGGAAAATGCCCTGAAATGGATCCCTAAATAAATTATGCATTTTAATGATTTATTAAAGGGAACAATTTCAGCAAATTGCATTTGTTTAAAATTAATATAATTATTTATTTTTATAATTGTATGTATTTGTCTTTAAATATTTATTTATTTATGGAACAATTTTAGGCATTTGACTATAGGATTATTTGATTTCTTTGCATAATGTTTATTTTTTTATGTATTTACTATTAAATATTTATTTATGGAACTATTTTTATTTATATATTTTCTTAGAAACATATAAAATGGAAAATATTCTGACATTGTTCCATCCATCCATAAACAAATAAACAAGAAATATAATTTAGATTTATTTCATTATTTATTTATGGAACAGGCAAACCACATTTTTTTATGTATTTACTTTTAAATATTTATTTATGGAACCATTTTCATTTACATATTTTAAAAACATTTAAAATGGAAAATGGCCTGAAATTGTTCCATCCATCCTTTATTTATTTATGTATTTGTATATTTATGGAACAATTGTAATACATACTTTTATTTATTTATTTATCAAACAATTTTGGGCCATTTTTATTTGATGTTTCTAAGAAAAGACTTAATAAATGTTAAATATTATTTACATAAACAAATGTATACATACATTTTATTTACATATTTTCTTACAAACATATCAAATAAAAAATGGCCTGAAATAAATTTATAATTTTAAATAAAATATCTATCTATCTATCTATCTATCTTTTTAGAATAAATAAATAAATAAATAAATACTAATGATAATCTCAGATTTGATCTTTTTTTAGAATGAACATCAAACGGAACATGACCTAAAATGATTATCATTATGTATGATCATAATAAACAGATTCTTAATAACATATTTCAAATGAAAAATTAACTGATACTGTTAAAAAAAAACAAAAACAGGAAAATGGTACATAAACAAACTAAATAAATAAATATCCATGATTATCTCATCCTTTTTTCTGGTGTAAAATAAAATCAAAAATATTTTGTACAATCTCAGATCGTCTTTTTTTACACAGCATACATAAGATGGAAAGTAGGTGAATATACACAGCAGTCGCATCCATATCCCTCCTGCATTACCAAACAATCATAGCATTCCCTTCTGAGTTTGCAAACATTTGTGAGTCATTTTTCTATTGAAGGACACACTCTGTCTCTGTCACATGCTTCAGTTTACTCACTGACATGCATGAAGCCAGCCTCAGTGCAAACACATATTGTATGTCATGATGCAATAAGGAATGACAAATTATTTTTCATACTATTTCATAGTATGCGCCACAGAAATCATTCAGTTTAGTCTGGATATATAAACACCTGGACCCGTCAGTGCAGTGAAAGGTATCTTTAAAATGACAGGCTCTCTGTCCCTTCAGACAGGACCGGTGACAGACCCAACATTAACTCAACATGTCCGCGCACTGAACGCATTGTGCTCTTTAGCTGTTTGTCACTAAAGCAGGATTGAGGGCAAAGCTGAACATTTGATCAGCTGGGGCCAACAGCTATGTAGACCACAGGGGCATTCCTCCTGAGTCCCCTGGGTTGAGTCTGGGACAGATGGGGTCGTTTTGGGACTGAATCCAGCCCAGGAAGCTCTGGGGGTATCTTTCGAGGATTTCCCAGATAATCCCTTCGGCAAGGTGTCCAGTCTCAGGCAAGTCCCATCAATAATTCACTATCCCCCACCCACCTGTGTGAAGCTCCTCAGAGCAAAAGGGCGCTAACCTTTAATTCCCCATCCACATGGCCAACAGGGCCCAGATGTGTGGCTGCAGAGACTATTTTAATGGAATCCTCCAGCACCACGTAAAACAGAGGTGATAAGCAGATACGCTGTCCTGTGATTATTGGGTCCCATTATTGAGCCCTCATCATCTGGCTGATTGCCATCTCGGAGCCACGGATAAAATCCTCCAATACTCTTCTGATAGGGGCCGTAGAGTCAAACAAATATACTTCACAAAGTCAATGAATCAAATTAAAGCTTGGATTTTTATCAGAATGTGTTCAACATGCTTTTGAATATAACAGTATTCAATGTTTAAAAGTTTGTCCATTTGAAAAAAAAAAAGTGACGATTATGATTATCATGAGCACCTGATTTTATTTGGTTTTATTTTATATTTTACTTAACTTTTGTATTATTTTATTTAATTTAATATTTTATTTTACCTTACTTTATTTTAATGCATTTTGGTTTGAAATTTAATTTAATTTAATTTATTTTGCTTTTATTTTATTTTATTATTTATTTTACATACATATATACACATATATACACATATATATATATATATATATATATATATATATATACACATATATATATATATATATATATATATATATACACACATACACACACACATATGTGACCCTGGACCACAAAACCAGTCATAAGTCGCTGGGGTATATTTGTAGCAATAGCCAAAAATACATTGAATGGGTCAAAATTATAGATTTTTCTTTTATGCCAAAAATCTTTAGGATATTAAGGAAAGATCATGTTCCATACATTTTTATATTTTGAAAATTTCCTACCGTAAATGTATCAAAATTTAATTTTTGATAAGTAATATGCATTGCTAGAACTTCATTTGGAACAATTTAAAGGCATTTATATATTGTTTTATTTTACTGTACTTTTTTATTTTATATTTTATTTTATTTCACTTTCTTTTATTTAGCTTTTTATTTTATAATTTACTTTACTTTTTAACTATTTAATTTTGTTATTTTCTTTATAATTATTTTATTTTATTATTTTGTTTTATTTTATTATTTTATATTTTATTTTGCTTTGTTTTATATTTTATTATTTTTAATTTAATTAATTTTTTAATTTAAATAAGCAAATTAATGATTGTCAATGTTGCAGTTCTTTGCTCAAAAATTCTGTGCAAACAGTAATATGGTGAAATATTATTACAATTTCAAATTTTCTACTTGAAAATATTTTAAAATATAATTTATTCCTGTGATGGCAATGCTGAATTTTCAGCATCATTACTCCAGTCTTCAGTCACATGATCCTTCAGAAATCATTATAATGTCGTTATTTATTATTATTTTGTGCTCAAAACGTTTCTTTTGTTAAAAACGTTACCAATGTAAAAAACAGTTAATGTTAGGGCTGCGTAATATTTTCCATAAATGTGACTTTAAGATTATATGATGAATATAAAATTCAAAAGAACCACAAGTATCTGAATAATAAATCTTTTGTAATATTATAAATGTCTTTACTGTCACTTTTGATAAATGTAATACATCCTTAGTGAAAAAAAAGTATTAATAGGGCTGTCAAACTATTGCATACAAAATAAAAGTTTGTGTTTGCATAATATATGTATTAATTATGTATATTTAAATGTGTGTGTGTGTGTGTGTGTGTGTGTGTGTGTGTGTTTGTTTATATATACATAATAAATATACACAGTACACACACATATATTTTCTAAACAAGTTTTTATTTGGCATCAATTAATCACCATTAATCGTTTGACAGGCCTAAATTATTTGAAAAAAAAAAAATTATACTGACCTCAAAATTGAGTGAAAACAGATTTGGATCTAAATTCATCCAAACACATTTGAAATAGATGTCTTGAACATGAACAGTTACACAACAACAACAAAACATTAATATCTGAACATCAAGTAGACGCTAAAACAAAAACTGCTCCATTTGATTGTCTTTTCTGTGCAAAACTCACCGGCAACAACGCTCGGGTGTTCGGGGTGGTTGCCAGGGCTTTGGTTGCGGTTGCTAAGGATGGTCTAAGTGGCTTGTAGCATGTTGCTATCCAGTTGCTAAGGTGTTCTAAGTGGTTGCCAGGTGGTTACTTACTCACCCAAGACATGAGACCACCTCAAAGACGCACTCCCTCAAAGATCTTTTATTCAGTGTAAACCAAAGAGCATTTTTTCCCACCCGTTCAGACCACTTAGTACAACTTAAGGAGGCATCACTCAAATACCCAACCATAAAAATGAGGAATAATAACAGGAACGGTTGCTTACCAAGCAGCACGAAATACCATTTGTGGTCAACATGAACTCCAGTATCAGCAGCAATACTATCGTTTACTTGTGTTTTAGACAGTACACTCACTTTAGCAAGGGTCTTAACCGCAGTAAGAGCATTAAATAACCTCATCTCTGGCAGAATAGCCTTGAGCAGTAGTGGCTGCCTCACAGTTTAAGGCTGAGTGACCAACATTTGCACTGTGTGGAGTCACAGTTACCGTATCAAAGTACACACACACACACTCATAAGAGATCCTACCTCCACCCACAATTACGCACACACAAATGCACATCGACCTCCATGAACAAATGCCTTTGCTGTCAGTTGCGGCCAGGTCTGCCGTAATTGAAAAGAACAGCCACGGGCCAGCCCACAGACACGCCGTACCAAGCTTGAGCCCGTCACTGACAGCCAGCCATCAATACCAATGACTGTTCCTTGAGGAGCAGATGACATCCACGACACCACCCATGCAACACCCCAGCGCACACATACAAACGCTTGCCTCCCGCCCCCTCGCTGTCCTTCCTCCACCACTTGAGTCTCTGATTCCTACCCCAGTTTGTCACCACGGTAACTCCACTCACCGGGAAGCCTGTCATCGCTTCAGAGATACACGTGCCATCGGCAAACGCGCACATACGCGCTCGCGCTCACTTGCGCTCGTGCATGCATGCCGAACGAGGGGGATCAAACTTTTTGCAAGAGTGGAACAGGGGCCGCTTAGAAACGTCCGCCTTAGTTCCCTCGCGCACACACACTTTTCTCACAGTATGTCAATATTTAACCCAGAAAACCACTTTGCCTGAATCTCTTCTAAACCACGTATATAAAATCCTACACAAATGCACTTTGTGAACCTTAGAAACAATGCAACTGTGTTGAGATACTTCAACCCATTCTTATATTGTGTATAGCACTTTAAACTGAAAGAACACAGTAGGAAAAATAACATGTCATGTCTTTAGCCACCTGCATTGTACAGTTGTTATATCAGGCTGGACAGCATCAGACTTGTCATTTGGCATAACACTACAGTGACAGCTGAACAAGATGCACGGAGCGGAGACAAACAAACAAGACAGAGGCACTCACAGAAGAAAAGGAAAAAGAACAGCAAAAGAGAATAAAATATACACAGACCTGACCAGGAGCTGCAGAGCGACAGAAACTGTCTTCCTTATACAGTCCTCTCTGTCTGTCTCTCTCTCTCGCTTGCTCTCTCTCTCTCTCTGTGTGTGTATGTGTGTGTGTGTGTGACTCCCTCCCCTCTCAGCTCCTCTCAGCTGCTCAGGGCAGTTCTCAGGAAATGAATGGGAGCTCACAGAGAACTGTTGTACTTGCAAATGACTTACCACGGTCACATGATCCGCTAAATGTAGGGTGGGCCGGTGGGTGGAGGCTTCATAAGCAAGAGAAGACAATATACTCTAAGCTTTAACAGCATGCATCGAATTACACGGGGCCCCTCGTGGGAGGTTTCCGACATGTCTCTGAGCCCAGGCAGCGGAGAAATGCTAGAGTACCTCCCCGTTTAAAGGGGAAGAGAGAGAGAGATGGGGAGACGGAGAGAGAGAGAGAGAGAGAGAGAGAGAGAGAGAGAGAGAGAGAGAAAAAGAGTAAGTATATTTTCTCACAAAAAGTGCCCTACTTTATATAAGTTCACAATCTGACAATTAAAAAAGATTAACAAGGAAACAAATGTAAATGTTTTTATTATATGTAATTAAATTATTAAACTATCATGCTGTATTACAGTCTTACATTAGGTCAAATATGGACAAACCCATCGACTGGGCTGGTTTACATTTTTAACCCAACCTTCTGGGTAGTTTCATTTAACTCCACTCTTGTTTAAGAATTACTATTTGGCTGGCTTAACATGAACCCAAAATAGGTTGTAAATTAAAAATTAGACACATATTTACTAGAGGCATTAGCAATAACTAAAAGGTGATTTGTTAATAAGCAGTTTAAAAATGTTTATTATTTAATGATTATTTATTCAACTTCAATAAATGTTCATTATTTGAACATATTAATAAATGCTCATTTCCAGCCTATTTTGGTCTCATTTAAAGCAAGAAATATAGTAATTTTAAGCAATAGTTGAGTTAAATAAAACTACCCAGAAGTACTGGGTCAAAACAACTCAATCGCTGAGCTTGTCTATATTTCTCCCAGTACTTTAAACTTCATATGCAGCTTTGTTTTTGGCAAAGATGTCCAAAAATGTGATTTTGATCTTCTTTAATATTGCAAATTGAAAACATGAAAATTTGGGTTTATTGTCCTACAGTAATCAACCATAGACATTTAACATATAAAGAAATACAGTGAAACTTTCTGATTTTGTGTCTGTATTAAAGGGTTAGTTCACCCAAAAATGAAAAATTTGTCATTGATTACTCACCCCCATATCGTTCCAAACTCGTAAGACCTTTGTTCATCCTCAGAACACAAACTAAGATATTTTTGATGAAATCTGAGAGCTTTCTGACCCTCAATAGACAGAAAGGGTCCTTCTCCTACTCTCCAAAATGGCACTGGGTGACACAGAGGTGAAGAAGTGTTGAATAAAGTTGTTATTATATATAAAAAGTATTCTCGTGGCTTCATAAAATTACGACTGAATCACTGATGTCACATGGACTATTTTAACAGTGTCCTTACTACCTTTCTGGACCTTGAATGTGGAAGGACCCTTGCTGTCTATGGAGGGTCAGAAAGCTCTCGGATTTCAAAGGTACCTTAATTTGTGTTCCGAAGGTAAACAAAAGGGATAAGGGAATGCATAAGGGAATGTTGTGAAAGCTCAACCATGGTTTGTTGAGGAGGCAGCTACGTTTTTCAAGATGCAGATTTGCTCTTCTGGGAATCCTAATTAATGTACAGGAAATAGAGCTACTTTGCATCACTGATAGACTTTGTGTTCTGCACACACACATGCTGATGGGGTTGTTGGTGCTTTGAAGAATACTCTGTCCATTTTAGATATACTAATCCCTATCGGGGAAAAAAAAAAATCTTAATGGATTATTTCATATTTAAAATTAATTTTATGCAATGGAGACTTAAATTTGGGACCCAGTCTTTGACTATTAAAGGCTGTGCAGTGGCATCCTTAATAGTCCATTCCCTAAATATATTGATTTTATTTTGGCACATGAGACATGCAGATGAAATTTCTCAGTACTAAAAAGAATTATGTAATATTAATTCCCGCAGAGAAGAACCATTGTAATGGTCTGATAATTATAACACGTATCAATACAAGATCATCACTGTGAATTACACAGGAGACAACAAAGACCTGTATTCTTGTCTCTGACAAAATGGGCACCGAAATACCGCTCTTAATGCTGATTAGCCCTGATGCTTTTCTATTTTATGAAATGCTATACCACCCAGCTGCAGCCTCTGACAAGAGTGGCAATTTCCCCAGCAATAATGACATCTTGAGGAAGCAGTCCCGCTCTGCCCGCACACCCAGCCCAGCCTGGCACACAAAGGGTCCTGGCATGTCTTGTAAAGGGCTGAACTGGAATCAGGCGTTCCAGTGGGAGGGTGAGCCGTGTATGGAACTCTGCCAGGGAACATGGCCCCATCTTAGCTCCCCTGCATAGAGCAGAGAGAGAAAGAAAGACAGAAAAAGAGTGAACACCCTTGATTACAGCTGTGGCACGGAAAGGACCCAAAGCGATTAGGTGGGCTCCAATGTCCGTGTTTACTATGGTCAAATACACAGCAGGCAAACAGTTGCTGTAAGGTGATAAGATTGACCAAGCCCTTGTAGTCCAATATATACACATTTACACTCCAAACGTAAATTACATGCTAACAAAGATTTTGGTTCCACCAGCGTTGTCCACAGTATAGACGTGACTGACCTCCCTCCAGCAATTCTAATCTATTTCAACATTAGAAAGGAGATGTCTACAGGGTATATTTTTTCAAAGGGATAGTTTGTCATATTCTTTCTCATGATGTTCAAACCTGTATGACCTTCTTTTTCCGTGAAACAAAAGGAGATGTTTAGCAGAGTATCCAGGCTGCTCTTTTCTATACAATGAAAGTCAAGAGTGACCATGACTTTCCCTGGTCCAAATAACTTAACATTTTACTAAACATCTCCCACTGAAATGTCATAGGAGATTTTTTTAAAGAGATAGTTCACCTAAAAATGAAAATTCTAGTACGCACCCTCATGTCATTTCAAACCCCTATGTCCTTCGTTCATCTTCAAAACACAAAGATATTTTAGATAAAATCCGAGAGCTTTCTGACCCTGCATAGACAGCAATGCAACTACCATGTTCAAGGCCCAGAAAGGAAGTAAGGACATCTTTAAAATAGTCTGTGACATCAGTGGTTCAATCTTAATTTTATAAAGTCACAAGAATACTTTTTGTGTGCAAAGAAAATGAAAATAATGACTTTATTTAACAATTTCTTCTCTTCCATGTCACATCTTCATCACGTGTGACATTTTAACAATGTCCTTACTATCTTTCTAAGCCTTGAACGTGTCAGTTGCAGTTTTTTGACAGTACAGTTTGAAAAGAAAAACCTAAAAAACGAATCAAAACAATGACTTTAGTGTCCTAGTGTGAAGAACTAGCTTTTGATGACAGCATCAATAAATACAGTACTTAGCGATCTACGGCAGAGCGTGGAAGTAGGAAAATGCGTTGATGGTGCATTAGCCATACAGCTTTCCCGGCTAAATGAGAGACCCGGTCGCTGCACAATAAATGCGTCTCCCGCTGGGTAACTTACCACTGTCTGTGAGACTGCCCTGCACAGAACAAGAAAAGGAATTACTTCAAAGCATTTCACTGTCAAATTTGACTGGAATACAAATATCATGGCATTATGTGCACAACCCTTATAGCTGTAATTGAGAACTGTCACTATGATAATAGATTTTAGTTTTGGTGTACTGACTAAGAGTCTATTTATTGTTCAATTTCAAATTAAATCAATCACAAAGAGGTTCTAAGTGAAATTAGATAATATATATGGATTAGAAATCAGATTACACAGAGGTAGGTTCAGCCCCTACAGTGAATTTAGAAGCTAACTGAAATGTATATTCTTGAAAGGTTATTATATTCTTAGAATTTTAATATAATCAAACTGCAATGATGTATGACAAGGTTCTTTCTCTATTTTAGAGATCTAGACTAGGTGTTTAAGAGTTTTAGTGCTTGGTGGTTTGACCAAAAATCTGCATCTTTTTTTAAGGATTCTGACGGTTTATCATGGTTTTTCCCCTGACTGTGCCTTTATATGAATCAGAATGCATTAAACAATTGCAGAACCAATGCATTTTAATCACAATCTAAACAAACATGCTTCATGCATCATGAGTAGTTTTTGATGTAAATTAATTTGTATAATTACAAAATATAAAGCAAAAACAGAATGCTCTGACCTTAGCTTTGGGAAATGATGCTACATGAAACATCTGCATGAAACAAAAACAGTAGCTGAGCTGAATGAGATGCAAATTCACTCTCTGACAGCAGGTGGCACTTATGGAACAGGAGCGATATAGCATTTCCTTGGCTACCACTGTAAACAAAGCATTGCTTTGCTTTTAAATACTATTTTAATATGCATTATTCCAAGGTAAGATAAAAAGAAAATACCATCTAAAGTTTTCTGAATACAGCCAGTTGCCCCATTCCATCCTAGATACATTCATATGAACCCTCAATTGAAAATGTGAATTTTCTTCCAATATTTTGTGCATGGGGAAGTGAGTTTGCTCTGCCTGCTACAGTATTTTCTCCTCTTTGCATTAGTCTTCAGAGTCTCTGTTCCCAGATTAAAAATTAGATGTGTGTTATTATTAGTTCTAAAATATTTCTCTAACCATTAGTCAGTGTAAGCAGTTTATTTGTGGTGAACTTGAAAAAAATCATACCGTGTGTGTAATTCAAATCAGTTTAGCGTTTTACCGGTTATTGCCCAGAACTATTTAATATTATTTGAAGTATCATGGAGTACAATGTAAATAAATATGTGAAAAAAAAATGCTAATTGTACAGTACCATCATTGTATATAATTAAATTATTTTGATACATTTAAGAACAAATGAATCATAAAAGAAGTGGCAAAATGATATTTTCAATGTAATATCCACCATCGGTTCCATGTGCAACATAAGATGTAGTTTATTCAGAATAAGCCATTTCTAGTTTAACACAAATTAAGGGATTCAGGTTTGCTTCAGTTATTAAAACAATATGTGAATTTTGTGGGTGAGGTCATGCTCAGAGGTCCATCAGCCAGAAGATCTGAGAAAGACAAGTCTGTTGTGACAGGGTGTTCCTCCATGTTGTCTGGTCACTCCATTTATATATATTCTCTGATCTCTTAAGTGTGATGAACGGTTTGCTACAATGCTGGGAGGAACCTTGTGTTTCCTCAGTGGCACACTAATTCAACTCAAGATTAGTCTCAAATGTTTGAACATTCCTCCTTTTAGGATTTATAACACAAATACATATGAATACAGTAACAGTACATATTTCAAACAGTTTTAAACTAAGGTGAATAATACAAATGTTGTAAATGATGTAGTGTTTAAAGAAGAGGTGATCGGATTCATGATTTCAGCCTGTCAGAGAATAATCCAAGCGGAAAATCCCGCATACTCACACTGAAGAAGGGAGCTGAGCCATATCTAGGGACCAGAAAATCATAGCGACTTGTGCCTTTTTTGACTTGGTCCAGTTAGCAACCTCCCAGAACAGCCTAGCAACCACTCATGACACCTTAGCAACCGCATAGCAATGGCCTGGCAACCACTCACAACACCCTAGCACCAAGAACCACTCACATTTTTCCAGAAAATCTAGACACTCTGTTATGGAAGGTTTACTGTGAAATCTCCACAAATTTTTAGTGACAGAAAGCCAAGAAAGGACCACAGACCATAGAAGGACAGTAAAAATGAGATCAGGGACTTGGGGTCAATGGTTTTATTTCTTTAACTAGTATAAAAACGCATTTAATAACCTTTGTGTAAACTCTGTGCTGAACCAGGCAGTCTTTTTCTGGCTAACAAGTGTATTATTCCAGTAAACGTTCTTCAGTGTGGAGTTCAGAAGTACATGACATGTCCATGCTTGGGGGGCCAGGGCTCTTCAGGAGGCAGTGTGTGTGTGTGTGTGTGTGTGTGTGTGTTTGTGTGTGTCCACCTGCACAGACCCTGGCTGTAAAAACGGGGCTCTGGCTGGTGTGGCTGCAGGGTCTGAATCGGGTCTGCATCTATGTACAGCAGCCAAGGTCAGAACATCACTGCAGGGCAGAAGCAGAGGCAGGGGCAGGAGCGGGGGCGGCTGCTTAAACACCACCACTACCTCTTCTGTGTCCAATAGCAACTGCATCAGCAGAAGGAAGAAGTGTGGAGTCTGTGGGCAACTGCCAACACCGGTACACACAAACACACATTAAAACATACAGATCACTGCTGATGTTTGTGGACATGCACAAACACACAACTACTGGAGAAATGGACCTTTGCAAAGGACAGCTGTGAAAGTATCAAGCGAGAGCGGTGTGTTCTCAGACTGCAGGTTGGGTATTATGTGATCTCCGCTCAGATCTATTACCGGGATCGTTTTCCCTCACAGGGTCTGACTTAGCAAAGGCGGGGCTGACATTTAACCCCCAGCAAACTGCCACCAAAGTCACCTGAGCATGAGTGATGGACGTAGATACGGCTACCAAAATTCATTAATAAATAATATACAGTCATTCACACATTTTCTCTTCTTTTTGAGACTTTCACAGGCTACAGTAGTTAATTTAGCTAGCAAGGGTTGGGATAGATGTCTTTGTCCAAAACCTATTGGACTGTCCACATGGCAGCATTTTAAACCATAACAGTAATGCTCACTATCTTTTACAGTTCTGAAAGGTAGGCAATGTAATTATGCCTCCCAAGATAACTTGTTTCAGTCATTTTCTAAGACAGGACCACACACACACACACTCTCTCCACAGAGAAGCCATTTCAGAATTCATTGCAACAGACTCATTTAAAAATAAATCCAAGATAAAGATTTTCACAGGCAAAAAAGGTCCTTCATCCTATGACAATAGGAAGAAGGACAATATATGAAATACATCTCACACAGAAGTAACTTTTAAACCAAGCAGCTTTCTGTCGGACAACCTGGCAAGTCCATGTGACCATCTATAACCCATTACGAAATTGTTTACCCTTGTAAAATTTTAGATTGTTTTGATTCCTTTAGGATTTTGCCCAGAAAAATTCTCAAAACAACAATAAATGTGTTTTCATCTTTAAAACTACAGATTACTTATTTTTGTATTCCATGCCCATAAACAGTTGGATCAATAGAGGAGTGGAACCAAAAAAAATGTATTATGGGTAATGAAAGCAAAAGGGAAACCTAAAGCTCTTTTTCCTCAGCTTTCTCCAGTGACAAAGCACCAATGTGGAAAAAAAGAAAAAAATAGCATTCTACTGCATTGACAGTCAAGTTTCATTAAAATCCTATTCGCCTTACTTTTCCTATAGGAGCGGGCATGACCATTTGTAAATTTAAATGTCTGGCTTTCAGTTTCTTCTGCTTCCAGCTGTTTTTAGCTGTACAAAACAGCTAGTTTTGCGGCTTGATATTGCATGGTGTGTCTTGCCATATTATTTTAATGTATTATCTTAATTTTGAACAGCAAACAGTTTTACCATTTACTGTACTTCGGTATTCTACTTGTTGTTTCCCTTCGGCAGCTTATAAACCAAAAGTCTAACACATCGACAGCAAAAACAGCTTGCGCACTGAAAAATAAGGCAGATACTGCCAGCTGTGAATTCTTCTTTAGGTGCTGTAAAGTATTGATTATTTTACCCAATAAACATGGGTTAAATATTTTTAAAGTATCACACAGCTTAGCAAATTAGTCACAGTTCAGATGCTGCCTAAGAGCAGGCAGCAGGGTCAAAAATTAATGAGGGCTTATGGCAAAACTGCCACTAAAATGAACAAAAATGCCCCGTAAATTCAAGACAAAAGGGCAAAAATTGCCCCTGCGCAATTAAACAACATATTATGGCTGTCCCAATTAAAATGAAATGTGAAAATTAACAGAAAGTGTCAATTCGTGGAATTACATTTTAGATTCAGTCACACTGCATCAGATTGCTTTTACGCACTGTTTTGTGCATCGTTGAGCCTTATAACCAATCAAACACATTTCTGTTGAACTCAGAAATGCATTGGCCAATCCTGGCCTATATATAATCTGCAATAATGAATAAGATCGCATAGGTGTCTGAACAGAGATTGAAATCTTTTAAGGATCAATCATGCAGCTCTAATGTAAACACTGCAAAAGTTTTGCAAGGATATCGTCATGTCTCGCGAGACCAGTCGGATCTCGCAAAACACATCGGATCTCGTCACATCCCTAATTATTACAATATAAAGAGCAATAACCTACTATAATCATTTTGTCATAATATTGCAGTCCTATGAGCTCCTGCTTTTAACATGTAATTTGGATACAATTTTAAAGAGTGTACTGATATTGACAACTGTTTAAAATATTGATTATTAGTAATTGGGTAAATTTAAGTATTTGACATTAACGACAACGTAGTATGTTGTGATTATAAAAATGACCCTCACAAATGCAGCATAGCAGCTCACTAGGTTTTAGATATTGATGAATATCTTCATATAAACCATACTCCTTCCCTTATAAAACATTCCCCATTATCTTACTATAGTAACTATATAACTGCAAAAACCATAGTTAACTTGGGTTTAAGCATTACATTAAGTTATGCCCTATGGTTTAACACAAATACCACAGTTCAATTATATAGCGCTATAAGGGCAATTTTAATAAGGATTAATTCAGTTTCAGCAGAGTTGAATGCAAAGGCAATGCTTATCAACCTGTCATAGCCCCTGGCATCATCTGAAGGGACAAATACTGTATACAGAGTGCATCCATCACCCAGCCACATGGACACAAGAAGAGCACTGGGTTTGTGTTGAACCTTTTGTTGCTCTTTCCCCAGCCAGCAGCCTTGGTTTAGTAGAAGAGAGACCTCCCCTTGTTTCCAAGCAGCTCCACCCCTCCCACCCAGGCTCAGGGTTGGGAACAGCCAGTGCTGTTCATTGTGGGGGCTTTCGGTACACGGAGGAGGCTGCCAGCAGGTAGCCATGGCAACAACATTGCTTTCACTCTCTACTTTTTTTGTGCTTTAAAAGGGGACTGTGGAGAATTGGAGGGGCCCTCATCACAGGCCAAATTAAAGAGGTCACAGTCATTTGCTGGCACCAGTTGAAATAATCATAGAGACGGATGTGTTGCAAAGCAACGGTGAAATGGAGGGAAAAAAATGAGCATATTAAACAGACAGCTCGTTCAATTGTAATATGATTAATTTATGTTGCAAGTGGGAAATTGGAAGAGAAATTACAAGAAATGCATTTGTCAGAAGAGTTCGAGGTAATTACGAGCACAAGCGTTCTGCGTTAACATAGGGGAGCAGCATTCTTTATAGACGAGAGTCGACTTGGTCGGGTATGCAAACATCTAACTTTAACGAGAAGTGCAGACAAGCTTTATCTTTCAGCAAACATCTCAAATCAATAGCCGTGAGTGCTGTTTACTTGAACACTTTGTATTTACAATCAGGAGGGACTGACTGCTCTGCACGCATGCTTGCAGCGTTCTACTCACATTCTGATTTTACAAAATTTCTCGCATAGCATATGAGCCAAACCTTATAATCCAGATCATGTATATTTACATTTTGGCAAGAGTTAGAATTCCTCAAGCCACAAAACCCTCAACTCTGACTGGGTCTATTTCCTGTATTTTCATCAGCTTTTTGTGTCTTTAACTCGGCACGGGTGTAAAACAGGAAAACCGATATCACTGTAAAACGCTGGAATGTCTCATATTGGTGAAGGCTGTTTTGACTTTATGATACTGACCAGGGCAAGTCACTCAAAGCTGCTTATTTTTAGTTGGATTTTACTGAACTTAATCAGGAGTACGATTTGATTTATTGCCAAAGTAAATCAAACACTCAAAGAGGTGCACGAAGCCAAGCCTGGGGTGAATTGCTTTAAAGAATATTACAATTAGATTACATCAGAACCGAACCATTTCTATTTTTACATTCTGATTAAACACAATTTGTCATTTCAGGAATTTCCAGAAGAGAGGTCCAAAACTGGACGTAAGGCTTCCCGCTCACGCAAGAACAGTTAGTTTATGAGGACATTGTTATAGTAAGCCTTAAGAATCCTTTTTCCACAAGCTCTTTCTTGGCAAATGCATTTAGTTAAGATCTCATACAAGGTCATTTTGGGTCAATGACGTGACGCTCACATTTTTTGGTCCAAAAAAGACATTACAAATGTTGTGCAAAAAAATGCGGCTCACTGGAAAAATTTAATAGATAAATAACGTTACAAAAACCTAATTTTAATTTTATTTTTTTTTAGTTAAACTCTCATACAACTTAATTTGAACATTCTGAATAGCAATGCCCAA
This sequence comes from Cirrhinus molitorella, assembly GCA_033026305.1. Taxonomy (NCBI): domain Eukaryota; kingdom Metazoa; phylum Chordata; class Actinopteri; order Cypriniformes; family Cyprinidae; genus Cirrhinus; species Cirrhinus molitorella. The sequence goes on from CM065122.1 coordinate 18,836,195, forward strand.
TAAATACCTTTATGCTGCTACATTAAGTATGACATTTCACAGTAAAATCACATTTTTGCATTGTTCACTGACCCAAAAATAAAAATTCTGTCATTAATTACTCACCCTCACGTTGTTCCAAACCTGTAAGACCTTCGTTCATCTTCAGAACACAAATTAAGATATTTTTTATGAAATCCGTGAGCATTCTGACCTTGCAACAACTGAAACTTTTTATAGCCCTGAAAGGTAGTATGAACATTGTTAAAATAGTAGATGTGACATCAGATCAACTGTAATGTTATTGAAGCTTCAAGAATACTTTTTTGTGCGCAAAAAAAAAATAACTCTTTCGGGTTAGTCTCCACTACCATTCTCAAGAGTACCATAACAAAAATATCTTAATTTGTGTTCCAAAGATGTACAAAGGTCTTACAGGTTTGGAACGACATGAAGGTGAATTTTGGGTGAAGTATGCCTTTAAGCCAGCATTATTTATCATCAGACCTCATTTTAAAATATGAGCCATCACATTTTCTGTTTTATCAGTTGTCAAAAATGTTAATTCATGGCTCATATAAAAATGCAAAAAATCATATTAGGACAATAAAAGAGAAAGCACACGCAATGTGTTTCATCAAGTTACATGTGACTTAGCTTCACAAGCCTAAAACACTGGATCACTTGCAAGCCATGACATCATTCTACCCATTTCGCCCACCTCTAAGTTTAATTATCTTTCAGCACGGTTGTGCGTGTGTATACCTCAATTATTCACACTATTCTGAAAAACCCATGAACGTTTGCTCTAAATTGCCTATTATTTAGTTCGCGTTTGCGAGGGAGGATCTTACGAATGTCACAGTGCTCTAACTATTTGATTGACACGTGTGCACCTTGCTAACAAACTCCTTTACTCGTCTTTCTCACCCGGCCTCCTCCCTTTCCTGTGTGATAGGCTAACAGGAGACATCGCCCAACCTCGTGCTTGACTTCCCCCACATTTGCAGCAGATGGCCCTCACCATCAAGTCTGATGGAGGAATTCATCTGGCAGGGCTTCCTGACCAGGGCCGCCCCTCCTCTACAACACTGACTGACCTATTTGTATTCTCTGCACAGCAGATGAGGCACCCTGCCCTCTTCGCTCTGGGCATCTGGGGACTGGCTGTGGGAACCAGAGCCAGCCTTTCCTGGCAGGAGTTCGCCATAACCCTCTAAAGCTTCTCGACACGCTTATACGCACAGAGAGTCCAGCCTCATGTCCTCGCTGTCACCTGGGCATGTGGTGGTCTGAGTGTATCCTGAACAGAAAGTACCAGTGGTCAGTGCTCTGATTGGTTTCGGATGTTCTACAAAACCAATTACTAACACAAATGTGACATATTTTAACTTCAAACCTGGCATTACAAAAGCACAGAAAAGAAAAGTTACTAATGGTGTGTCACCCTCATGTCATTCTATACCTGTAAGACCTTCATTCATCTTCTAAACACAATTTAAGATATTTTTGATGAAATCTGTGAGAACCTCTTTCTGAACCTGCATAGACAGCATTGCAACTGAAATGTTCTAACAGCCCAAAAGGTATTAAGGACATTGATAAAATAGTCCATGCGACATCAGTGGTTTGACTGAAACGTTATAAAGTTACAAAAATACCTTTACACAAAGTTGTTGAGACACAAAATTAATAATTCCTAATAATAATTCATAATAATTAAAATAAACATAACAGATCTTCAAGACCATGAAAAAGAAAAGTCACAAATAAGACCTTTTTTCATTTTTCTCTTTCTACTAGTCAAAAATTAGATTAAATGGTTAAAAACCACAATCAAGCCTACAATCAAAAGTTTGAGATTTTAATAATGAACTCAATTTGTTATCAAACCAATCAAGCTCTGATATTTATATTAATTTTGCAGCTTTATACTCATGTAAACAGTTGTCTCCTTTGCGGCTGTTTAAAAATAAATGAGATCTCCTGAGCCACGAAAGAGCAACCTCAGAGCAATAAAACCAGTTGTTAAGAGCTCTTAGTGGTCCTAATGTTTTCCTGAATCATTCTTATAACAAATGTGACACTACTGATTTCTAGCCCAATGCTGCAAACCCATGAAAAAGAAAAATCCCAAATAAGATCTATTTAACATCTCAAATGTTTCTCCTAACTATGAATGATATTTAATCAGGTGCAAATTGAGTCTTCAGCTTACGACCCCTTCTTCTCCTGAGAAAAAGACCCTAGTAATATTCACATATCTTGTCTAGAGTTTCGGAAAAAGATCAGCAATGATCTTTCAAACACCAATGTTTCAGTGATCAACAAAACAATGTCACAAACCATGCTCAGATTTGCTAAGATATGTCTGCAATCAAAAGTCTGAAATTTCAAAATAACTCAACCTTTAAAGACAAAACGTTCTGAACTGCGATACATTAATTTTGTGGATTTATTTATTTCACATTTGAGTGTATTTCAGTTTCTTAGAAACATCTGAGACAAAGGTGACACTTAAAAGAAACCTAACTGAGAGCTCGATTAAGTCTCCTGAGCCCTTAAAGAGGAACCCCTCTGAGCAATAAAAAAATTTCCCCCGAGTTACTCAGATGTGACATTGCTAATCCAAAATGACAGTGCAAAGAAACAAATGTCAACGGAAAACATAAAAAATAAAATGTTTCAGGGGTGACACATCCCACTCAGAACTGTCAAGAAATTTTTGGCAACAATGATCCAAAGTACCACTCAAAACTGAATGAATTTTGTATAGGGAAAGGCAGGAATATTACAGTCTGATAAAGTAGTAGCAAACTGCTGCCGGCCCCCACCGTCAATCAGAGCGGCTGAATGTGGCCAGGGACCGAGGTGGTTAGGAGGTTCATTTGAAACCAGTCAGGCATTTCTGATAGACCTCCATTTCACTCTATCCATGTCTCTCTCCCTCCCCCTCTTCCTTCACTGACTCTCCCTCGATCTCATCCTTTCTCTCTCTTCTGTGTCCTCTCTCCCTTCTCTACCACACATGCAATGAAGTAGGGTCTACTGCACTGTGGTGGGGCAAAGGAATGCAGACCAAGGTAATCACAACATCATCAACTGAGCACTGATGTGGCCGACCCAATAATGCACCTCTAATTGAATAACTTATCCACCACACGTCCCGTGGGTACACCCCGGGTGAAGCACGAACTGAGAGGCAGATGGCAGAAGCAGAGCGAGTGCTCATTCATACACTCTCACAACTCCACCACCAATCATTTTCACTCTTTTGCTAAAGGAGGGCAATTTTTGTTCAGTTTTTTTTTTTCTGGGCAAAGCATACATTGCACTAACAAAAGGCAACAGAGACAGATAAAGATACAAGAGCCTGAAGATAAACTCTAGTAAGATCCCTCCTGGGCACCACTGGGTGGTCCTGCCACATTTGGCACACTAGGCATGGTACACACCCACAGAAGAAAGTACAGCAACCAGGGTAAACAAAGAAACCTGTTTAGTACTAGCGAATCAAATCTACATTAACAACAATCCTGGGAAAATAAACAAAAAAGCACGCTATCGGATTAACCCCTTAGCATTCCTGTCAAATTTAGCTCAATGCAAAACGTCCCACGGGAGGAACGTTGGAACGCTAAAAGGTAATGAATAGGCTAGGCATAACCATAAATATTAGGATTAAGATTAATATTAATATTAAATTCAGATTTTTTAATGTTTTTAATGCAAATTCTCTTCTGACAGCTATATAGTGTTTTCACCATGCGTCATTAATAAGCCATATTGGTGGCACTAAATGTAAACAATAAATATAGTCATGTTTTAGGTTGTACTAATCCGTCGGACTGGGAAAAACATTTGGAGCACTATAGACTGAAAAGAAAAAAAAGGAGTGCAAAAACTGTCTGAAAAACAAAACACGTTTATGGTTGGCCAAACTGAACCAGGATTTCCAGGGCAAGAATCTTGGCAACACTTACATTTACATTTAGTCATTTAGCAGACGCTTTTATCCAAAGCGACTTACAATAGCAGCAATCAGAGCAACAAGAGAGCGACAGTGTATAAGTGCTGTGGCAAATTTCAGTTAGATAAACACGATAAGTCTTGCAAGGGTTTTTTTTTTTTTTTTTTTATAAATATAGAAAACTGAAAAGAGTAGGAAAGTGCTAGTGTCAATTGGTCAAGTTCTGCCGAAAAAGATGGGTTTTCAGACGTTTTTTGAAGATGGCCAATGACTCACTTGTTTGCTCTTATCATTTCCGGTCAGGCATGTATCTTAATAAATTCTGCTTGTACGTATCTTTACCGCCTATTAACTTTAGTTTGTCACTTTTTTGCCAATTTAATGCATCCTTGCTTAACTAAAGTGCTAATTTTTCTTCTTCCTTTTTTAAACTTGATTACTCCAAACTTTTGAATGGTAGTGTATCACAGTTTCCACAAAATATTAAACAGCAAAAACATGTTTTTAGCATGAACACTTATAAGAAATGATTTCCCAAGGATCGTGATACTGAAAACTGGAGTAATGACTGCAAATTAAGCTTTGCCATCACAATAATTAATGCCATTTTAACATATATGTAAATAGAAAACCGCTATTTTAAATTATGGCGTTGTGATGCCCCAAAACATCATAACGCCATACGTTTAAAGTTGTTTTGTGCAACACTAGTGTTTTGGTATTATATGCTGAAAATGTCTTTACCTTCAGTAGGGATCGGTTGACAGGCTGCACACGCACGTGTTCAAAGTAGTATAAAGACGATTTTCATCGCTGAGTCTGACAAACGACTGGATGTAGTTCTTCAGATGATTGTAGGTGAATATCTACTTCATCAAGTGTTTCCGTTTGTAACGTTATTTTGTGCTGTCATCGTTTTATGATCAATTGAGAAATAGCTCCAAACAACGGTGTATGTGCGTAACCTGCGCAAATGATTCGCGAACTGATTCAGGCGATTTAACCGATTCGCTATAAAAGAACCGACTCATTGTTGAACATTCGACAGAAAACACAGATCAACAGCTTGTTTGATAAGATATTGTGAAGGGAAATATTTCTAAGTAGTATGTTTTGATAAGTATTAAGTTAACAAGTTTTAATGGGACTCGTAGGACCACAGAAGAGTTTATAAACACAAAGCTTACTAATTATTTTTTTATTTTACTATTTTGGTACCTTTAACAGTTGCCTATATGTAGCCTAAATGGTTAATATAGACCCTGACACTATAGTCACAGTTGTTGACTAAGCCAAATTTATCTTTCTGAAGAAGCTTCATCCATCTTCTCCATCCAAAGGGCAAAGGTATCAACAACAATTAATTCCAATACTTGGTGAGGAATGACAAAGTTATCACAAATGTATTTATTTATTTATTTATTTAGCACTAGTTTTTAAGTATTTTGTTATTTTATTTATACAGTACAGAGGAGATTGTAGATATTTTATGTAGGCCTAAGTGTAAGACTGTGTAGAGGTATAGTTTTTTAAAAGGGGACCTTTTATAATTTTTTACATTTATCAATAATTGACATTTATATTTATGACTTTGGTAGCCAATTAATGCAAAGCAACTTGCGTTTCATTCAAGTTACAAACCTGTCAACCTTGGACAAATTTTTGCCAAATTATGAAAAATGGTTCTTTTTATTGTCAGCGTTGGAAACCATTAAACATTTCTGGAGGACTCTTTAATGAATAACAACATTTATTTGAAGCTGAAATCTTTTGCAAAATTAGAAATGTTTTACTGTCACTTTTAAAAACGTAATGCATCCTTCCTGGACTAAAGTGCTAATTTCTTTCTTTTTCTTCTTCCTTTTTTAAACTTAATTAAACTTTTAATAGTGTATCACAGTTTCTACAAAACTGTTTTCAGCATGAACATTGATATATTAGAATGATCTGGAAGCCACTTAATGCAAAACAAACTGCATTTTGTTTTCAGTTAAACATTTCTTTCTTAATTTTTTGCTTTACCATGGAATCAAACCCATGACCCTGGTGCTGCTAGTGCCATAATTTACTTTTTATGCTACAGGTCACAACAGAAAAGAGCAGCTTTAACATGCCTCTCAATTTGAATAACATCTCTATTTATTGCCAGAGTGAGAGGAAAAAGAATCAGGAAATGTGAGCTAAATTTGAACTCACATCATCCGTACTGTATGTGAGCTACAGCTCAAGTCGCTCTCTCTCTCTTAGTTTTCGCCTCATACTTCGAGCCCTCTATGTAGTCCATTTGTTGCAAACACTCAAGGTGTGGCTCTCATAATCAATAGGATCCTTGTTAGAACTTGCATGGGTTCTGTCGTTGTAGGGCATTGATTTACCCTTCACAGCCGATTGCACTACATTTACCCAGCAGCGTGTTCAAATGAATGCCCTGCTGCTCTCTACCAATTAGTTTCCCTGCAACTATAGCACTGCGGCAGTCAAAGGGTTCATTACCTTGAGTTTCAGTCTTCCACACGTAGCATTTAGCTCTTGCGCAGTCCAGCATGCACTAGCACTTTCAGAGGGATATTGAGAGTGAGGGCCTTGCCATTGAACCTAATGGGTTTATATTAATGAACTTTCTGAAAATGTGATTGCATAGTGTGTGTTAGATTAGCATACACTGGAACTGCAGAAGTGGACAAGGCCACTGTCTAGAGGTTGAGTCAGAAGTGCGGTCCATTGTGTCCAGTAATGCTGCTTTTTCCTAATGTGCTATTTTGTAGTAATTCATTACTCACATTAAAAAGTTCTTCTAAAGAGCTCCTTTCCTAGTCAAACATTGCACTTTGCTTTTTTCATGTAACATCTGATCTCTCCCAATGTTAAGGCCATTTTAAAAGCATGCACAAACTTTAATATAAAAGACTCCTTCATTAAAAATGCCACCCAGTTCCCTGAGTAATATTTTTAGGGCAATTAATGGATCCATTTACATGCTAATGTTAGCATGACTGGGAGGGTACTGTATTGCTACATGCATTAAGGTAAGCTAAAACATCCTCAGCGCTCTCTATTGTCCTTGAAGTGGAACGCCTAATGTCCTCTGTTGTAAATACTATCATCAGAGGGGGGGCACCCTGGCAAAGGGGCACCAATGCATCTTGGAAGTGTAATGATTGAGCCTGCCTGGGGCCCTGGCAGTCCACTGGGAGATCAGTGAGCTGTAGGACTATATGCAACCAGGTGGAATAGGAAAAAACTGTGCATAACAGGGGTCAGTATCAACCCTTAACACAATTTCATCAAGCCAATCTTTATAAGATTTGGTATCTGTGAAAAGACACCCGTCTTTCAGAAACATTTAATTGGTCAGGGCTCATATAGTTTTTTTATGCTTAAAAGGGTCAGCATAAATCCCAAGAATCGATTAGTCTTGACTGTTTTCAGTTATTGAACAGAACATTGTAGTGCACCTCCCATCCAATAAATCATAATAAGCTTTGTGCTTTGTTACTTTTAATTAGGGCTGTCAAATGATTAATTGTGATTAGTCACACCCAAAATAAAAGTTTATGTTTATATGCGTGCTTACTTTGTATATTTATTATATACATATAAATACACACACATACATGTATATATTAAAACAAAATATTTATATGTATATATATATTTATACCTGTATACACTTTAGATTATAAATAAATATAAATATTTTAGATATAAATCAAAAATATTTTTCCTTAATATATACATGTATGTGTGTGTATTTATATATACATATTAAATAGGGCTGTCAAACGAATAATCGCAATTAATCGCATCCAAAATAAAAGTTTATATTTACATACTATGTGTGTGTTTACTTTGTATATTTATTATGTACATATAAATACACACACGTATATATTAAAACAAAATATCTATATGTATATATATTTATACCTGTATACAATTTATATTATAAATAAACATAAATATTTTATATATAAATCTAAAATATTTTCCTTAATATATACATGCATTTGTTTGTATTTATATATACATAATAAATATACACAGTACACAAATATATAGTATGTAAACTTTTATAAACTTTTATTTTGGATGCGATTAATCACGATTAATCGTTTGACAGCACTCATATTAAATATACACAGTACTCAGATATATAGTATGCAAACATAAACTTTTATTTTGGATGTGATTAATCACGATTAATCGTTTAACAGCACTACTTTTGATATAAAACTAAATCTCAGATTTAAAATTCTGCCCATTTTATTACAGTATTCAAACAATAATTGTTTTGGTGCTGTTTAATGTAGAGTGGCAGATCACTATTGTTCAAGAGAAGTGGCAAGGCAACGCACATGTAAACTGATCGTCTCTTTCATTAATAAACATTAATAAACATTCAAAGGTATGTTAAAACAAAGAGTAACACTTACCGAAATCCATATCCTGTCTCACCTGCTCAATCAGAGTTTCAACCGTGCTAAGACTTAGATATAACAGCTTGTTAAGAATGTCATATAATGTCAACATTTACCTCAGAAAAAAAAAGAATAGACAGCTAGAAAAATTAACTATAGAGAGGAACATTTTGCTAAATATGCATAACATACTCATTATAATTTTTTATTTAATTAATTTTTTTTTTATTTAAGTTTAAATAAATCCATCAAGTTTTTATAACAGCCACCATTTAAATGTTTACATTTCAAAAAAATAAACTAGAGTACAAATATAATTAATTGTAACTTTATTATTATGAAAACTTAATTGAGAGTAAACGTCTGTATACAAATAAGTTGATTTTAACTTTCAGTATTATAGTAATTTAATACCAACTGACTCTCATGTACATTTTACAGCATAGCTGAGTAAATTTTTTTCCTTGAGAAAATTTTGGCTTGTACTGTACCTGATATACATCCAAAATAATCGCTATTGAATCTAACTGAATTGTAAAATTTGTGTAAAAACCCATACACTATATATAAATATATATATATATATATATATCATTAGACTCTCTCACACTGGACCATCCTTATTGTTGAGTCTTATTGGTTCCATTCCTTATTGAACCTCTGCAAAAATGTCTGTTAACCATTAAGCAAGTTTGCTATTGAATATCAAGTCATTCAAACTCTCTTTTAAATATCTGTTTGTACCTCAGCAATATTTCCCCACCCTGTTTGCTTGCCCTTTACACTCTGTCTCTGATTGTTACCTTTGAGCCCCCCTCAAATGTTAACAGTGTGTTTTAAACCATACAGCAGCACTTATTCCAATGTATTTCAACACCATTTTGAAATGCCAATCCATAGCCTTTGTGAGGAATTGGTCCAAGTTATCCCTTTTTTCTCTGATTTTAACCCTCAGTAAAGCAAACACCTTTTCTTTCTCTCCCTGGCAACCCAAACCACAGTTGGGCAGATCCGGCAAGACTGTATTTCACTGGACTCGGTCCCAGCAAACAAAAGCTGCCCTGTCCACTTCATCCCCAGATGTTTTGTATTGATCTCCCTGTGGTTTTGGCACAGTGGAATGGCTGGGATTGTTGCTCCCCTTTTCTCTTTTTTCGTTGCAGACAGAATTAGAAAACAAAGGAGAGGGAAAAGTCTGCGGGTGTTTTTGGCTCTGCGGTGCGTGTCTGCTGGGTGTAGTGTCACATTTCAGGCAGAAGTGCGGCTGGCCCTGCTTACTTTGTTATCTCACTCTCTCTCTTCCCCTTCCCCTATCCCTCCCTACACTCCCTGATTAATAATGCAGAGTGTCTCTTTATCTAATGTTCGGCTGTAGGTGAGTGCTGCGGATGGGCAGGTGAGGAGTGTACCTGTCTGCCTTTGAGGCTCAGAGACCTGGCTGACGGCCTAATGCTGGGAGGCATAAGGAGGAACTGGACAGTAGAGAGATATACCAATCCATATACAGTACATTGACACCTTCTAGATATTCCAAAGCTGCCCAAATGAAACTTTTACTGCTCATAGATTGCTCTTTTATAACTTGGACACTTATTGAAGTTTTCCGTTAAAGGAACAATCCAGGTTCAATACGTCAAAAGAAAGAAAGAAAGAAAAGAAAAGAAAAAAGAAAAATCAATGTTATGGTGAGCCACTTACAATGTTGAATGGGGCTAATTTTGCCAGGATTTAAAAGCTGGAATTTGAAGATTATAATTTTTTGAAAGTTTATACACTGTAATTTCTGTGTATTATTTGAGTTCCATATGTATTAAAACTGAAATATCCTTTTAATTCAAGAATAATATTTGTCTCAGACTTTTCCTCTGAAACACTTTTGGAGAAATAAAAATAAATGGGACAATTTTTGACAAATTATAAATGCAACACTTTTGTTTTTGCCCCCATTTTTCATGAGCTCAAAGATGAACTCAAAAACTACACATTTTAGAGTGGCATTTTATTGTGGCACACCTGTGCAATAACCATGCTGTCTAATCAGCATCTTGATATGCCACACCTGTGAGGTGGATGGATTATCTCGGCAAAGGAGAAGTGCTCACTAACCCAGATTTAGACAGATTTGTGAACAATATTTGAGGAAATAGGCATTTTGTGTACATAGAAAAATGTCTTAGATCTTTGAGTTCAGCTCATGAAAAATGTGGGCAAAAACAAAAATTGTTGCGTTTATAGTTTTGTTCAGTGTAGATTAATTGGTTTTGGAAGAATTTGTTGAAAAATATTTATATCATATTTATATCATATTGAAATCTCTGGCTTTGCAGATGCTGATATCTTGGCAAATATGACCACTTTTGAGACATTGTTGAGATCTCATGATCTCATCTCTAACTCTAAACAATACTGGGGTATTTTTGCAAAACTCCAAAAACAGTGGTGTCAATCGAAAAACTCTGATGTGCTAGTAGACGCTCTGCATGTCTGCATGTCTAAATAAACACATTTCTTTAGCAGTTGTGAGTGGGGTGTAAAAAAAATTACAGAATGAAAAAAACATCTGTGTTAACATGCTAATTTTCACACCACTAACCTATACATACATTTACTGTAGTTCCTAGCTAAAATGAACACTAGTTGCAGTCCTATTCACACATATTATGATTACAGTGGCAGATTATCAATGAATAAAGATAATTTTTAAGTGGCTCCTTGCGCTATACTGTGTTTTAACCTTGAAAAAACATTTAGCATAATGCATAATTTGTAAACTAATACAGTTTGACAATTTCCTCAAGTAAACTTGCTCGGTAGCGCACCTGGTACAGCAATCCACATTGCTGTTTTAATGCAGCTCACTGAATATTTCACTTTGTAAATGTTGCAAAATGTACAAGAAGCAACATAATTAGTTTGCAGAATTTTATCCCAATTAGCCTTGGTTGTATTAGTTGGTTGTAATCAGCTTTAACAATTGTGCAAATTAAATCTTTGAAGTTTTTCTAATCCTAAAATACTTTCTCCTACTCCAGTTTAATATAGAGGGACAACTGTAAGGAACTGACATGTTGATTTCCCCCGAAAATTTAGCAACACTGACTCAAACAATGGAGTAAGAGTGTGGCTGTTTGTCTGACCATTGGAATGGCGCTTTGCCTTTGAATTGTTTTAGATGGACTGTAACATTTAACCATGGAATGTTAATGGCATTTGTCCGGCACAGGGCGTTGGTGAAGTGTTATGAAACAAGCGCACACCCATTGTCTCATCCCATATAAGTTAATAAGTCCCTTTCCATCCTCTGAAATGGCGGTGAAGCACTGAAAGAAACAGCTCAAGTGGAACAGCATGGAGCCGTGGTAAGTGCACCAGATTTACAGCTGTATATGCAAGACCGTAGACTCACACCCTCACCCACGTCATGTTTCAATAACCCTTCATGGCAGCGCTCTATAAATGGCTGTCGGCTTAACGAACAATCCGCTGCGACACAAAATATCTTTGAAAACGTACACGAGCTACACCAAAAAAACACCAAATCTGTGATAGATATGACTGGAACGATCGCAACTGTTCATTCCATGCTCGGTGAATAGGGTTTTCAGACTCATTTAACCCAGCGCTAATATTCAGAGCTAAGTCACTAGGAGAAGCTCGTCATTTCTCCCTCTCTGCGTCAATGTGATTTTCTTTATCTGTCAGAGTGCAGCTTGCACATGGAATCTGCCCCGAGTACACGGCTGCTCCAGTGTGGGTGGAGAGTGGGCGAAGGTGCGTGGCATCTGCCACAGTCCACCGCCTGAGGAGAAATAGCAACACTTCACATTCAAACTCACTTCCACTGCAGTCTTCACATTGTTAGGCACTGGATAGATTGAAAGTGAAGACCGTGTTTCAATGAATCATTTTTCTTTGGCCAGGCTTTACTCTCCACCTTCGACATTTCCTTACAGCACACATTCAGGACGGTGAAGAGGAGGTAGAGAATGGATCAGAAAAGCTTCAAGCACACTATTTACACACAGAGAACAGTAGTTAGTTTAGATGCAATATTATCTTCAGGCATTCATTGATAAATGAGCATTTTAAAGTTTGTTTTTGAGCTAAGTGAAATAGTGTGTCCATCATTTCTTTATTTGTTCTTTATATATAAGCAACATATATGACTATGTGTGTGCACTGTGTAAATATGATCTGTAGTTCTAGACTAAATGTGAACATGGATTCATTTATCTCACAGATTCAGTACTCCTCAAAATGAAAAAAAACAGTGAAATGCAAACTTAGAATATGATGCAAGCCTGCAATAATTAAATATGTTAAATAACACAGATATCCTTTATGTATTTAATCCCAATTTATTAACCAATGTCTTTGCTGCTGATCTTTGATGATCCAGATCAACCATACACATACGTAAAAATTACTTTAGATAAACTAACATTTGTTCTTTATTCTGTTTTATTGCTAAATAGTGTTGAACTTTCTTCATCTGTGTTCTACTGTACAGAGGTGAATTTACTTTTTCTTCAAACTTCAGTGTATTCATTTCACTTTTAGTGTGATAATAGCCAAAAATAGCACTTTTTATTAAAAACAAGCAAGCAAGCCCTGCCCAGATTTAACAAGTAATGCAAAAGTAATGTAACACATTACTCACCATAAAAAGCAACTAAGTAATGTAATTAGTTGCTTTTTAAGGGAATAGCGCAGTATTGTAATGCATTTAAAATAAACTTTCCCTAAAACTGGACTTAAGTGTCATTTTCAAACCCAATATGAAATTATGAGGTCATATATGTTTTCCAATCAAATTCGGATTTTGTTTACTGGACATTTGCCATATAAACTATACCAAAGTTTGCATGATTGAAAGAATTGTTCAATAAAATGTTTTGATGCTCACTTATGACACAATGATTAGTGGAATATGGTTATACATTATTATGAAATATGATCGCTATAGTATTTTTTATTATGAAACAGTATTCAGCTATTGAATTTGGAGTCTCAGAACTTTTGAAAAAACACATAAATGGACAGCACTGTCCATTTTATAGTTGCCAAAAAAGTTGCATGGAATTAATTAAATGCACCGTGTTTAGATTTACAAATATGAACCCTCAATCTGACTCCACGGTGAATTTTTTGACTTGGGATACTCCCAGAAGTAACATAAATTGGTGTTTTATTCTCATTCTGGCCCAGGCTTTGGCTTCCTCCTGCCAAAACTTTCTCATAAACACACTTCCATTTTGACATCCAGCCAGTGTCCTATTTCATAATGTCCCCTTCTTCCCAATATACATATAAATATCTGCTTATTTTCTGTCCAAATGTGTTTCATTAACACTCAACCACTGTCACAAACTTACACAAACCACAAGATTTATTGTCTGAAGTTCACGTCATCACTTTATTTTGAAGTGTTGAAGTATCATGACGTGGGAGACATTTTTGTTACTTCTAATCTATATTCTAATATTTATAACAAACACAGTTTTTGATGTAGCAAGCCTCTTTTACTTTCTTTAAAGCAATAGCTTTTAGCTAATTGTTTTCTGTAGGTGTAGTTGGTAGTTTAGCTTGCTTCATTTTTGGGCTTATGTAGTTGGCTCAACACTGATCTTGTGTTACTTTTTCTTAATAATGAATATGTTCGCAGTAAGACAGACTGCACAAATCCTTTATTCTCAGGGGCATTTCTGTTATTGTTAATTAGCGTGTTATCCAAGAAGAAATCCATGAGGTTGTTTTGATTGTGCTGTCCTGTTCACTCCTTTGTGTATATCATACTGATGCCTCAGAGGTCTCATGTTTACATCTAGCAAATCATCAAGAAAAAAAAATGCAAAAATTCTCAAGACAGATATAGAAAGTCAGAGGTGTGTTATTAAATACATTTCACTTTGAAATTGCATGTTAATTTGTGGTAGATATTCTGTAACAGTTGATGTCTAAAGCTAGATGGCTTGCTTAAACTTTTTCATGTTAATTGGACGCCTATTACACCGAAGCTGCTTTTATTTCAACAGCGAGAGTAGAGGAGACTAAACTGTGGTCGTCTGACAAACCTTTGTGCTGTCTGGTGTGGATGCTGCCGCATAACAGAAATTTCTTTAAAAAAAATTAAATAAATAAAATTAGGAGAACACTTATTTCCCCCCTGCTGCTGCTGATCATGCACACAATTTCACTCAAAGTGTGCCACTGGATAAATTGACTCCACACTTGTCAAGGCATCAATTATTCAGCGGCTGAGCCTTTCAGCACCGCCATCATGTCCCTCTCATTTGATTTGGAGGACAGGAGAGGCGAACGGTGCCGAGGCGAGTCTGGCGGAGCGCGGCGGAAAGTGGCAGAGACTCCTGTCTGATTGGAGCGCGAGGACCGCCCGAGTGTTCATTAAACCCCAAAAAGTACACGCAGGCAAAGAGGACGATAACAAGACCCTTGAGCCGCTCGTACCCGGCTCTCTCACACTTCTGGAAGCCAATAAATATTCTCCTGCTCTCCCTCTTGCACAAACAGGCATGTCAAACGCAACTAACGAGTCAGCAAAATAGGCGATCCCTGTCCCTGCGGTGAGGGCCGGCTACTTTCATTTGTTCTATAATTTGGAGCTCCTGCAAAGGATTAATAGACCCCAAGTCATTGTAAAGGGTTGAGACATGGCCTCTGTGTCCAAGACTGACATCACAGACACAAGTTATTGTTCCCATACAGGCTGCAAAATGAACCTTTTTGCCACACCTAATGAGGAGTAAATTGAGATTTCGGCATATTTCTTGGTGACAATGAAACTGTATTTTTGAATCATTTTGGTTCAGTGACAATGGAAAAATTATATGTTTTGTTTAGCTTTTTTCAGGAATGAGCCATTGTGCTTTCCACAAAAATGTAATTTTGTAAAGTGAGTTGTGAACACATTAGGAAGAATATGTTTCCTACAATACTTTTTTTAAAAGGGTCATAAAACCTTCACAGAATCTACAGTGCAAAACAGTGAAGTCCAGTACAGAATAAACAACTTCCATGATATGTTTTTTTTTTTAGTGAATCAAACGCACACCCAGTGAGAGTGTAGTCCAGCTCCTGAATAAATGACTCATATGAGTTTATTAATTTTAATGACAGTTCATTTAAGTACACAGTTAAAGCTTCTCTGAATCATCTGATCATTTGCACTGGATTTAGTCAATTAATGCAGTGTTATTTTAGTGCTATTGTATTATAGTATTAGGTTTTATTTTATATATTAAGTTTTCATTTAACTTTAGGTTTTAGTAATTTTATGTGCTTTTGTCATTTTTATTAGTTTGTGGGGGGGGGGGGTATTTCTGTTTGCCATTTTCTTTTATTTTAGATTGCATTTTAGTCATTGTAATATTAAATCTTCCATTTTATTTTATTTTAGCTTTATTTTATTTCACAAAAAATTACAAATAACTGAGCGACAGGCTCAACAGCGATAAACAACAGCGACAGGCTGTTGCATTATTGTTTATTATACAGGTGTGCATTGTTTCCTAATAATTCAATGGACCGGTGTCAATTATTCTGATTATACTACAGTTACCACACCTCAAATATTTTTCAGATTTAGTATTTAAAGACATTCATCAGGTTTTTTGTCCTTAAAATACTTGTGAGTAGGGTTGATTTTTTACGCATCTCATCCAACACCTCTGTTGCTAGTTCCAATACATCATTTTAGACCTAGCAATGAAGGCTAAAGCCACTACAAGGCAAGCCGGCAACCTTTAGCCCAAAAAGCGAAACGGCTAATGCTAACCCTTCTGCTTTGTCGGTTTGCAGGAAAGGAGACCAGAGGCCGTTTTTTTTTTTTTTTTTTAATCGATGTTAGGGGACAAGAGGTTTAACTACACTGAGTAAACAGCTTTTAGAGGAAACAGGTCATCATTTAATGAAATGACAGCCTATCAGCTAATCTTCAACATGTTTTACACCAGAAAATACTTTTGGATTGAACTACTTTTAGAGTTTACACCAAAAAAAAAAAAAAAAAGCATTTTATAAGAAATTCAATGATGTCAAGGCTGTAATGTGATTGGTTATTAAGGCACACGTGATCTAAGTTGACCATTAAGCTCTTTCCAATAGTGAGTAATATGGACAATCTCTGCTTGAGCCATTGATAGCAGACTAATGCAGTTAATAATCAATTTATTAGACAGACAGACAGAAAGAGAGAGAGAGCGACTGAGTG
Organism: Cirrhinus molitorella; assembly: GCA_033026305.1. Taxonomy (NCBI): domain Eukaryota; kingdom Metazoa; phylum Chordata; class Actinopteri; order Cypriniformes; family Cyprinidae; genus Cirrhinus; species Cirrhinus molitorella. The sequence goes on from CM065122.1 coordinate 18,852,792, forward strand.
TGTAAATTACCTGTCTGTGAGTCTGTGTTCGGCGGCAGTGTTTCTACCAGGGGCGTAGTTTGTAACAAGTAGCGAGTACAACCTCCCAACCCCCCAAGTAGCAAGTACAACCCCCCATAGTTAATGGAAACCTATTCTATCAATTAATATTTAAATCGCACCTTAATTTGGCGCTTTTATATGCGCTAAACTCACGCATGAACAGAACGGACCAGTTACCAGCACAATATGACAGAAGCGCACTTCTTTTAATTGTGCACTAGCAGCTCGCGAATCACCTTATACGTTACTCTGCACGGGTTCACGATTTGCGTGAGCCAGTCCTATTTCGAAGATTAGGCTAAAATGTGCGATCTATCTGAATTCTTTTGAGAAACTGACACTTAACATTATCTTAAAAAGGCAAATAACCCAAAGAGACTGACGAAAAGAGGAGAAAACAATTTTCTACCAGGACTATATATCTTTTGTCATGACCACAACTTGTTGTAAAATGTATAATAGTTAATCTGTTAAAAGAATAGAGTTTTCCTATAGAATTATATAGCAACTGTGGCATATATTGCTTCTAAATGTACAGGCTGCTGTTTTTCATAACAAATGCATATAGATAACAATAAAAATGTCATTAATGGCCTGGTAATGATAAATACAGTACATGCTACAGTTAAGAACTATATGGTACACTTTCATAAGAGTAAGTACAAGTACAATCAAGCCATGTGTATAAAACCTGGCCTTTACATGTTCCAAGAGCCTGATGAACTGAAATAAACAATATCAATATAAGAAAATGTTAAGTTAGATGGACTTTACCATGGCATGCCATGCTGAATTAGAATACTCTCAAACTATAGAGCGTAAATGCCTAAATAATATATAATACATTATATATCCTATGTAAACAAGTAATTGTTAACTAGGATATTACTTTATTGCAGTTATGCTATCATCTAACTTTGCTTGTGTGGGTTATTTTACAAAAAATAAACATATAGCCTAAGCAAACAAACAAACAAATAAAGTTTATGAGGGAGCATGACCTGGGACTCCACTAAAAGAGTTCACACTTCAACCCCCCCAATGTTCAAACCAAAACTACACCCTTGGTTTCTACTAATAGCAAAACTGCAATTTCATCATCTTCAAGAAGAGCGCCGTTATTAGTGAGAAAGTTCAAAACTATTTACTGATAAAATCATCAGAGCAGTGCTAACAGCACACTTCTGTGAGCGTGTATGTTGTTTCCGTGTGTCTGTACTGTATGTACAGTTGAGGTCCAACGTTTACATCCCCCTTTAAACTGCCTGCTGTTCTTCAGAAAAATTCTTCAGGTCACAACAAATTCTGTGGTTTTCCATCATTTTTGTGTATTTGAACCCTTTCCAACAGTGATTGTATGATTTTGAGATCCATCTTTTCACACTGAGGACAACTGAGGGACTCGTATGCAAAAGGTTAAAGAGCTCACTGATGCTCCAGAAGGAAACACAATGCATTACAAATTTTGAATTTGAAGATCATAATAAATGTAACATATTTTGTCTTCTGGGTAACATGTAAGTATCTTCTGTAGCCTCTGAAGGGCAGTACTAGATGAAAAAATATTATATTTAAGCAAAATAGGAAAAAAGTACATATCTCCATTCATCACCCAGACTCTTAATGCATCAGTTTTCCTTCTGGAGTATCAGTGAGCATTTGAAACTTCTGTAATAGTTACAGAAAATAATTTGTGGGACCTGAAAGGTTTTTCTGTTCAGGACAAACAAGGGACTCATGAACAACTTATCACTAAACAAAAAAAAAACAAAAAAAAAACACAGCTGTGGATCATGTAGGTAACAACAGAGTATTATAAATCAATGAGATGTAAACTTTTTGAACAGGGTGATTTTTATAAATTCAAAAACATTTTCTCTTGTATACTATATGTAAACACATTTTATGTGAAATATCTTATTCAGGTCAGTAATAAATAAACAATAACATGCATTTGTATGATCCCTCTTATTTTGGGCAAATAATTAACATTTTGCAGATTGTGAAAGGGTATGTAAACTTTTGACCTCAACTGTATGTGCGTTGGTAAGGAATAAATAGAATTTGCTTTCCTTACATAATAAAACATAATTTTGTGGCAAAAACATTAAAATAACTTGGCATTTTTATCCTATTGTTATATTTATTTGCTTGGTCAGTGTCATTGTGGGTTATTTTGCTGCTGTAGCCTTTAAAGGACCTTTAAAATAACTAAAAATCATTTGGTGAAGTGATATGAACATGTAATGCGGTCAAGACCTGCCTGGAACTACTTTTTCCTGAAAAAAAATTGTACACCTAGAAGTTTCGTCAGCCCGTCAGATTAAATGTTATGATATGTGTTGTACATACATTTGATGCTTGGTGAGTGTTACTATTGGATCCTTCATTGTCCTTTACATTTGCTGTGCTGTAACAGATCTTGAATCCCACTATTCCCTGGATTAAAGTGGAGTGAGGTCAGCATGTTGCCTTAACTCAGGCAAGAAAACTCTATGGAGTGTAATATGAATAATGAAGTTGTCCCCTGAGCCACTAATATGACCTCAGGGCTTTGGGCCAAACAGTTTGCCTCAGTGTTTGGGTGTAGTCGACCCGGGGTATCCTTCAGACCCTGCAGCCACTGAAATGAAAGCTGTCTCACTGCGGTTAGTAAAATAGTTGGACAATGAGAGCATGTGGTGGCCATGACTCAAGGCAGTCTGGGTGAGCGATGGAACTGCTGAGCTCTGGAGGACAAAGGAGAGAGAATCAGCAAGAAAACACATACTGACCTGGTTTAAATTTACATGCAACGATTTCTGTATTAGATTTCCATTGCTGAAGTATGTACATACATAAAGTTACATTTATTAAGTAGCGGTTTTGCTTCTTGTGCAATATAATTGGTTCTAAAGAATGTATGTCAACAGTAGGGTGTTATCTGTGACCAAATACTGTATCAGTGCATTTATCTCATTTTACGACTGCTACTCAACTTACTACGTCATTAAAATGTGATTATGTAACTTTTTATGACCTAATGGTTTATTGTATATTATAATGAGGGTTTGGTCGCTTTTAGATAAGGGCCTGTAAGAACAGAACTCATGGAAGTGATTTTTTTTTACACATCTTTCATACTGCCATCTCTTCAGGTTTCAAAAGTTACAAGGACAGCTGGTAGTCTCAGTTATTTGACTGTCATAATACAGTCTGAAGTCTTTATTGGATTACATAACTCTTCTGGCAACATTTGGGAACACAAGACGTGGAATAATATTATAAGCTCCCTGATTGGTGAGTAAATCTTAATCCCCGCCCACATTCCACAGTGACTGCTCGCTCTGAGAGCTTTTTGTTTTTCCTGGCTAATTACACCACTAGCACATTCCAATATCAATATCACCATACGCTCCACATCAATAAAACATACAATTTCTTTCTTACCTGAATCTGCTCTGAGGTTTCCTTTCGCTCCTAACTCTTTCAGCTTTCATGAGTCTCTCTGCTTCCCTTCAGGGGAAGGAATTTCATGGCGGTAGTCGGCAGAACAAAGTCTGAAAGCAATCTTTTGTTGCAGAGTATCTTAATTTATCAGGAGCTAGAAGTTCGTCAGAGTTTGGAAAACAAAACTCTCTCGTATTTTCTGAGCTCTGCCGACTTCATGCAGCGAATGGGATGGGTTTCATAAATCTCCGAGCCAAGTTCCTTTGAGTCCATTGGGGGGCCAGGCATCAGCCATGACTCAGTCTTTCAAGTGTAACTCGAGCCAGGACATCTGCATTGCTCGAGAGGAGGGTACTGAGGCGCCGATTTGGAACACTCAGCGTCGGGAATTTTGGGAAGCAGTGATGCCTATCAATGACCCACTTTGATTCTGAGATGCTAATTTGTTCTTTGTTGCCACAAGATGTTGTTTCTGTGTTACTGTGTGTCAGTGGAGCCACTGGTTTTACGAGGAGACAAGAAAAGCAAGCTTTCTGTCATTGTTTTCCTCAGGTGCTTCCATAGCCTGTGCTAATGTTCACAGCCAGAGGGAAGCTGTGCGTCTGCTGTCTGAGTTAAGCAACAGATATCATTATTGCAACACCTTGGTAAAAGTGGAGAATTATTACACCACTATGCTATTATATTATTCATTTGTTTTTCTGTACTGAGCTTTTAGGAGACAGCCCATTGGAGAGGTTTTGTGGTCATTTAGACTCTAACCACAGTATGTTTACACTCTTAAAAATAAAAGTTATTTATTGGCATCTGTAGTTCCACATACAGTATAACATCCAGCGAAATTCTCCATTGCACTAAAGGTTATTTGGCATGAAATAGATTCAGCAATATTCTTCACACTAAGAAAAATGGTTATTTTAAGAACTCTTTTGGTAACACTATGTGGAATCCTTATTTTTAATCTCTCTTCATTTGAAGTGCCCATTTAAAAAAATGCCATCCAGTGTGTAATATAGCTGTATGTAAATGTGAACGATCTGCAAAGTAAAGTCGAAAGTGCTTGATAAACAAAGTTATTGTCTCCCACAAGAAAGAATGGACTCTGAACAGCCAGGATGTGTCATTAGTATTCAAATCCCACTTCCATGATGTCTACATGTCACAGGGTAACACATTTGCACATTTCATGAATTCCTTAAAAATCCACAGGCGAAGTCGTGCAGTCTGTGATGAGGAAATCGTTAACGGTTATGTGGTAATAATACATTTTACATCATCGACCATCATTATTCATCAACCTCAAATATTTTCTGAAATATGTTAGTAGCAGCAACAATCTGTGGTTGCTCAATCTAATGTTAATATAGAAAAATGTGTGCTATTCAAGTGTCTGTGCGAAGTGTGGAAGCTGAATAGTAGCACGCTTACTGCATGATAGATAAAGAAGCCAATGCGGTCACTAGCTTTTAAAATACTCCATCATTTTTGGTCATACAGTTAAGAGTAATACATCTTTTGAATCTCTTAAGACTCCACGTTTATTTGTGTACCAATAACAACAAAACATTGCACTTTTGTAAAATAATGAAAGCAAGGAGGATGCGCTTTCTGTCACTTTCTGTCAACTCTGAAACTTTGTGTATACTTGCCTTACAGACATGAAAAATATATCTATAGAGAGTGAAATGTCTAATTTTAAACGAACCAATTCAAATAGAAAACGAATTTTCTCAGATTATGTAATCCGTGTGAAACATACAGGTGCATCTACTACTGCGGAGATTACGAGTCAGAATCGCTGACTTTGTCTCTTATGCTGAAAAACAAAGAAAGCACTAGTTTAATAAAATGTTAATACAGCTTCCTTACAGTTTTACCCTGACACATTCATAATCATCACTTCTTTCAAGGTGCTATGGCAGGCTTTATGCATTCACTTGAACACTTATTAGAATATATAGGCAATTAAAGGCTCATTATTATGATTTAAATGGTTTATTAATAAATGTGTGATTAGTTGACTAGTGCTTAAAATGAACAACGACTATTCAACCAAACACAGCCCTACTATCAAGCGTTCAAAATACGAAATTATGACAAAGGGTGTATCATTTCTGAAATGCGCTGTTTGAAGTAGACTGATCACAACAGACTGGACCATCTGACCAATCAGAAAGACTGAGTCTTTGAACTGCTTAAAATGAATAATTTAAGAATCACTGGAAAATAGGCTAACATTAAATGCACATTTTGAATAAACAGAAGTGTTGTTTGACCTTGCATGTAAACCTATTATAGAAGACTCCAAAAACAATATTTGTAACCTTAAATAGCATAATATGGTTACTTTAACCTTACATTTAGCATTATAGTAAAAATAAAATTGAGGGTGTTGCACAGGTGTTCTGGTTGGCTCCTAGGTGCTTGTTTAACAGTGCAAGTCACAAGTCTCTGATGCCCGTTTTTATCCCAAAAGGGTGCCCAGCGCATGCGCTTACCCAGAAAAATTATGATTTCCAATCTGGCAGCAATTCTTCACATTCAAGTGATGTGCATTGTGTTTCTATGTACAGTATGCATTAGAATACTATTTTAGGTACACTAGTTTCTCATGTGTCTAGCAACGAGGTACGTTTCTGCACAAACTTGTTATGGTTGGAACGGCTTTAAAATTGTGAGTTTTTTGGAAACCCAAGTGTATGATAGCCAAAATCTATTCCGATTTTAAAAGCTACACCATTGTATTAGCATCAAAAATGTAATTTCATGCTAATTTTCAGAAGACATTTTTACACGAGTACACCCCTTGCAGCATCTTACTTAGCTAAAAAGATTGTGCTAAATAAGTGCAAAAGTGCATAAAAATGTGTTGTAGGCCTAATACTTAAGGATAAGAGTTTGTTTTAGTTTGTTTTTAACTCCTAACATTAACACGTTTTTGATATTCTATGTCAGGTGTAGTGGGAAAACAATAGGGTGTATAGTTGCCATTTATTTTCTTAAAGGATTTCATTACATGTTATATTTGCAATTGATGGTTCTCTTATGCAAGACCTTCCAATGGAGGTGCATATAGACAGGAAGTTGCAAGCATAATCGCTCACATTTCATTGTCTCTCTCCTTTTTCTGCTAACAGTGCCCGTGTGTGTCTTTGTGCAATCCTGTCAGTGTGTGACCTCCCATGTCCTAGAGTCCTGCCACCACACCCCCCAGCTCTCAGCACGTCTATTCCACCCTAGACAGGAGCCAGGTTGCCAGAGCTACGCTACTCCCACCCATTAGCTGCAGGAATCCAACATAACCATGGTAACAAGTCTCTCACCCCAGGGGAGATGAGCAACAGAACTGAAAGACTCCATTCAATTTCCACATCCCCAGTCCACTAGGGCTGACAGCCTCTCATCGTTTGTGTTGCAGTGGGCAGGGGTATGTGCTCATTAAAAAAGCCAACACACATTCGCTCTCTCTCTATACACAAGTCCGCGGACACACACTGCTGTACATGCGCTTCGCATTATCTTCACATTAGACCGCATCCTTCCTTACCATTTGAATGCTTGAATTGCATCTGCCCACTTAGCTTGACAGAAGATAAACTGTGTGTTCCACCCTCAGTATTAATGGAGTGTCCGTCTGTATACCTAAAGATGTTGGATCAATACTCTTATTCACCTTTGCCTCCCCTAATAATTCAGATCTGTGTCCATACAAATATCTGTAATGTGGTTTCTGACTCACATTTGTTATTTCCGTAACTGTTACAGAGAAACAAAAAAGGACACAGTACCCACACCTGAGGCACACCGGCCTCCTTTGGAAGCATATGCCCGTCTAATCTGTGGTTATTAATCCATAGTTTATCTATTTGCGCTAAGTCACCGCAATACCTAGAGATGCATCTACTCCCTCATGCGATGATGGCATTGGAGCGCATGCTTCAAATGTACCTCGATGAATCCGTGCTGATGAGATCCAGGAAAGGTTAATGAAGCACAATGGGAAATCAGCCCTCCTCCACTAGTGCTGTGAAGAGGCTAAAGGAGTTCTCTCTAGGTGGAGTGGGAGAGAGCAGTTTCAGGTTCTCTCCAGTGAGCGATGAAGCAGCAGTGCCCACACTGCCTGAATCAAAGCCCAGCCCAGCCCCAGCGCACAGGGAAACCATGCAGGCTTTCAATTATTAGTCAGGCTGGGGACTGGAGACTGGAAGAAAGAGGTAAGAAACTCTGCTGGCGAAACTCCATATATCAGTTACTCTCCTTTTTTTTTTTTAAGGCAAAATAGATGTTAGGAATAAAAAATGTTAAGACTGGAGAAACGTGGACTAGTTTGAGGTTTGTTTCGATTGCACATTGTCAGTTTTTTTTGTTTTGTTTTGTTTTGTTTTACTCACCCCCATGTTGTCATTGTTCAGTCAAAAAGAAATTGAGGTTTTTAAGAAATTTTCTCTACATAATATGCTGGACTTCAGTGGGAGCTGATGGGTTGAATCTCCAAACTGTGGTTTCAATGCAGCTTCAAAGGGCTCTACATGATCCCAGCTGAGGAATAAGGGTCTAATGTAGCAAAACAATTGGTCATTTTCTAAAAAAATTCAAATGTACACTTTTTAACCACGAATACTCATCTTGCACTAGCTCGAATTCACACATTACGTAATCACGTTTGAAAGGTCATGTGTGACTTAGACAAAAGCCTTGTTCAGACTGTCAGCCCAAATTCGATTTTGTGCATATCCGAATGGAATTTGATTTGAATAACTGACTGTCCACACTGTGTATCACAACTGTTCATATCCAATTTGTGTGTCCATAAGCGATCTTTCGTTTACATAAGCACGTTTCAGCAAAGTTACTATGTTTTCCACAAAAACGTCTGACATGTTTATGTTTTACGTGGTTTGAAAACATGAAAAAGCTACGCTAAATTCGATCTGACTGGTCAATCTAAAATGGATTTTCAGGAGTCCTATTTGAATAGGATTCCAAAACACATATGAATGTAGCTCAAAATGGATTTGCACAAAATGGATTTCATGTAGTTCAATGCTGTTCAGACTACCTAAATATGATTGGATTTCAATCAGATTTGCATGAAAATTGGATTTGGGCTGACAGTCTGAACGAGGCAAAAAGTACTGACCCAGTGTTTACAAAATGAATGTGCAAAAAAGGTAAAACGCCCTTTACAAATAAATGATGTTGGACGATTGTGAAATTGGAGGATAAAATGAGATGATTTTTACCTTTTTGAAATGAAGTAGACAGACGAAGAACTTACCACGCGTGACATTTCGAATGTGATTTTGTAATGTATGAAGTCAAGCATAAAGTCAAGCAAATGACTGATCGTTTCTCTAGATAAGACCCTTATTCCTCAACTGGGATTGTGTGAAGGCCTGTTGAAGCTGCATTAAAACTGCGATTTGGACCTTCAACCCCTTGGCCAACACTTAAGTTCACAATATGGAGAAAAATCATAGAATGTTTACCCCAAAAAACTTATTTTTGACTGAAGAAAGAAAGACAAAACATCTTGGATGACATGGGGGTGAATTAATTATCTGGACTTCTGGAATTCTGGAAGTTAGCTAATCCTTATAATGATCTGTCAACACATTTAGAGCTTTCTTAATCTCATTGACTAGTATTTTTGACATAGCATTTTTTCCATACTATGGAAGTCAATGAGTGCCAGCAACTGTTTGGTTATCCACATTCTTCAGAATTAGGGTGGCTACATATGCCTAAGTGCAGCACCACTTAATGCCCCATAAATCACCTCTCTCATCCCTCTTATAAATAGTGCTTGATGGCACTGGTTCCTCCTTCTGAAACAGGAAGTAACTGGTCCGGGGTGGAGGCAGTGAGAGAGTCAAATAAAAGATAAACAAAGAGAGGGAAAGATAGAGCAATCACATGGGCTCTTAGGCATGCAGATATGTGAAACCTAAGTGAGCCTGAACATTACACTTCAGTGCTTTCTAGAAACCTCATCTGGAAAGTTCAGCATCTCTACACAGCAAAGTCTATGAACTTAACGGTCCCAAAAAGTGTGAGATATGAGGTGTTTGTGTGATGATGAGAGCTGGTGAGTTGTGGTGTAAAGGGTGGAGGCGGTTTAGTTATTAGTTTGAAGGGTGTGGTGTTAGCGCTATGAGAAGTAGGTGGGTTGTGAAATTAATTGAGGGTGTGTCCATGGCTGCACTCTTTTACGATGTTGTCTGCCCAGCAGAGCTTGTGCGAGTTTGTCCGCACCATAGTTGCACCTTGTTTTCAAACAGATGGGCCACTCAAAGGACTTCAAAACAGGCTTTTAACACTGCTCCTCCCAAGGCAAAGTTCAATCCCGACATGCAACGTGGGAGATGAGCAACAGTCTATCAGCAGTGGCTGGACCCATGTAGAAAGGAACAGGGCAGAACAACAAATATTTGGCAGCCGTTCGCCCATCCAAAGGCACACAAGAGCAGCCCCCAGTCGAATGTTTGCTTTGCTGGTGGAGAGTGTCTCCACTCATCGCACTGTTTTCACTGAGGTCATCACAGACGTCAGAAGAGAGTGGTTTCGGCCAGTTCTTTCTCTCTCTGCCCACCGCCACATCGTTGAGGATGTATCTATGATGTCAGTGTAGCTTCACACCCATACGCCCCTCACTGATAGTCCCCAGAGATGACCTCCTCCCTCAAAGGTTGTCAAAGCAGATTTTTTTTTGCTAAGAAAACATGCTTCTTTCTCTTTTGTTTTTGTCTATGTAAACAATGGGCCTTGATCTGGTTTGGAGAAAGGATAATTTGATTAAAAAGGGAGTAGATAGAATATTCCATGTCTGTCTTTTGGGATCAAGTCATATTTGTCATGAAAACTTACCTCAGCTTTAAAATTGATTTTCATTAGGATGAAGTCATGAAGGTTATTGCTGATGTCAGTGTAAAAACACATATGTTGCCAAGCCAACATGTATCATATGTTTTTATCCCTAATAAACTGTGAGATTTATGACTGAAAGAATACCTATATTTTTCCCTACTTATAATCAGACCCAGACTGACTAAATCACATTTTCTGTGCTGATTTTAGGAGGAAATCTGAGGAATCCCAGGTAAAAAATAAAGTATACTTGAATGCATTAAAAATACTTAAATCAAGTACATTTGTAGTACATTCTTATTTTGTTGTGCTAAATAAAATTGTAAAAGCTATACACAATGAGTACACTAATTAAAACTATATTTGTACTTCGGTGCACTTGAAAAAGTAAACCAAATACCAATAATACTTAAACAGATTTTTAGTGCACTGAAATAAAGTATGCTACTGTAAAAATATACAGAGGAGTTTAATAAGTGTATTTCTTTAAGAGCAGGTCATATGGGTTTGCAAAAAAATATCTTTTTTTGCAATTTGTAACATAGCTATCCCTCATTGTAAACAGTCTGCAAAGTTCAAAATCAAAACAGTGCATTATACATAAAGATATTGAAGAGTCGACTCAGAATGGCCATAACGAGTCATCATATTTTCAAATCTTCTGCCTGTTACTGATCTACGTCACTGGGTAACACATTAGCATAATCCCTGCCTGCCTGCGAAATACAAACAGTCTGACCTGCCCAAAAACACTTCCACTAGTTAGTGTTTACATCATGTCAATAAGACACTGTGAAAGCAAGTTTGTTTTGTTTTCTTTGCTGAAACATGATGATGTGAAGAATCAGTGGTTAAAATGTATTTTTTCCACAATACCAAAGCAATACAATTCGAACCCTTTGTTGTGTGCTCGTCATTTTAATGAGGATTGCTTCTCTAATTTTGGCTTTTATCTTCTTTGCCTTCTAATCTTCTTTATTTGGAATAACAAGTATCTCCATATCACAACCTGTAAGTACAAATGATACATTATGTGTACATTTTCAAGTGAGTGCTTTTGCGCTGATATGTGATGTATACCTAGTGCAGCTTTAGGTTTCTTTTAGGTTTTTTTTTTTTTTTTACTGTCTTACTGAAATAGTTTTCACTGTAAACCCACAATTTCCTAAGAATGTGTCGATTAATGTACACTGTAGTTGTTCTAATTACTTTGTTTAATAATTTAAAAAAAAAAATGTAACTTAGACATATTTTGGTCTACAAACTGTGTTGTTTCATCAGTTAGTCACACTATTAAAAAAATGACCGTGAATTTAACGGTAAAAAACTGTAAAAATGCTACAGTAAAAAATTTACAGTGAATAAATTTTCTAAAATGTGATGTTTTTTGTTGCAATAACTCTTTCTACTTAGTTTTTTTCTTAGCAGGCTTGTACATTAGGGTTGTATGCTACATCTAATGTTGTTAAATTAATGTTTATAGCATTTTTTTTCAGTTTCAGATGTGTTATCATGATATTGTTTAGTGTGTGTGTGTGTGTGTATGACACTGTGTACCTTCTATACATGTTAATATTTAAAAGCTGCTTGTGATGGGCTTTGGTTCATCATGTGACTTTCTCATCACCACCTGCGGTTGGTGGTTGTCAGTGTATTACAAATGTATAAAACAGATTTCAGTACTTCAGTAGGTTGGTACATTACCATTATATCAGTTCATCAAATTATGGCACTTACCTGTAAATTTAAGTGAAAACCATAAACGGTAAAACGTTGCTACTGTATTTTTTACGGTAAAATTCTGGCAAACACATTTTCTACAATGCACTTTGGGTAACGTATCCACCATTATTGTTTTGTGTTTACAGTTTAGCAGCTAAAACTCTAACTTAGCTCTTCTTGCATCAGTGTTAACAAAATATTTTTATGTCATTATTTTAAGAACAGATTGGAGTGCTGTATTATTGTTTAGGGTTGCCAGGTTTTCCCAACAAAACCCACCTAATTGCTACTCTAAACTAGCCCAGTCGTGTTTCGAAGGGGGTCCCTCATTAAGTATCCCGTTCAGGGGTGTATAATACACACTTTTTGTCGGGGTTATTTGCATTCCAGGGGCTAAATTTGACGTTATTGGGGTTGCTTCAACCCGCGGACATCAAAAACAACCACAGACTTGGCAACACAGATAGTAGTACTTGCTAACTTGCTCAGGTAATCTTCTCTTTACCAAGAGTAGGCTTATGGAAGTGAAGAGTTTAAAGGCATAACGCTCAGAGCTGCTTTAAACGAGTTGACAAATATGCATAAATGTATACTGTGTTCTTTAAAAGTGTGCTTTGAATGCTTTCAAAATTAGTTCAATCTTAGTAGATTTTTATATAGTAATTCTAGTTTGTTTGTAAATTGATTTTATTAAAAATATATTGCTATTGTACTAGTTATAAATACATTTTCCTAGTTATAACTGTGGTACTTAAAGAAGTTCACTTCCAGAATGAAAATTTCCTGATAATACTCAGCCCCATGTCATCAAAGATATTCATGTCTTTCTTTCTCCAATGGTGGCAGGCAACAGATTGAAGGTCCAGTTGCAATGCAGCTTCAAAGAACTCTACATGATCCCAGCCAAGGAATAAGGGTCTTATCTAGCGAAATGATTTGCCTTTTTTTTATATATATATACAAATGTATGTATTGCTTTATATAAATGTGTGTGTATATATATATATATATATGGTAATTAGATATACAGGTAATTATTATTTTGATGTAGTTCTCATCGATTTACTATACTGACATAATTTGTTATTTTCCACAGTAAACTAAAAATGCTCATCCTGTGGCCCTTGAAGAGTGCACTTCCTCTACAAAAAATAATAAAGAGATAAGCAAAATAGCTAAAAGCAGCATTTTTTGGAGATGTGATACATGGTGGCACAGGCAGCACCAGCTGGGAGGGGGTGTAAGCGTTGTGCTATGCCGAGGACGTGCATGGAACCTCCCTCCTCGCTCTCACTGTCCCTCCTGGACCAAACTGTGCTTTGTTCCCCTCCCAAAGGGGAAGGAGATTAATTCAGTGCTGGATCAGGTAAGCCCAGTGATTTTCCCGGGGACGTTGCAGCCGGTCTTTTGGGATTAGCTGCACGCTCGCCCGGCAGCTGGGGGATGAAAGTGGAAGTGTGGCTTGCAAATGGCCTCCAGGCAGGAAAGAAGCCTTGACAGGTACACTAGGATAAACACTGATTGCATTCAAAAAACACATTGTCTGCTGTGATACATATCAAGGAGGGATTCTCTTTGTGTTTGAGCATCTGTCTTCTGCTTCGAAAATGTGCTGGGACTGTGAAACGCCAATACTGATAATGTAATGAGCTGCTACAGATTCTTGACAGATATATAAAATGTATACCTAAATAAATGGACAGATGCTTATCTAAGTGACTATCTGTATGATGTTTCAATACCATGCAGCGTCTGTGCATATAAGATAAAGTATATGGCAATATTAAAGTCAGTGTAAGGTTGAATGAGGAAGTGGGGACGAGCCCCTCTGGGATATGGGCAGACTTTACATCGCTCTCAAGGCCAGACGCGGTACACCTGCGTCTCAGTAGCTCCAGCCCCCTGCAGCTGTCTGCACACCTCTGTCACCTGGCCTCTGTGTACAATTTCCAAACACAGCACAGCCCCCAAATCCAGAGCCACCACTCTTATCAGTGTGCATGTTTGAATGTGCATGTCAACACAGAAGGAAGATACCTAATAAATAGCTGTTTTTTTTTAAAGACACATCCGAGTGTAATGCATTATTGAAAAATAGCAAGCAGAAGACTTGGTTCTGTCTATAGCTGTTGAGACGTATGGTTGTAATCAAAATGAATGTGAGTTTGCAGCTGATTTTGGAGGGTCTGAGTTTAGGCAGACTAAATAATTAGAGAAGTCTTGTTTTTACAAGAATATTGAGTTATGACATTTTGATTACATTACGAAAACATTACATTACAAAAAATGTATGTTTTATTTTAGCACAGGTACAAAAGTGCTTTTCACACTCACTGTGATTAAAGGGATAGTTCACCCAAAAATAAAGTTTCTGTTATTAATGTTTTTTTGTTGTTACAAACCCATAAGACCTTTGTTCATCTTCTGGACACAAATGAAGATATTTCTGATGAAATCTGAGCGCTCTCTGACCCTGAATAAACAGCAGCACAATTGACACATTTAAGGCAGAGAAAGGTAGTAAGGACATTGTTAAAATAGTCTGTGTGATTCAGTGGCTCAACTTTTATGTTATGAAATTATGAGAATACTTTTTGAGAACAAAGAAAATAAAAATAACGACTTTATTCAACTATTTCTCCCGTGTCAGTCTCCACCACATGTGGAGAGTGACAAGAGTACCACCCTTTAACTCTTACCATAATTGTAAACTCTGCTTTTTCCCTTGGGTAAAAAAAAGTTTACAAGTTTACAAGTCACACTTGTAATTGAGAGAGGAAAATTTTACAGCTAGATGTTTTGCAACGGATAACCACATACATCATATTCATGTACTTAGGACCATTAAATTCTTACCTTTGTAAGAATGTCACCAGTTGGCAATAAGGATGTTAAGAAATGTTGAATAGGTTGAGTGCTGTGTTAATTCATTCAGTTAATGACACTGACAACGCAGATATGCATTTAAAATGTTAACCCTGGCTTTAGGAATGTACAATGAGCCTCATTCATTAAAAAACACGAGCAGAACGAATTTGTGTGTAAATCGTTCGTAAAAAAAAAGTTCTGACGTAAATTTTCGAATACATGAATGAACATACGTATTTTCGTATGTTCGTAAACTGATGACGCTGAATTTTGATGCACTGCTATAATAATTACAAGTTCACTTGCCCTTGCCGCCTGTGTGAATGTTTTTATTTTTATTTATTTATTTTTTTAACTGTAAAACGCAGCGCTCGTCACTGTCACTATTCACCCAGCCGTAAATAGAAGAGGGGCGGGACAAATACTGACCAACAAAACCATACTACTTGTACAACTACTACAACAATGGATACGTAAATATTACTCGTTACTTGTTTTTTTATATTTCATAGCAACTAAAGCTGAAAAAACGCTGTGCCACCAAAGCGTTCTCAAGCGCCACCAGCTGGTCGTTTTCAGAAGAGCGCCTGGCATTTTTTCAGCTTGCTAAAAACTCCTTGTTGGACACACGTTATTGAATATTTATTGGATTATTAGTCTTTGTTGCATGTATGCATTATACTGGAGTCAAACCTGAGGAAATAGACCAGAATATTCTACTGCGTTCCTGGACACGCAATTTGCGTAGCTGTAATATATAGGCGGGGATTATGCTAATTGTGAATGAGAGCGCATGAGCGCCCTATTTACGAATGATTGGAATTCATTAACATACACATGTTTAAAGGGTACATAACATACACAGTTTCACCTAATCTTGAGTACCTATAGAGTAGTACTGCATCCTTAATATCTCCAAAGAGTCTTTAGTTTTATCATATTTATAAAAGAAAAAAACAGCTTTAATTGAACGTCAAAATTTGATTGGCTGATGGTTCTGTCACACAAAATTTGATTGGCTGATGATTCTGTCACTCACACATAAGGGAAGCACTGTCTCTAGTGCTTTTTTATGTAGGATATTCCAGTTTAACCTCAATTAAAATAATAATAGAAAATTTTGTGGACATTATACAAAGGAAAATGATACCTAAATAATCAATAAAACATTTTTCACACAAATAAATTTTTATAGGGCAAGCAGAGAAGGCCCTGCTGGCCCTGTCAGCCCACCACTGTACATTTGTCATTTTTTTAGAGAATGACCTATCGTTTCACTTATTTTTCAGATGGGATTGTGTAGAGGCCTTTGAAGCTGCATTTAAACTGCAGTTTGGACCTTCAACCCATTGGCTCCCATTTAAGTTCACTATATAGAGAAAAATTATGGAATGTTTTACTCAAAAATCTCTTTTTGACTGAAGAAATAAAGGCATGAACATATTGGATGACATGGTGGTGAGTAAATTATCAGAAAATGTTATTCTGGAAGTGAACTAATCCTTTAACTAAGCGTGAAAAGCCCTGGAAAGATTAATCTATAGTCAGAACTGAGATTGCTATGTTGCAATTATAATAATGAGACAATGCTGACAAAATGTTATTGCATCTTGTATGGAAAGTAGCTCATATTTGAAAAAAAAAAATACTGGAAATGCTGAAATCATTATTCCTGCACAGCTATGAATAAGACAAGCTAATAAATAACCACAATAAAGCAATATACAGGCTCAGTATTTGAAAAGGAAATCTGATTTAGGACTGTAGGATATTGCCAAAAAAGAAAGTTCAAACCCAGTGAGTCTGAACAACATAAAAATAGACGATAAAAAAATGCTTACCTGTTCAAAAGTCACAGAGGGGTTGTGAGTGTTTCCAAGCCCATTGCTACATGGCTGCTTGGCTTCTCTCAGTGGTTTTTAGTATGTTGCTTTGCACTTGCTATAGCCTATATGGGGCTCTGCTTTTAACATGTTGTTATGTGGTTGCCAGGGGGCTCTGGGCGGTGTTCTATATGTTGCTGTGCAGTTATTAGGAGGTTCTGGATGGTTTTAGCATCTTGCTCATGGGTGGTTTCTAGTATTTTGCTATGTGGTTGCTGGGGGTTCTGGGTATTCTTAACATGTTGCTATCCACCTTATTTTCCCCGTAAGAGTGGGCATGGCCATTTGTAAATTCAGGCTTCCGCTCTCATCTGCATCTAGCTATTTTTAGCTGTACAAAACAGCTTATTTTGCTGCTTGATATTGCAAATTAGTGTGATTTACCATGTTATTTTAATGTATTATCTTAATTATGAACCCACTGGTTTGTATTGCAAACAGTTTTACCATTTACCAATAAGCTGTTGCTTACTGGTCAGAGTTTAATCTGGAAATCTCTTCTAACAAGAGGAGTGAAAACATGCCTTGAGCAAGTGGTTTGATGGCTAGTATTTTGTAGCACCCCATCACCCTTTGACATAAGGCCCTTTATTGTGCATCTCTATGAGAGGGAGGATGGACATGGTATTAAACAAAAAGCACTGATAAGGTTGTGCAGAGGAAGTGCACTGTGCGCCAATCCCCTACTGACTTCCACGATCCGTCCAGGCAATTTCCCTCCACAGGAAACGCCCTCACCAGGGAACACATACGGAATGCTGCCTTTTGTTCATAGAGAGAGATAAGCACTGACAACGCTCCAAGTGTGGTATTTTTGCATCCTCTCGCCATCAAAAGGAGGTTTATTGAAACGAAGGGTGGGTAATGCGCTGTCTCCATCTCTCAGCTGGTCCTACATCTGGTCCAATGACTCATTGTCTACTCCCTGCAGGAAAATTGGGCTTAACTTCCCATCTATCTTGTAAGACTACATATCACCAGTTTCCGTGCCAAAAATTGCAGTTCTTCTGAGTAATGTGGTTGTGAAAGGACTGACACTCTTTTGCATAAGCATAGACATTTATCAGGCCGAACACAATCAAACCAGATTTTTATTACACTTTCATAGGTCAGACTAACACTTATTTATTCAGATTTTTTTTAGGTGAAACCTTTGAAATCTTCTCTCCAAACTATAGCTTTGACATATCTAAATTAAAGGAGAAGTTCACTTCCAGAACAAAAATGTACAGATAATTTATTTACCCCCTTGTCATCCAAGATTTCTTCAGTCGTAAAGAAATTTCTTAGGATTTCTCTTCATATAGTGGACTTCTATGGTGTCCGTGATCTCAAACTTCCAAAATGCAGTTTAAATGCAGCTTCAAAGGGCTCTAAAGAATCCCAGCTGATGAAGAAAGTTCTTATCTAGTAAAATGATCGGTTATTTTCTAAAAAAAAAAAAAAAAAAAACTCTTTAACCTCAAATGCTATATGGAGAGAAATCCTGAAAAAAAAATCCAGTGAGACAGTGAGTAAATTATCTGTAATTTTTTGTTTTGGAAGTGAACTTATCCTTTAATGTAATAAAATGAAATATAATAAAATACAATTATGACCCTCAAACCAAAAGGTTTTACTGTACATGACCCTCAAACTCTTTTTTTTTTTTTTAAAATATCTATTTATAATGTAAACTGTTCATTCTTTTAGAAGGAAAATAAGGTCTCAATTGTTGTGCCTGATACAGAAACTGAGAGTATTTAATTATTGTGCATTATAGTTATTCCTGCTCTCCCATATCCTACTAAACCATGCAGCAGTACTTCTTTATTTCTCCTCTGAATATGTATTAATAACAACAGGGTACATAATGGCAATCTTTTAATTCACTACTGACTTTCAAACATCAGCTCAGAGAGCAATCAATGAAATGTGCAGTCCTGTTGACTTCACTAAACCAAAAACATCTTCAGGCTGTCTTGTTGTATTACATGTATGCAATGGCAACATTAAAAAAGCGTGGAATTTACATCACAAAATAGTAGTGGTATCACAAACCAATACTAGCCTTGAGATAAAGAAGAAGCACAGCCAGCTCTTCATGACTGGAGTCTCAGACCTGCTGTTTAACAGCCTGGGGTAAAGGGAACAACCATAGGGCTCAATTTCAAATTCAAGCACTGTTTGTAGAAGGCTGTTTACTGGACAGTGGAGAAAATAATTGCAAACTGGCTCAAGTATGTCATCATTTTTAGGTCTTCTTTAGGTCAGGGATTCTGGTGCCCCTGCCATTGTACATATTATTTGAGCCTGAAACGGTAATGCAAGATGCACTGGCATATAATTTCATATTCATACAAATGTTCAACACATACACAGGTTGAAAATCTGGAAATTCAAATAAATTTGAAAAATAAATGAAAAAAATAAATAAAGAAATAAATAAAAAAGAATCCCACTTAAAATGCCATTTTATCGTTTTTCTCAATTGTTAGATGGTGTAAATGTACAGACCACTCATATCTTACCAGCCCTAAATATATCTGTATTTGACTGGTATAACTGACATTTACAATGCTATTGGAAGATGTCTATGCAAACATTCCAGGATTTTTCTTCTTATAGAGGACTTCAATGGGAGCCAGTGGGCAGTGTTGCCAGATCGGGTTGACAAAATTTTAACTGCCAAAATAATGTGATAGAATTGTATTGTCATGTCAATCAAGGTTGATAAAGACCATTTTTATCTCTTTAAAAAATAATGATGACACAATAAAATAAAGATAATCAATTTTACAGGAATATGGATCAAAACAGGGCAAATACATTAAAGGGAGTCCGAAAATATGCTGAAAATGTCCAGGAATCTTTTCAAAGTGGCAATCAAGAATTTAACCGATGACTTTAGCCAACAGTAAAATGTCCACAGTAAAAATAAGCATTTTTTTTTGTGCAAAAAGCAATGTAATTTAGCTGGCATTTACTCTCGTTCATGTATACACCACGGCAGCTAGAAATGTGTTATTCATTGATACATATGATTATCGAACAGCAAAAATAAATCGGACAGAAATAACAACATGTATTTCACGAAGTGCACATTTTAGAACACAATGTAGAACTTTGCACAGCCAAAACTGTTCAAGTCCAGCAGCTGTCAATGCCAAGTATACCAGAGCCTGGACGATTTAAAAGATGTTCAGATGCAGCACAGCATCGTATACTAGTCATTCAACTGTTGTCTTATTTCAGTTACAATTATATTTTGAATCTTTCTATTCACATGATGTAGACGGAAGTACCGACCCAGCGTTTACAAAGCGAACATGCATAGAAAGTCAAACAGCCTTTACAAAAAAGGGTGAAACAACGTTTTGGAGGAAAAAATGAGATGTTTTTCGCCCTACCCTACCTTTTTAAACTGGAGTAGCCTACACAGGCGAAGAACTAACCGCGCGTGTACCTTCCAACATGATTATGTAATGCCATAGATATGCATCGCAAAGCTAGTGCAACATGAACATTTGTGGTTAAAACATATATATGCTTTTATTTGTTTATTGTTAGGAAGTGTTTCACTATGTAAAACACTTAATACTTGACTGGGATCGTGTAGAGCCCTTTGAAGCTGCTGAAACTGCAAATTGGACCTTTATCCCATTGGCTGCTATTGAAGTCCAATATACAATTAAGGTCAAAAGTTTACATACACCTTGCAGAATCTGCAAAATAATTAATTATTAATTATTTTGCCAAAATAAGAGGGATCATACAAAATGTTATTTTTTTATGTAGCACTGATCTGAATAAGATATTTCACATAAGAGATATTTACATATAGTCAAGTGAATTCAACTATCAAAGAGAAAATAATAGCTGAATTTATAAAAATGGCCCTGTTCAAAAGTTAACATATGCTTAATTCTTAATACTGTGTTGTTACCTGAATGATCCACAACAGTTTTTTTTGTTTTGTTTTGTTCTTTTCTTTGTGTTTTTAGTGTTTGTTCAGTGAGAGCTGTTTATGAGTCCTTTGTTTGTCCTGAATAGTTTGACTGACCGAATTTTCAGAAAAATCCTTCAGGTCCCACACTTTTGTTGGCTTTTCAGCATTTTTGTGAATTTGAACCCTTTACAACAATGACTGTATGATTTTGAGATCCATCTCTTCACACTGAGGTCATCCGAGGGATTTAAATGCAACTATTACAGAAGGTTCAAACACTCACTCCAAAAGGAAATTGGATGCTCCAAAAGGAAAAACGATGCATGAAGAGCTAGGGGTGTCAACTTTTGAACAGAAGATATATATATATATAGCTATAGAAGAAACTTACATGTTTCCCAGAAGATAAAATAAGTTAAATTTACCCTAATCTTCAAATTCAAAAGTTTTCACCCCCAGCTCTTAATGCATTGTTCTCTTCTGAAGCATTGAGTTGAATCAGTGAGTGTTCGAACCTTCTGTAATAGCTGAATAGTTGCACATGAGTTCTTCAGTGTAAAAGGATGGATCTCAAAATCATACAGTCATTGTTGGAAAGAGTTCAAATACACAAAAATGTTGAAAAACCAAACAATTTGTGGGACCTGAAGGATTTTTCTAAAGAACAGTCAGGACAAATAAGGGACTCATGAACAACTATCACTAAAAAAAAAAACAGCTGTAACACCACAGTATTAATAAACAAGTGTATGCAAACCGTCATTTCTATAAATTCAACTATTATTTTCTCTCGTGGACTATATGCAAACATCTTTTATGTAAAATATATTATTCAGGTCAGTACTAAATTAAAAAAAAATAAATAACATGCACTTTGTATGATTTCTCTCATTTAGGTAAAATAATTAACATTTTGCAGATTTTGCAAGATGTATGTAAACTTTTGACCTAAGCTGTATGGAGAAAGTCCTGTAATGTTTTCCTCAAAACCTTAATTTCTTTTTGACTGAAGAAAGATATTAATATCTCAGATGACATGTGGTTAAGTAAATTATCAGGATTTTTTTATTCTGGAAGTGAACTAATCCTTTATAAAAACTAAAAATGATTTTTGCAGTTCTTGATCTCCATGCATCATTGCTCAAGTTTATATCGAGTTTAGTTACATATAAAGCTACATTTTTACAAACAAAAAATGTGCGTTGTGTTGCTACGATCTTCTGCGTGGATTGCAATGTGGTTGCTAGGTGTTTGCTTACTGGTCCCTCACAAGAGAGTCCACCCTTGTGGCTTTTGTCCTTCCTCCAGTGTAGGTTTACAGTATGCTTACCTTGGCAAGAACCCATAATAAAAATAAACGAAAATTGAGGTATAAAAAGTTGATTTTAATGGAGTATGGAGGACTGACAACTCAAAAATTAAAAGAAACAATCAAGACATTGTCAGCACACGGCACACACACTTTCAATGGCGACCAATGATTCATTGCAAACAAAAGTGCATCTGAAATAAATGTAGTCCAACAAAACTCAACATCTTCATGTTGACATGTGACAAAGGAAACGTGACAGTAATGATCAATTTTTGGCACACTGAACATAAAGTATGAAAAAGAATGTCTACGATGTCTTTTGCTTTATGTCTAATCTGAAACATATTTAAAAAGTTGGACAATGTGACCTTTCTCCCACGTCCTTTACATTGGTACACTTTGGTGCAGGAGTATTGCTAAAATGTAACTATTACCAGCCGTTGAATAAACATGCACACGTTTTCACTCCTTCCAATGATATGCAAATCTTTACAATTTGCAATTTCATATGTATTTCTGAAAAAAGATACAGAAAATGATCCAAAAAACAATCAATACCTAGAAGAAATCTGATCAGATGAAATATTCACGGCACCAGCCCAGCACTAACACTTCTTAAAGTCACTTTTTGCCATATATGTTCACACGAACATAGAATAGCACAAAAAAGCTCTAGCTTACATTTACCAACACTTTCATTAGAGTTATCTTACTACAATTGTGATTCATTCATTAAACTTCTGTTCTGATCAAAACAAACGTAGACAAACAAGAATGAGTGTTCAAGTAGATATTCCTGCTTTAGGTTCACATTCATGTGGTTAGATGAGTGACCAATACAGTGTTTTGTTACGGTATATGTACAATCATACCTGGCCACCATCGAGCAAAAACAGGTGGTTTAAACCAATGTCTCATCTGTAGGTTTTGTTGTATTAGGCTCGTGTGCCTAGGCCAAAATGAACGAACATCAAATAAAACCTGTAATACAAATTTTCAGACAAAAAAAAAAAAATGAAATACAGAATCTCATAATCATAACAGACTTTTTTTTGTGAGCCGCTCTCCACGACACAGAGGAAAGTCAAGACCTCTGCACTCTTACACACTACAAAAATATTTGCGCAGATGTCAAGTACAGTTGGTATGACACGAAAAACAACTGATCATTTGAAAAGATGTGGTATGGTAAAATTCCCAAAGGACTGAGGGATTTGTTTTTTCAAGCCCATTGCAACTATTATACACTGCATTTAAAAGATTGCACGCACACATTTTTACGCCATAGGCACACTTTTTCAACGCACACACAGAATACTGTGCAATATCGAAGATGATGATTTGAAGACTAGTTATGCTTCATGTTTTCAGACAGTGATCCGTTTGAATTCCGTAAGCTCAAACTGGGAAGTCTAGGAAGTCAGCAAGACTGTTTGTAAGTCGCAGAGGAAACCCAGCAGCAGATGGTTTCACTTCCTGCCTGCACTTTAGGTGAAGCACTTTAAGCACAAGGTCGACCTGGTAAATATTTGGTTTCCTCCAAACACCTGGTTTGGAGTCCCAGGTCAAAAAAAAACCTTCACAGTGAGCGTAAAGTCACTAATGCACTAGTTGTGCTGCTCTTTGGAAAGAACACACTTCCATATTGTTTTCAAGTTTTGTCTGTGCGGCTGCAAGGCGTCAAATGTTCCCATGTCTCTCAATGAGGCCATCAAAGGTTAAGCACGATGGGAACACAAAAGAGGAAGAAACAGACTAACTTTCTACTGATGGTGCATCAGTCAGTAGAATGGTGATTCAAGGTTTTTTGCAGGCAGTTTCTTTGGCTTTCCCGTTGGTGCTGGACTTGAGTTGGGTCATCTCCACATCAGCCATGGCATCCGATGGCAAACTGCTACGCATGCGCTCGATGGTCTTTTGGTAGGAAGCTTTCTCCTGTTCCAGAGAACGGATCAGGTGCTTCATCTTGCTCTCGCGTGACAGGAAGCTCTCCACGCTGCCCTCCAACGTCTGAATCTTCAAACGAGCCGCCTGTTAATAAGCAAGCCGAACAAGGAGATTGATGAAGGAACTTCTTAAGAAACTACGGACAGTCTTCAGTGTCACATGACTCTTTAAAAAAAAATTATAATTTGCTGATTTGGTACTCAAATTTTTTTTTTAAATAACTGTTTTCTATTTGAATACATTTTAAAATGTAATGTATTCCTGTGATTTCAAAGCTGAATTTTTAGCATCATTACTCTAGTCACATGGTCCTTCAGATATCAATCTAATATTCTGATTTGCTGCTCAAAAAACACTTGTTTAAACAGCGTAGATTTTTTCAGGTTCTATCTAAAATAGAAAACATTTATAACATTATAATCTTCATCATCACTTTAAATGTAAACTATCCTTGCTAAATAAAAGTATTCATTTCTATTATTTTTTTCCAAATAAAAAAATAAATAAATTATACTGACTCCAAGCTTTTGAATGATATAATGTTATAAATGTTTTTATTTACATTTTTTATACATACTTTATATTGCTGATCTTTGGATCTTTCTATACAAAAAAATACAAAAAAAATTAAAATATTGATAATAACAAAAAAATGTTTCTTGAACAGCAAATCAGCATATTAGAATGATTTCTGAAGGATCATGTGACACTGAAGACTGCAGTAATGATGCTGAAAATGTAGGTTTGATCAATTATAGATCAATAAATTACAATAAATATACTCAAATAGAAAGCAGTTATTTTAAAATAGTAACATTATTATTATTATTGTCAATAATGACCTGCTTAATATTATAAATAAATACATAAGTAATACAGCCTTGACACAATCCTGTCTCTGAGCACTACAGGAAGTTCTTTTGACCTCATGGCTTGGTTTTTGCTCTGATATGCAATGTCAGCTGTTAGACATTTTATTGAGAGGTGTATGCCTTTCCAAATAATACCTATTCAAATAAATCTGCCAAAGGTTAACTACGTTTGAAGAACAATAACATCTACAAGAGATATGAATGCTTCTAAGCTAAATTTCAAGCGTCCTAGAAAAGGGTATGAATACTTATGCAATGTACTTATTTCAGTGTTTTATTTTTAATAAATTTGCAAAGTTGTCAAATCTGTGCTTTGTCACTGTGGTGTATAGAGTGTAAATTGATGTGGGAGGAAAGTAATTTAAAGCAGTTTAACATTAGGCAGCAACATAAAAAAATAAAATAAAAAAATGAATACTTTTGCAAGGCACTATATATAGTTTTTTTTTTTTTGCATATAAATACTATTACGTTAGTCAGGAAAATTTGTTTTTAGGAACAATTTGAAGATGAAGTTGTGAAGTGAAAGGACTAAAGGAGTTTCAATGACAATTAATTCTCCCACATTCAGATTTCAAACACTTGTGGATCAAAAAAAAAAAAAAAAAAAAAAAAAAAAAAAAAACAACAACAAACTATCATCAGTTGACTTTCCATAATTTTTAATGAAATGACAAACACTGAATCAAAATTCCATTTTGATGATCTTTGGTAGTAAGCTGCGAGTTGAATTTGTGAAGATTAGTTTTCAGGCTTAGGTCTTCAGGCTGTTTGTCTTTTGTACTGTGCTGCCACACACTGGCTATAAAGGTACAAAACACTTCCCTGCTTTTCAAACCACTAATGGTGCTATGTTGTGTAATGTTATACTAGTATACATCTACCTGTAGTTTCTCGAGTAAGTCCATGTTCTGTTTCTTGAGCTGGGCATTAGCTTTCTCCAGTTTATCCAGCCTATCAGAGTCCTCTGACGGTGGAGGAGCATCTGACAGCTCATCCTGTAGGACATGGTACTCCACTTCATACGCATGCAGCTGCTTGGAGATGTCCATCTCGACTGCCTGCAAACCACATTTAATACTGATAGTTATTTCAGAATTAAAAGCTACCTGAAATTCACACACTTAGCTTTACATAAAATAAATCCAAATATAAACAATTCAAGTCAAATAATTTTATGTTTGTCATCTTGTTCAGTTCATCAACAAACCAGTCTTGATTTTTGAAAAGCAACTGGCACCACCCAGTGGTTAAATAGAGTGCATTCTAGTGTGCTGCATACTACATGTGAAACACTGTGTGCTGCATGCTATTAAAAATAGCATGTGAAACAGTAATTAGTATGCATAAAAAAAGGTTTTAAACAGTAGCATGCTACTCTGTTGTCACATGATGTCTTTTCGCCATATGCTTACTGTACAGAATAGTATCCAGTTTGCAGCTCAGAAAGAAAAAAAAATGTATTTTTAGTTTGTCAAGAGATGAAATGTTTTAAATGTTTATGTAACTGTAAATAAGTTTAAGCTGAAACACTAAAACAGATATAAAAAATCCTGTACACTACCGTTTTTGAACTTATTTTTAAAGAAGTCTCTTCTGCTCACCAAACCTGCATTTAGTTGATCCAAAATACAGCAAAAACAGTACAATTTTTAAATATTTTACTAATTAAAATAACCATTTTCTATTTGAATATATCAAAAATGTAATTTATTCCTGTGATTTCAAAGCTGAATTTTTAGGATCATTACTCTAGTTACATGATCACATGAAATCATTCTAATATTCTGATTTGCTGCTCAAAAAACATTTGTTGAAAACAGCTAGAGTAGATTTTTTTCAGGTTTCTTTGATGAAATGAAAGTTCAGAAGAACAGCATTTATTTGCAAATAAATGTTGTAACATTATATATGTCTTCATCACTTTCAATTTAAACCATCCTTGCTAAATAAAAGTAATAATTTCTACAATCCCCCCACCCATTGTTTACATTTTTTTGTTATATTTTATATTGCTGAAAAAAAAAATACTTTAAATATTGAAAATAATAATCAGAATGTTTTTTGAACAGCAAATCAGCACAGAATGATTTCTGAAGGATCATGTGACACTGAAGATTGCAGCAATGATGCTGAAAATATCGCTTTGATCACAGGAATAAATTACATTTTAAAATATATTCAAATAGAAAGCAGTTATTTTAAAAATATTTCACAATATTACAACTTTTGCTGTATTTTGGATCAAATACAGCAAACATAAACAAAAAATATTACTGTTCAAAAAATGAAAATGTTTATTAATGTTTATTATTAAAATACACATGTAAAAAAAAAATATGTAAAAAGGACTAAAATAATAATACTACAACAGTATACAAGTAATACTAAAGTAACTATAGCTGATATTACTCAGATTAATTTATATATTCTACTGAATATTTGAATATTTAAAAAAAACTGTTTGGTCACACTACAGACGATTTAAAACTTTTTTTTTTTAATGGAATAAATCTTTTAACACAAAAACCCTATATATGCAGCAAGAAGTTTATTCCATTTTAAATGTACCTTAGTGATTGTCTCTTCCATTTGGCTGTGAGTGAGAGTGGGGATGGTGGATTTAAGGTAGTCCACAATACTTTCAAAGCCGTCACACTCCAGTATCTCTCCCTCGTGGCTGCTCAGCAAACACAGGGCCACCTTAAAAATTACCTCTGTGCCTTGGACAAACAGGAGGTCTGCCACACAGCACACATACATGCACAAGAGTCAAAGGCTACGCATTGGCTACAATACTTGATTTATGTGTGAAATACATACATTTTAACACACAAGATAATTCCACCACTATCCACAGGTTCAACCCAACCCCCATCACATACATTAATTCAGCTCTGAGTAAGAGGAAGTAAAATATACCAAATATACGGGCAACGAAGCCAAGCGGGAACTGAGAGGCGAAGAGAGTGAGAAACCAGGGTGCGGCGTACAGGCTGGGACAGATCTCATGCTCCTCCAGGTGAGTGTACAGGTTACGGTGATAGTCGTGCAACAGTCGGGACAGCTGGTACATCTGGATCTACAGAGAAAGAGAAAGAGGAAAAAGTCCTCAAACTTAGAGGAGTGAACTTTAAACAGGCACAAATGTGACTGGCTGAGACAAGCTCTCTCTCACGGGATTAAACATTGGAACACCTGATGATGAATAACCACTAACAGCTGAGGAGGAAACAAGTGTAAAAGAGGTGGAGACAGCTGTTTGCATACCGCTTGAGCAAATGTGTTTAAGTCAACTGTATTAAAAACACTCTCTGTGCTGGTCCTAACAAAATTAGGATGTGGAGTTATAGTCACTAAAATTAAACCAGACTCACACACACACACAAAAAATTATATATTCATTTAAGTATCGCCAGCCAATAAAACAGTTGCTTTGAATGTAAGACTGACACCTAGTGGTGTGGATGTAGCATTGAGCAAAAACATTTTAGTCAGCAACAACAAACCTTTAACAAATTTCACCCTATTTACCACAATGTTTATTATTAATTTATTTGATAAATTAGTGTGCAATAAAAGAGTAAACATGGAGATCCAAGATTTTTTAAACACTATGCTAAAAGGCACTTAATTTAAAAAAAAATACATAAATACTTATGCCTCTTTGAGAAATTCAACAGTGACTCTAAAGGTTAAACTGACACCTAGTGGTGTGGATGTGATCTAAACAGCGATCCTAACTTTTTAACACACTATGATGACTAAAATGCACCAAATTTTAAATGAATATGTAAATATTTATGCTTCTCTGGCCAATTCAACAGTGGCTCTGAAGGTTAGACTGACACCTAGTGGTGTGGATGTGATCTAAACACGGCAATCCAAGCTTTTTTAAACACTATGGTAACTATACCGCACATGATTAAATAAAAATTTAATTTAAATTGAGTCATAAATTACACACCCTCATGTTGTTCCAGACCTTCATTCATCTTCAGCAAAAAAATAAAGACATTTCTGAAGGAGAAACATTTTGCTCACAAAAAGTATCGTCGTAGCTTCATAAAATTATAGCTGAACCATTGACGTCACATTAACTAATTTATCAATGTCCTTACTACCTTTCTGGGTCCTGAACGTGGTACTTAAGTGGCAGTCTATGCAGGGTCAGAAATCTCTTAGATTTCATAAAAAATCTCATAATTTGAGTTCTGAAGATGAAAGAAAGTCTTACGGGTTTGGAATGACATGATGTAATAATATAGTTTTTCATTTAACAGAAAACGAATTCATATAACTTTCCGTTCAACCTATTAACATACCTGCTCATTCCGTTAATTGTCACAAAAACCAGTCCTGCTACATTTAACAATAGGCATAACCAGATAAGCAAACATACCAGTTCTGAAATGAAAACATGAACTAGTGAAAACTGATACTCTCACACACACAGCGTACCTGCAGAGAGATCATGTCGGGACGGTACTGTCGGCGAATGCCCAGGTCGTACATAAGGAACTTGAGAGTGTCAAAAGCCTGTTCCTCGCTCATATGCAACAGCAGTAAACCGGCCACAAAACTGATCCCCTGGCAGTAGCCCACCTCTGTGTCCAGCAGAGAGTAGGCCTTCAGGAGATTGTACAGAGATAGCTGTCCAGCTCCCAGCTGAGTGCTGAAATACTGGTGTGTTGGGAATGTCCGGCCTGAAAAGTATGGAAACATCACTTTAAAAATGTGCTGGCTCCAAAATACAACAGTATTTTGATGTGCATATGAATTGGCTGCATAAATTAGTACTTTGTTTAGATACAGACCGAGGTCGACCAGGATGGCATGTTGCTGTGCTGTGAGCTGTTTGAGGAGATCCTGATAAGGTGTTTCCGGGGGTTGCTGTCGCTGCGGCAGACGGTGACGCAGACGATACTGCTGGGACAGTAGGAGCCACACTTCACCTCTCCGACTTTTGGGGACACCTACAGAGCACACGCATATAAACAAACAACGTGAGGAACTCTAAAAGTTATTAAAGGGATAAAAATGAAAATTACCTCATGATTTACTTACCCTCAAGTCAACCTAGGCGTATATAACTAACTTCATTCAGTCGAATACAATCGTTGTATTAAAAAATGTCCTGACTCTTCCAAGCTTTACTTTTTATGATGAATGGATGCATTTTTTTGGACTTCTATTGAACCGTCGAATATTAATACCATTCACTGCCATTATAAAGCTTGAACGAGCCAGGACATTTTTCAATATTACTCCGATTGTATTTGTCTGAAAGAAGGAAGTCATATACACCTAGGATAGCTTGAGGGTGAGTACATTTTTATTTAATTTTCATTTTTGGGTGAACTATCCCTTAAAGAATAGAAGAATATAGAAAGTATTTCTATAACTGTGTGTACACTACTACTAAAAAGTTTGGGGTCAGTAAGATTTAAAAAAAGAAAAAAAGAAGTTAATGTCTTTTTTAAAAAAAAACTCAAAACAGATTTTTTTAAATTATATTTATATATATAGCTGAACAAATGTTTTCAACATTAATTTAAATATTATTAAATATTAAACCATATTAAAATGATTTCTGAAGAATCATGTGGCACCTAAGACTGGAGTAATGGCTTCTGAAAATTCATATTAAACAAACAGTTGTTTTAAATTTTAATAGTAATTCACATTATTACTGTTTTAAAAACGAAATTTTCTGACCCCATATTTCTGAATGGTAGTGTACAGCTGCAGTCAAAAGTTTACATACACCTTGCAGAATCTGCAAAATATTATTTTACCAAAATAAGAGGGATCATACAAAATACATGTTTTTTATTTAGTACTTACCTGAAAAAGTTATTTTCACATAAAAGACATTTACATATTGTCCACAAGAGAAAATAATAGTTGAATTTATAAAAATTACCGTGTTCAACAGTTGACATACACTTGGTTTTTTAATACTGTGTTGTTGAATGATCTACAGCTGTGTTTTATTTGTTTAGTGATAGTTGTTCATGAGTCCCTTATTTGTTTTGAACAGTTAAACTGCTTGCTATTCTTCAGAAAAATCCTTCTAGTCCCAAATTCTTTGGTTTTTCAGCATTTTTGTGTATTTGAACACTTTCCAACAACGACTATTTTGAGATCTATCTTTTCACACTGAGGACACTCATTTGCAACTATTACAGAAGGTTCAAATGCTCGCTGATGCTCCAGAAGGAAAAATGATGCATTAAGGGGTGTAAACTTTTGAACTGAATGAAGATGTGTACATTTTTCTTATGTTGTTTTAAAATCTTTTATTTTTTTAGTAGTAGGATTTCCCACAAGACAAAATATGTAAAAAAAATAAAATAAATTAAAATAATTTACATTTACACTGATCTTCAAATTCAAAAGGTTTTCAACCCCTGACTCTTAATGCATTGTGTTTCCTTCTGGAGCATCAGTGAAAGTTTGAACCTTCTGTATTAGCTGCATATGAGTCCCTCAGTTGTTGTCAGTGTGAGAAGATAGATCTTAAAATCATAAAGTCATTGTTGGAAAAGGTTCAAATACACAAAAATGCTGAAAAACCAAAGAATTTGTGGGACCTGCTGTGGATAATTTAGGTAGCACAGTATCAAGTGTGTGTAAACTTTTGAACAGGGTCATTTTTATGAATTCAGCTATTGTTTTCTCTTGTGGACTATATGTAAACATCTTTCATGTGAAATATCTTATTCAGGTCAGTACTAAATAAAAAAACCAAAAAAAAAACAACATGCATTATTATTTTGGTCAAATAATTAACAGATTCTGCAAAATGTATGTGAACTTTTGACTGTACATACAGTTCATAAAAGTTTAGAGAGATCAAAATATAAGTTTCATTGATGAAACAAAACAGACTAAACAGCTTATACCTTGGCAGACTGCACCGTGGATCTCTTCTTTATCCCACTGTACTTTAGTACGGCAAGGACTACTCAACTTCCTGTCCCAAAGGGCCTGAACCTCTTTTGAGCACTGACACACTTCCTGGTAGTCCAGCTTCATTTTACGAATGTGCAATTCATCCCGGCTGGCTGCAGGGAGGAAAAAAAAAAAAACACGATTGTATTGTATTGTGTCAGTTTACTGCTTGATGCCCAATGTAAAAGCACTAATCATTCACCGCTGTCAAGCATACAATAATTTTATCAGTTTTTGCTTGTAAAAACAAATAAAAAGCATCTTTATAGCAATGCATGTACAATGGAAGCTTCACAGGCAAGCATGCATCACTGCGAATAAACAGTAGCATGCTGCTGATTTAGGGTTATATGCACCATAGGTTTCCATGGCAACTTTAGACAAGGTTCAGAATGGCATGGACTTTTGGAAAGTAACCTCAACAAAGCATCACAACATGTTTGTACTATCCAAAGTAAAAGCATACATGACCAAAAAAAGACACACTGTTGATTCCAGATGCAACTCTGCAGCTAATGCAGGAGAAAAATATTTTGTAAAAGCCAATTTGGAACATGTAGCCATCTTCATGCTGGTTTGTATACTACATTGCAGCCAAACAATGATATCATGCCAACAGCTGCTTGAAGTACAGCCTGTTCAGGTGAGACGTCTGTGTATATTCTTACCTTCTACTCAGACATGTTTATTCAGTTCGGCCCATCCAAGAGTACACAACAACAAACCCAAAGCGGAAAGGAAAAAAGGTAGAGGAAGTGACTTGAGTGATACATGAGTCCCATGTGTGATGCAGTTTGGCCAACAGAGGGCAACATTACACAAAGCTTTGCTCCTCTAAAGCAAAGTTGAACTAATACACAAATTAAAATTTTCATAATGTGTTAGGAGGACTCAAAGACTGTCTTTTGAAAGACAAACCATTTCTGCAAGACTAAGGCTAAATATGTAGCCTAGAGGTCACCGAACTGAAAGTGCACTCTTAAAGAACGTGAACGTCATCCAGACATTCCCATCTATAATTAACTTTGCCCCAGAATGTAAAATAGAGGCAGTGGCACTTGCCCCTCTAAAAATAAGGCCAGGGCAAAAACAACAGTCTAATCAGAGTAACGGGAGGAAACACTCCTCCTGTGACTCCATAATCTCCCGTAAACGCTAAACCACTGCTGTAGGTTTTTCATGCCATAGACAGATACTTTTATAAAGTAAATGAGATTACATTCACAGATCTTTTTATAAATAACTAAAGTTTATTTATCAATATTATGCATTCCCTGAATCAAACCCATGACACTGGCTGTTATTTACCCACCCCCACCCTAATATTATGAAGACTCCAATGTTGTTTTAGGATTATTTACAAACTCAAAATTGCCATGTCAAGATGCATTTTGGTAGGTTTGATGTCCAAGACACCAAATATCATTTGATTTCATATATTTTGTAACAGAAACCAACATGGCAAGATCATCTGTGAGTAGCGACTTAAAGGGTAGTTCGCCCAAAAATTTAAATTCTGTCATTAATTATTCCAAAACTGTAAGACCTTCGACACGAAAAAGAAGAAACTGCTGAACACAGTCATTCTTTCTGTTTTCTTTGCACACAAAAAGTATTCTCGTAGCTTTATAAAATTAAGATTGCTGTCTATGCAGGGTCAAGAAAGCTCTCGGATTTCATCAAAATATCTTGAACAGTGAACAAAGGTCTTACGGGGTTTGGAATAATTAATGACCAAATTTTCATTTAAGGGTGAACTATCCCTTTACATTTTGATCCTTTCTTTTGTGTTCAATGGAAAATCAAACCGGTTTAGAATGACATGAGGATAAGAAAGTCATGACAGAATTTTTTTTTGGGTGAACCAACAGCCACCCACTGAAGGCCTGCTCGGTTATGAGTGAATCCAAATGAGAGTTATAAATAAGGATACAAGTAGAAACACTAACCCTCCAGGCGCTGGTTCTCTTTCTCCATGCGGATGAGCAAAATCTGTTGGTGAATGGCTTTCTTCCACAGGGCCCTATAGTCAGCTGGGCTCCGCCGGCCCTTCTCTCCACCAAAGCCCTGCTCTGGGGACAGGGGGCTGACTTGGGGGTCCTGATCCTGGTTCAAAGCCCGAGGAGAAAGTGGCAGCAGCTCCCGGCCATCCATGTGGTCTGAAAAACAGCAGAATGCTGACCAAAAAATCTAAGACTTTTTACACTTTAAAATACATTCAAATAGAAAACAGTTTATTTTAAATAATAATATAATAATTCAAAAATGTTACTTTTTTTTTGCCGTACTTTGGATCAAATAAGTGCAGGCTTGGTGAGCAGACGAGACTAACACTAAAAATCTTACTGTTCAATAACTTTTGACTGGAAGTGTACATCTATGTTAATATTATAATAATGCATATCATGCATACATATACACCATGGATACTGTTTCTGATATATACACATGCACTCGTGGTTACTGTTCAGTAAAAAGGAGAATTATCTTGATGTCTAAAACTTGTAGAACAATGATTTATCCTGCAATGTTGACTATAAATAGACTTCTGGGAGAGAAGGGTGTAATGTTGCACCTGTCTGTGTGTGCGCTAAAGCATGTATACCCACCCACGTTTTGCATAGAAGCGGAGGGTTTGTTCATGGGTGACGCCACCCTTAGGAAAATCTTCTGGCGCCAAGAAACTCTGCGTGGAGGCACCAAGGTCAAAGAGTCTGTGCTACAGCCAGACAGAGACCTCTTCCTGCTCTCTCCATTACCACTGCAGAAAAACAAAACAAGATATGCTTATTCAAATGAGTTAGATAAGCAACATTTTTAGACTATGTACTCTCAATAACTGGTCAAGCTAGTTATAAGCTAATAAACAACACAGATTTTTATAACATGTTCATTCAGCAGTACATGTAAGCAAAAGTTCATAAGCAATAACAAGCAGTGCATTTAAACAGTTATTAAAAGATGTTAATTAGTTTCATGCATAAAGTACGTAAAAGATTACCTGTTTTAAGGAAAGAGAAAACAACTAGGAAGTGAACAGAATGAGGAGTGGCTGAATAATGCATACAGGAACTTTACACACCAATCATTTTTTAAAGAAGTCTCTTCTGCTTATCAAGCCTGCATTTATTTGATCCAAAGTACAGCAAAAACAGTAACATTTTGAAATATTTTTACTATTTGAAATAACTGCTTTCTATTCAAATATATTTTAAAATATAATTTATTCCTGTGATCAAAGCTAAATCTCCAGCATAATTACTCCAGTCTTCAGTGTCACATGATCCTTCAGAAATCATTCTAATATGCTGATTTGCTGTTCCACAAACATTTTTATTATTATCAATATTTAAAACAGTAAATTTTTTTCAGGATTCTTTGATGAATAAAAAGATCCAAAGATCAGAATTTATCTGTAATAAAAAGGTTTTGTAACAATAATAACTATACCATTTAAAAGCTTAGAGTTATTTTTTTTTTAATGGGGTTATAGAAATTAATATTTTTCATTATCAAGGATGCCCTAAATTGATGATGATGATAATAATAATAATAATAATAATAATAAATATTTTCTGAGCAGCAAACCAGAATATTAGAATGATTTTGGAAGGATAATGTGACTGGAGTAGCGATGCTAAAAATTCAGCTTTGAAATCACAGGAATAAATTACATTTTTAAATATATTCAAATAGAAAATAGTTTGAATATAGTTTGAAAATAGTCAAAATATTTCAATTTTTTACTGTTTTTGCTGTACTTTGGATCAAATAAATGCAGACTTGGTGACCAGAAGAGACTTAAAAAACATTAAAAATCTTTTGACTGGTAGTTTATATACAAACAAATAAATAAATATAAATTATTAATATTTTACAGTGCAATTTATTTATGTGATGGCAAAGCCATCAGCATGTTTAACAGTTTTCAGTGTTACATGTTGAAATTATTCTAATATGCTGATTTAGTGCTCAGGAAAAACTCCCTCTATATTACCAATGTTAAAAAAACAGGTGTACTGCTTAATATTTTTGTGGAAACTGTAATACACCTGTGCGTGTATATATATGTTTCAATGTTTCAAATGACAGGCGAATAAAATGTCAAAATATGGGTGAAATAATGTCTAATTAATAGTAAAAGTACTAAAAAAAATGATGAGGTATGATTCTTTTTCTAAATATGCCTGACAAGATTTTTTGGTATATGAACTACTGTTACACTAAATGACTTCTGAAAATCATGGTAAAAATGTATATATATAAAAGTCATATATAAAACAAAAGTTTAAAAGTTTTTCCCTTAAGATAAGATGATGGTTAATAGATGGTTAGTATCAAAGTCAGAAACAAGATATGCTTAGTCTATTGAAGTCTGTTTTATCCTGCTAGTCTGTCTCTTTGCTTAGTTACCACAACAATACACTAGCAACAGCAAGGACACTTCAGACGGAGTTAATGAAAGCGTGAAACAGGTTTGAATGTTATGCATTAAACGCCGGCTAAAGAAACTAACTAATTCGGACCACCACGTCGACAGGTGTGCCGCACATTCAATTAGAAGAGACAGCTGGTGACATTCAACATACAGAGAGAAGGACCTTCTCTCCAATTTGTAGAAAACAGAGCAGGGCCAGGGATGTGACATTTTAAATGTTATCTCCACCTTTCAGAGCACTCAACAAATGACTGTCAAACAAATGAAGGGCGAATACACATGGTGGGACATCATTTGTCACTGAGTCCAAGGTGGCTGTTGTTCAGATGAAGGAGCGCTCGTAGTCCAAGCCACTAGCACAAAAGCCTGGTCAAACAGTATTGTCCTGTAAAGAGACCCATGGGAGAGGGTCTGTATTTCACGCATGGTGCCACTGTATGTTCTCTATTCTAATACACTTGCCCCTGACAACCACTGCTATAAATTCTATTCACTGGAGGAGCTTTGTTAAGGGTCAGAAAGAGGGTGCAAATGGATATATAAACTAAACTGACTGTTTTTAAGCACAAACAAATTGGTTAACTCTCTTTTTTTTTTTACACACAACGCTATTAACTAGTTTTAGAACATAAAATATATTTAAAGACACAGTTCATCCAAACAGTTGTCATCATTTACTCCCCCTCATGTCGTTTTAAAACTGCATGACATTCTTCATTCAGCAGAACATATTCATTTTCAAAAATGGTAGCAGCCATTGACTTTCAACTGTGTGTTCCACAGAAAAGAGTAAGTTATACAGGTCTGGAACAACATGAGGGTGAGTAAATGGTGCATCACATGATTTTACATTTTAGGATGAACTATACCTTTCATAGCATCACCAAACCGGTGTTGACAATTTACTGTAAATGTGGGTATGTGTTATTGTTATTATTGTCAGATATCCAAAGATTTCTGAACAAGCCATTGTTGTGGTTTATTAGATCTCCTCCAAGCTCAGTGTTGAAAACACCATTACAAAACTGGTTTGTACGGTTTAGCTGGTTTAAGATGGTCTCCCAACCTGGCCAAGCTGGCCTATTTCTAATCAAAACTAGCCCAATGTGCAAGCCTATGATTTTAAGCCCGTTTAGCATAACTATTTCTAAACTATTTACAAAAAAAAAAAAGAAATGAAAAATTATTCAGGTACAAAAAGAAATCAAAGCACCACAGATAAACTAAAGATAATACATTTTTCAAAACAACCTGGCAACTAAGGATGCAACACTACGGTTTTCGGTTTGGTTCAGTTCTGATAGCTTGCCACATCAGTGTTTTTGTTTTTTTTTTGCAACAAATTAACAACAAAATACTACTGTAAACCTCTGTACATTGGAAAAAGTGTGGATTATTATGTCTGCTTAATATTTCTACGCAAAATAGGATGTGTTTTATTCATACCGAAAGCCAGAGGGCACCCTCGTGCAGAAAATCCACATATGCATCAAAGAAGTAACACTCAGTGTTGCCAAGTCCGCGGTTTTCCTGTGCAACTGGGTTGCTTTCATAGTTCTGCCGCCATAGATATGTATAGATGCCCTATTCGACCGCTCCAGATACGCTGATGCATCCTTCACCATAATAAATCAATGAACATTCAAAGACAAGTGTATAACTTACTGTTGTAGACGCACACAGTCAACGCGCTCAAAGGTTCGCAGAACGTTAGAAAAATGGCGGATGGCTTACGTATCATGGCCCATAGAAACAGTCGCTAATAAGGAATCTACGTGTATATCTATCTATGGTTGCCGCGAGTTGTTTTTAGCCCCCTCAATATTTCCTTATCCTTATGCACATGCACTTTTTCAGTGAAATTATTTTTGTTTTATGTTTGTCTGTTTCTAAATTTACTATTCTTATTGCTGCTGTTCTCTCTGAGCGCTACCAAACAAATTTCTTTGTATCATTACAATGACAATAAAGTCTAAAGTCTAAGTAAAGTCTCAAGATATATACACAAGATTTAACGTTAAATGTTTTGAATGATGAAATTTAAGGACAATAAACACTTGTCTGCAATAATATATAGTTTATCTGTGTTCTTCAAGCCATCTTGTGTATTTTCATAAAGATTAAGTATATTTCTAAGACATTGCTAATCGACATACATAAAACATGAGTATAGAATATATTGTTTTCCTCATTCTGTGATACAAAGCCACATCAGATCAGATAAGGAAGTTATTTCAAACACTCGAGAATTAAAAACAAGTTATAATATATTTAATAAAATTTGTTTTTATAACTCTTTTGTTGGAGAACAGGTTTAGAACGTCTTGCATGTCATTAGAAGGGAATATGCTCTGCGCGTTGCTTTTTCAAAGATAAGCGTTTCCTCATCTCAGCACGTGAAATCACGGGCACACACAGCAAATTCCAAGATAAATAAAACAAGGACATCATTTAAAATGCAAAACCGAAAAAACACAATTTACAAGTGAGTAT
The DNA here is from genome assembly GCA_033026305.1 of Cirrhinus molitorella. NCBI lineage: Eukaryota > Metazoa > Chordata > Actinopteri > Cypriniformes > Cyprinidae > Cirrhinus > Cirrhinus molitorella. Next base: position 18,891,550 of record CM065122.1, read on the forward strand.
TGAACCATGGATGTCGTACCGAACGGCTGAATATTATATTGAGAATTGTGGCATCCCTACTTCAATTATTATCCTAATTGTGACCCTGGACCACAAAACCAGTCACAAGGGTCAATTTTTTAAAATCCGAAAGCTGAATAAATTAGCTTTCTATTGATGTATGGTTTATTAGGACAGGACAACATTTGATGTTGAGAAAAATCGCCTTTAAAGTTGTCCAAATTATTAGCAATGCATATTAATAATCAAAAAATAGGTTTTGATATATTTATGGTAATGAAATTTACAATGTATTTTTGACTATTGCTACATGTATACCCATGCTACTTAAGAATGTTTTGTGGTGCAGGGTCACAAATATACTCAATATTGAAACAACAAAGTATAGATTAGTAGAAAGTTCTGCGACAGTTGTTTGATGCAATATAGAATGATAAATGCTTTATCATTAGTTAGTAAAGACACCAACATGCAAACAATGCATCCCTCTTGTCTGGTGGACAATGACAAAGTCCGACAATTTTGACAGGAAGACAGAGAGTAAGTTACAGAAGTGGTTCTTCTTGACTGATGACAAAGTGACTGAAGCCTTTGGGTTAAGAAACAGACAGGCGTAGAGAAGAAGGCCGCCATCAGATCGAACCTCAGGCAACCCCAGGGGGAAACGGACACTACACCGTCCGTAACCTATGCCCCCTCTCACCTCTTTAGACTCCCGTTGTCCGACAGGGAGGCCAGTGAGCCGAGGGAGCCCTGGTAAAAGGTTTTCAGGAAAGTGGGGGTGTGGAAGGAGGATGAGAGACTGAAGTAGGACTCGCTCTCAGAGACACTGCGCACTCTCGAGAAACCAACGTTGCTGAGGGAGCCGAAACATAAAAGGCCCACAACAAATACACATTACTTTACAGAGATCTGGACACTGCCATGAAACTACAACCTAGAACAAATGAGCGCTTCTGAGCAGATGAAAGATCCCTTCAAGTGAGCATAACAATTTCAGGTTTTGCCCAGGTACTAGGGTTTTGCTGTTACTTTTTTAAATGCTAAAAAAAAGAGAAAATTCTGACAAAAAATTTGAGCTATCAGAAGCAATATATGATGTTATACTGAATCTCTTAAAGGGTCAGATCTGTCATTAATTACTCACCCTCATGTCATTCCAAAGCAGTGTTTATCTTCAGAACATTTTTGATAAAATTCACAGCTTTCTGACCCTGCACAGACAGCAATGCAAGGTCCGGAAAGGTAGTAATGACATCACTAAAATAGTAAGTGAATGTGACATTAGTGGTTCAACTATAATTTTATCAAGCTATGAGAATACATTTTGTACTGAATAAAGTCGTTATTTTACTTTTCTTGCACACAAAAAGTATTCATGTGGTTGAACAACTTGAACAACTTATGGTTCAACCACTGATGTTACATGGACTATTTTATCTAGTTCAGGGACAGGAAATACATTGTAGTTGCATTGCTGTCTATGCAGGGTCAGAAAGCTATCGGACTTCATCAAAAATATATTTCTCTGTGTTCTGAAGATAAACAAAGGTCTTACTGAACGACATGGGGGTGAATAATAATGACAATTTAAATTTTTGGGTAAACTATCCCTTTTAGAATGCATAATATAATGCTACAACATTGGTTATACAAGTGATTTTTATTATTTGGTGAATACTGGATATATTTGAACTACTGCTGGATATTTAATTCTTCATGCTCATTTCCACTTGCCATATGGAATACATTTGCACTTAAAATTTATAATAAACAATTTATTAATAGAATGACTATTAAACAATTTTAAACAGACCTCAATATCCAAATGATTTATTGATTACTGTCATTTACATCAGTTTATCATTGATCAGCATATTTATTTTAGTTATGACCAGCATCAGTGTATAACCATGTATTTCAAGTAAAATAAAATAAAATAAATTCAAACTCATTTTCTTTTGTTGCAATAAAAAAAGGAAACTATAAAAATAGTGCTCTCAATTATTTTTTGCTAATATAGCACAATAAATAATTTTTACAATTAATAATATTGCAAACTACTAATTCAAGTCTTCTGACCTGAATGTAAATTTCCTAGTGATATTCCAAAATAATAATAATAAAATATCTAATTTGGAGACATTTCCAGCAAGTGCTGATACTAGTTGAATTTACTGCCATATAATTAATCTGAATACATTTTTTAAACATTTGACAGACTTCATTATCCCATCTAAAAAAGCTGATTTATTAAAAAAAAAAAAAAACAGATAAAAGTCATATAACTATCGTATCCTCTAGTTTTAGTAATTTTCTAAATGATTTGAATTAGTGCTAAATCCAGTAATACACACCAGCATGCCACATGCTCTCTTCATGTAAGCATTCATGCTAAAATCAGTCATTTGATCAGTTTATATGTACTGCAGTGAACCATACTGTATATTTATAATGTTTGTAAATCAACAGAAGCTGTTTTCAGCATGTCAGCACATTGCTGCAACATTCTGTATACCATATGACTGAAAAACAGACTGAAAAACAGATGGAATGATATATGACTATCACATGAGACCAAACAGGAAGTGATGCATTACCTGTTCTGCAGCAGCTCTGGGGCCAAAGACTGCTGTCGGCGCAGCGGTGCTTTACAGGCCTGGGAGGAAACCTCAGTAAAGGAGATTTTCTTCTTGATGGGCGGGTGGCTAAAGGTGTGCGCCCGGCGACGGAACTGCGGGGCATCTGGATCGTCCTCAATGTAACTAGGTGGAGTCCCAGGAGGGGAGTCACCAGGGGAGTCGCCCTGCTGGGTGAACAGAGAATGAACCAGGTCAGTGATGAGATGGACATTGTATTGTTAAAAAGCGCTGTAAAAATAAATAAACTTGACCTGATATATAATGATATTACATTCAAAATACATGCCAGACAAAGTCAAACCTCAAAAAATCCACAAACTCAGCTTATCCAAAAGTCCAACCTCAAATCCATCCACTCACCAGACAGAAACAAGCAATCTACTGAGATACGTACAACCTTGAAGTTTCAGACAAAGCAAAACAAGTGACTTGACGCCAACCACAGTTCATCAAACTACCGATTCTCGACTCACCCAGTGGTTTCCCTCTCCCCGTCCAGCCTGAGTCTCGGTTCGCTTCCCCAGGCAGAAGTGGCTGTGTTGGTGGTAGCGTGACTGCACACACACTTTGTGATCTATTGTATGTTAATAGTTTGTGTCACAGAGCCACATCAGGCACACATGAGCCGTTGGTGGTGGACCACAGCACAATGGAGGTTTTTGGCTGCTGCTTACTGTGATGGCTATAGGAAGGGTCTCTCTTCCTCACTCTGTTTCCTGTCCCTGCACTATGGTGGTTCCTGAACCCATGCTCTCCTGTGAGTCAGACAACAGCAGGGCCAGGAAACCAGCAACGGCTGCACAACGCTCTCTCTCCTAACACTCACACAAATCAAAAGCCCTGTCCACTTCCTACAGCTGCCTACAGCTAAATTTGGGAAAAAACAAACGATCCAAACAACATAATAGTTCTCTTGGCAGGGTAACACAAAGGGAATGCGAACCTTCATGCGCAAGTTTGATAAATCTGAGACCAGCTGGTTAAAAGTAATTGTACAAATGGATAAAAAAAGAAAAGTTACTTCTGAGGAAAAATAAGCTCTTTTTTTTAATAATTGATCAATGTTTTTGAGTACCACTTGGTTTGATATTTTGTTAGAGAATGCACTGTAAAATCTGGATAAGGATTTTAGTGGTTCAATCATAATTTTATGAACGAGAATGCTTTTTTGTTTAATGAAGTCATTATTTTTGTTTTATTTACACAAAAAGTATTCTCATAGCTTCATAAAATTACGGTTGAACCACTGATGTCACATGGACTATTTTATCAATGTCCTTACTACATTTCTGGACTCTAATCATGTCAGTTGTGTTGCTGTCTATGCAGGATCAGAAAGCTCTCAAATAAGGATTTTTGAAAATAATTAAAATAGATATTGCTATTGTTTGGCTAAATATTGCTTAAACTCCTATTTAAAGATTTTAAAGCAGAGAATAACTAGACAAATGGATATTTATTACATTAATGTAATATTATGCATACATAAACTTCCAGATATTTCCAGATTTTCCATTACCTTAGAAACCCTATATTCATTTTATTTTGGTTGATTATTATTTTATTTTGAATACTTTCCCCAATTACTTATTTTTATCTCATTAATACTGGTATTTTTCAGTAATTATTTTATTTCATTTTACAAAAATGGTTACAGGGATAATTCACCCAAAAATTAAAACTGTCATTATTGATTTTCGTTGTAAGGAAAAAACAAAACAAATTTCATTTTTTTTTTTTTTTTTTTTTAGAAGCAAGTCATTTTGATAATTTCATTGATTCCAATAGAGCATATAACAACTTTATATAGACAACTATGTATATAACAAAATATTTTCATACATTTTTAATTTAAACCAACTGTTTTCTATTTTAATATATAATAAAATGTCTTTTATTCCTGTGATTGCAAAGTTGAATTTTTTCAGTCGTCAGTGTTTTATGATCCTTCAGAAATCATTCTAATATGCTGATTTGGTGATCATGAAACATTTCTTATTATTATCAATGTTAAAAACAAAGGAACACATTTTGAAGAATGTTGGTAACCAAACAGCTTTGCTGGCCATTGACTTCCATTGTATTGGGAAAAACACAATATTTTATTTTATTTTATTTTTTCGTAGCAAAAAGTAAGTAATTTGGACAATGGGGGTAAGTAAGTGATGACAGAATTTTTATTTTTGGGTGAACTCTCCCTATGAATCAATTATTTTCATCACTGTTTTAGATTCACTATATGATAATATAATAAGGGTCTTTTTTTGTTTTATTGAAAAATTAATTAATAAAAAATATTTTTGAAAATAAGCTTTGGTTTGTCATTATAGGACAATATTTGAAAATTTGGAACCTGAGGGTGCAAAAAATCTAAAGATTGAGAAATTGCCTTGAAAGTTGTCCAAAAAGTCCTAAGCAATGCATATTACTAATTAAAAATTAATTTTCGATATATTTATAGTAGGAAATGTACAATATATCCTTATGGAACACAATCTTTACTTAATATCCTAATGATTTTTGGCATAAAAGAAAAATCGATCATTTTGACCCATACAATTTATTTTTTTAGTGGTATGAATCGTTTGGAAAAAAACAAAAAAAACAAAAAGAATTTATCACAATTTTTCCTGAAATTATTTGTGATTAATCTAATACTAATATTTAACCAAGAATACAACCATTCATTACAGTATTATTGAGAGCCATCACTTTAACATTAGACTTTAAAAAAATAACTTTTAATTGATATGAACTTGAAACGATCTTCACATAAACCCATCATAATAAATGTCATATAGGCTAGCTACCTGCCTTCAGCAAGAAAATATAGCCTAATATTATCGAACACTAAATTATCTAAAATTCTAAATTCTATAATAAAGCTTAAAACTAAATTCTAAGACAAAGCTTAAAACGACAGAAATTATTAATTTTGTTGTTTGATTAACAGACATCACAGCAGCTGGTTATTATAATATTTTGGCTGCTGTTACTTTAAAAGCTGCCGCTGCTGAACTTGATGCGGATCTGACACTGCTTTAAATGTGACCTATAAATAATAAATACGTACATGCACAGTTTTAAGGCAGCTTTAATCGCCTTTTTTGTAAATTCATATCTTAACTGACGACATAATTACGACATTGCATACTAGCAGTTTCATTTGGGTTTGAATATGACACAGCGTTTTAATATAGCCTAATAGAGCGCGCCAACACATCTGTGCGTGCACTTGAAGAACACGTGCTACGAGCACAGTATAACAGCTGACTGAAGTTTACTGTCTATTGAAGCTCCTCATCAATGTTACCATTTCCGCGCTCATTTGACTCGCGTCTGGGGCTAAAGTGAAGTTGGAGTGCGTGTCTGAAAAGTCTCCCGTTTGATGTGCTCGTGAAGCACTCTGCGGATCTAAATAAACACTTTTTTTAGCACTTGTGAGTGGGGTGGCCAAACCTAACCCCGCCGATGCTTTAATTGTGTTAAAAATGCGTTAAAAAAATTTTGACTGGTTTTGTGGTCCAGGGTCACACATAGAAAATGGAAGAGAGCCATGAGCAAGGAGTTGCTAGATTGTAGCATACTATTGAGAGTTGAAGTTTAAGCATGAGAGAAGGTGCTCACATTGGCAGTGCCTCTGAGGCCATGTGAGGACCCTGTGGGAAGGAAGTGCTGACTGATTTGTTTTCTACGGATACGTGTCCAGAGAACCGAGCTTACCATCACACACACCTCACATTTCACACCCCACCGAGACAGCGAGGTAGACAGGGTCAAAACAAGCCACCCCCAATAAGCAAGACCTCCTGACCAGGCTGCCAGGCCAGATTCAATTATATTACTCAAGCTAATGCTAAAAAAACAGTGTATCATAACACAACATTGGTATTATTTTCAGCATGCAGTGGTAATTAACACCACAGAGACATGCTTGCTGGCAGGGACAGAACAGAGACGTGATTCTTGGCAGGGAGGGAACAAGGGGCTAAAATGACAGATCCTGGTGTTCACGTGTTGTGCGATACTCACGCGGTCAAAACTTCCCATGCTGCCGAGACGCATTCGCATACGGTTGGCCCCCTAGAGAAAAAACATTTAAAGTATTAGTTCAGTTCCTGATAATTTATTCACCCCCATGTCATCCAAGATGTTTATGTCTTGGTTTCTTTAGTCAAAAAGTTTTTTTTTTTTTAAAGGTTTTTGAGGAAAACATTCCAGAATTATTCTCCATATAGTGGACTTCAATGGGAGCCAACAGGTTGGAGGTCCAAATTACAGTTTCAAAGGGCTCTACACGATTCCAGCTGAGGAATAAGCTAAATCTAGCTTTTTTGGAGAAAGACCTCGAAAACCTTAAAGGATTAGTTCACTTCCAGAACAAAAATGTACAGATGATGTACTCACCCACTTGTCATCCAAGATGTTCATGTCTTTCATTCTTCAGTTGTAAAGAAATCATGTTTTTTGAGGACAACATTTCAGGATTTCTCTCTATATAATAGATATGTATGGTGCCCCCCAAGTTTGAATTTCAAAATGTGGTTTAAATACAAGATAAGACCCTGGTCCCTTGGCTGGGATCATTTAGAGCCCTTTGAAAGCTGCATTTAAACTGCATTATGGAAGTTCAAACTTGATGGTGGCACCATATATCCATTATATGGAGAGAAATCCTGAAATGTTTTTCTCAAAAAAATAATTTCTTTACCAATTAAGAAGAAATACATGAACATCCTGGATGACAAGGGGTAAGTACATTATCTGAAAGTGAACTAATCCTTTCATTTCTTCACCTGAAGAAAGATATACATGAACATCATTTAAAAGATGTTCAAATTTTTATTCTGGAAGTGAACTGATCCTTTAATACCTTTCATCATTTATTGAACATTCATCATTCTTCATGTATCTGTCTTTCATGGAACACAAAAGAATGCTGCTCTTTTCCATGTAGCAAAATCAAATAGTGACAAATCAAAAAAAAAAAATCTCAATTTGAGCTTCAATGTACAGTTAGAACAACATGTTTGTGAGCAATTGGTGGCAGATTTTAATTTCTAGAAAAACACACACATAATGGAGAATTCAGGCTTAGCTGATCTTTATCCTTACACATAGATATGAGTAAGTACACCAGATGGTTGATTCATTATAATACTGTACACAAACAAAGGTGTTATTCAGTAAATGGGTCAATCCCCATTCGTAGACTATGAGATACAGACGTACAACACACACACTCACACGTGAGAAGATGTTTTCCAGGGAGCTTGTCAGAGAACTCCGGGCTTTGTTCTTTAACACGTCAAGTTTATTGCGGCCTGCACCAGAGTTATCAGAGGTCACAGTGCTGCCAGAAGCATTCTGTTGTCACACAAAGGAATAAAAGGAGTGAGTAAGTGAGAACGAATGTGTTATGCGAGTAGACAGTTTTCTGAGAGATCCGTGGAAATCGTGTTCTGCACTTGGTGACGTTTCACTCAACAGATTACAAAATAATGGAAGAATAACCAAGAGGCATCAGGAATAAATCATCACTTGTCTAAAACAACACTAACAGAAACACAGCACAGATTGAGCACATTGGAAGCCTTGCTTTTTATGTCTCCAAGTGAAGTACTACGCTGCACACTCAGAAGGGCAGCTGCATTCATTCAGTAGCTCTGTTCTAATCTATAGCACTATTCAGATGACACTTACAATCTGTCTTATCCAATTAGCGAGAGGTCACAGTTTCATGACTCTGCAAGGCGGCGTGGGTGGGCGAAGCAAGTGGTGCATTTATGTTGTTTGTGTAGTTGTGCTACCTGTGGGACCTCTCCAATATGAATATGAGACTTCTGCTTGGTCTCGCACAGCTGTCGGAGGTGAAGAATCACAAGTTCGTTTTCTTCATGATCGGATGCTGGCTTCATTTTCTATGGCATGAGAAAATACAAACTAAATATGCAATAAAGAATTGAAATTAAAAGATATTTAGTTACTCTGTCTGCAAAATTTCTCCTTGCATGCCTACCTGCACCCGCTCGAATATATTGACCTGCTCGTTGTCACTCAGTTGGGACAGGTACTTCTGAATGGCTAGTTTTGCCCTGGGAGGGTACAAGCCTGGGACAGAGAAAAACATACTGGTTAGTGTTTTTAAGCTTTTTACATTTATTCCAAAATAACAACTCAAGGCAGTGACAATTTAAACAATACACTCTATTAGTAAACTTATGTTCAGCTATTCTTTTTAATAGTTAAATTTTAACATTTACATTTTTCAGGTCATCAGTCATCAAAGCTGAGTAAATATTGGTCACAGACACATTTTTACTTCACATTTCACCAAGCTGATTATTCACTAAAAACTCCCACAGATCATGTTTTCATGTCATTTTAAGTTTTATTTTGACATGACAAAGTGGTTATATCTAAGTGCATGATTTGTTTAGGTTAATCTTCCCATTAACCCCATTATATTGTACATTCAGACTGATGCGCGAATGTGCATCAACACAAGAGGCAGGATTAACTGCATGAACCAATCACAGCCGAACATAACCAGTCATATTCAGGGATGAGAACAACGGTGTTAAATTCTGGCTTGTTTTTCTCAGTGCGTTTTCTTCCAAAAACGAAAAACAGCCTAGATGAATTTGACGAATGTTCACATTGGTTTATGGAGGTGATGTGGCTGTGTACCTACATGTCCACGCATCTCACGTAAATGTTTAAAATTTGAAAAGCAGAGCCGCTTGTGGGTGTGATTACATTAAAGATAATGAGTTTAGACAGGAGAAACTGGAGCTCACGTTGGTATCATACAGATTAATTTATCAGAGAATATTTGTTTTCAATGTGGCTTTCAATGTGGCTTACTTTAAAAGTAGACATTTCAAGCTTTCTATACATACATTTCTCATGTCTGTGAGGCAAGTATTCGCTGAGTTTCTGGTTGTTTTATTTATGTGTCTGTAAAAAGCGGTGACAAAGACCGAGACGCCAGAGAGCACACCCTGTTTATTTTCTTTTTTTTGTTGTTATTATGACTATACACAAATAAAAGTAGACCCTTTGTCTAAATGATACTTTATTCTTATTCAGAGTATTTTTAGTTCTTTTTGCGCTCATCAAGAAAAAAAACGAGACAGACCGCCTCGGTGCAGTCTTTGACCCTAGAGGGTTAACACTGTTGCCGCAGGATGTTTTTCATGTCAATAACGTTATATTTAACCACTGTAAGGTGTCTTTCACATTGTCCCACAGCAACATGTAAAAAATGTTTTATTCCTTTAACATATTTAATATTGGGGCATCCAAGTTATTTGACATATTTGAACTTTTTTTTTTTTTTTAAAAGTAACAGAATAATTACTTCTCCTGGTAATTAGTTACTTCTATAATGATGTAACTCAACTAACAAAGTTACTTTTTGTAAAAAGCTACCAGTAACTATAACTAATTCATTTTTTAAAAGTAGCATGCCTAGCACTGGTCATATCCAATCATATCGCAATGGAAGGATTGCCTCCTCTCACATGACTTCATTCATTCTCCCCCATTTATTCTCAAAACTTTTTAGGGTCTGGGGGTTGGGTCTGTTAAAACTCAGTGGGCTCAGGGGAGGCGAGAGAGACGTGGACTCCCATTGTTTCCCTGCTAGTGTCACTGTTAGATAATGTTTCTTTAGAAAAACAAGTAATTCATACACAATTAATGTTATATTTTATAATACTGTCATTGTTTTATTTTTGCACTACCATTCTTTTTTCCCCCATCCAAAATTTTGAGGAGACACTGCCTCCCTTGTCTCCTCAGAGGAAACACCCCTGACTAGAATATTGTGCTAAAAATGGGACGAGGACATTGAGTGAGTTAATGGTAGCTGGTGGCTGGTGGCTGTACCTTCTATTCTCTCACAGAGCTTGTGCAAGTCATGCATTGGACAAGCCTCGCACAATTTGATTTGGTTTTTAGAGCTCTGCAGAGCTGCTGCTGTGGTAAAGGCTTGTTTCAGAGTGAGCATTACTTCATCCACCTGTGAAAAGCATGTGCATACAAACAAATTAAAATGCCATCGACATTGTTACTTCAACAAAACAAACATGTATACAATAACAGAGTTACAATGAAAGTCTATGGGTCAATCATATAGGAGGATTTAAAATTATTTAAGAATTTTGAGTCATTTGGTCATTTTGAGACAATCTTTCTGAGGGCAAAAACATAGGTCTAATTCTATTCAACTTCTGGCTGGCATTTAGTTAGCAGAGAAATTGGCATATTAAAGGCAATGTCCACAAGTCAGGCAAAGGAGACTCATTGTTTCCATTGTAGCTTAGCATAAATAATTGATCAGTGTGGTGACAACAGGTGTCGTAAGCAGGTCAGGACTCACCAGTGACTCACTAGCGCACTGGAACACGTAACACACATACTGGGCCGGGCCAGACTCCACCACATCCCGACAAATAAAGCCAAAGTGATCTGTCTGTTTAACACCCTGCAGGCACAAAAAACAGCATTCATAAAAGACAGCTATATAGAGCTGCAAATCACAATGCAACACAACACAACACAACAAGAGAACAGCGCAAAACTTTGTATGACTCTGAAATCTGACTGGATAAAACATGTTTGGAACTGTGACTATATAAAAGATGCATTTTTTACACAAGACATAGAAAACAATAAGAAATTTATTATATAATACTTTTTTTATGAGAATTTCAAAACTAAGACAAATATTATAAAGTAAATCTTTAAAAAAAATCTGGTACATATCAGTAGCTTGGTACTTGTTTTGAATAGCACTGTGTGATAACATATGGTGACATTAAATATGAGACTGAGAAGAGATTATCTCTAAAACCAAACAAACCTAATCCTTACACACAGACCTGTGAACAGGACGAGATGTCCTTAAAATTCTTCTCCAGAACCACAGATTTGGTGTCAGGGCTAATGAGATTCACTTCAAAACGTCCAACCTGCATAAAAAAAGAGCCGTTTGAGAGCATACTTTGCTTATTGAGAAGGAAGCGGCAGGAATAAAAACACAATGAATGTCTGATAACAAAGCACGCAGCATTTTTTGAGACTGATATTTGCATTAAAACAATTCTACTTATCACCAAGGTCACAGAGGCTGCAACTGATTTCTTAACCAAATGTAACCAAACGTAGAGACACCTATCCTTGGAAATATGACTGCATGACTGTCATGCATGCTAATTAGCAAGATGTACCGCTTCACCTCTCAAAGAGAAGACATTTGCATGTGTAGGCCTGTATTAAAGGTTAAAGGAATAAGTTAACAACTTCACCCAAAGATGGAGCACAAAAAATATATATATTTTTTTATTTTATAAAATAAAAGTGAGTAGGGTTCAAAGTTGTTTTGAACTCCATCAAACTCAATTTATTAACCTAGCAAGACATTTAGTAAAGGTTCCTAGTTCCTACAAGGCGGCAAGGGAGGCAGTGCCAATATTACAAAAAAAAAAGTGAATAAATCACTTGTTTTTATAAAGAAACATTGTCCAACAGCAACTCCATTCAGGTAAAGTTACAGCAAGAAACAGCATCTCTCTCACTCCATTGACTTAACAGACCCCTAAAGCGTGCAGTGGGTTTGGTAGGGGGTAATTGAGAATGAATAGGGCAAAGTTACATGAGAGGAGGCAATGCCTCCATCGCAGGTAAGTTTGGATATGATCGGTTATGGTCGGTTATTATTGGTTCATGCAATAAATCCCATGTCTTATGTTCATGCACGTGCCGTGTTCGCGAATCTGTCTGAATAAACAATATAATGGCATTAATGGGAAGACTCATTTAATAAGTAACAACACACATTTGGATATAAGCACTTTGTTGTCTCAAAATAAGACTTAAAATGGCATGAAAATATGATCTGTGGGAGTTTTTAGTGAGTAATCATGGCAAGTAACAAACTGAAATACTGAAAATCGCAAGTTTGTTTACATATTATATGTGACCCTGGACCACAAAACCAGTCATAAGGGTCAATTTTTCGAAATTGAGATTTGTCAGGATAGGACAATTTTTGGCCGAGATCCAGCTATTTGCAAATCTGGAATCTGAGGGAGCAAAAAAAAAAATATATCTAAATATTGAGAAAATTGCCTTTAAATTTGTCCAAATAATTTCTTAGCAATCCACATTACTAATCAAAAAGTTTTTATATATTTACGGTAGGAAATTTACAAAATATCTTAACGGAACATGATCTTTTACATATCTTAATGATTTTTGACATAAAAGAAAAATCAATCATTTTGACCAATACAATGTATTTTTGGGTATTGCTACAAATATACCTGTGCTACTTATAACTGGTTTTGTAGTCAAATATGTGTGTCATATGTGTGTATATAAACACATACATACATACATATACACACACACACATATACACACACTCAGTCAAAAGTTCAAAAGTTTGGACTCACCCTCTCATTTAATGTTTTTTAAATGTTCAAGGCTGCATTTATTTGATAAAAAATACAGAAAAAAAAACTGTAATAATGCAAAATGTTATTACAATATAAAATAATGGTTTTTAATTTAATATACTATGCTGTTACTCCAGTTTTAAGTGTCACGTGATCCTTCAGAAATCATTCTAATACGCTGATGTATTATTAGAATTATCAATGCTGGAAACAGTTGTGCTGCAACCTGTGATTCTTTTTTTCAGGATTCTTTGATGAATAACAAGTTAAAAAGAACAGCATTTATTCAAAATATAAATCTTTTCTAACAATGTAAATCTATGCCATCACTTTTTATTAATTTAATTTTATTAATTTATTAATTTTTTTCTTTCAAAAAAAAAAGAAAGAATATAAATTTACTGACTTTATTTTAAATTTAATTTATCTACAAACTTTTGAACAGTAGTGTATACTGTTAGAAAACCTTTCTATTTTAAATAAATGCTGCTTTTTTTTTACCTTTTATTGATAAAAAAAAACCCTGAAAAGTATATTCAAGGGTACAAAAAAAAAAAAAAAATTAAGCTGTGCAACTGTTTCCAGCACTAATAATAAATCAGCAAATTAGAATGATTTTTGAAGGATCTGGAGTAATGATTCTGGAAATTCAACTTTAATTACAGATATAAATTACATTTTAATGTATATTAATATAGAAAAACATTGATTTACATTATAATAATATTTCACAATATTACATTTGTTTCCGTATTTTTGATCAAGTGAAAACAGCCTATATAAGGTTTTAAAGTTTACTTTGGATTTAAACTGACTCTGTTAAAACTTCGTTGAAAAAGAATACATCTTTTTTGTTTCAACATGACTAAATAAAGAAAGAAATTTCATTTTTGAGTCACCTGTCAAAGTTCATAAAATCACAAGCCAGAAGCAAGTGTGTATCTGTGCATAGTACCTGGAACAGCATTGTCCGATTCTTGTCAGCATCCGAAGGCTGCACATTATTGGGCGCGCTAGCGTGTCTCCTACGTGTCGACCCCTTGTTCGCCTCTCTGGGTCTTTTCTGTAGGCCGCCCGCCAAGCTATTACAGCGTGTACGAATCTCCTGCTGGTCTCCAAAACCTGAGTCCTCCAAGATACATTCAGGAAAAGCTCCTCGTAGACTGCCTGTACTGCAGGAGCCAGTCAACTCCAGATTCCCATTGCCCACCTCAGACAGCTCTTCCTCAGTCAAGTCAGGCTCAGGTTCGTCAACTTCGCAAAGGGAGGCGCTTAGAGGGTCATCACCCATAATGAACTCCACAGGGGCCTCGGTGGAGCTGCGCTGACCATTGAGGAGCCGTAGACGCTTACGTTCAATCTCGTGCTGGCGGAATTTGTCAATGCAGTCGTCAATCAGAGTTGAAGGAGCTTTCTTGTGGCTGACTGTCACTTTTCCACAGTAAAGCACTTCGAATTTCTGGGAGTTGTAAAAAGACTCATCACTGTCTTGTTTGGGCTTGCTTTCCTCCTTAAGAGCAGCCTTGGACACCTGTCTAATGCTGCTAATAACCTCAGGCACCTGGGGAACAATGTTAGGCATTAGATCAACAATAAAATTACTAAATCAACACACTGAAAGGCAAACAAGGGCAAAACGTCCATAAAAAGGCTCAGTTATGTTAAACTTTTGCAGGAACTTGCAGGTTGCATAACTAACTAGGATTAGCCCCTGAGGAACAATTCAGGAGTCAGTAATATAAAAGCCAAGGCAGACTTGTGATATCAGAGAGAGAAAAAAACAGCTGAGGAACCTGAGTGTGCATTAAAGAAGCCAAATGGTTATAAATCTATAAGACGGGCCTCCTCTCTGGTATCTGATACTACTTTTGATCATTTAGAATGAAACCTGAAGCTAAGAAAAGAAGATCTGTGTTTTTGTTTGCCTGAACGTCAGTAGAAATCTTTTGAAAGTAGGAGTGAGGGCATAAGTTTGGTTTAACCAGTGTAACACTACACACACCCAAAGTACACCTTGTAGCTTCGTAAATTAATCTTGAACCACTGATGGGACAGCCATAAAGCTTCTTAAAACACTGCCTGGTTATCATGGATAACAATAACATATTGGATGGTTATCATCCAAAATATCTTAAATTGTGTTCTGAAACAAAGCTTTTACAGGTTTGGAACAACATGGGGGTAAGTGACAAAATTTTCATTTTGGGGTGGAGTAACCCTTTAAGAGAATATTAAATATTTTTTATTTTAATTAATTTAAATTCTTCATTTTTGTATTTATAAAAATATTAAGAAAACCGTTAAGAACATTCATATTTTGCTTCCCCAAACACATCCTAATTTTACTCTTAATTTACGAAAAATAAAAAAATAAATTAAAATGCATTAAGAATAATTTCCTTTTTAAGAATGTTTCGTGAATCCAACCCCTGAATTCATTATTTTGGTAATACTTGAGTAGGGCCACAAAACAATGAATCATGATTAACTGCATTCAAAATAAAAGTTTATGTTTACATACATACTATATGTGTGTACTGTGCATTTTATGTATGTATGTATATATATATATATATATTTTTTTTTTTAGGTCTGTGAAAAAAGCACGGGGGGGATGCTAATGTTAGTGTAATCTGTTACCAACGCACATCATAAACCAGTCTTTTTAGACAAGATAGTAGGTGTCATGTCATGAAATGTTTTTAATACGACGGCAACTGTATTAAACGTGATGACAATTTAATAAAAACAAGTAAGTTAGGTCTATTAATTGTAATTATTTAATTTCCACGGTTATATAAACAACAAATAAATTATATAGAGAAAGCGAGCAAAGAACACAGTATCAACACTTTTTTGAAACTGAATCAATAAAATGATTAACCGTTTCGAAGCACTCCAATCGGACCGCATATCACGAAACTCTGATTCCAAATGGGGCTTCAAAGTGCATATCGCTGCTCATTTGATTCAGATGCATGTATGCATGTATGCATGGATATATATATATATATATATATATATATATATATATATATATATATATATATATATATATATATATATATATATATATATATATATATAGATCTAACATATTTGTCCTTAATAATATATACATACAGTATGCAAATAAACTTTTTTATTTTGCATGTTTAATTGCAATTACTCATTGTGCAGCCCTACACTTCAGATTCTAACTAGCTGTTTAGATGGCTCCTCAATGAAAGGCACAAGACAATAAAGAAGTTGTGATTTACAGCAGTTTGAGTTTAAGAACTCAAGCAGCATTTTGATAATTATCATAAAACAACCCATGCACAGTCACAAGCTAAACAGATTTACTTGAAATGCTGAACTGAACTAATACAAGAAACATAATACTTAATTTTACAAATGAAAACATGACATTAATTACATTCAGCATAGCTCTATTAAATTTAGCCACAGCTAGGATCAATAGAATTACTGGCAGGGAATATTTAGTAGCCTCTTACCCTTGGTAGGGCCATGACCCTACTGTTCATACTCAACTCTATATTTTACATTATACAGGTTACGAATGGAAGACACACCTCAAAATATATTATGACCATGAGCTCTTGTGCCTTGGCTCAGCTCAGAAATGTTCTGCCATGTGTCTTCAGCTCAAGTGTACACAAGGTTATGGCAACATTAAATGAAACTAATTTATCAGCAAGACACGTCTTGTTGGGAGAATACAAAAAGGAGTCTGGTGACAGAATTGGGCCTGGTGCCAGCAAGAGTGAAGGTGAAAAGAAATGAAGCTCCACAGTTTTCAAACAGACACTAGGCCCACTCAGACCAGACTGGAAGAGCATGCTTGACTTGCATGATCTTCTATAAGCCAGGTACAAGATTCAGTTCTGAACTGATTCTGCATAACCTGTAAATCTCTCAAGCTACAAGGCAAACAAATAAAAGTAAAGAGCATGGTGCATTAATAAGAATCTGCTAAAGCCCAAAAAATAAAAATACAGTTTCAGTCATGGTTCAAAGAAGGTGACATTTCCTTCAATCAAAATACCACACGCTGAGACACATTAGCATGTTGCAAAGTGCACAAAGAGTGCATAGCGGCAGTGTGAACAAGAAGTTGATATAAACAAATCTTCCAGGAACAAAAGCCTTGTAATGGCCACAGAGTGCTTGCTACATAAAAACACAAGGCACCATACCAAGGTCACACGTATTACTTGTTCAAGGCAGTAATAGAGAGTAAGCCAAACATAACTGCACGCTGTGCAAACTAGTCTATCTTTACAAAGATAAACACAGGTATGTTTAATAAATGTGCTGAAAGCCAAGAAAACTTTCACATTAGAGGCAAACATCTGCAAAAGACATTTGACATTTTGCTTTCCCAAGTCACCGACATAAAACTACACCTATAAAATAAATATTTTTCATGGGCTCTCAGGTACAACACCTAACTCACCATATTACATTTCAGCACATAACTCAATATTAAATATGTGGCTTGTTGAGGTGTGCTATTACTTTTCAAAGCAATCAGACTTATAATTTTCCACCCAGCTTACGATAAAGAGTGTGCAAAAAACACAGGAGGGACCTGAAGTTATAAATAGAACCAGAATTTCAGAGGTTAGAAAAGTAACCATCCAGAAAACCCTATAAACCACATAAAAGTCCACCCAGAATGCCATAGCAACATTGTAGCATTTTTCTTTACTTGGTTTTATGCAATTATTGCATGATCTTCACAAGGGAGTCTGGAGTAAAAATAAAGAAACTAAGACCTTTGTGTTCCACTGCACGTCACTCAGTAAATATAGTTCAGTTTAATGCAAACATTTCATTAAACCCCCAAGGCTAACTTGTGGAAAATCACAGTGCAGCTGAGAATAAAAGCTCCTTGAGATCAGGAGTAAAAGTAAACAATCATTCAAGCAATCGTCTGCGGCAATGGGCTGCCTGTGTAAGCAGCACAAAGGGTGTGGCTGCTTGTTTTCAACTGACAAATGACTTATTTCCCAGGAACACTCAGAGATTTCCAAAAAGGTCTCCAACTACCTAGTTTAACCAGCCTGAATAATCTGCAGAAAGCAGATTTTTTTATCTGATAGCGGAAAGGCAATGCATTCTAGTGCTGTTTTTAGCTCACAAGCTTAGTGCACAAGTAAAAGGGAGACAAAAGCATGTCACATTTGCAGTAAACTTCAGTGACCTCACCAGGAATCAGCGACTGCGTTTTAAAACCCTAAATGGTCTGAATTATTTAATTGCAAGATGAAGCTAGAACCCCATTTAGTCTAATGAATTATTTGCACTGAAACAAACATGCAAGAACGAAAGTAAGAGAGTGTGAATAAGAAAAGCTATAAAAACAAACACGGTTTATTATATTTTTCATTAGAGCTTCCCTCCCATTCTCTCATTGGTGAGTTTCCTGCATCCATCTGTACAAACAGAAATATTAGGGGACAGTTCATCCAAAAATGAAACATCTGTCATTAACTACTCACCCACATGAACTTCATTCATCTTCAAAACACAAATTAAGATATTTTTAATGAAATCCAAGAGCTTTCTGACCCTGTGTAGACAGCAACTACCACGTTCAAGGCCCAAAAAGAAAGGCACAACGGAGACTGACACGGAAGAGAAGAAATTGAATGAAGTCATTATTTTTGTTCTCTTTGTACACAAAAAGTATTCTTGTAGCTTCATAAAATAAAGGTTAAACCACTGATGTCACATGGACTATTTTAACAATGTCCTTCAGAAATGACATCACGTATCTTCATTTGTGTCCTGAAGATGAACGAAGGTCTTATGGGTTTGGAATGACATTCGGGCAAGTAATTAATGACAGAATTGTAATTTTCGGGTGAACTATCTCTTTAAGGCAATTTTAGCAAAAACTTGACTCACTTTCCTTAGCATTATTTGACTTTTTAACCAAGTGTCATGTCTTTTAGTGATTATATGACATTAGTTCAAGTTCACAAGTGTCCTAGGAGAGTAAGCACTGGTGTAGTTCATCACAATGACAACCCGAAAGCAAAAAAAACTTTGTTGTCATTTGGAACAGCATATATATTCTTTTAGAATTGAAAACAAACTGCTGTTGTGAGGCATTCTGAGGTTTACAGATAAACGCCACTTGGGTGTACATGATGTAAGTTAATGCAATGGCATTCATACATTTTTAAATGCAGATAATTGTTCAAACGCTTTTTGGGGCCAAGCTTTTTAAGACATGTATGACTTAAAACCAGATGAGGAAAATTAAACCTCTTTGATTTATGCATCAAAGCTGTGGGATGATTAATAGTTTAAACTGATTGGTTTACATGTTCGCTTTAAACACAAAGAGCTGTGATGAGAAATTCCCGCTTTTCATTAAAAATTTGTGAAATTCAAATCCACTGATTAGTGCATATGACCTTCTATTTCACAAGGTTATTACTATTTTTGCTTTTGTGATTTAAAGAATGTACAACATTTCTTTAATGTTCTGCAGTGACCTTACTCCTCACATTTAAATAGTTGATAGGAATGCTTTAGAATACCGTTTAAAAACCAAGATACAAAATTCAAAAACCTACCTGTCAAGCAACATTAAAATAAGAGTGAAAACTAAGAAAAGAGCATGGAGAGATGGCACATGTTTTAAGTAGGTTCACAATTTATTTATGAGAATTTTTTTTAATTACTATTTAAAGACAGCTTGGTTATGAAATGCTACAATGGTTGTGATTCTACGCTATATTCAGTCTTGCAGGTCCCAAGGTCAAGCTTCAACTTAATTATTTACTGTAAATCAGAGGTTTTAAAAAAGGATAGTTAACCCATGTTGTTAAAAACCCGTAAGTCCTTCGTTCATCTTCGGAACACAAATGAAAATATTTTAATGAAACCCGAGAGCATTCTTAGCCTGCATAAATAGCAACACAACTGTGTCAGTTGTTCAAGGCCCAGAAAGGTAGTACTGACAATGTTAAAATAGTCCATGTGACATCAGTGGTTCTTTGTGTACACAAAGTATTCTCATATAGATTCATAAAATTAAGGTGGAACCATTGATTTCACAGGGACTACTTTAACGATGTCTTTATTACCTTTCTGGTCCTTGAACATGGTAGTACTGTTGCTGTGTTATGCAGAGTAAGAAAGCTCTCAGATTTCATCAAAAATATCTTAATTTGTGTTCTAAAGATGAAGGTCTGAATGAAAGAACATGAAAATGGAACATGAGAGTGGGTAATTATTTACAGAATTTTCATTTTTAGGTGAACTATCCCTTTACAGTTCAGACAATTCTTTAGAAAGCAGAATGAGATTAAGGTTTAAAACGAAAATAATGAAACTAGTTCAAAGCAGTACCAAAACACAATTCACACGAGGACAAGACATAAGGAAACTCAGATCACTGGTCATGTTGTGGTCTTAAATTTTAATGACATGAGTCATTCTAATTATGGTTACTAGGAAGACCAACTACAAGGTATTCAGGCCAGTTGGATAAAGTGGGACACTGTACTTTATTCTGAAACTCTAACTTGGAGGTCTAAGTGAGTTACATCCTGTGCAACACTGATTTTGCTTCATACTTTGATGATCGCTCCAAACCGCAAAACAAACAGCCCCATTTTAAAATGCATAAACAATGAATAAAATGCATAAGAGGGAACCCAGCCATTTTTTCTTGCCCACAGCATAAACAACACACTGCCGCTTAATCACAGATAATGCTTTCCTTTAATTTCTATCAGTAAAATGAAGCCAGGCATTTGCGTGCACATAGTATATCATTATGAAAGGAAACATAACCTTACTTTGTTGCCCTTACACTGGGTGGGCTATTCCACGCTGAAGGTGGATTTATAAATAAGGGACCAGTGGGATCCCCCACAGCATTAAAAGTTGAACTATGCCACTCCACAGGCATCTGGAAAGGACTGATCGGGGCTGCGTTAAGAGTAGGAGATATTTATATGGCGAAATGCCAGTCAAGTCAGTCTCTGAACACTGGACAGACTATAGTGCACGATAGCACTTAGAAATGAGCCAGCAGCCATCTTAAGACGTGAGCTAAGACACATTCCTCATGGACCATCTAGCACGTGTTGCTATCCAGCCAGTTTTTCTTGCATAACAAATGACGGTAATGTATGTAGCCTCTGGAGCTCAACATGCACTCACAGGACGCCTGAAACTTTCCCTTCCTCACATTCCCTTCTAAGCACTTCACCTCTGAGAATGTACAACAAGAGTGCAAATCGCATTAAAAAAAAAGTCCAAAGAAAGATTACTTTTCAACTGAAACTCACAAAGCAAAAAGAGATGTGCTTATCAAGCCGTTACATATATGCACACACATACATTTAAATCCATGTTTCACTCAGAGCAACAAAGTGCATTGGACAGGCATCTCAAATAGCTCAGCAGCAGACTAACATTAGGGTTACATTACAACTAATCTCTAATCAATACCATGGAACAAAGAACTCAGATGTAAGTGCAGTGCATCACGGTTATTATTGTTTCAAGGCATTATGACAGCTAGCGAGCAGAGGAGCAGGAGGGGGGATTTCAATATTCTAAGTGTATTGTCTAGCTGATCTGATTAATCTATCCTCTGCTTGTGCCAGGAGAGATCTGACCCGTCTTTACGTGATGCTCTGTAAATCTAATTCCTCTAGCGCAACGGTGCCCTACATACTGGCATTTATCCAACTGACAAAGACCTGCCAATCATACAGCAGACTAAATGTCAGGGTGCACTGGCATTGTAAAAGTTTATTATTATAAAATTGCATTATAAAAAGGAATTAAGATTATTTTTAATATATATAAGCTATTTATCGAACTTTTTGTGTTAACGTACCATGTGACCCTCTAAAAATAATTTAACACAACAATGATTGATAACAATGATAATTTGCTGTTTGACTTGCTCATGGTGCAGGGAATAGATAAAGTATCATCAAATGTCATTTATCTACAGAGCGATCACTTAAGAAAAAAAAATGTGAATGTTGTTTAAAAAAATCATCAAATGGGGTCATTAAACAATATACAAAATATTAAAGAACATACTGTATAACCATTTAAGTTGCAAAAAATTGTTAATATTGGTGGAAAAAAAAGGTCAATATATTTATAGCGCAATGACTGTTAAATCAAAAAGTCAGCAAATGCAGTCATTAAACAATACACAAAATATTTAAGAATATAAGCATTTAGGACTAAACTGCAAAAAGTGTTAATATCGGTTAAAAGGTAACATCTATAGAGCCATGACGGAAAAAAGTGTTAAAGTCATTTAAAAAAAAAAAATCATCAAATGAGGTCATTAAACAATATCATTAAACAATATACAAATTACAAAAAAAATCTATAAGCATATAAGTTAATGTTAATATCAGTGAAAATAAGTAACATCAAATACCGATAACCAGTCAACCTGTAATCCAAACCTCAGAAAAGGTTGATTTATAAACTATAACAACTGTGTTTTTCTCTCAGTATATTTAAGAGATAACCTACTTAACAGTTCAATAAGTGCATGTACATACCTGGTTTGGATCACATGCTTTGAACACATGGCATGCCATCTCAGACTCTGGGTTATCGGGTTGACTTCTGATAAGGTAGGCAAAATAAGACAAGTCATGGCTATTGTGGATAAACCTGGATATAAACTGTGCTTTGTGCTCAAATATGAACACGGACGGGTTGCTGCTGTTTGCGGGCACGCAGCGAATCAGAGGGGGCGAGAGATACAGCTGAACTTCTCTGGCCTGTGCGGGACCAGACTCGTTCTTCTCACTTTTCCTCCGGATCTCCGCCACCAACCAAGGTAGCATAGGCAGCGTGGTCCGCCTGTCCAGAGACGACCAGCCCATGTACCATAGCGCAAACCTCTTGTCTGCCTTTTGATTACTGTCATTATTCTCTTTGCCATCCTGTCCCTCCATCTCTCCAAGGTGCTCCGGGACAAAGACTTTAGTTGCTTTACGCAACAACTCAGCGCCTTTATGCCACCAAATACCTAAATAAATACATGCACGGGTCAGTATTGTGCGAAAGCAGCTGGGAACATCTCCTGGCGAGTTAATGGCACAAGGATCACTCACGCTTTAGTCAAAAGTGCGCAAGGATCGTGTTGTCCAGGAGAGCTTAAGTACAATAATAAAGGCTTTTAAGATGCAGCGAGGATTTTCGCTTTTATTCCAAGGTCAGACCACTGTTTAAAGATTAAAACATCCATTCAAATGGTCTGAGGGCTAAAATAATCCATATATGAAGTTAGACGATTCGACTGAGCGTATCAATACACAACTGCTTGAAGGAAGCGCGTTTTATTCTTGCAGATTTCTCGAGCGTCCCAGCGTTTCGGATTGTGGACGCCGCAGCGGACAGACGCCTTCTGCGTGAAGTTGCAGATCAGCTGGAGTCCTTTAAAGTCGTTGCACATCACTTTTCAGTCGGTATTGTGTCATTTCACGCCGTTGGAGAACAGAGAGTGCTGTTGTTCCAGGAGGAGTGGCCGTAGCAGCCATATGAGAGGCGTTCACTGGAGCGCGCGGCCGCGTGTGTGTGTGTATGCGTGGATCTCTGGCTCCCCTGTCTTCAGGAAACACACGGCACTGGCCTGATTGAAGAAAAGCAAGTCAACTTTATTTATGCTTAGGGTATATAAGTTTTAGTTTGCACACTTTTTACTCCAATTAATATTTCATATTTTTGAAAGTAAGCTTATTTAGGCTAAATATATTCACCGTTTATTGGCCATGTGTTGACCTTTTGTGACAACATGCCCCAGTTGTGAATATGGGGTAAGCTGCCACAATGGAAATTACCATTAAACATTAACACAATAATTGAACAAAGCAATTCATTGAATAGTAAACTTGTCATCACTTACGTCCATTAACGTGTCACGGGCCTGGCGCTCTTTTTTCGTTTTTGAAATCGGACATTGCATGGTAGCCTACTTTAAAATCTTTATCAGTCTCCTCCCCCTTAGTGGGTAGTGTCAGGTGTCAAAATGTATTACAGTCTTTTAGAATCTTTTTAGAATGTTGACAAAATACATATTGTCGAAAAGGTAATATTGACAGAGAAATTTAGACATTTGTGACAGAAAAATGCATCAAAAACATTTGGATGGCACACAGTGGCTGTTTGTGGGATAACATTTTTTTTATATATCAACGTCAAATTTGGAACATTTTTATAAATAAGGCTTTTTTTTATATATAAGATAAAAAAATTGGTACAGTGCATTTTCTTTACAGTAAATTTACACTTGTATAACTTTTTGATACTTTTATTTTTTTAAATGATTACACTTCTGAAATAATCTGCAGATTAAAAGAGTGCAGTTTTATGTCTGTATTCCAAAGTGTTCATGAATTATAACAATTTTGGACACTTTCGTGTCTAAAATATGGACACTTCAGGACTTAATCTTTATTTTGGCTAACAAATATTTTAATTAATATATAAAAGTATATGCATTTGACTAACAAAGGGTTAAACTGTGTTAAACGGCAGGATTTGTAATGGTCAAATTAAAAAAAATATATATAGGCTATATTATTGTGCTGTCAAATAGATTAATCACAATTAAACGTTTCCAAAATGAAAGCTTGTGTTTACATAATGTGTGTGTGTTTTTAAAAATATATATGCTATCTCATATAAATATGAATATATACACTGCTGCTCAAAAGTTTGGCATCAGTAAGATTTGCAATGTTTTTTAAAAAGTCTCTTATTCTCATTATAGTTCCATTTATTTGATCACAAATGCAGAAAAAAAAGTTATATTATGAAATATTATTGCAATTCAAACCAGTTTTTATTTGAATATACTTTAAAATGTATTTATAACATTTATTTCTGTGATGTAAAGCTGAATTTTCATTAGTTATTACTCCAGTCTTCAGCGTCACATGATTCTTTAGAAATCATTCTAATATACTGATTTAGTACTTATTTAGTACACATATAACTATACACAGTACACACATATATTATCTAAACACAAACTTTTATTCTGAATGCGATTAATCGCGATATGCTATTTGCTATTATGCTAT
Source organism: Cirrhinus molitorella (assembly GCA_033026305.1). NCBI lineage: Eukaryota > Metazoa > Chordata > Actinopteri > Cypriniformes > Cyprinidae > Cirrhinus > Cirrhinus molitorella. The sequence continues at coordinate 18,916,756 of CM065122.1, forward strand.
TTAATCTCAAAACAAACACATAATCATATAAACACCTTGAGTCAAAAAGTTGAGTCAAAGGTGCACTCTGTCCAGAGACTTTACTGTGGACAAAGCATGCTTCACATTTCTAGCAAATAAAGGGTGGGGTTCAGGGTGTGTTTAGGGTGAAATTCTATGTGAATCATCAATGGTATTTTATGTATGTGAAGGTAATTTGAGCAATATTTTTAGTAATATTGAAAACTAAATGTAGTGATTTCTACAAGTAAAGTGAATTGGAAACATCACATATCTACTTTAACGTTTTTTTATAAAATGTACGGTACAAAAAAAAACAGTATTCAACGGCGCCCTCTGCTGTCTATCAAATCTATGGTGGATTTTGATGGACTATTGGGCATATTTCGAAATAAATATTAGCATATGTGACTCTGGACCACAAAACCTGTCATAGGGGTCAATCTTTTTGAAATTGACGTTTATACATCATATGGAAGCTGAATAAATAAGCTTTCCATTGATGGATGGTTTGCTAGAATAGGACAATATTTGAGATGCAACTAATTGAAAATCTGAAATCTAAAGGTGCAAAAAAATCTAAATATTGAGAAAATCGCCTTTAAAGTTGTCCTAATGAACTTTTTAGCAATGCATATTGCTAATCAAAAAATATTTACAGTAGGAAATTTACATAATATCTTCAAGGAACATGATCTTTACTTAATATCCTAATGATTTTGGGCATAAAATAAAATTCCCATACAATGTATTTGCAATGTATTGGCTATTGTTACAAATAAACCTGTGCTACTTATGACTGGTTTTGTGGTCCAGGGTCACATATTCTATAGATATAGAAGCATACTGTAGAAATAATAAGAGTAGTATGCTATTTAGTACACAACCTGGATGCTGATATCATGAGCTCTCATTTAAAGAGACGATTCTTTTCAAACTGTATGTCATGCGATCAACTGCTCTTGTAGAAAACCTGACAACAAAGAACAACATGTCATTTAATAAGCTTATTTTTAGGATTGAATTTATAAATAAAACTACTTTGTAATGATCATTAATGGAGAAACTTGCTTTTACTTAATAACATAAATATTTATCTGGATTTAAATCCAGATTATTATCTAAACTGGAGGTCAAGCATATTTCATTGTGGGATACAGCACACATACTGCATGCTGCACACAGTATATACTATATTGTATACTCCAGAATAATTGTCAGTCATACGAACCTCTGTACCCTTCATCATTTTAATGATATTGTTAATACCTTTTATTAAATAACTTTTTTTATTGTTCAGATAATTTAAAACACAAAGGCCAACTGCATAATAACTTGCATAATTTTTATGTATGTTTTTATGACAGAAGTGGTTGAGCAAGTGAGAACATGATGCTAAATAAGAAACACCATTCCCAGAAATTAATGAACATAAGATGTGTGTAAATGTAACCCCTCAGAGAACCACTGTAGCCCATCATCACATATGACCTGTAAGAGTTTCTTTCTAGGCACATGTTTTAGGCATTCAGAAAGTATTCAGCACCCTTAAATTAATTATCTCTCTCGTTGCTGTGTGTTACAATGTCAAATTCTAATATATTTAAATGGGATCTTTCAGCCAAAACAGCAGAGCAGCACTTCACTGAAGACAACAGTAGAGCAGCTAAAATTAGATATTTAAAAAATAAAAAGGCAAAAACAATACACAATACAAAAATCAGGTCATCCGACCGAATTTTGAATAAAACCAAATCCATCCAACACTGTCATCAGGTGCAACACATTCAAAATACAAATTATAGATTAAATGATTATTTTTATTAATGAAAAAGAGTGTTTTCCACTCTAAAGAAATTCATGTTCTTTGTTATTTAAGTGTGGAAAAACAATTAGAGGTTAAATTAAAGGCACTGAAGACAATTATGAAGATCAATAATAATGACAAATGGAAATTTATGATCCACAGAGGGGGAAAAAAAAACATGAAATCTATCATTTTCTAACATAATACCATTACTTATGATAAAATGAGCAATTCAACCTTGTGGCTACTGTAACAGTAGAACAAAAAATAAAAGCTCAGTGCAAAATTCAACAAAATATTGTTAAACTGTTAAATACTTTACTTAAATGTAAATATTTGGTCACAGACAAGATGGTTCACAATCACTGCTGTAAAAAGCACACGCAGACAAATATTAAACAGTCTCTAAAACAGAGGCCATTTCCTTGAACTGTCTGTAGAAGTTCTGAGGAACAAAATAACAGAAGGATAATGATTAATTGCAGCAGTTCAGACACTTCAGACAACTGAATGAAATTAGGAAAATGCATACTTCCGTACCTGAAACTGCTCAACTGTCATCTCAAAGGATTTATATGACATCTCCCCTGATGTGTCCGCAATTTTCATCAGAACGGAGATGAATGGAGAGTTGAGGGATCGACAGGTATCTGAGCTCACTGCCATTCCAAGCTTCCACTGGATATCTACAAGCTAAGAGTAAAGAAGCTTTAATATCAACAACCTGACAGAGAATAATGGTTGACTGATGTTTACTCTGTAAGCAAAAATCATGTGACACACCCGTCCAATACTAGCCATTGTCAGGAGTTCCTGATGTGCATGCAGAAGAGCACCATGCTCAGTCCAAAGCTTGTGCATCAACTGTAGCGTTGGTTTGGACCATTTACTGCTGCATTCAGTTAGTTTACTGACCAAGATATCCGCACTGTGATTGCTCTTTGCTGCTAACCTGTTTAAATACATATTTATAAACTGAAACACAACAGACACATATCAAAAAAGACAAATCAACAAGTTCCAGAGCAAAGGGTGTTGTAAATTTGCAATTTAAGACAATACCGTACCTAAAATAGTGTGACATCAGTCTTATAATATCTTGAACAGTTTTCTGATCAAGGCTTATCCCAGCTCTTTGAAACTTCTGTGTTAGAGAAATAAAACCATTGCAAAGCCATAAAAAAGCAAGTATGCATGTTTCATTTAAAATATGTTTAAAGGGATGACGTTTTTGTGAACTTACATCACAGGTTTCAATCAAATCTACTGCTCTGTTCTGATCCTGAAGATGAACCAGGATTGACTGCAGCTGGAAAATAAAAAAGATGAGTGTGTTAGTCAATGCAACATCTAAAAATAATACGGTCAGTAAATAACTAGATGATAATATGTCAAAATTATGTATGACGAGTTGCAGTTTTTTTTTAGCACAAACTTGTAATGTTGGTATTCCAACTGTAAATAACCACACAATGTAATGACACATCTTACTGTTTCTGCAAACAAATCTGTAGGGAGTTGTTCAATTTTTTCGACCACACCATCCACACCTGCACACAAAAAAGCTTCAGAATTATTTATTAATGTTAGGTCATATCAATCAGTGTATTTTTATGTTCTGTGTAAAGCACCCAGTATTATACTGCATATGATTTATATCCAGAAATATATTAACATTTACGGTTAATTTCGACTTGCACAGAACGTGACTTAACACACGTTGCTGCTGCTTTGCTCTTAACATTTGCATGAAAATAGTAAACAATTCTACTCACCAGTTGACAGATCCAGTCCTAACATCTTCGACAACTATCGCAATATTTAACTACCATAAAGCAACTGCATTCAACCACCATATGTTAAAGGCGAGTAGCCTATGTTTTATAGCATCGATTAATAATGTTTACGATTTCTACTACTGTAAAAGCAGTTTCAGACCGGAAGTGATAAATATCAATGAGATTTCCTTTCAAAATAATAGTACGACAGTCGTACCAAAAAAGCTTATCCAAGGTGAATACTAGATATCAAGTGCATTTTTAATAAATACAAATGTTTAAATATATTAAAATATTTGTATTATATTAACTGTTTTCTATTTGAATATATTTTGAAAAGCTGAATTTTTAGCATCATTACTCCAGTCACATGATCATTCAGAAATCATTCTAATATTCTGATTTGCTGCTCAAAAACATTCATTATTATTGTGTTGAAAACAGCTGAGTAGAATTTTTTTCAGGTTTCTTTGATGAATAGAAAGTTCAGAAGAACAGCATTTACCTGAAATAGAAATCTTTTGTAACATTATAAATGTCTTTATCATCACTTTTGATTTATTTACATTTGATCACAGGAATAAATTACACTTTAAAATATATTCAAATAGAAATCAATTGTTTTAAATAGTAAAAATATTTCACTGTTTGCAGTACTTCTTGGTGAGCAGAAGAGACTTTATCAAAAACCTTTATAATAATATCATTTTGATTGTGACGATAATTTAAGACAATTTGTATCAGTGAAAAAGTATAGTTATGTCTGAAATAATAAAAAGGAAAAATATAGTTTAATGTGCAAGTCCTTAACTTATCTAATGTAATCTAAAGTCTAAAATACTTTCTTTGTTTCACCTTCAGTACGGTTAAACGTAATCATTATTCACAAAGAAATCAAATATTTTCATGTAATTAAAAAAATCCTATATTTATTATTACTTTGAATATCATAAAAGTTAGGATACTCCATTTGACCTGATTATGTGCTTTTTCATTAAAACAAGACAAAATATCCTTTAAAAAAACTGAAAGACTACTATTTAGTAAATGCAAACATAATTATTATGTTATAATTATATTGTAGATACAGTATGTCAAATGAGTACTATTAATTCAATATGTCATGTTTGTGCTCTTATTTTGAAAAACCCTATCTGTCAGTTGTCCCGGAAGTCGGAGTCACACCTCTGGAAGTTTTGGATCGTCGCGGGTTTGTTCATATCAAGGATGGCCGTGCAAACGGAGCGAGGAATCCCGCTCAGTGCGGTATGAATGTTTAATTCATTAATTTCTTTTCTTGACATGTGTAATTAACGCGTGATAGTAGACACCATGCTAATAGACATGTAATGGTAATAGATATTCAAAAGTTTATACGTAATAACTTCTCGCGCTGTTAGCATGTCATTGACAGGTTGACGAAGTCTGTCTCCTAAAAATAATCTGTGTTTTCTCGTAACAATGAACAACGTATATTGTCACAGTGTATGGAAAACGGCATATGATCGTTTGATGTCATGATCATGTCTTTGTTTTGTTGTGACGTATGTCTTCGTTATCCTATCAGAACGGCTCAAAAATTAGATATTACTTTTAGTTTCGTTTCTCTGTCAGAGGACTTGCCTAAGCAAGCATGATTCCAGATTTGTATTCGTTCTGCTTTAAAGACGTGACACGAGAGTGTCTTTAAACTTTTTACGCTAATGGTCCAACAGCCCCATTAAGACCGATATGTAGCTCACCATTAAAATTAGCTGAGAAACAACGGCTCCAATTGGGCGAAATGAAATACTAAAACTCTTCAAACTTATACACTACCAGTCAATACCAGTCAATATTTTTTCAACAGTGAGATGTTTTTTAAAGAAGTCTCTTCTGCTCACCAAGCCTGCATTTATTTGATCCAAAGTACAGCAAAAACTACAAAAATGTGAAATATTTGTGCTATTTAAAAATATATATATTTTAAAATGTAATTTATTCCTGTGATTTCAGAGCTGAATTTTTAGCGTCAATAACTCCAGTCACATGATCCTTCAGAAATCATTCTAATATTCTGATATGCTGGTCCAACAACACTCAAAAAACATTTATTATTATAAACATTTAATTATTATTATAAACATTTAATATTATTCTTATGTTGAAAATAGCTGAGCAAAAAAAAATTAGAATAGAAAGTCCAGAAGAACTGTTTTTTTTTTTTTGTTTTTTTTTTGTTTTTTATTTAAAGCATCCTTTCTAAATAAAAACAAATGTCATAAAAAAAATTATAAGACTGGAGTAATGATGTTGAAAATTTAGCTTTGATAACAGAAATAAGTTACATTTTAAAATATATTCAAATAGAAAACAGTTATTTTAAATAGTAAAAATATTTAACATTTTACTTTTTTGGCTGTAGTTTGGATTAAATAAATGCAGGCTGAGTGAGCAGGAGAGACTTCTTTAAAAAAAAACATTAAAAACTTTTGACTGGTAGTGTAACTCTTTAAATAGTCAAATTCAAAGGACTGTTTGTCCTAGGTGGTTTTCTAATTAAATACATTAAATTAAGTCCAGCATTCTGTGTAAATTCTTCTTTTATGTTATGTTTAAAAAAAATGACACCCCCTTGAAAATCACAACGAAACTCAGACTTTGTCACAAGCCCGGCCCACCTTGAAAATCTGGTATTAGAAATGATTAGGAAAGCCAAAATGGGGGACAAACAAATAATGCCCGTTACAAACCTGCAAACTGATAACATGAAAAAAAAATATTCAGTATATAGTCCAGATCCACAGCTTTATAAAACAGCTTTATGCATAGTTTCATAAAATGCATTTTCAGGGTTTACTTATAAAGTTTCCTATGTCTTTGATCCTTTTATAGCTTAATCCAAAGTTCCTTCACACCAACTCCACCAGCCACACCTGGCCATTCAGTGCTATTGCTGAACTGATAGGTGAGTGGACACTGCTGATATTACTCATTGTGGTATGTGTTTAGCAGTTTTGAACAATGGACTTGTAACCTAGCTTTCCCGCCTAAAACATATCACTGCCTGATGAAAATGTATGTGAGTAATTTTATTGCATTCCATTTATTGCTTAAAGACAACTAGCCAGTCAGTGGCAAATAAGGAAATAAAAGACTAATTATGTTTCATGAGTGTTCAGGGCTACCTGTGTAGAGAGCCACCTAAACTCTAAAAAATAGTAATATGATAATATTTTTAATATATGTGTTCTACCTTAGACAATGCTTATGACCCAGATGTGAGTGCCAAACAGTTCTGGATTGATAAAACAGCAATCAGAGGTCAAGACTGTCTAATTTTCATGGATAATGGAGCAGGAATGGATTACGATAAGATGTACAAAATGCTCAGGTGGGTGCAGAACAATACGTTGACTAATATACATTTGGATTACACTTATATGATCCTTAATAAATCAGTCTAATATGCTCAAGAAACCTTTCTTATTTTAATAGTTGATTGTTAATTAAAGGATTAGTTTACAGATTTACAGATAATGTACTCATCCCCTTGTCATCCAAGATGTTCATGCCTTTCTTTTCTCAGTCGTAAAGAAATTATGTTTTTTGAGGAAAACATTTCAGGATTTCTCTCCATATAATGGATATGTATTGTGCCCCCAAGTTTGAGCTTCAAGAATGCAGTTTAAATGCAGCTTCAAAGGGCTCTAAATGATCCCAATCGATGAAGAAGGGTCTTATCTAGCAAAACGATTGGTTATTTTCTAAACAAATTGACAATTTATATACTTTTTAACCTCGAAGACTCGTCTTGATGCGTCTTTGCGATGCACATGCATAGTCTGTGTGATCCGGGTTAATACAATTAGGGTATGTCAAAAAACTCCCATTTCTTTTTCCTCCCCAACTTCAAAATTGTCCTACATCGCTGCAGAAGTACCAACCCAGTGTTTACAAAGTGAACATACAAAGAAGATCAAATGCACCTTAAAAAAAGGTAAAACAGCTATGTAGGACGATTTTGAAGTTGAAGTCGAAAATGAGATGGGAGTTTTTCAACATTCCCTAACTGTATTGACCCAGAGCACACAGACTATGCATCGCAGAGACGAGACAAGACGAGCATTTAAGGTTAAAAGGTATAGAAATTGTCCATTTGTTTAGAAAATAACCAATCATTTCACTAGACAAGACCCTTCTTCATCGGCTTGGATCTTTTAGAGCTAACTGTAAATTTTTGTTCTGAAAGTGAACTAATCCTTTAAGTGTGGAAAGAGTCTTTGATTAACAGAAAGAACAGCATTTATTTAAAGAAATTGATTTTGATCAAAGTAAAAGTATTAATTTCTTTTAAAAGTCTTTTAATATATAATATATTGTGTTTCTCTCCCTCTCAGTTTTGGTTTCAGTGACAAGGAGACTATAAATGGCCATGTCCCCGTGGGTCTCTACGGCAATGGATTTAAGTCTGGTTCCATGCGATTAGGAAGGGACACCATTGTGTTTTCCAAAAATGGAGAGTCCATGTGTGTGGGCCTTCTCTCCCAGACATATCTTAAGGAGATACATGCAGAGAATGTCATTGTACCTATTGTCTCCTTCAAACGCGTCGGACAGTCATATATCCTTACCCTCCAATGAGCAAAGACAAGAGTAGGCCTAAATGGATGGACTACAAAAGATATAATAGAATATGTGGCATGATATAAAGAGATGAAGAGGGTATTAGAGAGATCATATTACATACATTAGGGAGTCCAGTGAATAAAGTCTGTTTGGATTTGATTGTAAGCTCTTATAGTGGATTGAGTTTCAACATTTGTTGTTTTAGCATATATTTATATTCTTGATTTGATGTATTTATCCTTGACTTTTCTCTCACTCCAACCCGAGTCACAACATGATGCAAGTCTTCAAGATATCTTGCGCTACTCTCTGTTCCAGACTGAGAAGGAGCTGCTCTGTGAGCTCAATGCCATCAATGCACACTATGACACTGAGTCCACAGGAACACGAATCATCATCTGGAACCTCCGCAAGTGAGCATGAAACGATCATGATAATATAGTTCAGAGCAGTGTTTGCTGTTGCTAGTGCCATTCTCTTGAGCTACTAGGCTCAGGAATACATAGATGAAATGTTTCAGGATTTTTTTTTTTCTGTTACAGAACAGCCTCAGATAAATCTGAGTTTGACTTTGAGACAGACCGCTATGACATCCAGATTCCATCTGAAGTATATGAGAGCGAAAAGGAAAAATACAAGCAACCGTCTCGCTCATTTCTGTCAAGCCCAGAGAGCGACTTCTCTCTGCGGGTGAGTACTTCACCTTCCTATGTTGGGAAAGTCTAATCATGATGACAGACATCACTTCATTATGCATTATAGTTTACAGAACATAATAGTAATGTGTGTCTGTGTGTATGTTTTCTTTTTTTAGGCATACTGTAGCATCCTCTACTTAAAGCCCAGAATGCAAATTATCATTCGTGGACAGAAAGTGAAAACCCAGCTGATCTCTAAAAGCCTGGCACACATTGTCAGGGATAAATACAAACCCAACTTTCTAAATGTATCCACACAATCCTAAAGGAGCAAGCTTTTAAAGTTTTAAAATTAAGGTGTTACGTTTTTAAGAAGTACACTTCCAGAACAAAAATTTACTCACCCGCTTGTCATCCAAGATGTCTTTCTTTCCTCAGTCGTAAAGAAATTATGCTTTTATGCTTTAAAGGCCTCTAAACGATTCAAGCTGAGAAAGGGTCTTATCTAGCGAAATTATTATTTTTGTTATTTTCTAAAAAAAAAATTACAATTTCTATACTTTTTAATCTCAAATGCTTGTCTTGTCTAGCCCTGTGTGTACTCTGTGTATTCCTGTTCAAGACAGTTAGGGTATGTCGAAAAACTCCAATTTCATTTTCTCCTCCAAATTCATCCTACATCGCTTTTGAACTTTTTTTGTAAAGGGCGTTTGATCTTCTTTGCATGTTCACTTTGTAAACACTTGGTCGGTACTTCTGCAGCGATGTAGGACGATTTTGAAGTTGAGGTAAAACGAGATGAGAGTTTTTCGACCTTCCCTAACTGCCTTGAACCGGAATACACAGAGTACACGCAGAGCTAGACAAGACGAGTATTTGAGGTTAAAAAGTATATAAATTGTCTTTTTTTAGAAAATATCCAAGTGTTTCACTAGATAAGACCCTTCTCCCTCGGCCGGGATTGTTTAGAGCCCTTCGAAACTGCATTTAAACTGCATTTTGAAAGTTCAAACTCACGGGCACCATAGAAGACCACTATATGCAGAGAAATCTGAAATGTTTTCCTCAAAAAACATGATTTCCTTATGACTGAAGAAAGAAAGACATGAATGTGATCTTGGATGACAAGGGGGTGGGTAAATTATCTGTAATTTTTGTTCTGGAAGAAAACTTTGATAATGGAAACATGTTGACATAAACCCAAGGTGTTCATTTTATGAATTTATGGCTCAAAATATTACAACTAAAAAAGACACCCAAAGACACAATCAAATAATGAAACTAATTTCTGGTCAACCAACTCCACAAGTACATACATAGTGAGCTTTCCTTAAGTCTTTTCTTCTCAGAGAGTAAGCATTCCTATCACATTCGGCTACAACACCAAGAGCAAAGAACATTACGGAGTAATGATGTACCATAAAAACAGGCTCATCAAAGCCTATGAACGTGTTGGATGTCAAAACAAGGTGATTGATTCATTCATTTCTTTCTTTCTTTCTTTTTTTATGTTTTATAGCTTATTACTTTTACTGTTTAGAGTATCTGGATGCAATTTCAATCTTGATAATGTATTAGGCAAACGAAAAAGGAGTGGGAGTCATTGCAGTGATTGAGTGCAACTTCCTCAAGCCAACACACAACAAGCAGGACTTTGATTACACAGAAGAGTACAGGTGAGTGTGATACTGTACAACTGAATTGTTTAAACATAAGTTTAGAAAGTTGTAAGTGTACGTTTAGAAATATTGTTTTCTGTTAGTACAGGGGTGTCAAACTTAGCTCCTGGAGGGCCACTGTCATGCAAAGTTTAGCTCAAACCCTAATTAAACACACATGATCAGTTAATCTTGTACTGTTAGAAATCCCCCTCATGCCCTCTTTCACTGTTCCCTAAATTAGTCCACTAATATAGTCCAGTTGAAGGAGTTAATGAAAACACAATAATCATTTTCACATCCAGCACCACATTGTTTAAATAGCAAATTCACTTGTGCCCATCTGTATACCCATGGGCGTGCTGGTCTGAAAACGAGGTGTGTTCGGGTGCATTGTTGGCGTGTTGCTATTTTGAGGCAACTGAAAATGCTTACACCATTGACCAGCTAAAACCTGGTCTAAAGTCAGTGAACACACCCATGACTCAATAATAGAATAGGTACAACCCTTTTAGACTATGGTGATACCGACCATTTTTTTTTTTGTCATTAAACTAGCAAAAGTGGATCTGCACCATGCGCTTCAGACCATGTGTTCAGATCATTAAAATAGGGCCCTTTTCCACAGTTTGTGCTTGCTGTCTAATAATCATTTGAAACTACTGGCAGGTCCAGTAGTAATGAAAAAAATATATCTTGAACTCATGGAAACTATTTAATAACCAATTTTAAAAAAAATTATATAACTTTCTGATATTACACTGAACCTACATTAAACAAGTGGTTCGGAAAATATATAAATGGAATTAATTTGGCATGAACCTCACAGTGCATTTTGCTGTGTTTAAAGTATTAGAATAATAGAAAAATTTAAATTACCCCATTATTTACTCATCCTTAAGCTATCCTAGATGTATATGACTTTTTCTTCTTTCTTTAGATGAATACGATCAGAATTATATAAAAAAGGTTCTGGTTCTTTCAAGCTTTATAATAGTGGTGAGTAGTGTTCCAGACTTAAAAGCAAAATAAAGTGCCTAAATCCATCATAAATCCTTCATCCACTTATTCTTAAATGCGCATATGACAGTAAATGGAATCTAGAGGTTATGGTTTATAAAGTTTTACTATGGATAAAACTTTTTTTATCAAATGCATCGATGTGCTTCAGAAGGCTTTTATTAACCCCTGGAGTCATATGGATTACTTTTTCCGTTTATTTTGCTTCTAAATCTGGACCACCATTCACTGCTATTAAAAAGCTTGGAAGATCCATTTATTAATATAACTTTGATTGTTTTCATCTGAAAGAAGAAAGTAATTTCAAAGAAAGGCATTTTAAACACAGTCTATGTCTTTAGGGGTGCTAGAAACCCATGCAGGTGTGTTGGAGTTGGTTGGAGCTACTGTCTCCAGTGACCCTCCAGAAGCTGAGTTTGACCTGTGTGTTAGTATATATACTGTATATGGTCAAATAAATGACATGTTAATGGTATAACTAGTACATTATGGCCTGGTTTCACAGAAGCCAAGGTTAGGCCATAGTTTAATTAGGACATAGAAAAAAACATTACTGATATGCATCTTGAGACAAAACAAAGGCACTGACAGCTCAGAGTTACATTTTAGTGTAGGACTAGGCTTAAGCTTTATCTGTGAAACCAGGGGTATACGATAAATGCTAACTGTATAACAAGTATTTGCATTTCAAATGTTTTGACTAATTATTAACATTTTATTTTGTGAGAACATTTGCTATTCAGCGTTTGAATTTTGATGAGGCAGGCAGGGTTACAGACAATTCAGGTAATTTCAAAAATTGCCCGAACCCTTGTTAAGTTCTGTTCTCTTGGTGAACTAACTAAATGAACAAGCTCTTTTTTATTTGATTTCCTAATAACTCATTTTACAAGTTTTCAGGAGAAAGTTTTGTTTTGTAAAACAGATAATCAATTATATAGCAGTCTAAGCTGTTTTTGTTTTGTCCATGCAGGAGAACTATGCACACTTTGGGTGTGAAACTTGAAGAGTATTGGAAAGCGATCCGTCATAAGAAAGGAATAAACCCTAGTACAGTACCTATGGAGGATATGCCGTTAGTATACACTCAAATGCACCTTTGAAGCATTTCTTTTTTTTTTCTTTTTCCATAAATAACCCTTGTTCCTTGTTTAATGTAAAGGAAACGTCCTGATCAGAACTGGGTTCAGTGTGATGATTGTCTGAAATGGAGAAAACTTCCAGACGGCATTGATATGAATAAGCTCCCTGAAAAATGGTTCTGTCGATTTAATCCAGACCCCCAGTTCAGGTTTGTTTTATCTAACTTTTCATTGTTTAGCTTTTAAAATGTTTAACCTCTAGCAGGACTCAAGCAAAAGGTTCCTAGTAGAACCTCATAGAATTATTTTAGAGTTTGTCATATTTTTGTGCTTTTGTATTATCAATATTAATACCTCTCCAAACCTTTGACAATGAAATAACAAAAATTAATGACTTGCTTATCTGATTGAAATAATATTAGAAATAAATAATAATAGTACAATGAAATTCAGTGCACTTGAGCAACAATTCATTAGAAGACACATAAATATTACATTAAATAACAGTAATACAAATTAGTCACCTTTTAGTGCAATTTGCTGTATTAAAAGATTTTAATACTCGATACTGTATATCAAGTTACATGGTTGTGAAGTGGTCTATACAGTTTTACTATACTAGAAATCCATGTTTTCCTCATAAGAAATTATACTGAAGACTTTTGAAAGGTGATTAAAAATAAAATACATTATGTCTAAAAATGTATTATGATTTAACATTTGTATTGAATTGCAAGAAATTGATTTCATTTTTTTATTCACTAAGAATGCATTAAATTAAAAGATACAGTGCATCCGGAAAGTATTCACAGTGGTTCACTTTTTCCACATCTTATGTTATGGCCTTATTCTGAAATTGATTCAATTAATTATTTTCCTCTAAATTTTACAAACAATACCCAATAATGACAACGTGAAGGAAGTTTTTTTTTAAATCTTTGCAAATTAATAAAAATATAAAAATCACATGTACATAAGTATTCACAGTCATTGCTCAATACTTTGTTAAAGCACCAATTCCAGCTTCAAGTATTTTTGAGCATGATGCTACTAGCAGTGTTCGAATTGAGGGGTCGTTTGGGGGTAAGCATTAAGGAACCCCCCATAACACCCAAAAAAATGTACTTAGGGGTCCCCTGGTTTTTCAATAAAACTATAATACTTCAAACATGAAACTAGTGAATATTAAAATTAAATGAAAAGATTACATTTCTGTATTAAATTTAGACCTGCTCACATTAAAAATTTTTACAGCATTGCTCACTATAACCAATCACACGCGACTGTTTAGAATGCAGTGGCCGATCAGAGGTGTTCAGAATAGTTATTGCTGAAACCGAGTTTTGTTGAGACTGAAACTCCCTCATCATAAGCAACAGTGCAGATGTACGAACTATGTAAGTAAGAAATTAATTTATCATACAGAATTAACCCAAGGACCAAATATGATTAACAAAAACAAGGAGTCAGAGATTCAATCAGTCAAAGTCAGGTTTACTTAAGAAAATAGTTTGCAGTTTCATCAGCAGAAGTCAGCTTCAGCACTCTCGATGGAGTTCATAGGGCGCTCTGCGTACATGTTGGAGACCCCAGCAATTATACTCTAACAGAGGTCACTAATTACGTAAGCAAGATTCTGGTTGGTCAAAACATAGATAAACTTAGAAAATTTCCACACGTGGACATAAGCATATCTTCAGTGATTATTTAGGTGACAAGCAGTCAGAGGTCAGACGCAATAGGTCTCTCCAGAGACGTATATCTGTCACCCTGGACATCAGGGTGACGGCAAATGATGTTTTCCGCCTAGTACTCTCTCTGCATCTTTAGTTGGAAAGACAGACATACACACACTTATGCAGAGAACACTTATCTGTACTTCAAGGTTGCCTGGCTCTGCCCTGGATCTTATCAAATATGTTTAACTACACACACAATGAGAGCAGCTAATAAATGTATTCAATATTACAAACATGAACTATTCAAGAAGAAACAAATATATATTTTATGAAGGTCGCGATGGCTCCAGGATTCCACTCATTTACAGTGTATGCACAGCTTCACTGAATATAAGAAGGGTTATGAGTGTTTAAACACTAGCTAGACTGACCGTGCTCAGTTATAGTCCGTTCTTTCACTGGGTGATTCAGTCTAATAAAATGCATTTTCCGAAAATTCAGGATATGGGGCCAGAATATGTATATTTATATAATTTCATATAGTTAATCAATATTACACGAAGAGTGCCATTAGTTCGCAAAAATCACAAATGTGATATTGATTTTATACAACAGTTAAACTAGAAGTTTATATTAAGAGACTTACACTTCAGACACCATATTGACTCTCTTTGCTCCATTTCGCCAACAAAAATGGTCCCAAACACAGCCACAGCACTGTTTTGCATCTCTAAACAACATGAGTGTTTTGTTCCTGAATGAATTAACCATTGAAATGATAGGGTTCAATCGCAATGACTCATTTGACTTCTTAACAGTGACTTGCTGCCACCTACTGGTGGTTTTAATTGCACATTTAAAATACGTTTTCATTTTTTTTATAATTTCAAATATCCAATTCAATGTTTTAGGATTAAAATATCAAAACATTATTTATGCATCTGTATCTGCAGGTTAAGTGCATTCATGTCCTGCATTAAACAGTGGGAAAATACATCTAAATGCAAATTTATCTGCAGTGTCTGTGTTTCCACTGCATTAAAAAGATGAATTTTGTTGATAATGATTTTACTTGTGTGGTAACAGCCTAAAATGTCTTATTATTCTAAGTGACTTTATTGATTAAACATAAGAATTTTATGCAAAAGATTTACTTTATAAAGATTTATCTTTATTAAGATAAAAAATGCCCATAAATAGTAAAAATCACTTTGAACTTGTTAGAAAATATTAATTTCCTCGGCTAGATATTTAATATTCTTTGCTTAGTTATTGTTTGGTACACCTAATTCAGTGATCACTGTAAAATGTGCTTTTATCTTAGATAAGTTTTCTCAATGATAACAAGGACAAGAAAAAAATATGAATCATTTATATAAGGTTATATTTATTTAGTCAGCTTTCTAATAACACTTCCCAATGATGATGTTGCTTTGTAAAGAACTCCTCATAGACCACTGCCACAGCAAATTGACATCTCATCCATCTATATTACTCTTTTCTAACCATTTACATTTATGCAATCGTCTTTGATTAATAGATTGGATTGGAGCATTAACTAATAAAGTAGTGTATTACAATTATATGTAAGATTTACTTACTACAGTAATATAGAAAATAGCCCTTGAAATGTAGCTCTAATTAACTATTAAATAAAAATGACTGGGGTCAAATTACAGTTTTTTGCTACACTGGTGAATAGAAGTGTTTTGTTTCATGACCTTTGAAATGATAACATTTACTTAGTCATCATAAGTTTTTAAATCTACATAACTGTTGTGTATTACAGTTCTATTTATTTGGTCATAACGGTTATCTATTGGTGTGGATGCTAATATAGTTATCATTGGTTTGAACCAGACTTCCTCCTTTTCCAACAAAATTGCATGTGACCGTCTTACCTTTTTTTCTCCTCATGGGATTGCCTCTTAGAACAGACATAATGTGTGAAAACACAAACATTAATTTAAATGCATTTGAACAATATATTATTTGACTAAACATGCAATGTAGATCAGATATCACTGTGTGTGTCTGTGTGTGTGTGTGTGTGTGTGTGTGTGTGTGTGTGTGTGCACATGCAAATCTCTAAACATCTCCTAGCTCAAACAGCTGTTCTTTCTACATTCAGGCGATGTGAAGAACTAGAAGAAGCCGAAGATTCTGAAGATGAAATTTCAGAGTGCCTGAAAACATACAAACAGCAGTGAGTGGAAATTGTTATTATTATTAAAACTGTTTATTTATTTTGTTATTTGAATGTGACTGAATAGACTCATTGTATTACCCTAGATGTTAATAAGATAAGCCAGTGATTTGTTCAGAAAATGTATATGCCAGGTGTCCAGAGTCAGATACTGATGTTCTTTGTTATGTTGACACAGTGAGAGAAACCTCAAAAAACAGCAGGAACAGCAAAAAAGTCAGGTAATACCTTTCTGGATTTCTCCATCCACTGGTGGTGTGTTTGTTGCTTGTTACTCAGATTTCTTTCCTCTTGTTTGTGAATTTAATTGGGGATTTCTCTGGGCCAGATGGAAGAAAGCAGGTTGAGGCAGGAACAGCAGAGAAATGCAGAACTGCTTCAACAGAATGAGGCTCTGAAAAAGAAAGTTGACCTTGTGCGTCATCTTTATGTGAAAGTATGTTGTTTTTTGTTGTTGTTGTTTTAACCAAAACATAGTTAGGTAATTGTAAGTTTCTAAAACATATTAAACTCTTGGTCTTCCTATTTGTTTCCATAGGCCCCTTCCTCACCCAGATCACCTACGACCTCTTTGAGAGCGATGAGCTCTTTCAGTTCAGTTCCCCTTTCACAGTCTGGTGAGGCTAAATCTTGTGTGCTTTTGTTTTTGATACAGAACCTAAATTATTTTATTAATATTTTGTGTTTTAACAGCTTCTAGCCCCTCTGACAGCATGCCAGTGATTTCAAATGTCATGTCCCTCTCCACTCCTAAAAGGTACATCATTGTCATTCATTCTTTCTCTCTTTGTATTTCCATTTATTCTCTCTTAAATGGGTTTGTTCATCAAAAAATTCAATTCTGTCATTAATTTTTCACCCTAATGCTGTTCAATACCTGTAAGACCTTCGATCATCTTCGTAACACAAATTAAAAAATCTGAGAGCTCTCCATAGACAGCAAGGGCCCTTCCATGTTCAAGGTCCAGAAAGGTAGTAAGGACATCATTAAAATAGTCCATGTTACATCAGTGGTTCAATTGTAATTTAATGAAGCTATGAGAATACTTTTTGTATGCAAAGAAAACAAAAATATAAAATTTATTCAACAATTTATCTCCTTGAACGTGGAAGTCTGTGGAGGGTCATAGAGCTCTCAGATTTCATCAGAAATATCTTAATTTGTCTTTTGCAGATGAACAAAGGTCTTGCAAGTTTGGAACAGCATGAGGTTGAGTAATTAATGACAGAATTTTCATTTTTGGGTGAACTATTCCTTTAATTCTGTTTTTGTCTTCTACAGAATAAAAAGAAGTCTAGGTTTGTCCCAGAGCCAAAATGTAAAAAGAGCAAGAATATTACATGATTACAGTAGCAACACATTAGATAGTCCATCAACATCTGCAGCCTCACCTTTAGGGATCACAGACAATAATGTCAATGAAGACAATGTAGAGAACAGTGACAACGATGACGTTGTTATTGATGAGACCCACAGCACACCAAGACCCAAAGCCTTTGACCTTTCTAAAGTGAAGATGGAAGAAAAGACCAGCGATGACTTACCAGGATTATATATGGAGTGCAGTGATCACGCTGAAACTGAAAACACTGGAAAGGAAACAGTGGAAGCATCGACTTCCAATGGCCAAACAAGCATAACAACCCAAACAGAACGTTTGATAGTAAAGGCAGAGGAAGACCAGCAAGGTGAGATCAAGAAGGAGGAGATTGAGAATAATGCGAGAAGGATGGAACAGAGCACTTCTGAGGTGGAAAGCGGTACAGAAATCAAAGGCCCCATGGAGGTTGAGAGATGTACTAGCGTAGAACCTTCAAGATCAAATCTTGAAAACAAAGGGGAGATATCTAAGGAGAATGAGAACAGTTTGGAGCAACATGCAAAGTCAGCTGTAGAAAACCAGGAAGGTATGACATCAACTTCCAAGACCTCACTTTTCTCTAACGTAGAAATAGACCTTATGCCAGCCCATGAAGCACAGAAGCAGCAGGATAACCTGCTAGATCTCCTGGAGGCCACAGCCCGGGAGAGAGATGAATTCAAAGAGCAAGCTCAGGAGAAAGAATTTAAACTCTTAAAACTCACCATAAAGAAGGACCGCAGCCATCAAAGCATCCAGACAGATCCATCAGAGGAACAGCACTATAAGACTCTCCACTTACAGGCCACCCAGTCCATCAAAGAGCTTACGCAAGAGAGAGATGAGCTAAAAGTGAAACTGGAGGAGTTGTTGCAAATTAAAGCTGAGAAAGAGGCACAGGACGAGGTGTGTCGTGACCGGTTGAAAGCTGAGAGCGAGGGACAATCATCAACAGCAACCATTTGTGAAAATGTAGATGATGAAACGGCTCTTCAAGTGGACTTTCTTCTAAGGGAGCTGGATGAGCGAAACACCGAATGCAAAGAACTAAGAAGCAAGGTGAGGACCTGATATTTTTGACTCTCTAAATTTTTGTAACTAATAAGAAATGACAGTAATCAATGCTGAAAATACCAGCATGAATTTCCAGCCAGCTTAAAGTACACTTTTGATGCTGTTAATGGTTCGTTCACCAAAAAAACATTTATCTGATGTCGCTCCAAACCCGTAAGACCTTCATTCATCTTCAGAACACAAATTAAGATACTTTTTATGAAATCTGAGAGCTTTCTAACCCTGCTAAGACAGCATTTTTCATCAAAAATATATTTATTTGGACAGCATGTAAACTATCCCTTTAAGATAGTTAAAGGAGAAGTTCACTTTTACAAATTTACAGATAATTTACTTTCTTTCTTTAGTCATAAAGAAATTATGTTGTTTGAGGAAAAAAATTCAGGAATGTGCTCCATATAGTTGACTTCTATGGTACCGCTTCTATGGTGCATTTAAACTGCATTTTGGAAGTTCAAACCCACAGGCACCATTTAAGCTCACTATTTTCTGAGAAAAACTCAGATTTGCCTTTTAATAAATATATAATTTCTTTACAACTGAAGAAAGAAAGACATGAACATCTTGGATGACAAGGGGGTGAGCAAATTATCTGTACATTTTGCTTCTGGAAGTGAACAACTTCTTTAAGAGGCATGATTGGGATGGTATCCTAGTCCAAAAATGCTGGACTTTTCTGTACTGATGGCCTTTATTTGACCAGTCAGGCCTAAACTGTTTCTTTTTTTTTTCTTCTTCTTCTTTTTTCTTTACTACCCACAAATTGTACACTCAAAGTTGGAAAGCTTGGAGCAGGAGAAAGCTCACTGTAAACAGCTGCAGAAGGAAGTAGAAGAGCTGAGGAAACAAATAGAGTGGAGCAATGCAAGAGAGCAAGATACTCTGCAGGACATTGACACCAGTCCAGAGCAAACATGCAGTGCAAGCACAGCTACAAACCTTGTGAATGGAATCAAAAATAAAGGAGAGAGCAATGAAAGATCTGTGGAGGGAGAGAACACAGTGACACCAGCCAAGTAAGAGCCTTGTTGATTTGTTTCAAATGTTTTTAGTTGCATGTGGCATTTCTGTACATGCTCATTAGGAGTCACGTTTTAATGTGTTCACGTTCACTCTCTTCTGTCATCAGGTTGAGGGAGCTAAGATTCAGCATCGCCCGTTTATTGGTTACTTTTGTTCCTGCCCTGGACCTCGATCAAGTGAACTATGACTGTGAGGTCATAGATGAGATTTTAAATCAGGTCATACAGGAGATTTCCCCCTCTGAGACCACTTTTACTTAAAGCCAGTTGCCAAAGTGTTCAGCTTGGGTTATTGTTTTGTGCATGGAGACAAAATGTTCAAATATTATTGCACTCTGAAAACGTAATTAAATCGTTGAGTTTTATTTATTTACATGTTTTCCTGATGAACACTTGCAGTTCTTTAAGCAAGTTTTACATTCTTGTTCTTTTAGTTATTGGAATAGAAATTGTTTCAAAAATAACGGTTGACCTTTCTGTCACAAAAACTTACAAATGTTAAGTTTTCTGTAATTTTCCTAAAATGCAATTGTGCGTATTTCTGATACACCACTGTGAGTGGATAACAGCTGTAATAAATGCTACTCAAATTGTGTACAGGCAGTTCCGTGTATAAAATTGTACATAATACTGTTTTTGAAAAAAAAAGGTTAAATATAAAATAAATTTTATATTTGTTTGATTAAAAATTGTTTTTTCTGTCTTTCTTGTTCACAAAAGATTATATCTCCAACATTATTTGTTATTTACATTGTAACATTATTTCACAAAATAAAAAATAGTGCTGTTATCTACTTCAACTCTTTTCCAAAAAGATATAAAAATGTTAAAGCTGTAACATACACTACCTAGTTTTTCAACAGTAAGATTTGTAATATTTTTTAAGAAGTCTCTTCTACTCACCAAGCCTGCATTTATTTGATCCAAAGTACAGCAAAAACAGTAATATTGTGAAATATTTACAAAAAGATGCTTTCTATTTGAATTTATTTTTAAATGTAATTTATTCCTGTTATCATAAAGCTAAATATTCAGCATCATTACTTCAGTCTTTAGTGGCACATGATCTTTCAGAAATCATTCTAATATACTGATTTGCTGTTAAGAAACATTATCATCATTATTATTATTATTATTAAGAATATTTAAAACAGTTGAGTACATTTTTTCAGAATTATTTAATGAATAGAACAACTGACTAGTACTTTGTGTACTTTGACAAAAATGTAACATAAGGGTATTTTATTTTAATGTTCGGTTTACTTAAACCGCCAAACAATATTTTACACACTGTTTTATTAGTACAAGTAACACCCAAAAAATAATAAAGGAAAAATGCAAATTTCACAGTCCAACGTCGGATTTTTGTGTGGGATCTGGCAACCCGCGAAACCGGAAGTGCTCATTCTCGGAAAGCTGCGCGGGAAAGAGGCTGTTTGGGTGAAAGCGGGAGAGATACACAGAGCAACTTTGCTGAACCATTGTTACTCATTTTTATTTTTTATTTTTTGCAACTTCACTTGTCGAGGTAACTTCTGAGTTTTGAATTATATGCATTATGACTTCTTCATCTGTTATAAATTAACATTACTTGCTGTTACGTTTAATTTTCACTAAGAACTGGTGTGTTATGTGAGTTTGTCCGTATTACGTTGTAAAATTCGTTTATAATCCAAGGTAATGTTTCTTTGTTCCGCATTAATGTTACTGTTTCATTGTTCACGAGAACGTTTATTCGCAGTTGTCGATAGTTTATGTTTTTATGTTCATAAATTACTTCCTTTTAAGCCTTAAGATGTGTGAAGTGTTGTTTACTGTATATAGATATTGCATTGCTTTTGCATTGCAGCTCCACTGTTTTATCAACGTGGCATCAATATTTTACATTTAGGAAGTTGTAAAATGATTTTCTCTTTTGCCATTTTCAGTTTATCTGTTCTCCTCGTTCTTTCTTATTTATTTCTTTTTTTTTTTTTTTTTTTTGGATGCATAGTCAATATCTGTATCTCTGTATATTTTTGTCCATCAGGTGTCAGGATGAAGGTGGTAACCTGTGAGATTGCCTGGCATAATAAGGAGCCGGTGTACAGTATGGATTTCCAGCAGAGCGGTGAGGGAAAGACACAGCGGCTTGCTACAGCTGGGGTGGACACCACAGTACGGGTAAGAGAGAGCCTTGCACCTTCATAGGTTACACTTAAGTTAACACTGATGGCAAATTACAGATCGTAAGATGAGAGTTGTTCTCTTTCAGATGTGGCGTGTGGATAAAGGGCCTGATGGTAAGGCGGTCGTTGAGTTTTTGTCTAACTTGGCACGACACACTAAAGCAGTGAATGTAGTGCGGTTCTCACCCACTGCTGAGGTCTTGGCTTCTGGAGGAGATGGTGAGTTCAAAGTCAGATCATTACCTGAGTAAGTTGCATGAAATTGCTTATAGTGCATTTAAATTATTTAATGAAATGTCTGTTTCTTGAGATGCTGCAATCTTGCTTTGGAAACTGAATGACAATAAGGAGCCTGAACAAACCCCGGCCTTTCAGGAGGATGAAGATGATCAGCTCAATAAAGAGAGCTGGAATGTGGTCAAAACTCTAAGGTTTTTTTTTTCTCCTCCTTCTTAAAATTCACCCCCATCTGTCTTTTACATTAAAAATGGCATAAAATGAAAATTCACAGTATCTGTTTTCTAAATGAATCTTGTTTACAATGCATCCATCAATTATATCGTTTGTTTTTTGAGATTTGTGGTATTCAGCCAAAATTTCATAAATCTGTCTTCCAGTGAAATGACAGGCTATTTGAAGTATGCTGGACTCTTTCAATTAAAAAGCCCTATCAACAACCAGCGCATAAAAACTATTCCTTATCCCAATTTTTTTTTTCTTGTTTTAATAAACCATTTCACTTGATGTATTTCACAATATAAAAGAAAATATCTGCTGCTATTTCCATCTCATTGCAACTTTAGGTTATTTGCTTTTGCACAAATCTTGAAAGCTCATTGTTGTCTGTGTTTCTTAGGGGACATATTGAAGATGTATATGATATCTCATGGACCAGCGATGGCAATTTCATGGTTTCGGGCTCTGTGGACAACACTGCCATCATGTGGGATGTCAACAAGGGTATGAAACCAGAATTAAGGAATTGTGTGCATACTTTTGCTTTAATAGAAGTGTTGTGTGTCTTAAATGATGTCAGTAATTTAGTTTTTTAGTAAGTAGAACACTATGAAGTGTTTTGTGGTTATTGAATTCTGTCTGCAGGTCAGAAGATGAGCATTTTTAATGATCATAAGAGTTACGTGCAAGGAGTAGCATGGGACCCACTTGGACAGTACATCAGCACATTAAGTTGTGACAGGTTAGAATGTTGACTTTAATGGCTTAATTTTAAGCTATTATAGATTATCATAGACATTTTTTGCATACTGACAGCATGTCAAATCTGCGTCTTAGGGTGATGCGTGTGTACAGTGCTCACAACAGGAAAAAAGCTTACTGTGTAAGTAAGATGACTTCAGCCGCTGCTGCAGATGGAGAGGTGAGTATCAATGGATCTACAGCTAGCCTTTATTTTTAATAAAGCTGACATTTATTAAAGCGACATTTATCATACACTATATTGCCAAAAGTATTGGGACACCCCCTTCTAATGAACAGGTTTGACTACTATAGTAACTTCCATGAGTATGAATCTTGATGTTTAAGCATATAATGATATTCTAGGGAATTTTATGGAACTTTACAGCAAAAGTTTGGACAGGACCCATGACAATGCCTCTGTGTATAAGGCAAGGTTCATAGAGAAATGTTTGATTCAGTCAGTGTGGAAGAACTTGACTGGTCTGCATAAAGCCAAGTCCTAATCGCAGCTGAACACCTCTGGTGTGACTTTAAATGCACACCTTGAGCCAAAACCTCATCACCAAACACCAATGACTTGTACATACACTATACAGACCAAAGTATTGGCACACCCCCTTCTTTAGAACAGAAAATGTCACTTTCAAAACTGTAGCAACAAAGGTGGAAGCATAGTTCATGTATTTAAAAATTGTATTTCCATCTTTGTTGCTTCAGTTTTGGAATTGTCTAAAATGACTGTACTCATGCACATTGGAGTTTTTGGCTCAAGGTCTGCATTCAAAGTCACACCAGAGGTGTTCAGATTGAATTAGGACTTGGCTTTATGCAGACCTGTCCTCACAGTTTTCCCACACTGACTTAATCAAACATTTCTCTATGAACCTTGCCTTATACGTAGAGGCATTGTCATGTTAGAATAAAAAAAGGGTCCTGTCCAAACTTTTGCTATAAAATTAGAAGGACACAATTCCTTAGAATATCATTGTTTAAACATTAAAATTAGTACTCATGGAAATGATTAAAGTAGTCAAACCTGTTCAATAGAAGGGGGTGTATTTGGTTTAATGCAATGTTTATATGGTTTGAGTTTCAAAAAACACATTATTTTACACGCATTGTACACTATTATTGCTCCTTTCTGCCCCACCTTTCTAAAACATGTAGATTTTTACAAAGCTCATCATTCTGAAAAGTGCGTTGTGCTCTGATTAGCCAGCTATTCAGTGCATTGTGATTGGCCGAATACCTCAAGCCTGTGATGGAAATGTTATGCCCCTTACCATGTTGTGATGCTGTGTCCTGGTGTGACAGGTCAAAAACAATGAAACCCACTGTAAATGAGACATTTGTTGCATCCAGTGAGAACATAATTACTGACTATAATGACTCGTACACTCTTTTTACGTATTGCGTTGTGGCACATAAACGCAACATGTAGAAATTACAAACAACAAGCACTGCTCAACTTGTTTAAATAGTCTGTACAGTAGCAAATTCTTTAAATACACTGAACAAAATTATAAACGTAACACTTGTTTTGCCCCCATTTTTATGAGCTGAACTCAAAGATCTAAGATTTTTTCTATATACACAAAAGGCCTATTTCTCTAAAATATTGTTTACAAATCTGTCTAAATCTGTGTTAGTGAGCACTTCTCCTTTTCTGAGATAATCCATCCACCTCACAGGTGTGGCATATCACGATGCTGATTAGACAGCATGATTATTGAACAGGTATGCCTTAGGCTGGCCACAATAAAAGGCCACCCTAAAATGTCCAGTTTTATCACACAACACAATGGCACAGATTTTGAGGGAATGTGCAGTTGGCATGCTGACTGCAGGAATGTCCACCAGAGCTCTTGCGTGTGAATTTGAATGTTCATTTCTCTACTATAAGCTGTCTCCAAAGGTGTTTCAGAGAATTTGGCAGTACATCCAACTGGCCTCACAACTGCAGACCACGTATAACCACATCCAGCATCTTCACCTCGAAGATCGTCTGAGACCAGCCACCCGGACAGCTACTGAAACAATCAGTTTGCATAACCAAAGAATTTCTGCACAAACCGTCTCCGGGAAGCTCATCTGCAGTTTGTTGTTGTATCTGTCTTGAGTGGGCAAATGCTCACATTCGATGGCGTCTGGCACTTTGGAGTGGAGTTCTCTTCATGGATGAATCCCGGTTTTCACTGTACAGGGCAGATGGCAGACAGTGTGTATGGCGTCGTGTGGGTGAGAAGTTTTGCTGATGTCAACGTTGTGGATCAAGTGCCCATGGTGGCAATGGGGTTATGTTTTGGGCAGGCGTATGTTATGGCCAATGAGCACAGGTGCATTTTATTGATGCCATTTTGAATGCACAGAGATCCTGAGGCCCATTGTTGTGCCATTCATTCACGACCATCACCTCATGTTGCAGAATGATAATGCGCAGCCCCATTTTGCAAGAATCTGTAAACAATTCCTGAAAGCTGAAAAAATTCCAGTTTGTGCATGGCCAGCATACTCACTGGACATGTTACCCATTGAGCATGTTTGGGATGGCGTATACAACAGCATGTTCCAGGTCCTGCCAATATCCAGCAACTTCACACAGCCATTAAAGAGGAGTGGACCAACATTCCACAGGCCACCATCAACAACCTGATCAACTCTGTGAGAAGGAGACGTGTTGCATTGTGTGAGGCAAATGGTGGTCACACCAGATAATGACTGGTTTTCAGACCCCCCAATACAGTAAAACTGCACATTTTAGAGTGGCCTTTTATTGTGGCCAGCCTAAGGCACACCTGTGCAATAATCATGCTTTCTAATCAGCATCTTGATATGCCACACCTGTGAGGTGGATGGATTATCTCAGCAAAGGATAAGTGCTCACTAACACAGATTTAGAGAGGTTTGTGAATGATATTTGAGATAAATAGTCCTTTTGTGTACATAAAAAATCTTTGAGTTCAACTCATGAAAAATGGGAGCAAAAACAAAAGTGTTGCGTTCAGAACTTTGTTCAGTGCATGAACATGTACTTACAGGCTTTAATCCAGATGTGCCAGACTGTCCTTGCAAAGTTGGAATTGCCCCACTTAATAGTGTGCACAGCCAACATTGTAGGCTACTCTCCCAGGTTCAGGAAATAGTCCGTAAAATGCGCTGCATACACATGAATATTTGCATTGTACTGTTTTGGAACAGTGTTGTAAATTATAATTTAACCACTGATTACTAGTGTACTCATTTGGAAAACCAAACAAAGTACTTTCACATTCACAACGAAATACAGCGTCTCCACAACATGGCGGCTACAACAATACTAAATCTTCCAACACAGTGACAGATTTGTGGAGGCGTGTTTGAAGGAGCCGTCCTGACTTTTATAAAGAATCTCTTGGCGTTTAAGACTTTAATCTTTGGAACTTTACTGATCTTACTGATCTTTCCTTTTTTCTTGAGAGCAGTCAAGTATATGAGGTGTTTCTTGGACGTTAAAGTACAGTAAGGAATGGGATGTAACTTTTTACACTTGCCAGGTGACCTGTGGTGGGAAAAAGTTTCCATTGCAGTTATGCTAAATATTCCTTTTTCGAATTGCTCAGAAAAACACTTTATGCAAGTGTAAAAACATTTTTGTGATGTATGGGAGCTTTTTCAATATTGACGTTTTTCCATGTGGCATATTTTTTAATTCGTAATTTCAGTTTGTGCAATTTGAAGGGTAATGGAAACGCAACTATTGTCTGTTTTATTTTTTACTTTTGAGTAAATTAATTTTGTTTTTTGTTTTTTTGTGTGATAAATTTTATTTATTTTTTTTACTCAATTTTGTGCAGGTGAAGAACTACAAAATGTTCCATGATGACAGCATGAGATCATTTTTTAGACGTCTCACATTCACACCAGATGGGTCATTCCTCCTTGCACCAGGTGCACTTTTTTTTCTTTTTATGCTTTTGTTTATGTAATGTATTTGTGAGTAGTTATTCTAACAAAGTTTTTAATAAGCTTTTTAAGAACTCTTTGACGTTTTTACATCTACATTCCTTGTGTTGTTAATATGGAATATTACTTATTTTTAGCTGGGTGTGTCGAGGCCGGAGAGAATGTCACAAACACAACATACGTATTTTCCAGAAAAAGCTTCAAGAGGTTTGTGTTTTGTTTACACTACCATTCAAAAGATTTTGAATGTTTTTTTAAAGACGTTTCTTCTGCTCTCCAAGCCTGCATTTATTTGATCCAAAGGTTTCTTTGATACAAATATGGCAAATAAATCTTTTTACTATAAAAAAAAATCTTTTTACTATTTAAAATACTGTTTTCTATTTGAATGTTTTCAAATGTAATTTATTCCTGTTTTTTTTTTTCTTCTTTTTTTTTGTTACTGAATAGTGTATCATTCCAGTGACATGATTCTTCAGAAATCATTCTGATATTCTGATTTGATTCTCAAAAAAGATTAAAACCAGCTTTTTTTTTCATGTTTCTTTTATAAATTGAATGTTCAGAAGAACAGCATTTATCTGAAATGGAAAGCTTTTGTAACATTATACGTCATTATCAGCAATTTTGATTCATTTAAAGCATCTTTGCTAAATAAAACTTCATTTTCACAACAACCCCAAAAAAAAAAAAAAAAATTAAATAAAATTATACTGACTCCAAGCTTTTGGGTGGCATAGTTTATAATGCTCAAAGCTTTTTATTTCAGAAAATTGCTGATCTTTGGATCTTTCTATTCATCAAAGAATTCTGAAAAAATATACTCAACTGTTTTAAATACTGATGATGATGATGATGATGATGATGATGATGATGATAATAATAATAAAAGTTTCTTGAGCATATTAGAATGAATGGTCATGATGATGATGTAAATTTAGCTTTGATCACAGGAATAAATTACATTTTAAAATGTATTCACATAGAAAGCAGTTATTTCAAGTTGTAAAATATGTCACAATAGTGATTTTGCTGTATTTTGCATCAGATTTGCTCACCAAGCCTGGTAATTCTAGTAATAAAGGTAATTCTATAAAAAAACAAACCTTACTGTTTAAAAGCTTTTAACTGGTTGTGTTTTCCTCCAAAGCTTGATGTTAATACATGTGTATGTTCAAGTTCAAAGCTATGCAAATAATTACATATACACCACCATTTAAATGATAGATTACTGATTTTGTTTTTGGACAGAAATGCATACTTTTATTCAGCAAGTATGCATTCAATTGATCAAAAGTGACAGTAAAGACATTTGTTAGAAAAAGCTACTATTCTAATAAATGCTGGTGTTTTGAACAATATTATTCATTAGTAATTTCTGAAAAAAATGTACCATGGTTTTCACAATGTATTCATCAGCACAATAGAATGATTGCTGAAGCATCATGGCACTCTGAAGACTGGAGTAATGGCTGCAGAATATTCAGCTTTGCCAACACCGGAATAAATTGAATTTGTAAATATACAAATAGCATTCATGTGCTTTTATACAAGTAAATGCATCCTTGCTGAAGATAAGAATTTTTTTGAAAAACATCATGTTGGTGTAAATTATAAAATGTTGTGATTCCTGTTTTTGATAAATGGAACTGGTTTTCAACACCAAGCTCAACTGTTGGCACACTCATGTCTTGATTTGTGCAACCATTTTTGGTGTTTGACATGCACTTCATGTGTTTGTGTGTCAGGCCCATTGCTCATCTGCCCTGTCCGTCTAAAGCAACATTGGCTGTGCGCTGCAGCCCAGTGTACTACGAGCTGAGGACAAAGATAGCTGAAGGTAAACACAATACCCTTCCCAAGCTATTGTTTTACTTATGTCACATGCATGCTGTGGAAAAACAGTACTGTCCTTTTATGTTCCACAGATGGTTCTCTTAAGCCAGTATCGAACACGTTTAATTTGCCGTATCGGCTTGTGTTCGCGGTTGCATCAGAAGACTCAATCTTCTTTTATGACACACAACAGACCCTGCCATTTGGATACGTGTCCAACATCCACTACCACACGCTGAGTGATCTCAGCTGGTAAGTTGCAGACTGGTTGGTGCTTTGGGCCTGTGTTGTTTTTACGTGACTTAAATGAATAGTTCACTTCCAAAACAAAAATGTACAGATATTATACTCCCCTCATCATCCAAGATGTTCATGTCTTTCTTAAGTTGTAACATAAATTGATTTTTGAGAAAAACATTTCAGGATTTCTATAAAGGACTTCTGTCGTGCCCCTGAGTTTGAACTTCCAAAATGTGCAAAGTGCTCTAAACAACCCCAGCCAAAAAAGTGTTATATCTAGCCACCTTAGCACTATGTAAACACTTGGTCGGTATCTCTGCAGCAATGTAGGGTGATTTTGAAGTAGTTATTTTAGCAAACAGCAGCATTCCACATGAAAGTCAAAAAAGTGAAAAAGCATAAGACCCCTTTAATTTTGTGCTAAGTGACCTATTACTGGTTGATATTTTTTTTGTTAGTTTTAAATCATTGTCCTGATGGAAGATCCTCATCTCTGGCAGTCTCTAGTTTTTTTTTTTTTTTTTTTATCCTTTGGTATTTAAAAAATATTAAAAAAATAATGCCATGTACCTTAGTTCATCTTCGGAACACAAATTAAGATTTTTTTTTTTTCTTAAATCTGAGTTTTCTGACCCTACATAGACAGCAAGGGTACTGCCACTGTCAATAAACAAAAACTTAGTAAGGACTGGGTTGGGCGACATGTCCAAAAAATGATCACGATATTTTTTTCACATCAGTGGATATCGATAATTATCATGATAAATGTCACACTTTTTTTTCTTTCGAGTTTAAAGGCAGATTTTTGCTACATTGTGATAATTGTAAAAACTAGAGTTAAATGTGGCTTTAAAATATTCTTTATGGTCAGAACATGATAAACACAAGTATTTTAATAGGAAAAGAAAATATTTATTAGTTCTGCATGTTTTAATGAGTAATATTGTTTCATATCAAGAAACAGGTTTGTGTTGCCTATTATTATTATTATGTTATTATAATAATTATTCTTCTAAATGCATTTTTATATTATTATTAATAATAATACAAAAATGCATTTAGAATTTCACAATTTATACATAGCCAGTGCAACCAAACCAATTGTTTGGTTTTTCTATAAGTTATAGAAAATGCAGACGTCAAGAGTATAGAATAATTTTGAGAAAATTACTTGAATAAAACATTTGCTGTTATGGATGTTGTTCCACAGGTCTCGTGATGGCTCCTTCTTGGCAGTGTCATCTACTGACGGTTACTGTTCCTTCGTGTCATTTGAGGAAGGGGAGCTGGGCACCCCACTGAAGGAGCGACCTCCTTTGGAGATGGTGACCCCATCCTCTGCTAATGAGAAGAAGGGTAAGAGACCCTCAGCCAATGGCAGGACTGCTTCCCCAGTCCCTCGCCAGGCCAACGCATCTGCCACACAGGAAAAAGAGAAAGAAGGATCTGCTGGTCCTGCGTCCTCCAAGACCCCCAGCATATCTGGTTCAGAAGAAAAAGCACTGAAAACCAAACCTCAGCCCAGAAGGATCACACTCAATACCCTGGAGGGCTGGGGCAAACCCAGCGCCCCCAAATCACCGGCAACTGCACAAAATACAACCCCCAGCACACCCAAATCTGCTCCCTCCACCCCTGGATCAAATAGAGAACCCCTTACACCTCGTACAGCCCCCAGCACTCCCCTTGGACCCCTCAATTCCAAAAACACCACAACTCCAAAAGGACCAACTCCTAGGTAGGGCGGCACATCTGTGGTATGATCTGGTGTTGCATTGTGTTTAACTATATGCTAGCATTCACTTTGGGTCAGTAAAATTGTTTTTGGCATCTTCTATTCATGCAAGGATGCGTTAAATGGATTACAAGTGACATTAAAGACATCTATAATGTTTTGGAAGATTTCGATTTCAAATTCTTTTGAACTGTGTTTAAAGAATCCTGAAATGGTTTCCACAAAAATATGAAGCATTACGTTCTTGTTTTTTGTACACCAAATCATCATTAGAATGATTTCTAAAGAATCATGTGACACTGAAGACTGGAGTAATGATGCTGAAAATTCAGCTCTGCCACCCCAAGAATAAATTACATTTTCAAATACATTTTGTACTTTTCAATTTAAATATTTTGCAATATTTTTTTTTAACCAAATAATTGCAGCCTTAGTGAGAGACTTTTTTAAATTATTTTTTTTCATTAGTATTTGTGTGGCAAATTTGTTTGAATAATTGTACAACTTTAACAGAGGTTCTTGGTCTGACTGTCATGGAATACATTTATTCTTAAAATTCTATAGATTTGGTGTTGCAGCCTAATCCCTGTTCTGAGCAATTAAGATACATTACTGCACAATAGATAAATTATATACTTTTCTTACAGACGAATTTCACTGACTCCAATTGTATCCAAATCACCTACTCCTTTTGTCACCCCATCTTCCACCGAGAAAGCCAAACACGGTTAGTAGACCCATTTGTTTCTTGTTTTTTAGGTTATGCTTTTTATACAAGTTTGAATTGTTCCTCAATGTGTGCTTAAATATGTATATTTTTTTCAGAAGAGTCATTGTTTTGTTTTTTTTTTCTTCCCCCATCCTATTTTAAGTTGCCTAAAACCCTTTATCCCTTTACCCTCTAAGTTTAGGGATCTCAACCCTGCTCCTGGAGAGCTACCATCCTGCAGATTTATGCTCTAACCTCAGTCAAACACACCTGAACCAGCTAATCAAGCTGTTTAGGGTTACTTGATAATTACAGGCAGGTGTGTTGGAGCAGGGATGGAAGTGAAGTTTGCAGGATGGTAGCTCTTCAGGAACAGGGTTGGAGATCCCTGCTCTAGTTAAATAAAATTCTATTTCAAGTGAACCACACATGAAGTTATCAACATGATGTAAATGTTAAACAAATCACGTGTTGACTATCTTGACTAAACGATGCATAAACTACAACTACATCTTTTACATTTTATATGCGACAGATAATACAGATAATTTTTTTCATAGTTTTTTTTTCTATGTAAACATGGACCCATTTGACTGTTGCACTTGTCTCTTCCAACGTCTCATGCATGAAACGGCATTCTGAAAACACGGTGCTCAAATGAAGTTTGCTCCCATATTTTTCCTATTCTACTGCCCGTGTCGCATCTTAGTCAACACAAAAGTATGTTCTGTTTAAATGTCATCTAGCATTGTGAGTGCGTTACACAAGCGGTTAATCAGGTGCACCGATATGCGGTTCGATTTTCTTTTCTCTTTACTGTTATCAAAATCGCGATTCCTTGATTTCTAAAAAAATAAAGTCGTGGCAGAACATTAAATTCGAATTAATCCATAAAATCAGAAAAAATCGCCCAGCCCCAATGTGATGCATGATGTTTGTGTTTTTCTGTCTTTAGTTGCAAAGAAATTGTTTTTTTCAGGAAAACTCCATATGGTGGACTTTAATGGTGACCGGTGGGTTGAAGGTCCAAATTGCAGTTTCAGTGCAGATTCAAAGGCTCTAAATGAGCCCAGTCGAGAAGTAAGGGTTATCTAGCGAAACGATCTGTCATTTTCTAAAAAAAACAAAACAAATAATATTAATAAAACCATAATAATAATACTTTTTAACCACAAATGCTCATCTTGCACTAGCTCTGCATGCATTGCATAATTATGTTGGAAAGGTCCCATACAGTTAGTTGTTTGTCTGTGTACTCTGATTCATAAAGGGTAGGGCAGAAATCTCATGTTCACCTCCAACTTCAAAATAAGCGTTTGACTTTTCTTTAATGTTCACATCACAATGACCTTTTTAATTGTGTAAGGTCAGGCAGGTGCAAGACATCATTTGTGGTTAATTATGTACATTTTTAGCATTTTAAGAAAATGACCAATCGTTTCGCTAGACAAGACCCTTATTCCTCATCTGGGATTGTGTAGATTTTTTTTTAAAGCTGTGTTGAAACTGCGATTTGTATGTTGTTTGTATATTTGTGCGCACTGTCTTTCCGGTTATTTATGCACATTTGTTCATCACAGAGAGACCATCTCCTCCCAGTGACCCAGCGTGCAAACCTCCTGAATCCAAGAGGTCCAAGACTGATGTTCCAAACGGTTCTGCCCAGAGCAGTGAGCACAAAGTGGACACAGAAGCCAGCATCAAAACCCAGGAACCATAAACACTGACTGCGGTTCTTTGTCCCTCTTTATTAGCACTCACATTCTCAGAGATGAAGTACACTCATAAACTAGTACCTTAAACACCTGATCCCATGGACATATGGCGATATGAACTTGCATACTGTGTTTCTAAAACGTATCTTTGCTTTCTTTTCAATGTTTTTCTGTTTTCTATTTGAAGTGAAAAAAATACATGTAATTATTCTCCAGAACAACCTACTCCCTCATGACTTCATTACCTTTTTTTATCTTACGGACAGATGTTTTACTTTTCTACTATTTGTTTGAATTTTCTTCATAAAAATTCATAACAGGGAGGTTCTTTGGAATAAAAAAAATATTGATATAATGGATTGCAATTTTTTGTAAAGATTTGCTTAAACATTTTGTGAGATTCTTTAAAAAAACCACTGCTAAATGACTTGCCTGGATTGGATGTTTTTTGCTATATAGCATATAGTGATTTTAAAAATTCCATCAGAATGCAGTAACGGATAACAGTAATAAGCTCTGTGTTAAAGTGAACTTACATTTTGCATCACAAGTTCAAACCATCTTTTACATAAAATTAGTTAGTAGTACTTCAGATTTTGATTTTGTACAACACAAGCTTGTTAACTGAACACACCCAGTAATATCGAGTAAGAAAAACCATTTAAATTTCATACAAGTTAGATGAGCAGGTCAGTTTTTTAAACGTAACTGTCAAATGAGCTTTAAGTAACAATCGAGTAACTTGTTTTACATTTCCTAATTTATTTTTTTTCTGTTTAGAACCCATTTCAGTGTTCTGTGTAATGAGTTCAATCAAGATTTTTTTTTATTCGTTTTTTTTTTTTTTTAATGGATAAATGGGGTAAAGTAGCAGTTGCTTTCTTCTGTGGCCACTAGCTGCTTTAAATACTACAGTGCTGCATCTCATCCTAATGGACCACACTCATTTTCCGCCAAGGCAATTGCAATTTCTGAAACATGGGTTTGAGTCAGTAGACTTTTTTTATTTTATTTTATTTTTTTACTTTCCTAAGTTATTGTACCTGTGACCTGAATTGCCTGCCACCTGTAAATTTTAAGTGTCTTAAGAACTGTTCCACAAGTGCCGGTGCAATAATTATGGTTTATTGAACAAGCTTAAAAAATGTTGTTTAAACCCTTTCCGATAAAGTTCTGTAAAGCTTATTTGGACAAAATTATTTTTAAAATGCAGCATCCTCGAAAAGAGACATTTATTTACTACTTTGACTGCTGACAGATGAAGTGAATAACTGATTATCTCTTAATCACAGCACCTGTTAGTGTGTGGGATAAATTAGGCAGCAAGTGAACATTTTGTCCTCAATGTGGATGTATTAGAAGCAGGAAAAACGGGCAAGCATAATGATTTGAGTGAGTTCCACAAGGGCCAAAGTTGTGACGGCTGATGACTGGGTCAGAGCATCTCCAAAACAGTAGCTCTTGTGGGGTGCCAAGGCTCACTGAGGCATTTGGGGAGCAAAGGCTGGCCCATGTGGTCCAACAGACCATTTGGAATGCAGTACTATTAGATGCACAGTACTCACACACTGACAGACTTTCACATTCTCTTTGTATTTGTTTGTCCTGAAGCTTTGCGGCTGCGATTAAATGAACTTGAATTTCAAATATGTTTATACGAAATTGATGTTGTGTTCTCAGAGCAGGACAAAACATTTGGTATATCCAAATAGATCTCTACATTAGTGTGAAAGC
Organism: Cirrhinus molitorella; assembly: GCA_033026305.1. Lineage (NCBI taxonomy): Eukaryota > Metazoa > Chordata > Actinopteri > Cypriniformes > Cyprinidae > Cirrhinus > Cirrhinus molitorella. The sequence goes on from CM065122.1 coordinate 18,951,968, forward strand.
TGCCACTGTATAATCTCGTCAGTAATAATCAAATGGCAATAATGCTGAGGGGGGAAAAAACTAGTGTCTGTAAACGTTTGGATACTTAAAGAACACTTATTTTAAACAAGTAATTGTAAAAAGTAGCCTGCTTATATAATAAAAAAATAAAGTACATTTTGCAAATAAATGTGATATGGAAATGTAGCCATGTGCAGTATTATTGAATTATTAGTAATTAGTAGTATTAGTAATATTGAAAACTGAGAATGTGACACATCCTGGTATTGAGTTAAATCGTGAAACCGGTGAAGATTCACACCCCTACTTTTAAGATGGCAGTACTGACATACAGAGATTCCAACTATAAATACAAAGCGTAGAAGCTGCAATTTTGGTTCAAATGTAAAGTTGTAAAGCTGTATTTGCACAGTAGAAGAATTAATTGGGGGAAAATATAGATCAAGAATCATTTTGGAGTTGGATTGAGAAGTACCTGAAGATTCCCACCCCTAATAGCCACAGACCAGTCAGGGTGCCCATTTGGACCCCTGTCCACCCCAAAAGTGCCAACAGTGCACGTAAGCATCAGAACTGGACATTGGAGCAATGGAAGAAGGTGAATCACATTTCCATTTACATCACGTGGATGGCTGGGTGTGTGTGCGTTGCTTACCTGGGGAACACATGGCACCAGGATGCACTATGGGAACAAGGCAAGCCAGCAAAGGCAGTGTGATGCTTTGGGCAATGTTCTGCTGGGAAACCTTGGGTTGTGCCATCCATGTGGGTGTTACTTTGACATGTAGCACCTATTTGAGCATTGTTGCAGACCATGTACACCCGTTCATGGAAACGATATTCCCTGGTGGCTGTGGCCTCCTTCAGCAGGATAATGTGTCCTGCCACAAAGCAAAAATGGTTCAGGAATGGTTTAAGGAGCACCGCAACAAGTTTGAGGTGTTGACTTGGCCTCCAAATTCCCCAGATCTCAATCCAATCGATCCATGGAGACGCCACCTCACAACTTACAGGACTTAAAGGATCTGCTGCTAACATCTTGGTGCCAGATATGACCATACCTTGATGGATCAGGGTTGTTTTGGCAGCAAAATGGGGACCAATATTAGGAATGTGGTCATAATGTATATACACATTCACACTGATCAGCCACAACACAAAAAACACCTGCCTTATATCATGTAGGACCTCCTCGTGCTGCCAAAACAGCTCTGATGCATTGAGGCATGGACCTTCGAATATGTCCTATAGTATCTGGCACCAAGACATTAGCTGCAGATCATTTAAGTCCTGCAAGTTTCAAGGTGGGGTCTGCATGGATAGGATTTGTCAGCCCAGCACATCCAGTAGTGTTGTGGAGAAAAGTGTTCTCTTTCTTGCAAAATGATACTTAAGTTTCAGAAGTCAAAATTTGACAAAGCTGAGATGTCTGCAGAATCTTTCTCTGACTAACATCTTTGTATAGTTTCATTATCGGTCACTGTCCAATGAGCATACAAACCATTCTTTGATGCATCATTCCCAGTACTTTCCACAGTTGTTTATTTTGCTTTCATTGTAGAAAACCACCTGCTAGTCCATTTTTCAAAATAACTATTTAATTCGCCACTGTCCAGGTACCCAAGGTTGCAAAGGCAAATACAGTTGAAGTCAAAAGTTTACATACACCTTGCAGAATCTGTAAAATACTAATGATTTTACCAAAATAAGAGGGATCATATAAAATGCAAGTTATTTATTACTCAGTACTGACCTGAATAAGATATTTCACATAAAAGATGTTTACATGTAGTCCACAAGAGAAAATAATAGCTGAATTCATAAAAATGACCCTGTTCAAGAGTTTACATACACTTGATTCTTAATACTGAGTTGTCACCTGAATGATCCATGGCTGTTTTTTTATTTGTTTGGTTGGTTTTGTTTTGTTTAGTGATAGTTGTTTGTGAGTCCCTTGTTTGTCCTGACCAGTTAAACTGCCCGCTGTTCTTGAGAAAAATCCTTCAGGTCCCACAAATTCTTTTTTTGTGTGTATGTGTATTTGAATAAATGTATGATTTTGGGATCCATCTTTCTACACTAAGGGCAACTGAAGGACTCATATGCAACTATTACAGAAGGTTCAAACACTCATTGATGCTCTAGACAGAAATACAATGCATTAAGAGCTGGGGGTGAAAAGTTTCTAAATTAAAGATCAGGCTAAATGTAACTGATTTTCTTTTCTGGGAAACATGTAAGTATCTTCTGGAGCTTATAAAGGGCATTACTAAATGAAAAAAATATATATATTTAGGCAAAATAAGAAAAATGTACACATCTTCATTCTGTTCAAAAGTTTTCACACCCTGCTCTTAATGCATTGTTTCTTCTGACGCATCAGTAAGTCCCTCAGTTGTCCTCAGTGTGAAAATGGATGTATGTCAAAATCATACAGTCATTGTCGGAAAAGGTTCAAATACACAGAAATGCAGAAAAAAAAATTGTTTGTGGGAACTAAAGGATTTTTCTGAAGAACAGCGGCAGTTTAACTGTTCAGGACAAACAAGGGACTCATAAACAACTATCACTAAACAAAAAAACAACTGTGGATCATTTAGGTAACACCATAGTATTAAGAATAAAGTGTAAATGTTTGAATGCGGTCATTTTTATAAATTCAACTATTATTTTCTCTTGTGGACTACATGTAAACGTTTTTTATTGAGGTCAGTACTAAAAAAAAATACACTTTTTGTATAATACCTCTTATTTTAATAACATTTAGCAGATTCTGCAAGGTGTATGTAAACTTTTGACTTCTTCAAGAAATTATCTATTTCTCATCCTGTGGCATCTTCCATCTCTGGTACTTCCTTCTGTATTCTCTATTCATAAGCATAGTCACACAGGCTGTGAGGCCTACACAGTCAATCAGTTTGGCCTTGAGGCCTTCAAAATGCACCCAGTTCACATATGAGGCAAACTAAAGTTTACCAACATGCAAAGTACCGTCTTCAGTTGTTTTTTTTTTAAACGTATTACATCAATAGATGCTCAATTTGATTGAAAACTGGGGTATTTGGAAGACAAGGCAACACTTTGAATATTTTGTCATGTTCCTCAAACAATTCCTGAACAACTTTTGCAGTGCGGCACATTATTCCGCTAACAGAGGCCACTGCCATCAGGGAACACCATTGCCATGAAGGGATGTACATGGTCTGCAACAAGTTTTAAGTAGATGGTGGAACGTGTCAAAGTGACATGAATGCCAGAACCCAAGGCTTCCCAGCAGAACGTCGGCCAGAGCATAACACTGCCTTCGTCTGCCTGCCTTTTTCCCATAGTGCATCCTGCTGCTATCTTTTCCCCAGTAAAACGATATTCACACACCCAGCCATCTACCTGATCTAAAAGAAAACTTAATTCATCGGACCAAGCAACTCTCTTCCATTGCTGATCTAGTTCTGACATTCACATGCCTATTGTAAACACTTTCAGACACACATAAATACTACTTAGCTAATGTTTCATCAAATAGTGACATCAAAATCGAGAGATAATGTCTAGGAAATGTAGTTTTATTGTGCACTCTTATTAAACCTTGACAGGACTAGATGAGCAACTGAATCATGGAAGGTAATGTCATCCACAACAGTATGTAACTTCATGTACGGCAGAGCCAATAGCAAACTGAGCCATGTCATGTGGTTAGTTGAGTCATCCTACATCATTATCAACAAACGGAGTGTACATGTAACATAACCATGGCAAGACACATTAGCAGGCTGGAATGTTCTTCCAATGGCAGATTTATGTGGCACTTTCATGGTGCCTTGCATTGTGGATCTGGTAGAACAATATTTTATTGTTTTCCTTTTATGTTGCATATGATTAGAGGAAGGACAATACATTTCCTTCCAAAGCTGATGATGTTTCAGCAAATAACAGCCGTGTTCCTATAAAAATGACAGGCTGTTCTGTAATTGCATAACGTGACTTTATGAAAGCTATTGTTGTTTGGATTATGACTCTTCTTTACCAGTAATCCTGCACAGATTCTTGACAGTCGATTACCATCACAATGTATTAGACGCCTGTTCTTTCATATCTCCAAGTATTGTTTCATTGTCTGTGAAGGTTGCTGAATGCATCATAGAATGTCAGGTCAAGTTTGTTTTTTTAAGATATTTCACCAGAGTAACTAGACTGATTTTATTTTCCTTGTTAGCTACTCTACATAGGAGAAACCAAAATCAGATTACCACAGTTTACACTTCACTTCACTAAACAACACCATTTCCCAAAATGTAACATACACTTGCAAATATTTAAAGGAAATGGGAAGTTTCAGCACATCATGCAGGGAAATTAGATGAATAACGCTATAGAGTTTTGTGTGCAGGAAGGATCAGTGACTGCAGTGACATCCCTGCCCGAAAAAGACAATAGAAACCATCACAGAAATTTGAATGTGTTCCACTACTAATACCATTACAAACCATGGTGTCCTGAAGTGTGTTTTGGGACATGTTCCATTAGGATTTAGTGGTTTCAACAAGCCACCAATAAAAGGTGACCAGTTACCAGTAGAGACCAACAGGCACCTTTACAGTTTTCTTTAAAAACAGTTCAATTTTCATTATAACCAGTAAAATGACACATTCTGTGATGGTTTCTATTGTTTTTTTTTTTTTGTTTTTCAGTTCTGTTGCATCATGTAAAAGAAAATATGTGACCCTGGACCACACTGGTATATTTGTAGCAATAGCAAACAATACATTGTATGGGTCAGAATGATCATTTTTTCTTTAAAGATGAAAATCATTAGGATATTAGGTAAAGATCATGTTCAATGAAGATATTTTGTACATTTAATACCATAAATATATAAAAACTTATTTTTTTGATTAGTAATATGCATTGCTAAGAACTTGATTTATACACCTTTAAAGATTTTTTGCACCTTCAGAATCCAGATTTTCAAATAGTTGTATCTCTACCAACAAAGCGTACATCATTGGAAAGCTTATTTATCCAGCTTTCAGATGATTTATAAATCTCAATTTTTGTAAAAATTGACCCTGGTTTTGTGGTCCAGGGTCACATATGGACCTGTTACTTTATTTACCAGTGTCAGTCACATACAGCACTGAAGATGTCATTAAAAACGGTATAACATCAGACAAACACAGGTAAAACACAACAATAAAGTCTAGTGTGTTTCACATGCCTACATAAGTGTGAGATATTGTTTAAAATGCAAATTAGGGAATGCATTCTGACAATAAAACTATATTTGTGTCCTCCAAAACAATTCCAGATTGTTCTGTTTTTATACCCGTTTTATAATAAAAGATACACCGTTCAGCACTGTGTTAAAAACTAAATTTAATCGAGCGTCTTCCTCTTTTTTAATTTGGCGAAATATACGAAAATGACAATAGGTTTGAACAACCATGCATACATTGCACGATGCATTAATAAATAATGACCTTAACTGTGACATAATCTATCGAGAAGTTAATCGTGCAGACAAACACGAGAATGTATATCTCCATATGTCTACGAGGGGCTAAAATGAAAACGAGTCGAGGCGAAAAAAATATTTTTGCACTGTTGTCCTTTTTCATATTGATAAACTTGACACTAAGTAAGGTAACGCTGACGTCAACAACCTATCTTCATGTAGGGAAAAAGTAGGGAAAACAGCCCGGTAAGTGACAGCTTCAAGAGCCAATGGCGTTGTCGCCAGTCGCTGTTCTTTAAAGATTCCACCAATAGGCTTCGAGGAAGGGAGGGGGTGAGGCAATTGGGCGTTGAGGCGAAGTTAGGTTGACGAATGGCAACCAACAGAGGACTACGAGTTAAAAATTGGATTATTTGATCATCTGACTGGCTTTAACGTTACGTGAACGGACGCGGAGCACGTTAAGGGGAACCCGCGGATGATATTGTTGATTTTGGAGGCCGCCTTTTCGCTTGGATGTGTTTCGGGAAGACCCCCGCGTACCGCGCATAGGTAGCGCGACGGATTAGCTGCGGCGTGCTGAGACCGAGTTCAAGAAATCACAAGTTGCACACGCGAGAGGAAGACCCTTCCGCGCGATTGTTACTGCTGCCCGCCGAGAAATTTGGACGCTCGGATCTCCTATTATGACGTAGTTGGCGTTTCGTGACACGTTGTTGACTCAAGTGCAGTTACATCTGATGAAAGAGGCCCTAAAGTACCTGGCTGGATAATAATAATTTAATATTAACGGATGGCACTGCATATTTGACAGAGTGAGGATTCAAGACATTTGTCACTCGTTTGATTTCTGTGTGATTGCGTGTAGTTCGGTTTCCCAGGACAACAAGGCTATTGAAAAACTTACCGTCCATGTCTCCAGTTATTTTGTCATAATTTATTTAAATTATCATCAGTGGTCAGGATTGACTTATGGCTTTTGATGGTGGAAGTTGCACCTCTGTCTTGAATTCAGTGTCCTATGGAGTTGTCTTTTACGTCTGATAGGATGTGATGAAAATGTCTGGCACATCTTAAGCACCAAAGATGATGGATTTCATTGTAAGATACTTAAACTACTAGTACAATTCTTCTTCAGAACTGCAACCTGGATGTTAAGTGAGACTGTCGTATTTATTCGTAATATTATTAATTACCCTTGCTACTTAAATATCTCGCCGTGAATGTTCTTTGAATCTTCAACTGGTAGAAAACTTACATCTCAGAGCATCTCTGACTCCAGAAACGTCTCAATGTCGGTGGATGAAGCCAAGTTAAAAAGTTCTGCATTTTACACATAGGAGAAACAATTATAAGCAAGCTGCACTGAAAGTAGAGGTGTCTTGAGAAAGAAATCTAGGTAAAAAAAAAAAAATGGCAAGTGAATGCACCTACAGTGCTCAGTATGACACTGATGACACCTTTCGCACTACTAAACTCTCGGCGGACGAGCAGCAGCGTGAACGCGCGGGGTTTGTAAACGGCGGCTGCGCGTCCGTAACGTCTTCTGCCTTCTTCGAGATCATCGGCGGCTCTCTTTACCGCAGAAAGTTAGAGAAGGGTTTCGTCCAGTACCGGGAGGTGCTGGCTGAAGATAAGCGACTCCAGTCCATAGCCACCTTCCACGAGAAAGGACCCGGCAAGTCGCACCACACCCTGGAGGACACATACAGACTGGTGGCAGAGCACTATTGGTGGGAAGGTTTGTCATTTTTCTCTTTCAGTATTATTATTATAGTTTTTACAACCGATACATGTCTGTTTTAATTTAGTTTTATACATGCTTTTTGAATCAAATAATCATTATGAAATTTAATGTATGTTTTAATGTTTAGTTAGCCTAATTATTAGACACCGATATTTTTAAGCTTATTATAAGCATTTATGTATTTGGCGTTTTCTGCCAGGTGTACAGCTACTGAAGATGTAACAAAGTTTATGCGAAGCAGTGCAGTCACCAATGAGAGTGCAGACGGTGGTCTACCACCTGACACACTTAAAATCCCGCAGTAGAGACCTTTAGCTAATTAAATGTTGTCAGTGTCAACGAGGCTTCAAGCTTAAAATTGTATGTGTTTCTAAATTTACAGTGAATGAACAGGTAGGTGACTGTTCATAGCCATTGCTTACTAAAATTGTAGTAAACTTGGAAGTTTTATTAATATTTTTCTTTACACTTGTAAAGTGGCACAAGAATGGGATACAGTTTTACATGCAAGAAACAATGTATCAAGCACTCAGAAAGTCACATTGTTGAGAAAATGTTGCCTTCTCACACTCATCTCACAGAAAATGAGACATGCACTAATAGAGGATTTGCACTTAGGTCAGTTATCCAGATGTGTGACCACATTACTCTGATGTAAACAACAGCATATATTGCAAGGTTAACGTACTAAGTATGTTGTTCTGCTAATTTATGCTAAACTATGGAAAAACATGTGGAAGCTGCTAAATCATATAGGGAAGGACTTAGTAAGCAGGAAAGGGTGCAATATTTTGACAAACTGAAGTTAATAGGTGGTAAAGATACATAAAAGCAGTATTAAGATATTAGGCTAATAGTTCACTAACTTGAGTCACCTGACTGGAAAAGATAAGAACAAACACAAATATTGTCAAGATTCTTGCTCTGGAAATCCTGGTTTCCGTTTGGCCCACCACAAACGCCTTTTGTCCCTCAGAAAAGTTTTTGCACTGTTCTCCTTTATTTGTTATAACTTTTGGCTGTCTATAGTATTCTAAATGTTTTTCCCGGTCCGATTAGTACAGCCCAAAACATGACAATAATTGACCATTTTTAGCAGCAATAATCAGCAAAATATGTGAATTTTGTTTGGTTTAGTGGCATTGTTTGCGTTCAGTGTTGCCAGTGTGGCCCGTTCATGAAAAATTGTCATGACAATTTTTACCCCCTCACAGAACCTCTGATTTAAGGGGTTGAGGTGCATCAGCGTTGGCTTGTTTTAGGATGAGAGTCATGCTGCATTGCTTCCTTATGGAGGATTTTACGGTGGCACTAATCTTCCTCAGGGCCACCTTATCTCAAGACCTTTTATGATGTTTATAATACCTAAGCTGCTTTTGGAATGTCAGATATACATTTAGTTATGCTTGTTATTAGACAAGAACTTTGTGATTCTGGGCTGATAACTGAAAAAGGTTGATAGTTTGATTTGAACATGGGGTGATTGATCATTTAAGACACTTAACCTTGGGTTATTCCAGGAGCATTGAACCTGTTATTTGTGTACTAAAAGCTTTGGCTAGATGCCTACTTAGTGAATTACATCATTGAGGACATCATTGATAGAGAAGTTAATGCGCTGGCCAGTGATTCAGATCATTGTTTGAGCACCACATTGGGTTTGCACTTACGTCATGTTTGGTCAGTTATGCGGATGCAGAGGCCATATTGAAGATACTCAGATGTACACAACAGCATGTATTGCACAATGTACTGAATATTTTATAATTTATTATAAATTATAATTTTATAATTTATGCTGTCTAAACCACCAAGCTGCTAAATCATATAGAGAAGGACTTAGTGAGAAGAAGTGGGCGCAATATTTTGACAAACTAAAGTTAACTGGTGGTAAAGATACCACGAGCAGTATTAATTAAGATATTAGCTTAATATTTCACCTACCTGACCGGAAGTGGTAAGATTTTTGGCCAACCACAAAAGCTTTCTTTCCTCAGACATTTTTTTGCACTCTTCTCTTTCATTTGTTATAACTTTTGGCAGTCTATACTCCAAATGTATTTTCTGGTCTGACTGATTAGTACAGCCCAAAACATGACAATAATTGACCATTTTCAGAAGCAATAATCAGCTAAATTTGTGAGTTCCATTCGGTTCACTGGCATTGTTTACGCTCGGTGCCGCCAAAATGGTAGATTGAGGACGTGTTGTGAAAACACACTATAACCAAATGCCAACTAAACTTGTAGATTGCTGACAGTAATGATTCCTGACCATTGAGTATTCAGCTCAATGTGCAATGCAATTATTTCAGGGACTGTCCCTCTGGAATAATCTAAGGTTATGTGTCTTGTGATCTGACCAGTCATAAAAGTTCATGAATGATCCCTTCTGGGGTTCAAACCCACAAACTTTAATTTAGATCTTCAACCTCAAAGCTACACCACTCCACAGTCCTCTTAGGACAGTTTGCAGGATAGCATATTCGTTGCTTCACTCTCTCATTGGTAAATCAGGACTTGTTTTGGTGGGAGTAATACAAGTAATATGAGCTTTTGGTGTGCCGTCATGTTTTCCCTGAATTGCACCATGAGAGATTTCTCAATCCTATTGGGGTATTTTGTCTGTGCCACAAAAAAAGCTTAGTTTGCTAAGCGAACTTGTTACAAACTAAAATAACAAGTACTTCTAATAAGAAGTACTTGCCACTTTCTAAATCAAAATCAAGTTTGTGTACTGTTTTGGCAAATAGGATTTCAAAGTAACATCAATTAAATTTTCAGTCCATTCATTCTTATTTATTTGTCATTTTTTTTGGTTTTACTTGGAAAATAAAATGCTGCATTAATGTTGCATTTTGACTCGTTTTTGCCAAGTTTGCTATATGGAGTGTTTTCATGACACGTAATCAGTCGGCCATATTGGCTGCACTTGAATGCAAACAATGCCACTGAACCCGAACGAAACTTGCATGTTTTGCTGATTATTGCTGCTGAAAATGGTCAATTATTGTCATGTTTTGGGCTGTACTAATCGGTAGGACCGGGAAAAACATTTGGAGTAGCACAGACTGCCAAAAGTTATAAAAAATCAAGGAGAAGAGTGAAAAAAAACTGTCTGAGGAACAAAAGGCATTTGTGGTTGGCCAAACTGAAATAGGATTTCCAAGTCAAGAATCTCAACAAGATTTGTGTTATTATTTTCAGTCAAGTAGGTAAAATATTAGGCTAACATCTTAATTGATACTGCTTGTACGTATCTTTAACACCCCTTAATTTTACTTTGTCAAAATATAAATCCTTTTTTGAGATGATGTGGCTTCTTACACAGAATAGGCACACAACATATTTCATAGTATTCTAAGAAGTGTTTGCATTCAGGTAACTGACCAAACCATGACGTAAGTGCAGACCCTCTATAAAATTAAGCAAAAATGTTTACCAAATTTTTTTTTTTTTTTATTATTGACAGCTGGAGTATTGACTAGTGCTCTACAAAGAGATGAGCATGACGGAGGTCTCTTTTCAAAATTGTGCCGTTACTTTCATTGCCAAGCAAAAAATTCACCTGCTCCAAAATGTGATTCCTGCATTAGCTGCATAGTTTGCATAGCTGCATAGATTCCTTCTGTAATGTGAAAGCGAAAGAGAATAGGTGATGCCCACACAGAAGTTACACACAGAACTGATCTGCTTGTGGAATTAGGAGTGGTCTGAGACTACTGACTTTCTTTTTTGCATAGATACATAGACAAATCCCTTCCTGTAATAATTGTGTTTTGTTCTTTCTTTTAGGAATGTATTTTCAAGTTAGAGACTATGTCTTTGGCTGTGAGGATTGTCACAGTCAGTCTGAGAGATCAGTGGTAAGACTGGCTTTTCGAACGTATTTATCCACAGCTCAGTCAGGGTTGCGTGATTGTTTTGAATTTATCTCTTACTTTCACTTTGTCTCTGTCTCCAGTGTTCCGATGTGGGACTTATCTCCAGGATTGTGGAATCACATAGTCACCAAGTCTTGAGTAAGCTCAATAGCCAACGAGAAGCAGGGCTCTTCTGTGATATCACACTGAAAACTGGTGGTGGGCAGTCTTTCGTTGCTCACAAAGCAGTCCTTGCAGCAGTGAGCGAGTACTTCCAGGAGTTATTTACTGAAATGGACTCAGCCACTGATCCCCAGTCACATGTTGACCTCACAGGTATATTTTCAAGATAAACCAGTTTTAAAATCAGTGTTTGTTCACATTTGTACATTTAAAAAAGGCATTATTGAAACTTAAGCATATTTTATCTATTAAGGTAATCTTCAATAATGACGCTTTTTCTTTTTAGACTCCACTACCATTATAAACCTAGACATTTTTTTTGAACTGAAGTAAAAATGAACACATTTTAAAGGGATAGTTACCCCAAACTTACCCCATTATTTATTCACCCTTACGACAGCCTATGTGTATATGACTTTCTTCTTTCAGATGAATACAATGAGAGGTATATTAAAAATTGTAGCTTAAGCGGCGGTAAGAATATGCTACTCTCGTGAGCCAAGATTTGTTTACAGGAGCAAAGGAAAACCAGTGTCCTCTTGTCTTATGTCCGACATATTTATTTACAGATCTTTGTTTTATACTTCTAATTCAGTGTTTTGTTTTACTCTCCACTCTGTGCTTCTGCATTCGTCACTTCTCACCAGAGCTTAAACTCCTATGCCTACGTTCTTTGTAAGCACATTCGCGAAAACAACAATTAGCCGAAGCTAGAGATTATGGTTTCTGAAGTTTGAAATATGGATATTTTTCTTACAAAAACGCATCGATTCGCTTCAGGAGGCCTTTATTTACACCAAAGATCCATGTGGGACACTTTTTTATGATGGATGGATGCGCTTTATTATTCTTATTTTGGACTACTGAAAAATAACACCCACTCACTGCCATTATAAAGCTTGGAAGAACCAGGACAATTTTCAATATAACGCTTATTGTATTCATCTGAAAAAAGAAAGTCATATACACCCAGGATGCTTTGAGGATGAGTAATTCATGGTGTAATTTCCATTTTTGGGTGAATTATTCCTTTAAGACTGACCCTGCCACATTTGTGTTCCAGCAGATCCTCAACCTTTAGACAGTCATTATCCAATGACAGCACATTTTATATCTTGTATTTTATCCTATACGAGATTAATCAGATATCATTTATGGTTTCTTGTATAGGTTTCAGTGAGCAGAGCTTGCTTGCTTTACTAGAGTTCTCTTATACTTCCACCCTTAATCTGAATCTGGACATCTTGACGGAGGTTTGTGCCATGGCCCGCCATCTACGCATGTGGCCTGCGCTTGAGGCTATCAAAAGAGAGCGAGAGACTTGTCAGTTAAGTTCCAGAATGCACAGTTCTCATGGAGAACCACATAATTCAATGCCTGGACCTTTTAGGAGAGACCACTCCTCAACTTCAGGAGGGAAAGTGGGACGTAAGAGGAGGAGGGAAGATGAAGAAGGAGAAGGCTCTGGGTCTTCCTGGAACATTCAAGCACAGCACAGAGAGCACATTGTTGATAAGGTCACAGATGAGTCTGAAACAGAAACCTCAAACCCTCAGTTGCAATGCCAAGTCCCCTCCAGTTTTCAGGTGGAGGGAAATGGCTTTCCATGCAGCCCAAATCGCAGGATGAAGCTCATGGATTTCAAATCTCCATCCTGCAAGAAAAAATCATCCTCCCGCCCTGCATCTTCAATCATCTCAACATCTCCTTGCACCTCTACTCGTTCTTCCTCTCCATCACGCCGTCTGCTTCGTTCCTCACCTGGAGCTGCTCTTGCTTTGCGCAGACTCCTGCCCAAAATCGACCTTTCCACCAAGAGAAAGAGAAAGTCCTCTTCCTACCGGTCATACAAGTCCCAGTGTGAATTCTCAGTGACTCCGTCCCAATCTCAGGCAAATTCTTTGACCCATGTTACCTCAGTAAAGGTAAAGGACGAAGATGTGGAGAAGGACCTATGTAACGTAGTCCCTCAGGATGAGGTGCACAGCCCACGTGCTCAGGAGAAATACCGTCTTCTTAGCTTCCTTGGATTGCAGAGGAAATCCCTGGTGCCTGGTCCAGAGGAACTCTCCGGGTGGGGGCAGAAAAAACGACTTCGGAAATTAAAAGTCAGTGATTATTCACTCACAGCCCGACGTAAACCTCGTGCACAGGGTGTCCCGTTGACTTTCGGAACCAGTTTAGGAGTGCTCGCTGCCGTTAATCCTACTCTATCCCTTTGCGACATGAGCAGAATGGACTTGCTGAACAGACCAGTGAAAGTAGACCCTTGGAACCAAGAAAGGTCCAAAAGGAAAAGGCACGATCCTGCAGGGCAAGCTGTGCAACCAATTGCAAGATCGACTCGTAGCAGGTCATTGCTGCAGGCAGACTCCAGCACAACAGATCGACCGCTCAGACGCCACCACAGAAATCAAGATAAAGCACCTTCCCACCCTGCACGAAGAGGTAGAGTACCAGCAAACGATGCCTCTTCCCCTTCAAAAAGCACTATGCTCAGGATAAAACAGGAATCTTCTGACAATGCCATCCTGCAACCTATTCACCGTCGAAATACTGCCTACAACCCGCAAGGAGCTTCTCCTAAAGCAACAGCACGTAGGGGTCGCCCACCAGCAGATCGCACAGTAAGGGTAGCCACAACAAAGTTGCAGCACACAAAGCGACACCAATCTGGCCGTCCTCCGATAGACAAACCTAAGAGCTCAAAACAAATGGAAAGCAAAACAAAATGCAACCATGCTACAGGAATGCCGCAAGCAAAGCACAGCAGAACTGAAAGAGGAACGCAGGTAAAGGAGAACAGAAAGATTAAGGAACGCGGGAACAGAAAAGAGAGCCCTGAAGTGCAGTACGCCATCGTGAACTGGGATACTTCCAACCATCAGCAACTTCACAGCCATCCCCTTTACAAAACGATAAAGGAAGAACCAGCTGACCCCTTACCCCTAACCCAGCCGTTCCCAACCAGCGGCGACTCAGACCGAGGCAAACGTCAAAGCAAACCACCTGTCAAACTATTAGATCAAGGCTTCCTTTTCGGCTTCTGTCGGCCACCGGGTGGCATTAAACGGGAGGAGGAGAGCGTGGACATCTACCTAACTCGATCGGTCTCTCATGGAAGTAGTTCCCATTGCAATTCATCACCTGACATGGAGAGAAGAGATCGGGTGAGGGCCAGGATTATGCCTGACCGGACAGGTCTTAATGGTCCTCACTGGGCAGGACTTGGCAACAGGCACTCACCCTTTTCTCAAAGGACTGCTATTCGAGTGAAGAGCGAGAGGAATGAAACAAGAGTGTCCCAAGGGTCACAGGTCCCAAGGGTTTCTAGACACCCCCAGGTCAGCAAGAGGAGCTGTAAAGTCAAGAAAGAACCTACAAAGACAAAGGTGATACGTTTTGTCTCATGCTAGCAAATGGTGATGTTTATTCTTATGACAAAGGCATGTTACGTAACTGTTTTGTAAACTGTTATGCAGTCTGGTTTAGGGAAGTAGTACTCAAATGTCAGTCGTTGGGAAGAATGAAACTAAATGTAAACACAAAATGACACTTGAACATGTTTTTTTGTCTTAATAGAATGTAAATAAACTGCTTCCTCTGAGTAGTCGCCGTTCCGTCCTACTGGAATCCATCCGACGGGCACGTCTGAAACAGCAGAAGGGTCCTCACGGTCAGGCCTCCGGTGGGGCACATGCTTGCCTGCAGTGTAGAGCCTCTTATAGGGACTGTGATGCCCTTATAATGCACCAGATCAGGCACATCGAAGGAAAACACTGGCCCTGCCCGGTATGTATCATGTCTCCTGAGGTCCTAAAGGTGCTCCCTAATCTTCCCAAAAATGTGCTTGTCTACTGAACAAAGCTTGTTATCCTTATTGTAAAACTGCATCAGAACTGCAACCTAGCGGTTTGCGCATGTCCTGCATATTGATAGAGTGGCATGGGGTTAAATCTGCCTTCAATCTGCTTTCTCAATACCATTTCACCATGCTTACTCCATTTTAGTCTACTCTCTGCTTTATAAAAATGACAAAAAGCACTACAGCAAGTTTTCATTTCACACAAGTGGCTTTGTACTTCCACAGCTGAGTTTGAAAGTTTACATACACCTTGCAGAATCTGCTAAATGTTCATTATTTTACCAAAATAAGAGGGATCATAGAAAATGTATGGTATTTTTTTTTTTTATTCACATAATAGATGTTTACATATAGTCCACTGGAGAAAATAATAGAAAATAAAAATGACCCCATTCAAGTGTTTATATACACTTGATTCTTAATACTGTGTTATTACCTGAATGATCCACAGCATTTTTGTTTTGTTTTTTTCTTAGTGATAGTTGTTCATGAGTCCCTGGTTTGTCCTGAACAGTTAACTGCCTGCTGTTCTTCAGAAAATTCTTCAGGTCCCACAAATTGTTTGGTTTTTCAGCATTTTTGTACATGTGAACATTTTCTAACAATGACTGCATGATTTTGAGATCCATCTTTTCACACTGAGGATAACTGAGGGTCTCATATCCAACTATTACAGAAGGTTCAAACACTCACTGACGCTTCAGAAGGAAAAACAATGCATTGTGTTTTCTCTTGTGGAGTATATGTAAATGTCTTTTATGTGAAAAATCTTCAGGTCAGGACTAAATAAAATAAATAAATAAATAACATGCATTTTGTATGATCCCTCCTGTTTTGGAAAAACAATTGTAATTTAGCAAATTCTGCAAGGTGTATGTAAACTTTTGACCTCAACTGTATATCTGGTTTTCAAACTTAATTCTCTCTTGCAGTTGTGCAGCAAAACGTTCTTCAGACAGCGAAATGTGAGGAATCACATAAGGACACACAATCCCAAGATCTACAAATGCCGCCAGTGCATTGCTGCTCAGTGAGGTCAGTCTGTAATCCACAGACGTCTCAATATTTCTACTGGTTTTTGAATATTCGTGAGAATTTCAATTTATTGTCTTCAATTTTAGGTAAAAAAGCCACAGGATTTAAATGAAGAGGAGCAAATCTTTGTTTCTTTAAATATTAACGCTGTAAATACCAAGGATCTGTGATATGTATGACAATGAGGTTCAATTTATTAATGTAAATAATGTTATAATGGTTTAAATTGTCTTTTTCCTCACAATAATTGTTGTTGTTATTTAAGTAACTAAGCTGAAGTTGCTTCGCAATTGATACAGATGTGTTGAACCAGAACTTGAACCCATGGTGTATTTCTCAGGGGGGCAGAGCCTGATGGTTTAAGGTGATATATGTATAATGAGAATTGTGTAGAATGCTTTAAATTTGTTACTACTAATGTTATTACTATTGTTATTATGATTATTTTTTATAAATGGCATAATCTTGAGTGCACTTAATGTTTGCTTTGTTTTGAAACCTAAGAGAGATGCGATGGACTGGGATGTACTTGAATGATTGTTGAAGTGGAGCCGGTGGACTGCTCTAAACGTGCGCTTGTCTGGCAATGTTTTAGAAAACTATTACAGAAATTAGTCAGGAATTTTAAAATGAAGGTTCGTTAATGGGGTTAGAGTTGTGTAAAAATCACAAAATGGTTAACCTATATTGGTTAAATACTGTTATTTTGGTATTATTTTGTGAAAACGTTCAACTACAGCTTTTCAAAACGAGACAGTGACTGTGTCTTTCAAATAAGGGAATCCCAAAATGTCTAATGTGATTTTTTTTTTTTTTTTTTTTTCCCCTCCCCCTCCTCCTTTGATAATTCCTTGTCTGACTTTTTATGCATATCCTTCTTTAACATAAAAATGCAATGGACTTATATGAAGAACTTTTAAATGTTGAGGTGTTTTGTCTGAAAACACAAGTTTAAAATGTAGAACGACCAAATAGCCATATAAATAAATTTTGCATTTTAAAATTTACATTTGTTTCATGTCCATCTGTGTACTGTGGTGTTTTGGTTTAGTCAACGCACAAAGTAACACAAACTATAAAATATATAACATTTAAAACACTTCAGATTTTTTTTTTATTGTATCATATGCATACCAGTAGTGAATATGAGAAATTTTCACCATTTCAGCTTGCATATTACATTTAACAGCACTAAATTTGATGCTAAAACATCAAATATTAAAATTATGTGAGGTTTCAGCAAAATCCGTAGCACTTATGACTGATACTCTGCAATGAAGGCACCTAATGAAGATCATACATCTCACGTTTGAATAGTTGTGCACAAACTCACACACATTATCAATATTTTGGCTGTGAAATGTATACTTGCTTAGTTTTTTTCAACTGCTAACAAGCATTGTTCAATACTGAAGCCACATTTTCAAAACTGTTCACACATTCAGTGATACTAATGTCTATGCAGACCAAACTGAATCATTTTTCATTGCTTTCAGAAAAAAAATGCATGCAATGACCACATTTTTCAAAATCCACAAACACTTTTGTCATTCATACTCCACAACTGGCAAAATACTATCACATTTTTCAAATGCTAACACACTGCTTTCAAAACTGATACAAGCACATTCAAATCAGAATGATGACAAACTGTCCATTTCTGCAGGAATTATATTGAAATATAAAATCTTAGCAGAATAGTTATGAAACTGAAAAATAATTATTCCAAATGCAACTAAATGCAATTTCAGCTGAAAGCCAAGCCAGATGTCTTATTTTTTAGCCTCCTCCTTCCTTTCTTGGTTATCTTTCTTTCTTTTTGGTTATCTTTTGATAAATGATTGGCTTTGGAATGAATTTGTTTGGAAACATGGATCAGAGAAAACACTGGTGGGGGAAAAAGAGTGGCAGAGAGAGAGAACAACTGTCACCGTACTGGACATCCATCCATCTATTCCATACATTTTCCCTAGCGCTTGTCCTATGTGCAGGGTCATGGGGAGGCTGGAGCCTTTCCTGGGTTATAGGCAGGAAAACCCCCTGGACAGATGGCTAGTCCATCACACACATTTATTTTCACTTACTTACAGTCTCCAGTTCACCTGTCCTGCATGTCTTTGGATTGTGGGAGAAACCCAGAGGAAACCAACATCAACACAGATTCAATAATGCAATACTTATATGACAAATCATTCAAACGTCAAAAATAAATGTTCATCGATTATGTAATGCTCCCTGTTCTTAGTGTTTTTAAAGCAGTGTGTTATGAATGAAATGTATGTTTTTTGAATGAGAATAATTTGCAGTGTTATGGTGAAACAAGCTTATTTTGAGACCTATATGAAGTGTTTTGTTGGTCTGAGTGAGTTTTGCAGGTGAGATCAACCAAACAGTTGGCCAAAAAACATGTTTGGTAATGCAGTCCGTATGAACAGTTTTGAAAATGTGGCTTTAGTATTGAACAACGCTTGTTAGCAACTGAAAAAACTAATACTTCAGCAATCTGTAAAATTTGTTTACTGACGTAACATGGTAAAATGTTTATCCGCAGTGTATATCGAGTCATTATGAAAGGATTTGACAGTTGAAACAAGACTTTTGATATTGCTCTTTTCTTAATATGAACACTTGAATCCATGTAGGAGAGACCTGAGCTCCAGAGGTTTCTAGAGGCCTATCTGTGCGATTTCTGTTGCAAGAGTTGAGAGCTAATAAGCGGTCAGAGTTTGGAGCGGTCTTCAACACTGTCACAGAGGGTGTAGTAATGTTCATCAGGTAAAGTGTAAACAGCCAATGCTTTCTTAAACTCATGCAGCGGGCAGTAGACGTCACTGCAGCCTGGGATCTTTTGGTCCTGTAGGTACAAACAATAATAGCTTCAAATGTGGACAGACATCGCAAAAAGAGAGCTATACACCAATGCTAATGTTCAGGGATGTCAGAGGAGGTAAGGAATTGTGTAAGCCTCAAAACTTATTTAGTCGTGTGTTTGTTACCTGGCCAATGTAGGACACTTTAACAAAGTGCTGGTTAGTTTGACGATGCTGGTATAGCTCCAGTGTGATGTCAGCTGCATACGGTGGCCATTTCATGTCAAAAACCCCCAAAGCCATGAGACATGGCATCAGTGTGGTGTCATGCACAGAGTACAGGAACATCTTTCTATATCAATAAACACACAAACAAGAACTCTGAAGATTGGACATCACAAATATAAACTCATGAGTCTGACCACTGTGGGGCAGCACCTCTCAAGTTTAGCAAATCTGGCAATAACAGGTAGAGAGAGGTACAACGTGGTCTTAAAGGTTATGTGGATTGTACAAGCACTTTTTTTAACCAAAACATTTAAAAAGTTAGGTTTTAAATGATAAAGCAATAGATATGTTATTTAAAAAACCACCTGTCTGGTTTAGAGGTTGTGCCTTGAATTTTGTCCTCTATGTTGGTTAGGAGAATGTTGAAAAGCGGACCCACACATAGCTGTAAATGCTGCCTGAGAACAAACAAAAAGCATGTAAACAATTACAGAGGCCTGAAACCATAAACAATCGGGCTGGGATAAAAATATCCATTTCTCAATTTTCATTGATTCTCATTTTTATGAAACAATACTGATTTATAAATCCCAAAAATCAATTAGTCTAGGCTGTTTTCTGTTAATGAACGGAACATTTTAGCTCACTTCCCATCTAATAAATCGCAATAAGCTTTGTGATTTGTTACTTTGGATATGAAAGTCTCAGATTCCAAATTTTGGGCATTTTATTACAATATTCAAAGAATAAATACTGTTTTGTGCTGTCAAATGTGGAGTGACATCCAGTGTTGCCAAGTCCATGGTTTTCCTGTGGAATTGGGCTACTTTCATACTGTTGCCGCGGGTTGTTTTTCATGTCTGCGGGTTGAAGCGACCCCAATAACATAATATTCAGCCCCTGGAATGCTAATTTTACTAGAGGAACCCCACCACAAAACGTGTATTTTACCTCCCCAGAATGCAATTTACCGGGGGGACCCCCCTCAAAATGCAATTGGGCTGCTTTTGGTCTAGTTTTGAGAAGAAATTGGGTGGGTTTTGTTGTGAAAACCTGGCAACCCTTGTGACATCGTTGTCTCAGTTTAAGAAAAGCGGCACGAATGTGGACTTGAATCTTATTGTGTCCTCCACTTTGATACAGTGAGTTACAGCATGAAATAAACATGAATAAACACAAAGGTATATTAAAAGAGAATACAACTTATTGAAATCTGTATCTTGTCCTATGTAATTGCTCATTCAGCGTTTCGAACGCGGAAAGACGTCAATATGACAGCTTGTAAACAATGTCATGTAACGTCACATTTACCTGTGATCATAAACTCATTAGTCAGCTAGAAAAATTAACTCTAGAGAGGAGCACCATATAATGTAAGCATTATAATTTGTACTGTTCTTTGATATCTCTGTTTGAATAAATAGTTTTTATGATATCCACCATTTAAATGTTTATATTTCAAAAAACGAATTGGAGTAGAAATATAATTATGTAATTTAAAGTTAATTTTTAGTTTAGGTTAGTATTAGAATTTAAACCTTCGATATTATAGTAATGTAGTATCAGTATTAGTTGAGAGATTTTTTTTTCGTGATATATATCCAAAATAATCAATACTGAACCGAAATCGGAATTGAATCACAAGCTAATCGTGAATTGATTTGTGAAATTTGTGTCAAAATCCAGCCCTAGTAAGCAACTTTATAAATTCTCTTTTCAAGACACTACAGCAGGATTGATTGGCTCCCCACCTGTTACTGGGCTCATAGATGTGATAGATCATATCTACTGCTCTCTGCTCCACGAGACTCCTCCAGTTCTCCAGAGCTGTAGGAAGCGGCAGGCCATGGGTCTGGGATCAATAATATAACAGTAGTGTATTTGACAAACAAGGCCAACTCAGATGTGTCTGTATCTGAATGTATCAGGCACTTTACCTCTCTGGCCACCATGTCATCTCTAATGAGGATGAAGTCGAGGCGTTGATGAGGATCAACCCCCAAGGATTTCTGGATGATCTGTAGGTCTGCAGCAATGTCAGGAAGCGTGGATGATCCTGCCCAACGATGACTACATTTGATGGACAAAAGCCAAATCCATTGTTAAACCAATCACAAGCCATTTTGGGGCATTTACACTACTTCCATGCATAATATTTTAAAATAAAATATTATATATATATATATACAGTGGTGCTTGAAAGTTTGTGAACCCCTTATAATTTGATATTTCTATATAAATACAGTTGAGGTCAAAAGTTTACATACACCTTGCAGGATCTTTAAAATGTTTTTACAATTTTACCAAAGAGGGATCATACAAAATGCATGTTTATTATTTAGTATTGACTCAACATAAAAGACATTGACATATAGTCCACAAGAGAAAATAATAGTTGAATTTATAAAAATGACCCTGTTCTAAAATTTACATACACAAAAAAAAAAGAGTCCCTTGTTTGTCCTGAACAGTTAAACTGCCTGCTGTTCTCCAGGTCAACTAAGGGACTTATATGCAACTATTACAGAAGGTTCAAACACTCACTGATGCTTAAGAGCCAGGAGTGTAAACTTTTGAACAGAATGAAGATGTGTATTTTTCTTATTTTGTCTAAATATCATATTTTTGTTCCATTTAGTACTACCCTTGAGAATCTACAGAAGATGTGTTTCCTACGTGTGAGATATCTTAATTCAGGTAAGCACTAAAAAAAAAAAAAAAAAAAAAAAAACATGTATTTTGTATGATCCCTCTTATTTTGGTAAAATTAACATTTTGCAGATTCTGCAAGGTGTATGTAAACTTGACTTGAAAGTTGACTTCAACTTTATGACACAAAACATGACACTTTCACACTGAAGCAAGAATATATTTCATTGTTTATTTATTGAGAAAAAATTATCCAGTGTTACATATCTGTCAGTGTCAAAAGTATGTAAATCTTTGCTTTCAGTATCTGGTGTGACCCCCTTTTACAGCAATAACTGCAGTTAAACATTTATTGTAACTGCTGATCAGT
The DNA here is from genome assembly GCA_033026305.1 of Cirrhinus molitorella. NCBI lineage: Eukaryota > Metazoa > Chordata > Actinopteri > Cypriniformes > Cyprinidae > Cirrhinus > Cirrhinus molitorella. The sequence continues at coordinate 18,974,169 of CM065122.1, forward strand.
CCTGCACAACGACTTGATGACATTTTAGCCTATTCCTCAGTACAGAATGCTTCAACTCTGTGATGCTGGTGGGTTTCCTCCTATGAACTGCTTGCTTCATGTCCTTCCATGACATTTCAATTGGATTAAGGTCTGGACTTTGACTTACAGACATTCCAAAACAATTATTTTGTTCTTCTTTAACCATTCTTTGGTAGAACGATTTGTGTGCTTGGGGTCATTCTGAGATTAAGTTATTAGACAGATGTCCTGGCATTTTCCTTTCGAATTTGCTGGTGTAATTCAGAAATCATTGTTCCACTAATGATGGCAAGACACCCTGGCCCAGATGTAGCTAAAAAAGGCCCAAACCATGATACTACCACCACCATGTTTCAAAGATGGTATAAGGTTCTCATGCTGGAATGCAGTGTTTACCTTTCTCTAAACATTGCTTCTCATTTAAACCAAAAGGTTCTATTTTTGGTCTCATCTATCCACAAAACTCCTCTGGTTTGTCCACATGATCTTTAGCAAACTGCAGATGAGCAGCAATGTTCTTTTTGGAGAGCAGTGGCTTTCTCCTTGCAACTCTGCCATGCACACCATGGTTGTTCAGCGTTCTTCTGATGGAGGACTCATGAACACTAACATTAGCCAATGTGAAAAAGGCCTGTAGCTGCACAGAATCTACCCTGGGGTCATTTGCAACCTTGCAGACTATTACGTGTCTTGTTTTTGGAGTGATCTTTGTTGGTGGACCACTCCTGGGGAGGGTAACAATGGTCTTGAACTTCCTCCATTTGAACACAATCTGTGGAGTCCAAACTCTGTAGAGATGGTTTTGTAACCTTTTCCAGCCTGATGATGAGCAACAACCCTGAGGTCCTCATAGATTTCCTTTGTTTGTGCCATGATTCACTTCTACAAACATCTCAGACTTTGATAGATCCATGTTCTTTAATTAAAATAGGGCACCTCTGAACAGATGGACTCTAATTTCACCTTCAAATGAGCTGCTAATTCTAAAGGTTCACATACTTTTGCCACCCACAGATATGCAATATTGGATCCTTTTCCAGAATAAATAAATGAAAAAGTATATATTTTTATGTCATCTGTTTGATCATGCAAAAATACAGAACATTCTAAAAGGTTCAGAGACTTTCAAGCAGTCTTGTTAAAATCTCCTTCCAATCCTTGAATTTGAAGAACTTCTTAAACTACTGCTAATAGTATCTTCCAATTAACTTATCATTGTGAGCTACAGTTATTTTATGAATGTTCTCTATAAATGTTTGTTACCTTCATTATTATCACAGTAGCAGGTTTTATTATCAAAGGCTTTACCCAATGAGCTGCTTGAGCAGCTTGCATCCATGATAGTTGGGATAGAGGATTTCCCTCTCTGCCTTATCAGTGAGGATGGACACAACACCTTAGAGTGGGAGAAAATCAAACACAGAAAGGCAAAGACAGAGTGTGTAATGCTCATCTCATCCATTACTCAGCCAAACCACACAAAGAAGCGTAGCTGAGCTGCCACCTTACCTGTTTGCTCCTGTTGGAACAGTCCAGCCACCAAACACTTAGCTGACTCAATGGTGCGGACAATGTTGGTTGAGCGAATGCTGTAAATCAACAGCAGATATTCCATCTTACTCATTTAGTTTAATGATGCAATTCAGATCCATTAAAACATTCATGTAAAGTATGATAATTATGATATTAGGGTCCAATTAGTTGCATTAGTTAAAGTTATGTCATTTTTTACATAACATTACATTATGTCATTTCATTCAAAACCCTAAGGACTTTAAGTTAACTTTGGTAACCAAAACATAAAAGATCAGAAAGGTTATAAAACAAATCCATATGAATTTGAATAGTTTTATCCAAGTCTAGGAGAGATACAATTGCTTTATATGATGAATTTGTTTGTTTTTTGAATAATAACCAAAGTCTTACAAGTTTGGAATGACATGCGAGTGAGTCAAATCCTCAAAACACAGCATTAATGTTCAATTTAATAGAATCATCAATTGCACTCACTAAACATCTTTAGGGTTGAATGAAGGTGTAAGGAAGGGCTCTTCTTGTATGTATTTCTTTCTTAACCTCAATCCAAGATCGTACAGCTGTTGCATGCCTACTGTGGTCAGCTGACCTGGATAAGTTCCACCCTATGGAAGCAGAATCATTCTTTTACTTAATATGACAGCTTGGCACAATTTTCATCTAAACACAGTTAAGTACACTAATATTTACATGATGTCTGGTATGAAACTGCCATTTACAATCAATCCATTTACTACCATTCCAAACATGCACTCAAAACACTACACAAACATGCCTGAAAATGACACACTATGGCCAAAACCATGTGGACATTAAAACAGCATCCTATACAGTAAATGTTTGTTGACCATTTTTAAAGTTTTCAGGGATTTTGCTCGCATTCAGACACAACAGCATCACTGATGTGGGTGAAAGGGTTTTAGTTGCAATCCCAAAGCTGTTCAATGGAGTTTGTTGCAGGTCAGTCAAGTTCTTCTACACCAGACTCAATAAACCTTTTTCTGTTTTGACCTTGCTTTGTGCACAGGGGCATTGTCATGCTGGAGCATTGCCAAACTGTTCCCACAAAGCTGAAAGCACACAAATGTCTAGAACGTGAACGTATGGAGTAGCATTAAAGGAATAGTTCACCCAAAACAAAAATGTACACACCCTCATGCCATCTAAGATCTGAAAATTTGAAGAAATTTAGCATTACATCTCTTGCTCACCAAAGGATCATCTGCAGTGAAAGGGAGTTGTCAGAATGAGTTTTCTAACAGCTGATAAAACCATCACAGTAATCCATAAGTAATCCACACAACTCAAGTCCACAAAATAAACATCAATTATCATCTTTTGAAGCGAAACGCTGCATGTTTGTAAGCAACAAATACATCAAAATGTTTTTAACTTCAAATTTCAGAAGTCATAACTTCAGAAGTGATCTTGTCTGAATCAGGAGAGAAATATACCCCGATCAAGTACTGTTTACAAGCAAACGCAGTTCTAAACAAATATGTCAGTGGATTTTGATTATTTACCAGCTGTTTGGACTCTCATTCTGACGTCACACATCAACTAGAGAAGATCCATTAGTGAATTCAATTCACTAAATTTCTCCAAATCTGCTCTGATGAAGAAACTAACTGTGTGTAAAAGACATTCACAAGAATTTGTCACAAACTCACTGTCAATATTTTGGCTCTGTAGCTGTCCTCCACAGGAGCTGGGGGTCTGGGTCCCCCCTGCAGGTCTGTAACCTTATAGTCTATTTCTGTGTGAGCAGGCACTGCAAGTAGCTCAGGGACCCATTGTGCCTAGGGGTGCAGAAACCATGCGTCATACTTGGTATAATTGGCATCAATGTGTAGACTATTACAGACCTATGACAGTGTCACTGTCACGGAGTAAAAAGGCATGCTGTTAAGACTGACAAATGATTCATTTAAATGATTAATTCAAATGAGACATTTAAACAACTACAAATAAATATCATTGCATTACATGTGCATTATTTGTTGATTCTTATTATAAATAAAATTAGTTTTTCAACTTTACTGTTTTCAAACCATCACAAAAAAACAAAAACATTTGACTGAAGTGAGCCCTCTTACCTCCAAAACATCTGGTATAGATTTCAGTGGTGTTCTAGCTCCATGTCTGAATAAAACTTGAACTAATTTAAGCTCATATGGAGAGGCTTCAGCTTTATTCTTTTGAGACCAGAATAGTGACCCAAGGGCCACTGAACCCATCAAACCCACACGTGCCCACATGATGCACCTGAAAGAGACATAAACACTTGACTTGAAATATATACAAGTTGGCATGTGTTGAGACAAGCTACTCCAGCTAGCACCATTTAATAAAGAGCTTTGCAAATTATTTTCTATTATTTTTATAAACTCAATAAATGCATGGAATATTTGTCTTCTAAAATGTATTTGTCACAACACAGGACTATTTAAAACTTTTTTAAAACTACAACTTTAAAAACGACAGCCTACTGTGATATATATCAGATATACTTTTAAAACTGAAATGTCAGCTATTATACATATCAGGAAGTAATTGTTTTCTGCTTTACAGATCGTAATTGTCCTTAGCAATATCATGACATTTTACTAATTCAATTTATTACGCTGGATACATGATTTCTATACTATATACAGTTCTAGCCTGTTTTAATTGTGTTTTTGTTAACTATATATCAAAACGTATCAGTACATTTCCATAAGTCAAGACTCTAACACAACAACTGGTCTCATACAACAACGTTAATATACTGCCTGTCATATCCACAAGTTTCATCCACATAGGTACGCTCTTGCAACCCGTCAAAAAACATGCACTAGTTTGAATCTATTAAGTAAACAAAAACAGAAATGTGCTCTAGAGAAAGTAAATACTACCAACCTGAAGGTTTCAGACCCGGCAAGTTAATTCCACTGCTTTTGAATTGCACTCATTCCTTTCAGTTTCAGGCGGACTGGATATTGCACCGGCAGTCGGTGAGGTGCATTCTGGGACGTGTAGTTTCATAGTCTACCGTCTCATTCTAAAGTGTAGGGGAAACACCATGTTTTAAAACTTCATTTCCCTGTAAACATCCATGTATAACACGTTTGCTGACGTAATGTTCCTATATAGAACAACTATTAAATATAATATTTAGCCTTTACTTTACATCAAAACAGATTCAAGAATAATACAGAATACACACTTTATTAATTTATTTTTTTCCTAGACATAATTCCTTAAATTTCCCCTTTGTTACAAAACACACTTTTAGCATGACTGTCCAAATGAGTCCAATTTAACGATGAACGTGCAATGACCAACGTCAGTTGCATAACCTAATGAGAAACAGCCGTGTTCTTTAATTATTTAAAATAAATGCAGTTAGTACATTGTACATAAGTACACAAATATTAATGCTGAATTTAACCCAAGAAATTTTAAAATGGTGCAAAAATGCATTCAGCTACATTTAACAAAAGACTCTTATCCCCTTACACAAGAATTGAAACTGAATTGAGATCGATTCGACATTTCCTCTTCATTTCATAATAATGGTCGGCTGATGGCGCTAAACGCACATGAACGTTACCTTTAAAAGGTCCTTGAACAGGATATTAAAAATAAATATAGATATAAAAATGCATACAATGAATTGATATTATTGATGTGAGTTTTTAATGATTTATGGTTGGTTTAATTATTGTGAACACAAATTGTTTTATCTTTTCTGTGAATACACAAACAATTCTGTTCTGGAAGGATTGCTCTATCTGTGTACGTGCATTTTCATTAGAGAGTTTTTCTTTATTATACAAAGGGGTTTTATTAGGTCATCACAACTTTGAAAAAGATGTTAAGAACCAATATTTTTTTCTAGCAAATTATTATTTATTTATTTTTTACACTAACGTAAATTTCAAGGTGCTGAGCCCTATTTATTTTTTTTTTCGTAAGGATCTTAAATCCTGCCTAGACACTCTAAAGGCCTTTAAACTAGAATTTTCAATTGTACTTACCCCTGACATTTGTTTTGTATTCTTAGTTAATAATAATAATAATAATAATAATAATAATAATAATAGGTTATCATCAATGAAAAATCAAAGGTAAATTGTATTAATATAAAATTTGTATAATAATAATATAAAATTATTGCGTTAATATAACATCATTAAACTACAAAGCTGGCACGGAGGTTTAATTACAAACTAAAGTCATTATCTATGACTGTGATTTATTTCTAAAGTAAACTATGTAGGATAAAAGTATGTGACACTTGTTTCTACGACAGCTCCAGTTCTGTGACGCACGGTGTGTCTGAATTCGTTGCTTTATTTCATTCACTCCTTGTTGATATATTGCATTTAATGTCCACTATACAAGAATTAGAGAATTAGTGAACATGTGAGCGATTTCTGGCAGAGTCAACTCCCCATCACTAGACATGGCATTTCGGTTTGTGGGTGCGAATAGACTTCAAGTTTTGTGCCAGCTTCACTAACAATAAAACCCACATAAAATAGCTTAAATTACAATGTCAACTTACTATTTTTCAAATAATATAGCTAAATAATGTCGCTACAATAAACAACATCTGAGAGCCATAAAGCTACGCTAGCTATATGTAAATATTTGTAATAATAAAATTGTTATACTTTTTAAACATATATATTTTATAGTATTTATTGTTATTATTAATAGTAATAAAATGTTAATTATTTTATAACGTACAGGGAAAAAACCATCACGCATGTTTTATTAGTGCTGAGATATTTTTATTGTGTGCTGTAAACAGATGAGGGAATGAGACACTGTGTGACCGCAATCAAATGTGAGAAATGAAGTGAAATAAAGCTTAGTTTCATTAACTGTGAAAGAAGGATTACCTAGACCAACTCTAAATTTCTTTCATACTTTTGTCTTGTTTTAAATTGTAAGAACTTCATACACTAATGCAAGAATTAAGTATTACATGTAAAGAGATGATCAGCAGAATAAACAACGTTTCAAAAGGACAATGACAGTAAATCCTTTTCCTGAATACTGGAACACTCTGTCTAGGACATATCATTTGATTGACACTTTATGAGATTAGATGACATTAGTGGACATCATATTGCAGACATCAATGAAAGTGCTTTGATAAATACAAACCCTGCTTTCCATTAATAAAAAAAATATATATTGTTTTCAGACTATTAATCAAATTGTATATGCTATATCAAATGATACATTTTTTTTTAGAAACTCATGTTTGCTCTTGCTATATCTTTTCTTTTTGATCTACTCTTTTAAAGACACTTTTAATAGGCCTGCATTTTTTTATTTTTTATTTTGCCTTCAAATATCAACTGAATATCAAAATGATTTGAGAGTTTCTCTGTTTCTGATATCTCATTTAAGTATTGCCTTGTCTTGTGTATTAATACTTCACACATATTTGCATCTCTGGTAGGTTGATCATAATACAAGGTATATCATAAGACAACTCATAGAATTCAGTGTTATTTATTCCACATATATTTTCCTAAATTTGTACTCACATAAACTATTCTGTAGTCATTTATTGCTAATAACATTCATACATTTTAACAAAATCATAACATATAAGGCATGGCATGTTTTTTTTTCCGTTTTATGTATTTATTTATTTTTGTTTTGCTATGATCTTTATTAAGATATGTTTAAGTGCTTTATTGCTTTTTGGCTCAAATAAAGAGTTTGACAACAATTTTTTTTAAAATATGAATCTTATCAGTGTGCAAAACTATCCAGTACTATCTTGTCAATGTCACAAAGTTATTACAGTAGACCTTTCATCTTCCATTCATAAAAATCTACATACACACAACAGTTTCAATGAAACCAGATTAAATGCTCTGATACAGATTCTCTCTCTGTCTTCCATACTCCTATTATCTTCTGATTCATGGTGTTATTTAAGCCTTTCTTATCCCAATCCCATCTCATAGTACCAAAACTAGACAAAAAGTTTTTGAACAGTAAGATTTTTCATGTTTTTTAAAGAAGTCTCTTCTGATTCAGATCAAAGTACAGCAAAGACATTATTTAAATATATTTTAAAAACCAATTTATTCCTGTGATTTCAATGCTGAATTTTTAGCATCATTACTCCAGTCACACGATCCTTCATAAATCATTCTAATATTCTGATTTGCTGCTCAAAAACATTTATTATGTTAAAAACAGCTGAGAAATCCTTTATAACATTATAAATGTATTTATCATCACTTTATTAGAATTATTTCGGAAAGATCAGGTGACACTGAAGACTGGAGTAATGATGCTGAAAATTTGCCTTTGATCACAGGAATTAATGACATTTTAGAATATAGAAAGCAGTTATTTAAATTGTAAGCTGTATTTTGGATCAAATAAATGCAGGCTTGGTGAGCAGAAGAGACTATTTAAAAAAAAAAAAAAACATTAAAAACTTTTGACTGGTAGTGTATATCTCTCATCTTAAGGCTAGTTCACACTGCCAGCATCTCTTCCTCTGGGACGGTCCTTCAACCCAACCTACACTGCCAGATCACCCGGTCTGACTCGGTTACTGCTAGTACCACTGGTCTTGCTAAGCCGACGCTTGTCTCTGAAGCAGCCTGGTTGGGAGGATGGCGTGGAGGGGGCGCTGGGTGTCATCTCACCCAGTACTCGAACCTCAGGGCTCTCGTAGGTCATCTGCAGGAAGTCCACAGCTGGCTCTAGATCATTGTGGCTTTGGTGATGCCACTCGGTGGCCATGTTGACGGAGTTCTGCTGGTGGGCCAGGCGATTGGTGAAGGGCTGGCAGTTTTGGTGGATGTGATGAAGATGGTGGTGATGAAGATTTGGAGGTGATGTTGGACGTTGACTTGACGCTAGGCACTGGTTAAAGTCTGGGGGTGGGGTGCAGGTTTGTGAGGGATGTGACTGTGCTGTCTCAGGCAGATCCATTTGAATACTCATCTTGCCAGGTTGGACTACAGACACAACTTTGGTGTTTTTGCTTTTAACATCATTGGAGTGTTTGTTAGCGTATTTTCTGAGGCATGGCTTGCACTGTTTCCATCCAAGGTGGTACAGTTCTAGCACACTCAGGAGCAGTGAAACAGCTGCCACTGCCAGCATAAACACAATGAAGACATTTTTCTCAGTTGGACGGGACATGTAACAATTCACACGGTTGGGACAAGGTGACATGTTACAAGGATACAGAGCATTCAGGAAGATTCCATACAACATGTACTGGATAACAATGAAGGTTACTTCCATGACCAAGCGAATCACAATACTCAGGACATAGGTCTGCAGCAGCGCCCCCTTTAGGTGGATCTTTGTCTTTGTATCTTCAAATTTCTCTGTCTGTTCCAAATACTCCTTCTCACCTTTTCCCTCCTCACCCTTCTCCTCCTGCTCCTTACGTTTCCGCTTCTCCTCCATGCGGACGGTGTGCATGGCATGGCCCATGTAGATGAGGGATGGTGTTGATACGAAGACGATCTGCAGCACCCAGTAGCGGATATGAGCAATGGGGAAAGCTCGGTCATAACAGACGTTAGTGCAACCAGGTTGTAATGTGTCACACATGAAGTCTGACTGCTCATCGCCCCATGATGACTCCGCCGCCGTGCCCAGCACCAGGATACGAAAGATAAACAACACGGTTAACCACACCTTCCCCACTGATGTGGAGTGCTCCTGCACCTCCTCCAGAAAATTGCCCAAGAGACTCCAGTCCCCCATCACTCCACAGAAACACTACTGATGCAGAGAGAGCACAAAAAAGACAAAATGAGATTGGCATTGAAATCATTGTAAGCAAGATTTATAAAATGGTGCCATGGTATCAACATTTCAAGCTGTTTTAAAATGTATGGGTTATTTAATGTTAAGTATTCTTGCTGAATATATGATGACAAGGTAGGCATTTAGAAGGAACATAACAACAAAGCTGATAAAGTTCTTTTGATTAAATCAATTTACCTACAAATGCACATAATTCAGATGCACATACTGTATAGAGTGTTTTCACAACACATCATCAATCATCCATATTGGTGGCAGAGAACGTAAACAATGCCACTGAACCTATTTGAACTCTATTACTTTTGCTGAAAATGGTCAATTAACATAATAGGACTGGGAAAAGTACCATAGACTGCCAAAAGTTATATAACAAATCAAAGAGAACAGTGCAAAAGAATGTCTAAACAAAAAAGGATTTTGTTGTTGTCCAAACTGAACCAGGATTTCCAGGGCAAAATCTTGACAACATTTGTGTTTGTTCTTATCATTTCTGGTCAGGTAGGTGAAATATTAGGCTAATATCTAATATCTAATACTGCGTTCACGCCATGTCGTAATTACCGAGATTGACAACAGGTGACATTTTACTTATAGCTTTCCATGTTCTCCAACTCAGAAGTAGCGCCAAAATTAACCTGGCGGCGGTCACGTGGTACAGCTGCCACTGTTAACTCCACACATTTTTTTTCCATGGTTTAGACCAGTGGTTCCCAACCACAATCCTGGAGGCCCCCCAACACTGCATGTTTTCCATGTCTCCTTAATCAAACACACCTGATTCAGATCATCAGCTCATTAGTAGAGACTCCAAGACCTGAAATGGGTCTGTCAGACGAAGGAGAGATAAAAAATGTGCAGTGTTGGGGGGCCTCCAGGATCGTGGTTGGGAACCACTGGTTTAGACAGCATACACTCTTAAAAATAAAGGTGCTTTAAAAGGTTCTTCCCAGCGATGCCATAGAAGAACCATTTTTGGTTCCACAAAGAACCATCTCTTTATTACCTTTTTATGATCTGAAGAATGTTCTTTATGGAACCTTTTAGACAAAAAAGGTTCATCTATGGCATCGTGAACCATCTTTATTTTTTAAGAGTGTAAATGATTAAAACAACATATTCATTATTACATATTTCTAAAGAGCCTTGTTTTTCAGTGAAATTTGTCCATTTCTAAAGAGCCATGCTTTTAGTGTTTTTTTTTTTTAAATAGTGTTTAATACCTCTAGGAAATTTATACCGGTTTATATTGTTCATATATCTGTTAATTAAAAAATAAAGATATAAATTTGTCTCTCTCCACATAACCAATCAAAGTGAGCGATAGCCATAAAAGCCAATCAGCTTTTAGGAATAATTGTATGTATCGCTTCATCAAGTCTGCTTGTGGTTAACAAATGAAGAGAAAAGTCGGATTTAGTCAAAATATAGATTAAATCAAAATGAATTAGGCATCAGAACCTCAAACAAGTGAAAATGAACGACAGGGATATACAATTCACAGTGAAGGAGTGATGGAGCTCTTCAACGTATACGTGAGTATAGCTGTTTGATGGAGTGGGCTCTCCATTCATAATGTATAGTTTAGTCTGTAGATGGCGCTACTCTGTTGGTTTACGATATCGTACGTCGTGTTAAATATATCAAATGTATATAATTTGTGTACGTATGCATCTGTAAATAAAATGAAATCCTTCTTCAATGGTCTACAAACGTAACCCTTACAAATTGCTAAACAAAACGTACACAGTAGAACTGAAAGCATCTATAAAAATGGTAGTGCTATTATACCTAAAGAAAATAATTTAAAATAGTATATATAGTTTGGCCAAACAACGCATTTTGTTCCTCAGACATTTTTTTGTACTCTCCTCTTTAATATGTAATAACTTTTGGCAGTCTAGTACTCCAAATGTTTTTCCTAGTCCGACTGATTAGTAGGCCTACAGTGCAAAACATGACAATAATTGACCATCTGCTTTTTGTCTTTTTTTTTTTTTGAACAATATATATTGTTTTATCATTCAAAACCTAAGAAACTAATTTTTGTGAAAAGTGTGCTTGTGCTGTTAAATACAGTGACACTGTATCTAAAAAGATTGTGCTTGTGATCCACTTAAACTGTTTTCAGAGATTTCACATGCACATGCTGTGCCTCATGTTATATTGTATATTTACAGTAAGAGGGGAGCACTATGAATTTAAACACAGGCATGACTGTTCTAATTTTAATCTGGCCTGCCCCATTTTTGTGGGTAGGATGGGAACAGTGGTCTTGGCAGGGTAGATCAGGGCAAGGTGATGCCAAGGGCCCTGAGAACTGCCACTCTGAATGACCCTGTCCAGGCCTAGACAGGGTGATCATTTTACCACATTACAGCTGTCTCCTAACTACACCACGTGTGCCAGCCTTTGTGCTTCTGTGTTTGTCCCTGTGTGAGTGATTAGGCTATTAGTATGCTGCACGGACTAAATTAACTTCTCAACACAGAGACAAATCATGAGATGACGGGGTCAGTGTTCCAAGTTCAGAAAAATGTGTCAGGCTGAAAAACCAGACCAGTTTTTTAAATGTAAAATGTAATCTATTTTTAATATTTAAAATCTATATACAGTTAAAATCAAAAGTTTACATACACCTTGCAGAATCTGCAAAATGTTAATTATTATAACAACATAAGAGGAATCATACAAAATGCATGTTATTTATTTGATTTAGTACTGACCTGAATAAGACATTTCACATAAAAGACGTTTACATATAGTCAACAAGAGAAAATAATAGTTGAAGTTTTAATAATGACCCCATTCAAAAGTTTACATACACTTGATTCTTAATACTGTGTTATTACCTGAATGACCCATATCTGTTTTGTTTTGTTTTGTTTTGTTTTTTTAGTGATAGTGTTCATTAGTAATTGCTGGAAATGGTTCAAATTCCCAAAAATGCTAAAATGCTAAAAACATAAAAACATTCCACAATATTTTGTGGAACCTGAAAGATTTTTCTGAAGAACAGCGGGCAGTTTACATGTCCAGAACAAACAACTTCATGAACAACTATCACTAAAAAAACAGCTGTGGATCATTCAAATCAAGTGTATGTTAACTTTTGAATGGGGTCATTTTTATAAATTCAACTATTATTTTTTCTTGTGGACTGTATGTAAATGTCTTTTATTCAGGTAAATAAAATAAAAACTAAAATAACAAATAATTAGCATTTTGTGTGATCCCTCTTATTTCGATAAAATAATTAACATTTTGCAGATTCTGATATGTAAACTTTTGACTTCAACTGTGTATATAAATATATAATAACAAAATTGAATTTTAAAAGATTTTAAATATACAAAGAAATCTGTATATCAATCTGTATGTGCTATATAACAAGTATACCAAAGATAGTATTAGGGATAAAAAGCTTAGGACTAAAAGTGGCTAAAAGTCTGTTGAAATCAAAACAACTTTTTTTTTTTTTGATTTAATTTTCTTAAGCTGTGTCGCACTGTACATTTTTAATAAAAAATTATTTAAAGTATTTAAAAAAACCTTCTGCATTTCTGCTATTCTGCATTATTTAAATGAAGTATTTGTTAAAAATAAACTCCTTCAAAAGTTTCCTATCTGTTTCTCTAAATGGTGCCAAACGTGAGCTCAGGTGTATTAATCTTAGACATTAAAATTAACATTGTCCAGTGTTGCTCTGCTTCCCAAAATAACATTTCCGTAAATGCCAGTCCAGCCACGTCAATCTCTCCTTAAATAAATCACTCTAAATTCCACTCATTCCATAAAGCATCTTGTTTATCTCTAAAATTATTTATTAATTCTAAGAGAAATTGATACAAATGATCTGACAGCTTAAAAGAAAAAAAAAAAAAGAAAGAGAGAAAGTGTGTTGTGTCTTTTGCTCTGACACACACATTCATCTTTTCTTAGGGTTTCCACGTGCCTGTTTTAGTTGTTTTCTTTAGCACCAGCTAAGGGTACCTCGGAAAGGGCTTTCGATTTAATGCTATTTACAGGATGTTGTCACTCGAATACCTATTAAACCTCAAATGTTTTATGAAGCACTAACTGCGGACACACTAGAGAGTTACCTTTAAAGCGTACGTGTGTGTGGGTCTGTGTCTGCGTGCGCTCTCACACCCATCCTGTACCAAACCCTTTTGCTCGTACTGGTCTTGCTGGTCTCCTGTAGAATGGCCAAATATGGACAGACTGTTTGAATAGAGGCCCTTCTATTTTTTAAGCAGATGTAAAATGGTCAAAATGTTTGATCTGCCATTGGTATTTAGTGACACAATAAAGAGGTGGGCACTAGAGGGTTTAAAGAATCACCAAGTAAGGAAACACAAATTATTATAATAAAGATAAGTAATTTTTTTATTTCCTTTTTCTTAATGTTATTCTATTATTGTTTTGGTAAATGTGGACATGATAAACTTCCTGTGAATGTCAAGTCTTGGTCTTTAAATAAGCTACTAAAAGAAAAGGACAGTGAGCAGCTGACTGAACAATGAAATCTTATTATGATGTGACAAATCCAAAGTCCACAGGTTTTTCTGTGTAATCTGGCTACTTTAACACTGTTGCCGCAGGTAGTTTTTCATGTCCACTGGTTGAAGTAACCCCAATAGCTTGATATTAAGCCTGTGGAATGTGAATTTTAAAAACTTGTATTTTACCCTGTGATTGGGCTAGTTTTGAGTAGCAATTGGGCTGGTTTGTTGCGAAAACCTGGCAACCCTGCTTGTAGAGGAACCACTATAAGTGTTTTATAGCACCTATCTTTAAAGAAGTTCAATTCCAAAATGAAAATTTACCTGATAATATATACCTGATCTCATGACGAAAACATACCTGTGGGAACTTTCTGCAAGATGCGAAATATAAGTGTCTTGTGAAAAAGTTCCTACAGGTACGTTTTCATCATGAGACCAGGTTGGATAATTTACTCACCCCCATGTCAAGTTGTTCATGGCTTTCTTTCTTCATTTGTAAAGAAATTAATATTTTTTTTTTTAGGAAAACATTCCAGGATTTTTCTCCATATAGTATAATATATTTTATATTCATATAATTTTCTTAAAAAAATTAAAACGTAAATAATTTTTTAACCACAAATGTTTGTCTTGCACTACCTCTGTGATGCACATTTGTGTGTCTTCACGTATTGCGTAAAAGTAACGTGTAGTTAGTTCTTCGTCTGTGTGCTTAGGTAGGGTAAATAAAAAAAAACTGCATTTAATTTTACCTTTTTTCGTAAAAGGGTTTTTTGACTTTCTTTTTATGTTTGCTTTGTAAACACTGGCTTGGTACTTCCACCTACTTGATTACATAATGTGTAAGGTCAAGCTAGTTCAAGACAAGCATTTGAGCTTAAAAAGTATATAAATTTGTATTTTTCTTAGAAAATTACAGATTGTTTCTCTAGATAAGACCTTATTCCTCGACTAGGATCTTCAAGCTGCATTAAAACTGCAGTTTCAACCTGTTGGCTCCCATTGAGGTCAACTATATGGAGAAAAATCCTAGAATGTTACCATAACATATTTTGGACTGAAGAAAGAATGAAATGAACATATTGGATGGTGATGGGTATACAGCACCTTTGTTAAATGGTGCTATGTAGAACCATATGAAGAACTCCATTCTCCTCCTATAGATTTTAGATATGTGACTGCTCTCATATGTTTGCTATGAATGTGAATTTGCTACAATGGCAAAAGCTGTTGTGAATCACTTTTTTGATTTTATGAGGTCAAAAAGTCTTGTGTGCTATGAAATATTTCCTTATGGGGGGCCTTGGGGCAAAAAGGTTGAGAACCACTTCATCTTCAGGAAAGACACTATTTTAATGTCATCTTTTAATCCTTTCTCAAACTTAACTAAGAGACTAAGAAAGTTAAAGAACCTTTAAAGAACTATACAGAGGCTTAACATTTTATGGCAGTGGTGCTGTAGTACCTCAACCACCCAAAAGAACCAATGAAGAACCACATTTTTTTTTGTGTAGGACATGCACGTCAAACGTGCAGTCTGGCTCCTAAAGAAATTCAGCATTTTTTTTTGTTCAGATATGATGTTCAGAATGACGGATGCTAATGCATGCATATTAGATTTAATATCTTATTTATTATCGCACAGTCTCGCATCAGATGCTTTGGCAATGACTGTCATTCAGTGATGGGAACTCGTGTAAACTTGTGTGTGTATGTTGTGTTGGCAAAAGCTGTTCAGAATGGCATTGGTGGGAACGGAATCTGAGACATTCAAAAAGGGAAAAAAAAAAACAGAAGGACGGAAATATCCATCTGATTCACTATGACTGGGCGATCTCTGTCGCCAGTATACTCTCTCTCTTTCTCATTCTGTCTCTCCATTTTCCTTTTTTTCCATCTTCCTTTTCTTCTTCTTTTAGGAAGCAATTTCAAACAATATGATTTCCTCCAGACTTGCTACTTTAAAGGAAACAAGTCTCTTAGGGTCTACAAGTGCAAGGGTGTTTTCTTTTCCAAAGAGAGCAAAAGAATGACACGAGATAAGAGTTCATTTGTGCTGATTATTTTGCATCTGGTTAATGCACAAAATCAGAAAACCCTAAAACTCTTATCATGAGGTATTATGAGAGGTCAAAGACTGCTGTATTTCTTAAAGACAGCAAACAATGGGACTTCAGTGCACATACACGGCTTGGTGAGATGAATGACAGACAGGAAGAACTTTCACCTGCTCTCATATGATTTTCTGTTTGTTAAAGGAAAGAGTTGACATTGGTTACTGACCTTCAAGGGCCTCTAATGTATATACTTACACACTATTGTCATTGGGTTAAATTAAGTACATTTTCCCATTAACACAAAACCAAAATATTTTTGATATTGATATTAATTTTATATTAATATTAATGTTTATTCAGTAATTTATGATCAATTTTTAATAGTTAGTTTGTGTGTATGCCTGCTAATTATTTATTAATTTAAGTATACAATGAGCAGAGCTGGGTAGTAACTGATTACATGTAATCAGATTCCAAAAATGAAGTATTTGTAATTAGAGTAAGTTACATTTTAAAATACTCGTAATCAGACTACAGTTATTTTTTATGGATAACATGATTACATATTATTCACACAATAGCAATACATTATTCATAATTCGTTGATTCCCCCTAATTTCTCTTTTTTATTTTACATTTTCCTTTCTAAAATAGCTTACCGATTATATACACTCAGAAAGTCCAGTTTTGTGGACATTCACACATAGACTAGTCATTAGTCAGGTGGTGGCGACACAGCATTTGACCACGGGATTTGCAAAAGGGTTTAAACATTGCATCAGCTACTGATGAACACGTTCATTTTTATTTGAATTATCACTCAGTAGGTTTTTTGTTAACCATGTATTATTGTGACTTTGGAAGGCTTTTGCCTTTCATATTCATTAAAATGCAACGTTATTTCTTATTTACATGCAATGCAGGCATTCCCAAACTTTTTGTCATCTATTCTAAACCTTATTTACCACATATATTTACTTTAAGTACCCCTGAGATTTTAAATGAAATATTTCAATAATTACGTTTCACATTTGCATGTTCACCGTTTCTTTGATATTGATTAATGGTCACATGGCATGCAGGTAAATAAAAATATTTCATCTTTTTTTATTTTCATTGTTATTTTAAAGGGGGGGGTGTACAATTGTGTTTCGTATATTCAGAGTTGTTTACAGTGTTAAAGAATTGGATTCTCATGCTAAACATGGCCAAAGTTTAAAAAAATAATTTGGACAAATGACAGAGAATATCTTTGCCAAAAATCTTACTTCCGGTTTGGTACAAGTTTCGGCTGATTCTTTTCGATCGTGGCATTAATGACGTAATCTGGTGGTGGAACTCCTTATATGAGCATTTCTCCCGGAAAAGCGCGTCCGTGGCGCCCGCGATAACGTCGGCCAGACCGTGAGAAAGAGCGCGCCATCAACGTGCTTCATTCGGCTGCACTCAGTGCACCCGCTGCAAGGGATTCATTCGGGAAGAAAGTCTCTAAAGAAGTGTGGTTATGGTTGTAAGGCAAAGATAACTTTGCTCAGCTTCCTGAAGAGCCCAGCGTTACGTGAACAGTGGATACAGTTCCTTTTTCCGGGGCAACAATGGAGTTTAGCAAGTGTGTGTTTCATATACGAGGACCAGTTCGACGCTGGATTTGCACATTGTTTGATACTGAAAGATGGAGCGGTCCCAGCTATAAAAGATCCCGGTAATGATTCAGAACTGCAGATGGTAAGTGAAACAACATCAAATGTCTGTTTTATTGGCAATCCTAAAGCGATCGTCGAATTTAGCTCCGCCCACGGCGCGCCTCCAGAAGTTCGGCTTTTTCCGGAGAAAATCGGAAAGCTGTGATTTTCTTTCATAAATATAATAAAACTAAAGACTTTTTGGACATATTAAGGATACATTACTACTCTATTGGTACTCAGGATTAACATGAGATTAGGTGAAACTGTGCATGTTATGTACCCTTTAAAACAAAGACTAATGAAAGACAATGACGGTTCACTCCTATACTTATAAATGGAGAAACTGCAACTCGCAATATGGAGGAATAGTCCCACCTTCTAAATGAAAGAGACACATTTCCCATAGAAACCTGAGGCTAGACCAGCCAATGCGCAGTCAAAAGTATGTTATGACTGCGCATGCGCATTTTCTGGTCTAGCCTGAAAAATTAGCCTTTTAAACACTATTTGAGCAAAAGAAACAACATTCATGGGGCAATAAGATTTTTGTTGCTGATTTGATATATGTAATTTAATTGTGAGTTCAGCAAGCAGTTTTTGAGATTTCAGGATTCCCCCATTCATTAAGATAGGACTTGGTCTTGTATGAGCTGCCTGGAGGCATTGCAAATATGGCCACCAAGTAAAGAGACATTCCTTAAAATCTTTGTTTTAAAATGATTTATTTTAATTAAAACATTTTTATGATTTAATTGATTGTTAGCTTTTCATTAAACCCACAAACCCTCTGCAGTTCCTGTTTGAACCTTAGTTTGCGAAACCTTGATGTAATAAAAATGTTTAATGCACTTCATGTTGTAAATTACAATGAATAGAAAATTTTCTTACTCTTTGCATTTTTTACATCATTATGCTACAAGATAATCCTATTTAAATCAATGTGATAAATGAGTTAAGTCAAAAGTAATCTAAAAGTAATCAGATTAGATTACCTAAAATATGTAATGTAACTGATTACATTACTGACTACAATATTTGCCTTGTAATCTGGAATCAGTAACTGATTACAATTTGCAAGTACTCTACCCAGCTCTGACTATGAGTATTTATAGAATATATGTCCTGTATATGAAGAGTTCTGATGCAAAACCAGCTAAAAGCCATCTCGGTCAAAAATGAGATAATAATACTGAGTGAACGCTCTCGACACATATTATACATCCATCAAATACTTTAACTTCAAACTTAAAAAATACCACCCTCAGCCCAATCAGAAGTACCAGTATAGAAACCTATACAACGGAGCCTGATGGATTTAGAGGCTTTTGCATCTGAACTCTTCATATATAGTTTAAAGCGTTGATTTCCTGGCCTTTTAATAATTTGATTTAGTTCCAGTGGAAAGATGTTTATGGATCAGGATCTGAGAAACTTTTCAAAACTCTTCCTAAGCTTCTTTCAAATTGTTTGTCAGGAATCATCAGAGCTTCCCTCAAGGAAGCTCTCATGGATTCTTCGTCTGTTCTTTATGACTCTAAGCCAATGTCAAACATTCAATAACAAAAATAAACTTATAATAACATGCTGCCTTGCACTCCCATTTGCATCAGTTTAACAAGCTGGGAACATTGCCACAACACCTTTGAAACATCCTAGTAGCACTTCACAAAGGTGCCAGGCACTGTTGGCAAGTGATGGCATGCTGGTTTTTCTCACCGTGATCATGTTGCTGCGGGCACACTGATACTCACACCATAAGAGGCTGTGCAATGCCCACGCATGAGACGACCCCTTAACTCGGAATAAATATTTATTTCAACCGTTTCCCCTCAACCTGATGTCAGGGACTACCAGCATCAGCATGACACCACAGACTGTAGTCACATCTTTGTCCCAATTTACCAGAAGTGTAAACTAGGCAAGACACATAGACAAACACTGTGGTTTATAGAGTTCTGCTTATTAGTTTATCCCTCGCAGAATCTGCGTGGTGTTTATCCTTTTTTTAAATAAGGGGGATCATAAAAATTGCATATGTGAATGAATGATAATGAAGCTATTGGCACAGAAATTTGGAGTTTAAAAGTTTGTTGTTGTTGTTTTTAAGAAATTAATACTTTTATTCAGCAAGGACACGAGAATTTGCTCAAAAAAGACAGTAAAATGTATAAAGTTACAAAAAAGTCTATTTCAAATAAATGCTGTTCTTTTAAACTTTTTATTCATCAAAGAAGCCTGAAAAAAGCAGCACACCTGTTTTTAACAATATTAATAAGAGGAAATAATGATTTTTGAAGAATCACGTGACACTGAAGACTGGAGTAATAGCTGCTAAAGACTTTACGGCACAGATATAATTAACATTTTAAAATATATTAAAATATAAAACAGTTATTTTTTTATTAAATTGTAATAATATTTAAAAATATGCAAAACTCTTACTAACCCCAAACCTTTAAATGGTTTAGTATATTGTTAAGCATATATTTCACAAAACAAAGTAGTAAGAAAATGTACACAAAGTAGCATGACTGTAGTCTTTTGTCTATATATATACAGTAATAGTGATATATATATATATATATATATATATATATACATACACACACACACACACACACACACACACACACACACATACAAAGGAAACTGACAATACGCTAAAAGACAAGAAAAAGCAGGTTACTTCTGGTATGCAAACAATGTCTCAGCTTTAAAATGTTATTTTATTTAAACTAAATACCTTTTTGTGGCTCTTAAATGTGTCATGATCATTGTGTTGTCTTTTTAGATCAATTGACATGTGAAACGATCGTCTTTACTTCTTTACTTAAAGCACGAAATAAACATGAATGAACAGCAGAACGTATTTTATTTCAACCGTGGAAAGACGGCGGATTTTTGGCGGATTTGGCGTTAGGCTTGGTCAGATTGCCTGTCAATTGAGCTGTTTGTGACAAGCCATTTGTTCTCACACCACACATCATGTTCTCAAACAATGAAAAATTTGTCGCAGAGTAAAGAGAAAACTCACAGCGAGCTGACAGACAAGACAGAGCAGGTTACTTTAGGTATGAAGTCTCGGCCTTCACATTTTGTAATTTTGTAATTGAATTGAAACAATAAATAGGCTACCGTTTTGTGGCTTTTTAATGTGTTGTCACAGATTGGCAACTTTATCTCATGACGAAACGTACCTGAGGGAGCTTTTTCACAAGACGCGAAATAAGTACCGCCATTAACGTTTTGTGACATATTCAATGTGAAATGTCCACTGAGTGGCGCTAAAAGAACAGGAACAGATGAACGTGTCAGTGCAGTCCTGACTTGAAATGTCCATTGAGTGGCGCTAAAAGAGTGTTTTTTTCCGCCCGGAACAGATGAACGTACATATGGTACGTTTTATGTGACATTGGTTTTGTAAGTGGCACTCAAGTTCTGACTTAAAATGTCCAATGAGTGTTAAAACAACGTACCATCTGCACTATACCTAAACATACCCGATAGTATGAATGTAATGTAAAAACGCAATCACAGACATGCCATTTTAACTTGTTTTTCGATTGTCTTTCAGCTCTTTCATCATGAGTCATGTTTTTCACAGCATTCGTACCCGAGGACTTCACATCCTAAGTCCAATTTTGTGGCAGCTCAGCTACCGAGGAAGCTTGTTATATCTGGAAAGTGAAACAGGAGGACTCAAAACACACCATTTTTTTTATGTTCAAGTCCACTGACATTAATCTACTCTCCTGTCTGGTTTGTTTGTCAGACAAAAATGTTAGATTTGTCGTTTTGATTGGTCAGTTAAACTCTGTACGACAGGTCAATTACTAGACAAGGCAAACTATCATTATTTCCAGTTGAAGCTTAAACCTGGGTGTGCACTTGTGTTACCGGACTTGAACTTGCATACCAATGCTAAACGCATGCTTTAAAAAACAAAGGACAGAACAACTGTTTAAGCCAGACATTCCAGGCCGCTTTAAAGGATGGGGAGGTCAAGGATGAGATGCTGAGTTTAGCCATATGAAGTAAGAATACCCCTCGCCTGACTCAGCTCAATGCGTTCTGCGTTCCCGTTACAAAAAGACACCCACATATATCAACACCTGCCATCCAGTGGGATCCCTCATGAAGGGCCATGAAGGCAATCCTTTCTCTGCTTGTCAGGCTGCTAACAGGGTGATGTGTTTCTTTCATAGTGGTTCTGTTTCTCTTTTCACTGTCAAAACAACTGTACTGATCTGCCAATGTCTTACTAATCATGACATCACATACAGGGCTTTACCACTTTTCAAGTGGGATATGTAAGATATATTTAACTTACAGTGACTCTTAAAATGTAGTTAGGACACATTTAAAAATGTATGAACGCTACTGCATTAAATAAGAAAACAACAGCCCAATAAGACCAATTGCACTTTTAAAGCAAAATTTGTCAGGTTTTAAACAAAATATGGCTCAGACAAAAAAAAAATCTAGAATCATTTGTTTGCAGTTGCAGCTTGGTTTGAAATTTAATGACATTAATGTATGGGTCAAAATGATTGCTTTTTCTTTTATGCCAAAAATCATTAGGATATTAAGTAAAGATCATGTTCCATGAAGATATTTTGTAAATTTCCTACCATAAATATATCAAAACTGCATTATAGTAATATGGATATAGTAATATGCATTGTCACAAACTTCATTTGGACAACTTTAAAGGCAATTTTCTCAATATTTTTTTGCACCCTCAGATTTTCAAATAGTTGTATCTCGGCCAAATATTGACCTATCCTAACAAAACATACGTCAATGGAAAGCAATTTCAGAAAATTGGGTCACATTTGATTCAAAATGATTATTTGTGACATTGTAAAAAAAAAAAAAAAATGAACATAGCACAATCTGACCATAATGGAATGCATTTTCCACTTCCAAAATGGAAATATTAAAATGTAAAACTTATTTAATAAATAATTAAATTTTGAATTATATTATAAATATAATTTTAACATATTTGAATATTATATAAATAATAAAACTACCAAATTAACTGCTTGTATTCTTTAAAATACAGTAATTTACAAAATTATTGAATAAATCAAAATAATTTAAATTACAATATTCTGCACTATACCTCAAAATAATGTAAATAAATGAATTATATATATATATATATATATATATATATCTTATTTGACCCACAGACCTCTTGAACAATAAAAAAAGTGAATTACCTGACTTCTGACTTAAGAAACTGTCTTTGGTTGAGTCGTCTGTGGTCTTGTCCTCTTCAGTTGAATGAGTGGGCTGTTATTCTGTGGCCCAGGGGTCTTGTAGATGTAGCCCAGCTCTGATGTCTGTATGACAGCAGGGATATACTTAGTAATAGAGAAAAATTGCAATATATCTCTATAGAAAACACTCCAGCGATACTGGAGTTCATAAACAGCACAGGCCCCCTTGTGCCTGTCCCACTGTGGGAATAGAGCACAAGTATGCGACACTCTGAGAAATACTGGGCCATCTCAGGGAGTGTTTCAAACCCCCCTCCACTCTTCCTTTTCCTCCTCCCCCTCTCTTCCTCATTCCCTCCCTCTATGTCTCTCTCTATCTGCCCCCCATCCCAATCTACACCACCCCACCCGCCCCCATCAGAATGCACTTGGTGGCACTCTATTTTGGTGAGAAGAATACCACCGTGTAAAGAGTGGAAGTGAGATTGTAATAGAAAACAATGGCTGTTCTTTTTAGGCGGTTTGTTGGTGATGTGATGCGTTGTGCTCGTGTCACTGTATGTGTTTGTTGAAGTTTGAAGTTTTACCCCCTGCCCTGATCAATAAACCTTTTCATGCAAAAACTACACAAACATATCTTCGCCATACATGCACTTTCACACGTATGACCTTTTCACAACTATGAGCTCCATTTTAACAGTAGCAGTTTTTGTTTAGAATGCAAGGGCATATATATATATATATATATATATATATATATAGTTTTTTTATATAAGCAGTTGATTGATTGGACATATTTTATTTACACTAATTTACAAATAAGTACTTAATAGGGTTGTAGATACAAATATTTTTTTAAACCAAAGATCAGTGTAAATGTAGCTTTTTTTGTCTTCTGTGGAACATGTAAGTATCTTCTGAAAGCCAGTACTAAATGAAAAAATATGATATTTTGGCAAAATAAAAAAAATGTACACATCTGTTCAAAAGTTTTCACCCCTCACTGGCTCTTAATGCATAATTTTTCCTTTGGAAGCATCAGTAAGTGTTTGAACCTTCTATAAAAGTTGCATGTGAGTCCCTCAGTTGTCCTCAGTGTGAAAAGGTAGATCTCAAAATCATACAGTCATTGTTGGAAATTACACAAATTGGTTCAAATACATAAAAATGCTGAAAAACCAAAGAGTCCGTGGGACCTGAAGGACAGTTTAACTGTTCAGGGTAAACAAGGGACTCATGAACAGCTATCACTAAAAAAACTGAAACAAACAAAATTGTGCAACTATTATTTTCCCTTGTGGATTATATGTAAACATCTTTTATGTGTAAAAAATAACGTATTTTGTATGATCCTTCTTATTTTGGTAAAATACTTAACATTTTGCACATTAATATAATAATAAACTTTTGACTTCAACTGTACAATAAACCCTTCCCTAAATCAACCAATAGTTTTAACAAAGCAAAAATAAGATAAAAATGCATTTGCTGAAGCAGACATGCCATTTTAATGTGCTTCTACAAGTATTTGTGCTCTTTTATCATGGCACACGTTTCACAGTACTCATTCACTAGTGCTGCACTGCATCGTGAGCTACTGAGCAAGTTTACTACACCAGAAAAGTTATATATACAGAGTTAAGTAAGTGATGTAAATGTCAAAACATTGTTTTACAAATCACAGCTGTGTTAAAAGCGTTTTAAGGTCAGAGTATTGTGCAGGAGCCATGCAAAGATACGTTTTTAATTACTGGTAATCTGCTTGATAATCATAATATGTGTGAAAAACAATTAAATTAGTTGTTTTACTTCCACTAGTTGACATTTCAGCTGGAAAAATGCAGTAGTTTTTGGAGTTGTAAAAAGTCGGTTGGCAACTAATTATGACTGTTAAATATGAAGCTACTGTGCTTCTTGGTACCTAACTCACAAAATGGGCATTGAGTTATATAGCAACACCCTGACAACCACTCGCAACATCCTAACAACTTGCTTGTGGGTTCAGCATGGTCAAACCCCTCTCACATTATCTCAAGAAAATGTACAAGTGTAGAATGTTTATCTTCATGAGCTGAACAATATGATGGATCAGAATTCAATGTAGCAACAATGACTGTATCAGTATTTATTCGATATTAAAATCTTGTAGCCTACCTTATTACATGATTCCTTTCACTTCTTCATCCAAGTGTCCTTTTTTCTCTCCTTTACACAATCTTGTTAGGTTACTGTATCCCAGTCAGGATGAAATTCAACCAACTTCACAGAGACTCATTTAAACAGAAGCCTCGCCTCTCTCTCTTCACTTCTCTTTCATTGCTTATGCTGCTCATCGGCTGAGAGCCGGAAGATGTATGTCAGCTTTATATAATGCCGATCTTTTAGGTTTCATTCCTCCTTGCTCAAGGGTCTGTGTGTGTTCATGTGTCTGTATGTGGTGGGAATCCTTTATATTTGAGTACTCCTTGCTGCTGGGTCCATGTGTGTATGTGTCTGTGTATATATATCTATATATATATAGCATAATGTGCACAATGATGCTAATTTGGTGTAAGGGACACCAAAGGTTACTTAGGGCTGATGATGACTTTGTGTCATTAACAGTTCACTCACTTGTTTAGAGCTAGAGAAATGTAAAATAAGTGGAAAAAAGCAAATGAAATACTTTCTTAAGAAATCTCTAAACTTTGACCCCAATTTAAAAAAAAATACTTGCTTTAATTAATAAATAAAAAAAATTGGAAAATAGATACAAAAAATATATTTTTTTTAATTGGGCTCATCTAACACCACAATAAAGCCCTCAGTCTGAGTATATGCATGCGTAAGTTGTTTAGTTGTTTATTTTGGCTGTTTCTCTCTTTACACACATAAAACCAGGATTAATTTTTCTAATGTAGTCAAAAAGATGAAAGTCAATAAATGACAGGTGGCTCTGGGATTTAAACATAAGGCATTGAAGGCATCTTTTGGCACTCTCTTTTCTTCATAATTCTGTCTGTGCATGTTTTATGTTTGTTTAAGATTGTAAGACAGCCTTTTTCCCAAAGTTAGTTCAGTATAGTGCTAAAGTAGAAACTGTGAGGACTCCAGTAAAAAACGTGGTAAACTAAAGGGATAGTTCCCCAAAAATTACTCACCTTCATTCCAAACCCGTAAGACCTTCATTCATCTTTGGAACACAAATTAAGATATTTTTGATGTTTTCTGACCCTGCATAAACAGCTATGTAATTACCACATTCAAAAGTAGTAAAGTCATTGTTATAATAGTCCATCAAAACAGTCCTGAAAAAAAATGCATTACAGTTTTCACAAAACTGTATACATTTCTAATATATACAGGATCACTTGACACTGAGAACTGAATTTAAATGATAACTAATGTAGTTTTTTTTTTATATACAGAGTATATAAGATGGATGTGGATATAGTCATAAATACATTATTATTCTTTTTAGTATGAACTAAATATGAAATTCACAATGTCAGTGGTCAGAAATGAGAGCGGTCAAAAACTTGAGTCCGAATAAATTTTGGATGTTGGAAGTTATAACTGTTGCACGTCGTACTGATGTCTGGAGAGTTTCTGTGAGCATTATTAAATTGGGTCACGCGAGTATATGACGTAGATAGTGCTTTGTTCCATCCGCCAATACCCACCAATCATTTTTTCTACAAACAGGGTGACTGAGACAAAAGTCATGAGGGCATTGTGTGTGTGTGTGTGCAATAGATTTGTTATATTTCACAAATGCGCTCATTTTTTCTTCTTCTGAAGAACACAATATGTGCATCTGATGCATCTTATTTATGTGTCAGTCCGCTGCTGGAATGACGCAGGAGACACAGAATAAACGTTCAAAAGTCTTTACTCGACAAACAAAGGGGAAAATCCACAATATGAACTTCTAGTAGCACACAAACAGAACTGGTAGACCTGACAACTGAGGAACACAAGGACTGGAGCTTAAATGCACAGGCTGATGGGATAATAGGGGGGAACACAGGGTAGACAAATAACTAATTAGGAAGAAACTGGGACACAGAGAGCACATGGGGAAGAAAACAAACACACTGACAGGTCCGTGATCCTGACAATTATACTAGTGTCCTTTGTTAAAGGGGTTATATAATGTTGCTAAAAAAATAGTTTATTTCATGTAATTAAATGTGTTTACATGGCTTAAGGTTCAAAAAACATTATTTTCCACATACTGTACACTATTGTTGCTCCTCTCTGCCTCACCTTTCTGCATCATTTAATGCATAATTTTTCACAAAGCTCATCATTCTGAAAAGCAGGGTGTGTTCTGATTAGCCAGCTATTCAGTGCTTTCTGATTAGCCGAATACCTCAAGCGCGTGACGGAAATGTTATGCCCCTTATCATGTTGTGATGCTGTGGTCAAGCATGATGAGACAAAAATAAAACCCATTATAATAGAGGCATTTGTTGCATCCAGTGAGGATATAATTACTGATTATAATGACTCATACTGTCTTTTTACGTGCTGTGTTGCACCGCATACACATAAAACCATGTCTGCATTTGTGATTATAGAAAGGACAAACAAACAAACACTACTGTACACTGTTCAAAACCCGCATTTGAATAGTCAGTAGCAAATTCTTTAACCCCTTAACTGTCATCCCCATTTTTAAAACTAGACATGAAAGTGCACTACTTCCCATAAGAAAGGAACACTTCTCATAACACCTGATGCAAGAAAAATGGAATCTATGCTAGTATTGTCTATCTCGTGCTTATTCCGTGGTCAGATCCAGTATGAATCCTGAAGAGTTGGCCACTGCAGTTCCCTGATCCAGTCTGTATCCAGATGGTGGGTCAGTACATATAGACCCCCCTCTACAGGTCTGTATGGGAGTATAAACTACTTGTTTATTCGTCAGAGGAGAACTGAGCCCCCGACTGAGCCTGGTTTCTCCCAAGGTTTTTTTTTTCTCCATCTCTTTCACAGATGGAGTTTTGGTTCCTTGCCACTGTCGCCTATGGCTTGCTCAGTTGGGGACAACAACTAAATTGGGGAAAACTAAATTGGGGACAAACAATTTATTAATTTGGAACTATTACTTTCCTCAAACTAAAATTGTTTAAAGTTTCTTTTTGAATTATTGATATATTACTTTCCCATTTGATACTGTAAAGTTGCTTTGACACAATTTGTATTGTAAAAAGCGCTATATAAATAAAGCTGACTTGACTTGACTTGACACTATCCAAACTTAAATTGTTGAATACAGATGTAAGGTCTCTTTTTTTAAGAAGACAATTAGCAGATTATTGCAGAAGTGGAATTAAAAAAATAATAATAATAAACTCTCAATAAGTTATAGAAGTTTTAAAGTTACTGTAAAGAAAATGCACTGTACAATTTTTATTTTATTTGATATAAATAAATATTTTACATAACAGGTTTTTTATGTGAAATTGCTAAATTTGCTATTAAATTGAAGACCTATGTCTAAATAAGTTATGTTCCAAATTTGAAGTTGATACAAAAAACAACTTCACATATAATATAATAAACACATACTTTTTTTAACGCATTTTTCTGTCACAAATGTCTAAGTTTCTCTGTCAATTTTAATTCTATCATAAAATAACCACCAAATATGGAATCCTGAGACTCCAGACTGAGATCTTTCCAATGATATGTTTTTGTCAAGATTATAAAAAGTTTTGATTGTAAAAAATTTTGTAATATGACACTTGACACCGCCGCTAAGAGGTAGTAGACCGCCAAAATATTGTAAAGTACAATTTCCATGGTAACGCAATGTCCGATTTTAAGATGATTCTTGGGCTTCTAAGCTTTCAAATGATATATAATTTATGATGATTACTAAAACATTTGATAGAAAAAAAGGACAAAAGAGCAAAAAAAAAAAGAGCGCCAGGCATCCCACAGGTGGGACGGTGACAGTTAAGGGTTAAATATGAAAATGTACTTACAGGCTGTGAGTCAGAAATGCCAGACTGTCCTTGCAAAGTTGGAATTGCCCCACTTTATATAAACAGCCTTTGTGCACAGCTGGTATAGTAGGCTACTCTCCCAGGCTCAGGAACAGTCCTCCGTAAAATGCGCTGCACACACTCGAATATTTGCGTTGTGCTGTTCTCAAACAGAACTATAACTTAACCACTGATTTCTAGTTGCACTGGTGCTCCCAACTTCAAAAGTTAGGAGCACCAGTAAAAATTTAGGAGGACTCACCAACAATTAGTAAAAAATTTACTTGTCCAGGTAAAAAAATTTTTTTCTTTGGCGTAAATGTAATCCATTCCAGTATCACTATTCTATGTGATATTTGCCTTAAACTTTTTAACTTCATGAAGGCCAATATTTTCCTAACCTTACTAAATGTACGTGTCATTATTTACGTCAGATTTGTACTTATCAATACATTTAGTTAGAATAATTAGACATTAAATCAGTATCAACCAACTCCATTTTTCCAATACAGAGGAAAACAAATCCTAAGTGCATTTAAATGTCTTTACTGTTTAATGAAGATAAGAGGTTCCAAAAAATGCATTTGTGCAATAAAATTGCAAATGCATAATGTTATAAAATTAAAGTTTTAGTTTTTTAAACATATACATGTAAAATGTTGGTAAAATGCAACAATTTTTAAAATATGAAACCGAACCACCAATAGGTGGCGGTAAGAGACTGTCTTAATGAATAAGTCACGGATTCAACCAGTTTGTTCAAACGGTTATTCAGAATGGCTCGAAGATTCGCGACTGTTCTGCTGCGCCTTTGCTTAGAACTACTTTCGTTAGCAAAATGGTCAATGATGTGTCTAAAATGTAAGTCAGTTAATATTAACTACTAGTTTATTTAACTGCTGTTGCATAACATCAATGTCATATCGTAATGGTGCTTGTTAGTTTGTTTCTTACCTATATATGTTATATGCAGTTTTTTTTTCTACCACAGTATGTTTGTTTCTTTCTGTTTGCTGTTGCGCCTATTAGTTTTGAGCCTCAACTGACGCAACCTTGATACTGTCCGTTTTCAGTCACCGTTTAATACAGTCAGAATCATCTCAAATTTCGGTGCTGCGCTAGTTATCGTTTGTTATTGATTTTTTGATCGGGTTACTGTCCGGTAGGGCAAGTAAAATTCTCTTTCACCAGTGCCATTATTTGTAACGTTAGGCAGTTTGCAAAAGAAATCTGTAAGTGTTCTTTTCATTTTCCCTCTTCTTCAGCCCTTTACATTTCCCGTAGTAGTTAGCAGAGTGATTGACAGCTAATATTAACCAATCTAAAATCTGCACGGCAGACCGGTTACCGTATCAGCATTCAGTACACAGAAGCCACATACTGTGAACGTTTTTAGAGAAATGAAAAGAGGTCGCACGACAACAGTTACATGTACTCGCACAAATCCTCCCAAATATATTTTGAGGTCGCATAGATAAAATTTCGGGAGCAAAAAAAATTTCGGGAGCAATTTCGAGCCCTTCCAAATCTGTATGATTTATCTTGTTCTATGAAGTAGATATTTTGAGAAGTCAGTGGACTCCACTGTTGTTCCTAACATTCTTGAGAACAAGAAGAAGGTAGTTTTGGACAAAGTTTTGGGTGAACTATCCCAGCAGGCACTGGTAGTCTATATAACGTCAAGTTGATGTTAGACCCCAACGTCAAACAGCCTTTGCATTTTGGTTGAGAATAAAAATCTATTTGATATTGAATTAATGTTGGATTTTGGTTACACAACCTTAAAATAACAAAATATCAATGTCAGCTGATGTCGGTCATGGACATCAAATTAACGTTGACATTAGATGTTGAATTAACATTGAATTTTGATCACCCAACGTAACAACTGAAATTTATGCTGAAATATGCCTGCTGGATTTTTTTTTTTAGTTCCAAGTAATATAAAACATAATTTCAGTAAAATAATATGTATTTCATTCACAACTGCTGTGAAATTACATATACAAATACTATTTCCTAATCAAATCAAGTCATGGATCACATAATTAAAGAACAATTTCCACAGCATATCTCAGATCCTATTCCTTATACACCCATTCTTTTCAACCTGCAACAACAAGTCTCTTTTTGTCAGTTTTCATCACTCTTTGCTATTCTGAATCTGCCTATATGAATAGGAAGATTTGTACAAGCAATAAAAAAAAAAAACCTCCACCCCTACTAAAACACAGCAATCAACACTTTCAAAACTGGCCCAGGAAAGAAGGAGACTGACAAACGTTATTCTAAGAGAAAGGAGGAAGTTGGATATGTAGAAGTTCTGTTTTTCTGCACTGGAGCTGAAACATGGATTTTAGTGGACAGACACAACCATTCAGACAAACACAGGAAAGGAGCCACCCTGAGACAGTGACCCCCAGAAAGGTCTAAAAAATGAATTTCATTGTCAGTTCAGCTAATTTCATCAGAGAGTACTCAACAACTATTAAAGAGTGGCACAAACAATGCCAAGGTCATGGGTTTGATGCCTAGAGAGCAAACAAACAGACACAACGTATACCCTGAATGCACTGTAAGTCACTTTAGATAAAAGCATCTGCCAAATGCAAATGTAAATGTCAAACGAACAGGCCCTGCAGTCTATTTTATCCTAATAGCAAACTTTTATTTATAGTACAATGAAGGTTTTACCTGGTAGAAAGCAGTGGCATGGTAAATTCATTACTGAAATGAAATTATATAATAATATTTGTTTGTATTTTATTTTTGTGAAACTAAGGCGTGGTAAAAACATTAGAAGCAACTAAAGACATATGATGAAAGACAAAATGACAGAAAGAACAGAAAGGAAGAGTGAGAAAATGAGACAAGAAGTGGAGAGAGAGTGTGGGAAATTGAGAGAAAGATGGAGAGTGTTTTTCATGGCATTAGTTTGTCATATCCTCTGATAACATTGTTTTCTGAAGCGGTCCAGTGGTGGGATGAAATCATATTTTGAAGCTCAGCATCTAAACGGCAATCCGCCTCCTTGTATATCCTCTACTACTCCTTTGACCCTCCTCCATCCGTCCTTTATATTCTCTTTATTAATGGTGCTTGCTAAGCCAAACATCACTAGAACTTTTTTTTAGTATTGGGGTTTGTTCAAAAAGTGATAATGACTCCATGCACAACTGCTTTCACATTATCCTCAGTAGTCACTCTACTTCCAGTACAGCGCACTGAATGAAATAGTGAGAAAGTTAAGAACAAAATGATGGTTTCACTTTATTTTGATGGTCCCTTCAACACATTCTGTTGACTATAAGTATCGTTTCACCTACATATCTACTAACTCTCACTAGAGTGTTCATAGAGTATTATTAGAGTGGTAGGGTTAGATTAAGCTGACATTCAGAGTTACTTATAGTCAGTATTAGTCAGTAGTCTTTTGGGAGACCATCATAATAAAGAGTTATCAGATAGTCTACTAATACTCTAATGAGAGGCAGTTGACATGTTGGTGCAGCATTTCTTATTGTCAACAGAATGTTCAATAGGGACCATCAAAATAAGGTGTTACCAAAATTAAATCCCGACTCTAAATCTTGAAGACTGATGCAATCCACCTTTACACTAAAACTTCTTGAACAATTACTAGTGTTGGAAAGGCTACTTTAGTACACAAGGTTAGTTTCCCCATTTGTATGATTACTTGTAATGATTACTTTTCTAAATGTATAATGCATGTTTTTAACTGTGAATTATTTCCAAACATTTAAAGTGGGCAGGGTTAACCTTACAGTAGTCCTCAACACTGATTAGTGTCAGACTTCCAAAATCCTTCATCACTTGAATTAAGATTATAAACATTACATTTTAAAGCACAGCCACCAAATCAGATACACAGATTACACATTTGGCCTTAAGAAATTAAGACAACTTACGAAAATAAATTAAAAATTAAAAGTTGTGATAAAAGAAGTTAAATGAGAGTAAATGTACAAAATGTAAACATAATTTGTAAGTAACACAATTACACTTCAAATAAGACTACAGGTATTTTAAGGGGCCGTTTACATGTCGCGCCTAAAAACGTGTGAAAAATGCTGTTACACAGCTTTCTCCTTCTTTCCAAAGTGCTCTGTAGCTTCCGCTACCTGCCGTTGCTAAGCAAGTTTAGGCAAAGGAATAAATTAATTTCTAGAACAAAAAATCTCTTGCAGTAGCTCTGCTACTAAATGTATTTAAAATGGTTGTTATGGGAAAGGATGAAGTGGATTGATCGGTTGGTTCTTGTCACATGACCCGTGGTGCACTTGTGGCATTCTGAAAAGTTGAGATGTTTTTATCTCGATGCGGTGCTGACACGCCTGGAAAAAACGAGCGCATCGTGACCACGTCGCTTCCATTATGAGCGTGCTTTTCAAATAGCCAAACCATTTCCATATAACTACATTCATGCTACCTTTTTTGTCAACAACTTCATAATTTTTGGATAATAACTCGAGGTTAGTTTGTCTTTCATCGCTTCTTCTACTCATTTTTGTTGTTCTTGTGTTGAGTTTGCTTTGCAAAGTGCCGTAGAAAATTGACATTGTTCTTTGACGTGAACGTTAAAAGATGCAGGCTGATTGGCTGTTATTGCATATTTCTGCTGTGTGATTGGCTCTAATATTAATCCATATCGAGTAAAAAGTGCCTAGAGGTTATCATTGTTATCGACAAATATTTTATTGCGATTCTGTATGATAACGTTTATTGGCACAGCCCTACAGTCAAGACTTTATAATGAAAATAAAATGTATACAAACCTTTATTTAGCTAAAGAAGTGCACCAAACCAATGCAAAAAGCCAGCACACTGACTGTAACTCAGCAGCTGGGTTGTTTTTGTATTTTATAGACCATTAAAAATAACCCAGCAGCTTAGTTACAGAAAAACTACCCAGCACCTGGGGAAAAAAAAATATAAAAAATAACCCAATAAAATGAAACAGCAAGCTGAAACCATAATTTTTTAAAGTGTAGTGACTGACAGGTCCACAGTTTTCCCACAGACCCTGACTCCATCATTGTTGCCATTCACTACTTTCTCC
The DNA here is from genome assembly GCA_033026305.1 of Cirrhinus molitorella. Lineage (NCBI taxonomy): Eukaryota > Metazoa > Chordata > Actinopteri > Cypriniformes > Cyprinidae > Cirrhinus > Cirrhinus molitorella. The sequence continues at coordinate 19,008,068 of CM065122.1, forward strand.
TGTTTATTCTGTTCCTCATTCACCCCCCTCTTCTACATTTTGTCCCCTCATCTTTTGCTTCATCCATTGTTTCAACAGCATCTCAGCACTGGCTCCCTAGAGTGACCAGTGCGACGCTTACAGGAAGTCCAGCGTCTGCTTCCTGTCAGGTTGAAGAGAACAATCAATCATTTCCTCCTTTGACCTTTTACAAATACATTTTGCCAGTTTATATGCTTGCGTGTTTATAGTAGTTTGGACATAACAGGGTTAGAGAACATTTATACATGTGAACTAGACTCCTTGACTGTTTACAAGTGGTCTTATTGTATTTAGTGACCAACTGTTTCCTTTTTTTCTGATGAACAGCAGTCAAATGGGTTTATAAGTGCACCTCGATAGTAAGCTGGGCGATATCTTGCAGACTGACTGATAAGGTGTCATAATCAATATAATTTGATTTGGCAAGTTTGCTAGATTAGCTGCATTGAGTCTTTGGGAGATTTTCAGAGCTTTGTTGGAGGTAGCAAAACTAAAAATATTAAAATACTAAATATTATAATTTGTTTCAATTTTATTGATATTCTTCAGAAAAATCCTTCAGGTCCCACAAATTCTTTGGCTTTTTAGCATTTTTGTGTATTTTAACTCTTTCAAACAATGACTGTATGATTTTGGGATCCATCTTTTCGCACTGAGGACAACTGAGGGAAATTGAAAATGGTTCAAATACACAAAAATGATGAAAAACCAAAGAATTTGTGGGACCTTAAGGATTTTTCTGAAGATCAGTGGGCAGTTTAACTGTTCAGGACAAACAAGGGACTCATGAACAACTCTCACACACACACAAAAAAAAAACTGCTTTGGATCATTCAGGTAACAACACAGTATTAAGTATCAAACGTATGTAAACTTTTGAACAAGCTTTTAGTTTGATCCATCTCATTTTGGTAAAATAATTAGCATTTTGCTGATTCTGCAAAGTGTATGTAATCTTTTGACCTCAACTGTAACATTAAATAATTCAAAAACACATTAGATTTCATTTTCAGATATATTATTCATACATAAATTAATCAATATTTTATTGTTTATCAGTTATTTTGTAAAACAAAATTCATATTTATTGGTTAAACTAGCTGTTTTAAAAGGGTTAAACTTGTGACTGCGAAGACTAAATACCATAACTTAATAAGGAAAATATCTGAATGGCTATTGTGTGCCTCATTACTGATTGGTTTACCAAACCAAATTCACTAAAACAATAGAGGTAAATACTTGGTATTGTGAGTCATAACTTTCTCAGGAAAACTTTTAGAGAATGGTTTCTTTTGCTCGAACATTTTAAAACTGACCAATATTATATTAGTGATATTTATCCAATGTGAATGACTCATGTTAAAGCAGAATAGAACAGAATGTTGAAGCACTAGTTTAAATATTCGGCTCCCACACTTATCGTCAGTTTGGGCTTTTGAACCCTTTGTGTCACTAACTCCCATAGGAAATCACTTGTTCATTAGAAGTTTCGAATTTCAATTTGAGGAAGAGGAAGCGTGTATCTGCTTGTACGTATGCCTGCCACTGCTCGAGTTCCCTGTCTTTCATTCTTTCTCATGCGTAGAGTCTGTTTTCCCAGTGGAGGTTTCTCACATCTGTTATGGATTTGTCAGTACATTACTCTAGTAATGAAATAATCAGTAATTGAGAGCTGTTTTAATGTTTTGTGTTTTATTACAACATTACAGAATTATGTTGTTTCGCATTTCAGCAAGCTGTGAACAACACCAACAGCACGATCGTTAGTGTCATTTTAAAAAAGTCATCAATAAAGTGTATCCATCCAGCATAAAAGTACTTCACATGGCTCCGAGGGGTTAATAAAGGCCCCCTGAAGTGAATTTATGCATTTTTGTAAGAAAAATATCAATTTTACTAAATCCCAGGGGCTGTGTGGAGTACTGCTTACAGTACTTGCCTATATCATTAAAGTGGGGTCTATTTTTTTTATCAGTTTTACTTTGATTATCAGTTTTTAAAAGTATCGGATTTGATCAGATGCTTTGATGACGTAGATCACATAGGGCCCTATGAAGTCCATTTTATTTTTTTCTAAATTCCATTTTATTTTTTGCCAAATTCAGTTTTTTCCGTTTTATCATTTTTCTGTGTTCCATTTTTTCAGTTTAAATTTTTTTTAATGGTTTTTAATTTTTTTTTTAACTCCTTTTTAATGGTTAAATAAAATCGTATTAATCAAAAAAGCATGTCTAATTAATTAAAATCACGAAATGTATACAATTTAACATCAGTTAATTAAAATTACATGTTTAGGGGCCTATGAAATGTTGTGGGTTTTTTTTCCTTATGTTTTATTGTTACCACATTTTTTAGCATGTCTAATTATTTGAATGCATAACAACTTTTATTTATTTTTACAATAGCCTTGTGAATTTTTATTCCCAGAAGATCTGTGCTGTGTATTTACATTTTTCTGGTTAATTTAATATTAATTTAATTTATCTTTTAATTAATAAAATTAACACTTTTTTTTAAATAAAGGAGATTTACTATAAAAAAAAAGTTTTATTAATATTTCAACAGTAGTAGTAGTATTACGTACATTGTAAATATTAAAATATATTTCTGTCATATATGTCTTCAAGTTAAACCGAACGTTTATTTTGACGAGTTATCGTGAATACCTGTAACTGACGCTGGTTGTGGCTAGATACAGCTGGATATTGGATACAGCTGCGGCTAAAAACATAAAAAAAACATTTTACTCAAATAGAGCAGTTCTGGGGATGTTGTTCATGTATTTATGTCCTCATTTCCTCATGTCCCGTCTGCGCCATTCATAAACACAGAGACACCCAGAACAACCAGGATTCATTTTTCAATAGTCTTTAATATGTACAAATACTAGTCCATATCACAATTTGATTTAATTTTGTGATATACTTTTGATTAATTATTCAAAACTTTGACCAATTCCATGACATTGTGCATTAGACAGTAAATTCCATTTTTATGACTGGATTCTGTCCGCATTTTCCGCATCGCAGAAATCATAGACCCCTAATCACAGTGATGCGGTCTTGGCACTGCCTTAGGTCATACAAAATATCAAAATGCTTTTGTAATGGACATCTATATTGTTGTCATATGCTTCATATCAGTAAGGTCAGTTAAGAACATTGGTCAGACAGCATGGCATATCAGCAGGTCAGCAGAGGTGAGGGTGTGTCAAATCTGTCAAGAGGAAAAACGAGGAAGGCCAGGTCTTTCACCTCCATCCAAAATCAACATTTGTTCCTGTCGCATACACAATTGCGGCTGGGCAGCGCCGGCCGTCACACCCATTGAGGTGTTCTTTATGACCACAACCGGTCGACCGGCACAATGACCTCAGCACAGTTACCTGCTCCATGCACCCATTAACACACCGCACGTAATCATTTGACGCACACACTAATCAGGAGTTTAGGTTGGCTCGGACTGATGTCCGCTTGGGTGAGTAAAAAACCCGCTGTGTATAAACTGTGATCGGTGAGAACAGTTTGTGTGTACATGGAGGGAAGTGAAGAGAATGCTTTGTATATTCGGTTAAATTAATTAAACAATCATTGGAAAGGGTCGAAAATATAGTTCCCACAGGAAGTGAGGCTTAGTTCAGGAATAATGAGGAGAAATAAAGAAACACGCTGGAGGTGTGAACAGGGCTGAGAGTTCATAGGAATGAAGGCTCATTGTTTTTCACAAACTTCAAGTTTAATGGTTTATAAAATATGTCATAGGCGGCATTTTACTCTCATGAACGCGCATCAAAGAGTGACATGGAAGAGAAGTTGTTGTTGTTAAATAAAGTTGTTATTTTTGTTGTTCTTTGTGCACAAAAAGAAATTTACGTACATTACAGTTGAACCACTGTCACATGGACTATTTTAACTCTCTTTACTACCTTTCTGTGTCTTAAACGTGTCAGCTGTGTTGCTGTCTATGCAGGGTTAGAAAGCTCTTGAATTTCATCAAAAATATCTTAATTTGTGTTCCGAAGATGAACAAAAGTCTTACAGGTTTGGCGCAACATGAGGGTGAGTAATTAATGACAGAATTTTCATTTTTGGGTGAACTATCCCTTTAATGTCCAGAAGCAGGACAAATATGACCAAATATGACCATCCTCCAATGTCTTTAAATGATAATTCTATTTAAATCATTCCTCTTTAGCTTCTTCATCCTCTTTTTTAGCAATGAAGAACTGCTGAAGTCTGCATTCATTCAGCTGTAGGAGATTTGTCTTGTTAGACAGAGTGAAAAATTGCTTTGACTTAAATTTAAATGGTTGTATCTCTTTATGACACATATGAACATTGGAAATATAATTTTTAGACTTTATTTGGTAATCTTCAAGCATTCTTAATTTTCCCTTTAGGCTGGAATGTGTATGTATTACTGTAATACCTTAAGTGCATTGGCTTCAAATACATACTTCAACTTTACAGTGTCTCCCAAAAAAGTTTTGCTAGTCAAAAATGTATGAATGTAATGAGATAAAACAACCAACAAAGTGCCATTTACAAACAAAGGATGCTAGACTTCAAAGACTTTTTAAAGAGAACCATGAGTATTAAGACTTGTATGGCGAAAATTATGTCTCTTACTAAAATATGTAGCAGAAAACCCATGAATGATTTAAGTTATTTAAAAAATCCACATTGTTTTATACATATTTTAGACCATAGGCGCCGATTTATGTTTCTGCCGGTGGGTCCTCAACCCCCTTCACACCCCCCCTGAGCACCCATGGGATTGGCGCCTATGTTTTAGACCAGTGGTTCCCAATTCCAGTCCTGGGGACCCCCTGCTCTGCACATTTTGCATGTCTCCCTTATTTAACACACCTGAATCAGATCATCAGCTCATTAGTTCAGTTACTAACAAGCTGTTGATATTAATCAGGTGTGTTAAATAAGGGAGACATGCAAAATGTGCAGAGCTGGGGGTCCCCAGGACTGGAATTGGGAACCACTGTTTTAGACTAAGGGGGTGCCATTTTAACGTGAAATGGTTGCACTCACTCTTAATAATGAATTGATGTCTCAACGTAGACGGTCACTAGAGCCCTGCACAGAAATGAACGGCAAGGTTGCCGACCAGGAAAGACTCCACTTCTTAAGAAGAGAAACCTCCAAGCTAGAATGAAGTTTGCTAAGGACAACCTGGGGGAATGTGATGCATACTGGAAACGTGTCCTTTGGTCAGATGAGACAAAACTGGAGCTTTTTGGCCATAGAGATGTTGCCTATGTTTGGAGAAAGAAGGGAAAGGCATTCAACCCCAAGAACACTGTTCCCACAGTGAAACATGGTGGTGGGAGTATAATGCTGTGGGGATGTTTTAGTGCGTTTGGAACTGGGAATCTCATCAGGGTTGAAGGAAACATGAAAAAGGAAGACTATAAGAAGATTTTGAAAGACAGCCTCAGACAGTCTCACTTCTGGTGAAGAAATACCTCCAAATGAGCAAAGTGAGTGTACTTGACTGGCCTGCACAAAGCCCAGACTAGAATCTAATAGAAAATCTGTGGGGCACACAAAAGTCCAGAGATTGTGCCAGAAGACCAACAAATCTGGAGGAGCTTGAGAGATTTGCTAAGGAAGAATGGGCTGTCATTCCTCAGGAGACATGCTTGAAACTTGTTGAGAACTACAGCAAACGACTAAAGGCTGTTATCAAGCAAAAGGGATACACTATTGACTATAAACATCAGAGGGCTAATAATTTTGACCAGTAGACTTTTTAAAATTCTTGGTTATACATTTATTTCTATTTGTATTACAAACCCTAAAAGCTTCCTGAATAAAGTATTATGTTTAAAAATGCTGTGTTGATAAAATCGTCTTTCTGTTAAACAACACTTGGGAGTTATTTGAAAAATAATGAAATATTTTATAAGGGGCTAATAATTTAGTCTATAACTGTATTTCAGTAAAAGACATCAAATAAGTTATATTAAGCCATACAAGTCTTAATACCTGGGGTTCCCTTTAATAAAATCTAATAAATCTAAATGATTTATTACGTCTAAGGATAAGTTGGTCTTTTAAAGCAGAGCAGGAAATGTATTGTGAGCCGATTAGCATTTGATAGTTGTGTTATAGCTTCACGAGTGTCTGCTGCATTGGCAAATTGTGAGCTCACGCCTGACTGCACATGCTCCATAGGCTCAATGCTCGAGAATGACATCATGTCTTTCTGTGTTATCCTATCACTAATCATGTGGCTTATCCTGCTAGTGTCCACTATATCAACACACAAACCCCTCTAGGGCACTATTACCAGGGTCCGAAATGCAGGGTATACCATGAAGTCAGTTTAATAGTTTATAGCATCAGTCTTTTTCAGTTTGGTATAAATACATTTGATCTTTAAATGAATTAAAAAGATTGGTTAATGCATGTAAAATTAGTGCTGTGCTGACATTTCATGTTGATTTTTTTTATGTGCAACATACTATAATCAATGGCAGGTTATGATTTAAAAAAAGTTAACAATTTTTGATGACACATTTGGCATCGTAATTTCATTAAATGACGACACATTATTGATGCCACAAGAATTTTTCCACTAGGAAGTTTATGTTTATATAGCCTTTCGCACACACATATGAAAAGACAACATAATGGAAGACTGAGTCTGTGCCACTTGAGTGGTTAGTTAATTGTGCTCTTCTCTTGATCTTGATGTTTGGTGCTAATGTACACAGTAACCAGTCAAATGTTTATGAGAGATACTGTGCAGAAAAGGGAAATGAATTGTGTAACTTGGAATAAACTCTCCGTCTATGTAGCATAAAACATTGCCCATTGACTGTCAGTCATGTTGTTTTCCCTCTGAAAATTGTAGCACAAACTGTTTCCCCTGACAACAATAATTCAACAGTTTAGATAAGTGCTAAACAATCCCGAACTTTAAATAAACCATTCCCAAGTCTGATAGGGTTTTGCCAACTGTTGCACTTACTCTCTTAGTCAGGACTGCAAGGAAAAGAGTCATTTTGGGGTCTCCCCCACCCCCCAAATGTCTCAGACTATACACATTTTCAGACATTTAACTATTGGGTTTTACGTAATGTTCAAAATCTTGGTGTGAACCAACACTGTCAAGAATGTGTCTGGCCAATAATTCAGCTGCGCAGGAAGTTTTTTAACAGGGTATTGTTGAAGTTTATCCATGTGTGTATGTGCGTTTGAGCTTCCTGGCCGATATCATAAATATGCCATTGCGCTGCACTGTTGCCCCCTTATCACAAAACCATTAAACCTTATACCTCCAACACCCAGCTTTCCTGCATGTGTGTGTGTTTGCCCAAATGCTTTATTATCACCATTTCCTAAAGCTGTCTCCCTTATGAAATATTGCTGTTGTTGTAAAGTCTTTTGGCTCAGAATACACCAACAACTTTTTGTTGAAGATTTGTGGGTGGATAATTTACTGTGTGTATCCCACTTATACAGTGAAATGCAAACACTGTAATGCCAGAAAGCTGCTCCACCTAACATGAGAAGCCACGTCTTGAACACTGTCACAGCTTCCCATTTCACAGTGATGTACAAAACATGAATCATAAAACAATTGAATAAAAAAATCATTAATTGTGATTAGACGCACTTAATCCCACCTAACATTAAAGATTTTAAATATACTTTTATACTGCATTCATTTTGCATTCAATCTTCAAACCAAACAGAACTCGCAGCTGATTATTGCTGCTGAAAATGGTCAACATGTTTTTGGCTGTACTAAATGGCTGGACCAGGAAAAACATTTGGAGTACTATATAGGTGAGGTCAAAATTTTACATCCCCCTTTCAGAATCTGCAAAATTTAAGTTATTTTAACAAAATAAGAGGGATCATACAAAATGCATGTTATTGCTCTTTTAGTACTGACCTGAATAAGATTTTTCACATAAAAGATGTTTACATACAGTCCGCAAGAAAAAAAGAATAGTTAAATTTATAAAAATGACCTGTGTTGTTACTTGAATGATCCACAGCTGTTTTTCTTTTTTCTTTTGCTGATAGTCGTTCATGAGAAACTTGTTTGTCCTGAACAGTTAAACTGAATGCTCTTCTTCAGAAAAATCCTTCAGGTCCCACAAATTCTTTGGTTTTCCAGCATTTTTGTGTATTTAACCCAACAATGGCTGTATGATTTTGACATATTTTCACACTGAGAACAATTGATGGACTCATATGCAAATATTACAGGAAGTTCAAGTGCTCACTGATACACTTCAAAAGGAAAAAAACATGCATTAAGAGAATTGAAGATCAGGGTAAATTTAACCTATTTTGTCTTCTGTAGCCCCTAAAGGGCAATACTAAATGAAAAGATATGATATTTAGTCGAAAAAAAAAAAAAGAAGAATGTACACATCTCCATTCTGTTCAAAAGTTTTCACCCCTGGCTCTTAATGCATCGTTTTTCCTTCTGGAGCATCAGTGAGCATTTTAACATTCTGAAGATTCTAAAAGAGGGGTGTAAACTTTTGACCTCAACTGCAGATTGCCAAAATTTATAACAAATCAAGGAAAAGAATACAAAAAACTGTCTGAGGAAAGAAGGCATTTATGATTGGCCAAACTGAACCAGGATTTCCAAGGCAAGACTCTTAACAACATTTGTGTTTGTTCTTATTTCTGGTCAGGTAATTTTTGTCTAACTAATTTCTTTTTTCAAAAAATACAATAAAAACAATTCTTGGATATATTCTGGTTGTCAAACATACTATATGTATTTATCACAGATTGGTTTCCATCATCTGATGCCCCCGTACAGCATGTCATGATGAAGTAGGCCATTGCTGTGGTTCTCATTCCCCAATTTTTTTATTTTATTTTTTTTTACGTGTACTTTTGGTTCGGGCCTGTGGATGGTGTTCTGTCCCTCTGGCCCCTCTGGCTGCGGGTCTGTTGATCCTATTGTCTTCTGCATCAACACTCGTGGTCTGGTGCATAAAGGGCATCTGGTTAGCAGCTTAGACTCTACAGCAGGCATGAAAAGCAGCCATCATAGCCCATTCGCTCACATCTGCTCAGTGGTGCGACAAGGACGAGGACTGAGTCTGGGTGACTGAGGGACAGGAGTTCAATTCACCCCTCAGGACCCATGAGCAGCGGACTGAACTGTACTGCACTGGACCTGCCACTGTGCAAAGGTGACCATTTAAGCTCAGTTCACTTTGTCTTTCCGTTTGATGCACTAGCTTTTTGTCCAGTTTTCTTTTTTGACTAAGATGTGCAGATGGCTTATATTGTTGCCCACTGGTGATGTGTTTTAGCAGTGGCATACCTAAGTGTTACAGTTGTTTCCTGGTCCTGTTTGTAAATGGTCAGTTCAGACTAGAATTGTTTAGCAAGTAGGTTTACCGATTAGCGAGAAGGAGAAAAATATTTTTTGTAATGTCTCATCACTAACTATACTATGATGATGATACTCTTGGATCATCTTGACTTCCCTAATTCCCATTTTCTCTTTCTTGTACAGAGCTAATACAAAACCATGGGAGACTGGAGCTTCTTAGGGAATATTTTGGAGGAAGTAAACGAACACTCCACTGTGATTGGCCGCGTTTGGCTCACAGTGCTGTTCATTTTCCGCATTTTAATTCTGGGCACAGCAGCAGAGTTTGTCTGGGGAGACGAGCAGTCCGATTATGTATGTAACACTCTGCAGCCAGGTTGCGAGAATGTGTGTTACGACGAGGCCTTTCCAATCTCCCACATCCGTCTATGGGTGTTACAAATCATTTTTGTATCCACACCTTCACTTGTATACGTCGGGCATGCTGTCCATTATATCCACATGGAGGAAAAGCGAAAAGAGCGTGAAGAAGCCGAGGTTAGCCACCAACAGGAAATTGGTGAGGAGCGTCTTCCAGTATCAACGGATCAGGGAAGTGTTCCCACCACCAAAGAGACGAGCACGAAGAGTAGCAAAAAGTTCAGACTTGAGGGCACTCTGCTTTTCACCTACATATGTCATATCATCTTCAAAGCTCTTTTTGAATTAGGCTTCGTAGTTGGACAATACTTCCTTTACGGTTTCCGGATCCTGCCACTGTACAGGTGCAGCCGTTGGCCTTGTCCCAACACGGTGGATTGCTACGTGTCCCGGCCCACCGAAAAGACCATCTTTATTATTTTTATGCTTGCAGTTGCTTGCGTTTCACTGTTCCTCAACTTCGTGGAGATCAGCCACCTCGCCTTGAAGAAGATCCGCTTTGTGTTCCACCGACCAGCTCCGACACAGTTGGAGCCTCATGGGCCACCTGAGAGGAGCTTACCGTTTCTCCTAACCACCCCTGTCCAGAAAGCCAAAGGTTACAGGCGTCTTGAAGAGGAGAAAAAAGATGAGGCGGCTCACATATATCCGCTAGCTGAGGTTGGTATGGAAGAGGGTCAGTTCTTCTTGCCTCAGCTAGAGAAGGAGCAGAAGAGGAGTCAGGAGGTAGTTATGCCAACAGCGCCACCTGTAGAGGAGACAGTTATATACGATGAGACTCAACCCTCTTTCATTCTGGTCATGGAGGCACTACCAGAGCTTCCATCAGAGGAGCCACTTCGGCAAGGAGATGAGGTAGACAGCTTAAAGACTCTGACAGCTTTACCTGAAGTACTGGAGGACCAATCAGAAGGGGGAAGTGTGGAGGAAACATATTTAATAACACTTGAGGAGAGTTTGGATATAGATCTAGGAGAATTGGCTTGTAGAGAGGAAAAGTCAGTGAAAGAGAGTAGCTTAGATGCGGAGCCAACACAAGAGGAAAACCTTTCAGGAGTTGGAGAAGAGAAGGAAACCGTAGAGCATAACACCTTTAAGGTCCAGGAGTTAAAGGAAGAAGGGAGTTTACCTGATGTGGCTGAGGAAGGGACAGCAGTTGAGGTGTCTGATGAAGAGAAGGAACTTTGTGAAATTGAGCCATTTGTAAATGAGGACATTTTGGAAGAGGAAGAAGGGAGTTTACCTGATGTGGTTGAGGAGGGGACAGCAGTGGAGGTGTCTGATGAAGAGAAGGAACTTTGTGAAATTAAGCCATTTGTAAATGAGGACATTTTGGAAGAGGCGAAAACTTTAGATGATGGTATGATTGCTGGAGATTTGGATGTGTCTAAAATGTCTGAGGTGGAACAAGAGTCTGAGGCTTTAGGGGGGGTGGCAGGGTCAAATTTATCTGACATAGAGCCCATTGGGGATGAAATGGATATGGAAAAGGACAAAGCTAACAGGGATGTAGAAGATATAGAAGGGAATGGAGATCAACATGATGCAGTAGACTCAGAATTGAGCAGAGCTTTAGAGGACGTGGTAGATATAGGTAAGGGTGAATCTATAGAGGACACAGGAAGTTGTGCTTTAGAACATGTATTACATACAGGTAGGGATGACGCTTTAGAAAGTCTAAATGAAGATAGGCCTTTTGAGACTGCAGTCAGTAAAGGTGAGGAGGCTCTAGATAAAGCTGTGGAACTTGCTGTTGACACTGAACAGGTGGAAACTTTGGGAAAGGAGGAGGTATCCTTGGATCCAAAGGAGGTCCAAGTTTCAAGGGAGTGTGATGAGTCAGGGAATAAAGAGGACTCTGTGGAAACTGGAGATCCTGAGAAGGAAGAGTGTTCTGAAGAATCAAAGGCCATTGAGGACACAGAGGAGATCATGGATGTTCCACTTGTAGCTCTGGAACTAGAGACAGCAGAGGAAACAAGATCTTTAAGTCGACTTAGCAAAGGGAGCAGCAGAGCCAGGCCAGATGATCTTACAATATGACTGAACAACAAACAGAAATAAAGGAAAGAATATAGGAATATAGAAAAATCCCCAAATTCCAAAATATCCGGTAAACCACCTGACAAGCATGTTTTCTTGATCAGGGTTTTTCAAAATGTAAAATATGATGTCAAATAAAATTCCTTTTTCAGGGAAACCCCCTTTATACTGTAGTATAAAGGCAGCTATATATTTTCATGTATAAAGACCCATTTATAATGTGCCTGCCAGTAAAAATATGACAAATTTTTCAAAAAAAAAACATTCTGGATCCTTTAGCACCCTTTTGTGGCCACCTAGGAGTTCTAAATACAAGTTTGAAAACCCCTGTTCTAGATTATAAATTTTTACACAAGTTTCCTTAAATGGCAAGGCAAAAGTACAGGAAAAGTAAATCTAAATCTAAAAAGTCTAAAAAGTAAAATGTTTTTTAAACTCCAAACCTTATTTTAATATAAATATTTAGTCTTGGTTTTTAAAAGAGATTTTCTTTTCTTCATTCAGTTTAAACCATAAATATCATGTAAGACAGGAATGAAAGTCACAGGGAGTGAATATTCTCACATTCTGATTTTCTATCTGTCTATTGCTTAGAATAGTTATGTTAATCTATACATGTGTCTGTTATTGTTATATCCTGGGCCATATAAATAATTGTGTTATATACAAATCTACAACCAAATTGTGTACAACATTTACAGTGTTCTTCAGTAACATCTGGATTGCTGATTCTGAAGTCCATTAAAAATAATTTTGTGATTGAGACATAGATAAAAAAAGTTAAAGAAGATTATTATGCTGTGTGTGATACTCACCTTTGCACAATGAACTTTTACTTGTTTTTATGTTAACATTTTATCTGGAGACCTCAAATAAAGGTACAACAGTGACTGACGACCAAGGATCCCTGTCTTTCTCTATTGTGCACTTTGAATTCAATTCAATTTTGTATCATTTAAAATGAACAAACCCCTATGTGACATTTAAAATGAGTGAACTACAATGACTGTTAAACGTTTATTAGAGTGCAATGTTTGTAACATAAATAGACAAGTTTTATTCAAAGATGTGTTTAACTGGTGTATGTTAAAAAAAAAAAAAAAAAAAAGTATCACCCAAATGTATTTTAGATTTTTTTTTTTTTTTTTTGGCCTATGTCTTATTTAGCTTCTTAATAATTGTCTGACGTTTGTTATTTATTGTTTTCACCATGAAGATGCCTTGATGCTGACATGGAATAATCATTTCAGCATGTGCTGAGCCAACACAATAGGAAAACTTTTCAGGAAGATATAGAAGGAAATGGGGATCAACATGATGAAGTAGACTCAGAAGTGAGTAGAGCTTTAGATTGTGTAAAATATATAGAAAAGGGTGAATCTACAGGACGCAGGAAGTTGTGTTTTCAAAGATGTATTAGATACAGGTAAGGATGAAGCTTTAGAAAGTCTAAATGAGCATAGGCCTTTTGAAACTGCAGTCAGTAGGTGAGGAGGCTAGATACAGCTGTGGGACTTTGTTGACACTGAACAGGTGGAAACTTTGGGAAAGGAGGGTATCCTTGGAAATGGAGAATCTAGAGGAGGTCCAAGTCCCAAGTGGGATGAGTCAGGGAAAGAAGAGGATTCTGTGGAAACTGGAGGTCTTCAGAAGGAGGAGGCCATTGAGGCCACAGAAGAGATAATGGATGTTCCGCTTATAGCTCTGGAATTGTGTCAGTTCTTTGATGGCAAATTTCCCAAATGCCACTTTATCAAGTGAACCAGCTTACAAACATGTTTGCTTTAAAGGCAGCTACATGTTTTTATGCATGAAACCCATTTATATTGGATGGACCCCCTAGTACATCTGGATCCATGTTTATTCTAGCAACAAAAATTAGGGTCAAATTATAAATATCCTCTGATTTTTAAAAAGTAGTTAATCTGAGAAAAGTATTTAAAAATAAAAATCTTAAAGCCATACAAAACTTAGGTTGTCTACAATCCAAAAAAAAAAAAAAAAAATTATGGTCTCGATTTGAAATACTGTAGTTTTTTTATCCATACTATTTATTATAAATCCCATTAAAATAGCAATGATTTCACATTCTGAATTTATATATTATCTGTCTACTCCGTTCAATAGTTATGTTAATCTATACTAGGGCTGCCCAAACTCAGTCCTGGAGGGCTGGTGTCCTGCAGAGTTTAGTTGCAACCCCAATTAGACACACCTGAACCAGCTAATTAAGCTCTTATTAGGCATACTTGAAACTTCCAGACAGGTGTTGAGGCAAGTTGGACCTAAACTCTGCAGGACACTGGCCCTCCAGGACTGAGTTTGGGCAGCCCTGATCTATACATTTGCTTTTTATAGATCCTGGACCATAGAAAAATTGTTATTGTTTAAAATAAAAATCTACCAATATGTGTACAACATTCACATCTTTTTATTTATTTATTTTTAAACTTTCATCTGAACTGAATTTTATCTGAGGTCCCCAAATAAAAGTACTGGAATGACTGAACCCAAAAAGCCTTGTGTTTGTCTGTTGTGCAGGATAAAGCATTTAACCTAACCTTGTATTACCAATATTACCAAACCTCTATCTGACATAAAATGATTTAGGAAATAAAATTCATGTTACACTTTACAGAGTAACACTGGAATGAAACTTTTATGACCTCTAGTGGTTACTTCTTTCTTTTCTTTTTTTTCCATTTTGAAAGTTTGTTAAATTAAACTTCCACTAAAAAGTCATGTAGACCTTAAAACAAAAAACTACAATCCTCAAAAAAGAAACCGAAAGTAAACAAATAGGCCAGTCTGGGAAGATTTTTAAAAATACATGAAAAAGTAAACAAACAAAAAAAAAAGAGCCAAAATATTTTCATTTTTACTATCAAAAGATTTTTTAAACCAGTCTAATCGGCTACATTAGTACCTTTAAACTTACTCCGTAAGACTTCTTATTTATAACTTTAGCATAACTGTGCGGGTGTAAAGCTGTTGCACTGCAGCAACAATGCCACATTTCTGTGATATTGATGCATGCATTAATACACTGGTTGTTTACAAGTACATTCTGTGCTCTTTATTGCCTTTTTTCTTCTGAACCATAAGCATTCAACAACAAAACTTCCATTTACTTAGATAAATGTTTTTTTTTTTTTCTTACAAAAAAAAAAGAAAACAAAATAATAAAAATTAATGGATGTATGTGGGAAAAGAGTTTAAGTCATTTTAATTCTTTTGGTTGTCAGTCGCATTTCAGTCTTTTGATAAATGTTTCCAATAACTTTTACTCCTGGCAAGTAAATGTCCCGTTTTCTCTGTTGCCCCTTGCCTGAGAGCTGTTGCTTAGAGTTTAATCACACTGGTGGTATGGTCAAAGTAACAATTTTATAATCAAGACTTTCAGAAGATGCAGTTCAAATTGCACTGGTACACGTGAACCTAAAAATGGAGAGACAGACAATGTGTGTCATTAGAATTAAAGTTATTGAAGATAAGGTTTGGAATTTTACAGGAAGCCTAAGATCATCCAGGATAGTGATTGTTTTAAAAGATTCCCTTGCCATTTTGTTTCTCTTTCTATATGAAGGCATGTCATATAGAAAGCTGTCATATCTCTTTTTCTTTTCTTGTAAATACAGTGTTCTTACAAAAAAAGGCCACCCATATATTACACCTACATAAGGTTAATAAAAACCTGTTAAAACAAGCTCCCACCTGTTTCCGTTTGTGCTGACATATGTTGAAGCTTCAGTTTCAAAACGGAGTTCTAAAATTATAAAAACCAAAGTTATTTTCATAGATCATCTGTGCCACCACCTGCAATTTAGGGTTTGTTCTAGATTTAAATTTTAAATTTTCAATAGGTAGATAATCTCAGAGGATAGGCGTGACATCCAGTCACTGAATAATAGGATGCTACATGCTAGAAACAGAAAAGTAATATATGGCTACAATTTTAAACATGTGGCTGACTTTAATGGCAGATTAATAATACGCAAACAAACAAAACAAACTTAGTATGATACCTTTTCCTCAAGTAGTGTCTTCATAATAAAGTCCATAATAGGAATCATACTGATCATCTGCCCTTGCTTCCACTGTTTGTAAAGATTCAGCAGCTCAATTCTTGTGCATCCTTCTAGACACATTGAAGACTAAATGAAAAGAGAAAAATGAACTATGCTATAGAATTTCCATTCATACAATATGGTCATACAATGAAGCTTTTTTAAGGCCACTGACCTTTGGAAGTGACTGCAAAATATGTAAAAACCACTGAAAATCCTTCTGAGCTTCTATTAGTTTTTGATCTTGATCTTTTCTGATGTTCAGACCTTCCAAACTCCTTCTGACTCTCTCAACAATGGAAATCTGATGAGATGACATGATTTAAACATTAATTACTTTTTAACCAATGTTTTGTTGCATTTGCAACAGAATGTCAGCATGTCATATATTCCAAGAGATAGAGGGTGATTGCTTATTTATTGTTTCCAAGGCATTAGGTTTGAACGCATTTGTGCTTATGGTTCTGAAGAAAGCCATCTTTATACTGCTGATGTAAGTACATCAAAACCAACACTACCCTTAATGGAATTCACCAACAGCTTTAGCAGTCTGAGATCAACATGACCTATAATTATCATGAACCATAAGCTGAATTGTCAGATGGACAAACTGGAAAAAAAGTGATTGCAAAAACTCCCTAACTCTTGTTTCCTTCTCAGTGTCATATACTTCCTGGAACAAACTGGCAAATGAAAGCACATATCCACTTTTTGAAACCCTTTTTTCTTAACATATGCAAATCATGGTGTATATGTAGGGTTAAAATGATGAGGTATTTCCTCCATGGAATAAAAGTGTTTCTTTGGAAGAGTTCTTTAGAAGCTAATCACTGTGTTTCAACATGTTGCATTTCCTAATAAAGTTACAGGCCCATTGGCATTTCATTTCCTGACCAAAACAAATTTGCCACTTGGGAGTAAATAAATTTGGACCCTGTATTTAGGTACAAACATATATTTTGAGTCACTGTTACCTTGCCTAAGTGGCTCCTATATTTTGACCTTAAACACTTTAGCTCCCCAGACCATCTGACAATAAAAAGTTCACATTCTTCCAAACTCAAGTCATCGACCACATGAGCTTGGGACAGTCCCAAAACCTGAAATAGAACATAGAAGTAAGAGTTACTCATACATTTTCCAGACAGGAATAATGATGATGTAGATCAGGAGTGTCCAAACACCAGCCCTCCAGGACTGAGTCTGGGCACCCCAGATGTACATAATCTCTAACATAATTTAGGGATGACAAGACAGATACAATCTCCTTGTACCAAATGTCTGAAACAAAGCTTAACAGCAGTAATAAAGAGTAATGTACCTTTGTTGTAATTTTATCAAACTCTGTTGCCAGACTTCTTATGATGTGTTTTATGGTGTTTAACGTGATGCTTTGTTTCTGTGTGGATACAAAAACAAACACAAATTATTAAGTAGTAATTAAGTGTCCCTCTAAACTAAACAGAGATTGGACTAGGCTGATATAGAAAATTAATATGAGTAGCCTACATTAGAATAAGTATAATTTAATATTAAATTTTACCTTTGATCCCAATGTATGCATTATCATCTTGTTTACCTATTAGTAAATTAGAAAATGACACAGTGTGACAGAAATATTCAGTAATGTAGAAAAAGCTTGTCATGCAAATTAAGCTACTGACCAGTGTAGAAGACATCTTTGGTTTTGTGAATGGTTCAGATGTACAATCATATTCCATGTCAACAATTTTTCGATGAATATTAGTTTTACATGTAAACATGACATCTTGTCCTTTGAAAGAACACACATCATAGCGCATAAATATCTGCAATCTGCATAATGTGTGGGCAACTAAAACTAACTGAATGACAGACCACTTTTACATTTTAAAATTAATATTTAAAATGTATTATGTCTGCATAAACATCCCGGCATCATCACAAGTAATAATTCTTTGTATGTACGCTTTATTGATTTACCTTTTCCAGGCGAAGTTTGCAGGTTTCGAATGGACTTCGATGAAATCCTCATAGTTACTAACAGCTTACCAACATTAAGTGAATCGAAGCTTATTTGCGATGCGCCTTGCCTGATATGAAGGTGGAAGTAGGTGGCTGGCTGCAGTGAAGGGGAGGAGCGAATTAAGTGCGGTCAAGACAGTGGCTGTGTTCCAAATGGAATACTTGCTTACTGCCCAATACACAGTGCATACTGCCTACTATTTTTTAAAGAATAGTGATTATAATAGTGAAGATAATGATCTGTGTTTGAGATGATATGAGCATGGAGACTGTAGTTGTACACCGTAAGTTTGAAAACGTGTAGCTTAAATGTTTAATATGAATAAACAGTGCTCATAAATGGCCGTTGAGATAGTATTCTCAATGGAAATAAGTTGCGGCTCGGACCCGGAAACAGCGTTCGTTGGACGCGCATTACGTCATCACTTAACAACCGGATACAATGTAAGAGAATAGTAGGTTTAAGTGATAAGTATGCTTCAGTGTCACATGACAAACACTGATCATTAATTCAGCACAGCTGTGGAGGTTGTTAAAGTGCTAACAGTTCTTTTTAGTTAAGGCTTGTTACTAAGGATTCATAGCCTACTAGTAAACAATGCTACAGTGCCCAACTGAACTCATATTATAATTGATTAACTTTACAAATTGGACAGAACTGAATTAACGCTGAGCTGTCTTTATATGAACAATTCTATTTTGGGCAGTTGCACTTAAAAAGTGATATATTAGTTACACAAAGATAATAAATTATGTTTACAGCATTTTCTTTAGCGACAGGTTTGTAAATAGTAGGTGGTAGATATTTATACTTCAGTACTGTAGAAACTCTCTCTTTATAGATATATATATATATATGGAGAGATGAAAGTACAATTTAGGTCCTACTAACAATATTTTTTTTAGATAAACAGCGATAGTTTGTAGTTTACATGTATGTGTATATATGCTTATATACAATTGTTGCATTTATAATCACTATTCCCCACCTCCAGTTCACTCATTTGAATTGCATTCTGGGAAACAGTATCCCATGCAGTGTCTTCAGATGCATATATCAAATTTCGGCAAATGTAGCAGGTAATCCGGGCATTTCATGCATACAGAAAATTGTGTTGTTTTTCACGTTTTCATACCACATAAAATGTAAACAAGCCAGACATTTTTGTGGAAAACATAATAAACACCTTAGCAGAAACAAACTTGTGTTGTTGCGAACTGCAAGTTGAACGGGAAAAGATAAGATATTTTTTCTCTTACTGTTCAAATAAACCTACCATTAAAATTATAGACTGATCATTTCTTTCTCAGTGGGCGAAGTACAAAATCAGTAGGGGATCAAATAATTTATTCCCTCACTGTAGTGTGGTTGCTCTAGGCACGTCCTGAGTTCGAATCCTGGATCGAGGACCTTTCCTGAATCCACCCCCCTCTCTCTCCCTCTTCGATTCCTGTTATTTCTACACTGTCCTATCATAATAAAGGCAAAATGTCCAAAAAAAAAAAAATGTCCTGGCTCTTTCAAGCTTTATAATTGAAATGAATTGTTAATATTCAATAGATCAATAGAAATCCAGTAAAGTGCATCCATCCATCATATGGCTCTGGGGGGTTACTAAAATCCTCCAGATGTGAATCAATGCATTTGTGTAAGAAAAATATCCATATTTAAAACTTTATAAACCATAATCTCTAGCTTCCGTTAGCTGTCGTATGCATAGCAGTGTAAGCTCCAGTGAGAATATGTTGGCACCTTCATGCAGATTTTAGCTCCAGCACATCTGCCTGGAAGTTTTCAGTAATCCTAATGACCTTAATTAGCTGTTTCAGGTGTGTTTATTTAGGACTGGATATGAAAAGCTTGGACACTTCTGCCAATAGAAACCATATTTATATTGAAGCATAGACTTTAGATAAATAGATTAAATAAAGAGGTTTAATTTTACTATAATCATAATCATGCATCATATTGTTTAACAGTTTAACATTAATGAATGTGACTGTATGTACATCAACTGAATTTACTTGCTCTTAGGTGACGTCATGCTTAGAGGCAGCAGTCTGATGTAAGCCAGCTTTTTAAAACTACCACTGGACCACTTGTAGTCTGACATCAGACTTATTAAATTATTTTTAAAGTGCTTTTGTCTTGGGTTATGTATTTGGTTATGTTCCTGTTCTCGTTGTGTCATTATTAGTTTAATCACCCTCACCCTCACCCTGTCTGTCCATAATTAGCAACCCTTTATAAGTTGCATTCAGTTCAGTGTTTCTTCGTCTGGTTTAATTGATGTGTATGTGTGTTTTGCTACCGTCCTGTTGTTATTTACCTTGTGTGGATTATATTAAAGAATTTGACTTTCGTAATTTTCATCAGCTCACCTTCACCCCGATTCACTGAGCATGAGCCCGAGCCCACCACGGACGGAGAGCCAGAGCCCAATGCAACTTGACGAGCCATCACAAAGAGGAGCGACAGTGCTGAGGATCACCCCGGAGCCTGAGCCCATCACGCCAACCAAGTGCAAGAGCCAGCCATATTGCATGCGACATAGGATGTTTCAGTGGGGTATATGAGGGTGCTGAGGAAAGCACCACCCACTGCACCTCTGCTGAAGGTGAGCTGAAACTGGAACTGGGACTGTTGGACTTTAAACCAGACTTGATAAATTTATATACTGAGATATATGGCCCCGCTTCTTCCACCATCATTTGAACCATCTGTCTGCCCTGAACTATCTACTTACCTAGATTGCCAACCCACTCACCCTCCCTCTCCTGCCTCTTCCTATCCCCTGTTCCTCTCCCTGTTGGAGAGGAAAGAAGACTGCAAGGCTCTGGTTCTAACTATGATCAATTTTGTAAAGGGTGTGCGGTTTGAGGTTTGGGGATACTTGAAAGGAAATAGACGATCCATGAAGAACTTCAATGTCTTGTATAACAGTGTCCAATGGGAGATCTTCAGGTGTATGCCCTGTATGCCGAGGGCTTTGGCAGCAGCTGGGAGCAGGATGGCTCTCTCAGAGCGGTCATCCAGAAGTGCAAAGGTATCTAAAATATGGTCTTCATAATGAACATGTACAGGTACTACTTTGAGCATGACACGGTTTCCAACAGCAGGGTTGTCCAGGTAAAATTGGTCTGGAGAGGAATCCTCTCTTGAGAGGATCTGAGGTTTACATTGTGCAGAGGGCAAAGGTGTTTGCCTTGACACAGGATGCAGGGCTTCCTCAGATCACACTGAGCAGCATGATGAGTCCTGGCACAGCGCCAACAGCGATTATTATGTCTAATCCAGTCTTTGGCCTGGTCGGTGGTAAGTTTTGCAAATGCTTTACATTGACTCAAATAATGCTCGATACTATCACAGAAGGGATACTTCTGACCCGGCTTGGTCTTTGGAGTAAGACCCTTGTAGAGGTGGAACCTCTGGATTGTTTTGATAGACCTTGAAAACTGGCGACTCCGGTAAGAGAGTAAGGGGCTACGAGAGTCAAATCCAAGAAAGCTTTAATGAGTTGGGTTTATACAGGTCACGTTGGTGAGCATACATTTTTACAGACAAAGGATATTGAGGTGTTTGGTGATAAAATAGAAATAGAAGAAAATGATGGAAATTAGATATAAACAATATTACAGTCTTTCTATTAACATGTTGCAGATATTAATCATTCTGAACATAAACAGATAATCATCAATGGTCTGAAATTCTCTGACAAATTCACCATTATGATAGTGTAGCATCTCAAATTATCTTAAAATGGCTAACAGATCAAGATTTATGCATTAAAATAACAACAACGCGCTATTGCGCGTCTCAGCAACTAACATGCTAGCTTCCCAATGTAGATTAACAAATCACGTCATAATGTGCAAATATACACTTATATACACTTAATACAAGATTAACATAACCTTTTCACAATAACATCAACATCATTAACATGCATGTATCTGACCCAGCATGTGTGATGTATAAAGCGCAATGTCTTAAAGGGAAGGTGTATCAACATCAGAAAGTTATGCGCCCTCTAGTGGTTACATATGAAAGTGAAACTGAAGGGAAAGACTTTCCTACAACCCTTCTGAGGCAACGCGGAAGTTACATGCTGAGCCTTTTCAACACCATGAAGAATGGTTACAGTCCTTACAGTCCTACTGGGTGCAGATCGAGAAGTCGGTCGGTATTGAACTCCTTGTGAGGCAATCTCAACATCAAAGTCATGGCATCAGGCTTCATAGTGGAGCCAATTTGAGAGGTCATGGAAAGTAGATACTGTTCCAGATTGTCTGAACATGTGACGGCGGAACTCAGCTCGCTGGTATGAAGGAAGTTTGTTCAACAGACGGGTAACATGTGACCAACAATTCAGTCAAACTTGTCATGGAGGGCCACCATAGTGTCAGTTAACTGGGTGGGGGAATTCAGGAATGCATCAGCAATCAGTTTAGCTTCATCCAACTTTAAGTGGTCTATAAGTATTTGATATTTGAAAAATTTAGTCCCATCTGGCAGAAGCAAATTCTCCAAAGCTATTCGAAGTCTGGTGAACTCACTTGGATCGGGCCGTCTGAACTTGGGGTGTGATAGATGGGGTATGTCGGGAAGAGGAAACTGGAATTTGGGCCTGTGAAGTTTTCCAATATGAGGGCTGTGCAGCTGAGGAAAACAACTCTCGTAGGTCTTCAGGTGTTGGAGGAGGAGGCAGCACATCTGTATTTTGAAAATGATACTGAGAAGGCAGATATGCCGGTGTAAGGGGAGCCTGAAAACCCTTGGAATATGTTGGTACCTCTGGTTGGTAGGTATCAGTGCTGGGTTTTGATAACTGTAAGGTCTCCATACCTCTTCTCAGTTCTAGCTCGGGCTCAGGCCAAGGGGGAAGCTCAAGCCAGTCTTCATCAGCTGCTGATATCAGATTTGCCCTGTCTATGTGGTTGGGAGGACAAGATGGCAATTGGGGTACTGGTCGCACTGGAGGACTGTAATGGCTTTTAGGTGTGCTAAAGTCTGCTCTAAGGGTTTGCGCAACTTTAACAAGTTCTTTGAACTCAAACTTGAAAACTTGAACTTGTGTGAACCGCTTTCAAAGCCATCAGGTCAGAATGAAAGGCTTGTTGTGACTGCAGCAGCTGTGCATTCTCTCTGCGAAGAGCTTGGAGCTCATTAAGTGGTCAGGCTCAGGGAAAATGGGCTGCTGTGTTGCTGTGAATGAATGAGGGAGGGTTTCTCTGTACCCTGTATAAGCTTGGTCTTAACCGAGGGCCTTTTCAAGGAACAGCATGATCATTGAGATCAGGATTGCCCCATGATGACTGGAGAGGTGTCATATGGGAAGGTACCTCCCAAGGTGAGATAGCAGGTTCAGTGACAGGTCTGCCCCTTACATACTGTACTTCAAAGTCTTGGAGTTGGACTGGGGGACGTGTTAATCAGTTTGGTCTGGCTGCCCCAAGGATCTTCTCATCCATGGTTTCAAGAATGAACACTGATTCGGCTCAAAGGACCAGTTGTTGGAAAGAAGACTGCTAGGCTCTGGTTCTAACTATGATCAGTATACACTCCTGAGGTGTCGGTCAGGACACAAAGAATGAGGAGACGGTAGCTTCCTTTCAAAATGTATTGACTCCGCTCCTCAAGCTGTGCCTTGTCGCTCTGTCCCACCAGCTCCGTTGGGCTCCTCCCTCCCTCCAGGCAACCCGTTACCCGTGTTTTTCCATCCTTCTACCTCTGAAAGTGCACTGGAACGGCAGTCAAACCCTTGACTTCCCACCTGTGAACTCGTACTAGATTGATGTACTCCCAGTTCTGCGCTCTGACGTCACATAGCCCAAGAACCAACAATGGCAGACCCTACGGATGTATTTCCAAATATACAAATAACGTAAAAATAAAAGGTATAACAGCTTCTCTTGTCTTATGCTTAGTTTTCCTCATCTGTTACCCTAAAATAAGCAAGGAGTAAGCACCTTTGGCAATAGAAATGATTTGTAAATGAGCATAAGCCTGGAACGCTACAAAGTCGTGAGTCGTGGTTTGAAGTCGTGACTTACTAGCTCAAAAACCTGCCTGGAACGCAGCATTAGTTAAACACCCTCACCTGTCTGTCCATCATTAGCTACCCTTTATAAATTGCATTCAGTTCAGTGTTTCTTCGTCCATTCTCGTTGATGTGTACATGTGTTTTGCTACCTTCCTGTTGCTACTTACTTTGTGTGTATTATATTAAAGACTTTGACTTTCATCATCTTTGTGTAAGTTCATTCAACACTTATTCATTCAGCATTGTTCAACATTAACTAAGGGTGAATAACTGATGTTGCTTAAATGACATTACCAGTGATTACCATTGTTTCATCACTTTGTAACATTAATTCAATGCTGTTAGTGTTAAGCATTGTTTCCACGGTTGGTTGCTTGCTAGCAGGATTGTCTACTTGCAACAAGTGTTTAATAAGTGTTTCAAATGTTAAACATGATCAACACAGCATTATGAAAATTTGTATGCTTTCAAACACTAGGGTGACCATATTTTAGTTTTCAAAAAAGAGGACATAGAACAGGGGTGGGTTGGTATCAAAATATATCATTTCCATAGCAAAATTACATATATTTTAAAGTCACCGTTAAGCAGACTGATCATAAACACAGCTAAAAAGATTCCTACCACAGTGGCCATTGTTCACAAAACTAATATCTACCACTATTTTATCACAGGTATAATGCAAAATGTTTCAATACAAGCATTTCAGTCAAATGGAATTTATGCAATATTTCAAACTTTTAACACATGGGAGAAAATCAACCCACCGCAACGGTTTAAAATCAGCCCAATTCCGTGGAAAAAATCTTAGAATGTTTGCAGGATTAAGAAAACAGTCCCACAGGATTAAAGCAAGTCTTTAATACAAAATCCACACAATGAATGGCGACTGTAGAAAGCAAAAACTGAATCCCGGACATTTTGGGCGATTTAGGAATCCCGACCTGATGCATTTTTTTAACCCCTTAACGTCCCACCCACGGGACGTTTTGCATTGAGTTAAGTTTGACAGGAATGCTAAGGGGTTAAGTAAGGGATAATGTAGATCCAGCAGGTTGTTATCTGGGACGCTTCGCGTCGGGCAGTTGGTAAGCCTGTCGGGCTTTATTCCCAGATAACAATCTGCTGGATCTACATTATCCCGCTTATTACACGGCTTCTTGCTACAAAAGCAAAAAAATAGACAAGAAACATTGATCTGAGTAATGTTTCACTTATTTACAAGGTCTTTAAATGAAAGCAAAGCTTCCGTGAAAAAAATAGTTCCTGGCTGCGCGCAGCGCACACCGTCTTTACTGGCTACTTCCTAACTTACATGAGTAGGCTAAACACACAACGTTGCCTCAACGTTGCCAACCTTTTAGGTTGTTGATTCTAAGTTGTGTGGTTCAGGTTGTTACTACGTTGTCACGATGTTGTCCTTCAACCACGGTTCAGAACATCTCTGAAAGCTGTGCTTAGGCTGTCTGGACAACCTGTGCGACATTTACTCGTCACTGCTCCGAAGCGCATTTTAAATTCTAACAGACTGTTGGGCTGTTATTATTCTTCAAACCAGGATACGTGAGTATTGCTTTTGATTTCTCTCAGATAAATATGTAAATATCCAAACAAAACCTACAATTTTCGTGTCCAATGTGATATTTATTTGTTCTGTTACAGAATAGCTGATAATTCACATACCAAATGTTAATTTGCGATCGGGTTTGGTGTAATGATAACTATTTCTTTTATTATTCAGATATCCTTGCTGATATTTGGTGTTGACTTGTGTCTTGTGTGTGGATTTGTTGATCTTTCTTGGACTGTCTTTTGCACATCAACTTGTCTTATATATGTTCACCTGTCCACTGTATATTCTCCCGTTCAGAGTCCGCCTCATCGTCCAGTGACCGCTATTTTGTTGCTTTGCTTTTGTTTAATAAATGTTCTCAGATGCTTTTGCTTTTTTATTTGTAATGTAATATACTTAAACTATAGTTTATAAATGAGTTTACAGCCATTTATAAATGACTTAATATATTTACATGCTTATATTCTATATTGCATTTTTTCTTAAATTTATACCTTTTGGTAAGGTGTTTTTGTAAGCATGAAATGTTTGGTATGAAATAAAGCTTGATTATATGAATTTGTATGGCATTTTTACTTTTCAAAGTTACACAAGCAGATGTTAAGTTGAAACAACAATTTAATGAATGATTTTTAATATTAAACCGTATTTAAAAGTATTATAGCCTGCTTACTTATCTCGTGTCTGATATAACATGCAGAAAAGGCCATATTTATAATCTGGCATAAAAATGCATGTAGTTAAAACGTCGCCTCATGGTTGCTGAATGTCGCGCAACAACGTTGCTACAAGCCTTTCGCGTCTTATATTTCTACGTTGTCTCAATGTCGCGGGGACGTAGTCTGCAACGTTGCCACAGTAAAAATAGAACGTTGCAGCAATGTTGCCACAACGTAACTGTGTTTGTTGGGTAGTCACTAACGGTCAATATGATTCGAAGAACCCGGATGACCCTGTGTTATTAGCTTTAAGCGGTTGTTATCTGGGAATAACAACCCTTGGAATGTGGCAATTGACCAATCAGAAACGAGTATTCCACGAAGCCGTGTAATAAAGGGTACATAACATACACAATTGCACCTAATCTCATGTTAATCTTGAGTACCTATAGAGTAGTACTGTATCCTTAATATCTCCAAAAAGTCTTTAGTTTTATCATATTTATAAAAGAAAATACAGCTTTCCGATTCGCTCCGGAAAAAGCCAAGCTCCTGGAGGCGTGCCGTAGGCGAAGCTATAGAGTCAAGCTGATTTCCAACAAAGACAGAAATCTGATGCAGTTGTACTTACATGACTGGGATCTTTTATCATTGGTACCACTCCATGTTTTAATAGCAAACAATGTGCAAAT
This sequence comes from Cirrhinus molitorella, assembly GCA_033026305.1. Taxonomy (NCBI): domain Eukaryota; kingdom Metazoa; phylum Chordata; class Actinopteri; order Cypriniformes; family Cyprinidae; genus Cirrhinus; species Cirrhinus molitorella. Next base: position 19,034,927 of record CM065122.1, read on the forward strand.
CCAACGTCGAACTGGGCCTTGTTTATAAAACATTCATCACTGAAATGACAGGAACACATAAACGCACTTGCTACACTTCATTGTTGCCCAGGAAAAACAAACTGCATCCACTGTTCGCGTAACGCTGGGTTCTTTGGGAAGCTGAACACGGTAAACTTTCCCTCACATCCAAAAACACACTTATTTGGAGACATTCTCGAACAAATACTATGCAGTGCTGCCAACAATTTCCTGCGCGATTATGGGTATGGTCTCGCTCTCCTTTGGTCGACGTGTGCGAGGGCCTGTTTTTCAAGTCAAGTCAAGTCAAGTCAAGTCGAGCTTTATTGTCATTCCGCTACATGTGTGGACATACAGTGGAACGAAATGTCGTGTCTCGCAGGACCACAGTGCTACATAAATAAACAAATATGTACATACAACACCAGACGTAGGAACAACTTTTAAACTTATACATAGCTAACCTACTGAAAGTGGCAATCTAACTATACATATACTATAAATAATCAACTATACGTACACATAACATAAGACAGACTACATAAGTACTTACATAATAATTGTGCATGGCATTGTGCAAAAGAGAGGTATTTAAGGTTGAGAACCAAGTAGTGCAATATGATTTGTAGTGCATTGGCAAATAAACATAAGTCCTTGTAACATGAAATGTTAATAGGAAAGTGTCTGGTGCATGTAGAGAGAAGAGTGTTTCTACAGGTGGAACTGCAACAGTTTACATTTGGATAAGAGGAGGGATGAGGTGGCTGGAATTGAGGGCTCTCACAGCCTGGGGGAAAAAGCTGTTGAGTAGCCTAGCAGAACGGGCTTTGATGCTCCTGTACCGTCTTCCTGATGGCAAAAGCTGGAAGAGACTATGAGAGGGATGAGTGGGGTCCTTCACAATACTGATGGCTTTACCGGCTTAATATATTTACATGCTTATATTCTATATTGCATTTTTTCTTAAATTTATACCTTTTGGTAAGGTGTTTTTGTAAGCATGAAATGTTTGGTATGAAATAAAGCTTGATTATATGAATTTGTATGGCATTTTTACTTTTCAAAGTTACACAAGCAGATGTTAAGTTGAAACAACAATTTAATGAATGATTTTTAATATTAAACCGTATTTAAAAGTATTATAGCCTGCTTACTTATCTCGTGTCTGATATAACATGCAGAAAAGGCCATATTTATAATCTGGCATAAAAATGCATGTAGTTAAAACGTCGCCTCATGGTTGCTGAATGTCGCGCAACAACGTTGCTACAAGCCTTTCGCGTCTTATATTTCTACGTTGTCTCAATGTCGCGGGGACGTAGTCTGCAACGTTGCCACAGTAAAAATAGAACGTTGCAGCAATGTTGCCACAACGTAACTGTGTTTGTTGGGTAGTCACTAACGGTCAATATGATTCGAAGAACCCGGATGACCCTGTGTTATTAGCTTTAAGCGGTTGTTATCTGGGAATAACAACCCTTGGAATGTGGCAATTGACCAATCAGAAACGAGTATTCCACGAAGCCGTGTAATAAAGGGTACATAACATACACAATTGCACCTAATCTCATGTTAATCTTGAGTACCTATAGAGTAGTACTGTATCCTTAATATCTCCAAAAAGTCTTTAGTTTTATCATATTTATAAAAGAAAATACAGCTTTCCGATTCGCTCCGGAAAAAGCCAAGCTCCTGGAGGCGTGCCGTAGGCGAAGCTATAGAGACATCATCGCAGGCCTGTGGCAGGGGCTTGTGATCAGTGATGGTCTGAATGGCTTGCCACAGACTCCGCGTGTCTTTGCTGTCAGTAAACTGATTATTGATTTTTTGTGCATACAAGCGTTTTGCTTTCTTGATGCCATGGGACAGATTGGCTCTTGCTGTTTTGAAGGCTGCTTTGTCTCCTGATCTGAATGCATCATCTCTGGTCTTGAGCAGCCCACGAACCTCAGCTGTCATCCACGGCTTCTGGTTTGCACGTGTGGTGATGGTCTTGGTGACTGTCACATCATCAATGCACTTTTTGATATAAGCAGTCACTGTTTCGGTGTATTCATGCAGGTCTGTGTGGTTGTTGCAGGTGGCGGCCTCTCTGAACATGTTCCAGTCTGTGCACTGAAAGCAGTCCTGTAGTGCAGAGGTAGCATCATCTGGCCATACTGTGATCTGTTTTTGAACCGGTTTGGCAAGTTTCAGAAGTGGTCTGTATGCTGGGATTAGCATAACAGAGATGTGGTCCGGGTATCCGAGGTGGGGGCGGGGTTCAGCTTTGTAAGCGTTTTTTTTATTTGTATTACAGTCCACACCATCCAGTCCATTACTGGAAGTATGCTGGACTCTCCCCGCATCCACTGTTTGTGAAGATTCCTTAGTGTTTCTTCACATTCACCTTTCGGACATACTGAGTTCTAATCAACAGACAAAGAGATATTGCTGATTTAACCTTGTGTGCAGCAGCAACATGTATTATCTTGCTGATCTTTGTAAACATATGGGCACAAACCTGTTTCATTTCTTTCAGTTTCCAAGCCCATTCAGACAAGATTTTCTTTGCTTTTTTATTTTTCATTTTACTGTTGGACAACTGCTCAGAAGAGGGCTGCTTCTACAAGAAACAAAAGAGGAAGTAAACAAATTCGTCTTTGTATTTGTTCATTTACCAGACAACTCCAGTAAAATAATAAAAAGGCTTGTTGTGACTTTGCTCCAGGGTGTTAGGACAAAAACTTTCAACAGGAATAGACACCTTTTCATGGCTTTGTGGCATTATGCCTAGTTAGGATATCATTTCACAAGAATGATCAGATGTCCATAAAACCCTTATAAATCCCATAAATCCCTCATAAAATAAATTCAAACCTCTTGATTTGCCATTTGTTTTGTCTGTATGTTCTCCACATCTTCAGCCCACTGTAAAATATAATATTCCTGATCTTTTTGTTCTCCCTCGGTTCTTATATTTTTTTTTGGTGTCTTCAAGGACATCTTGGACTGTGGGTATAATGCAGATCATTTAAAACTTCTGTTAAATTCATATTAAATTCATATAATAATGGCAAATGTTTACCTGTACCACTCTGTCCAGTTCAGCAGCCAGTTCTCTGATAATGTCCATTGACTGAGATAAATCATCTTTCTGCTGAATACATTTGGTGCCTGGAATTTTGAACTTCTGCAAAGAAATGTTTACATATTTAGTGGATGCTATGTGACTTAAATATCATTAATAATATTTTATATGGCAAGCATATGTTTACCTGGTAATAGGTCCTCTTTAGTTGTTTGAATACTTCAATGACATTCTGTCATGAAAAACAAGGACATGCCAAAAAATTTATCTTTCCACTTTCAAAAACATGCTGAAAATAACAAAGGGGATTTTGGTGCATTTTAAATGTAAAATTAAAACAACAACAACAAACAAACAAACAAACAAACAAACAAAAACAACTGAGTGAAGTTTTTTGACCTTATACCTGCTGTGGCTGAGCAGTTAGCTGTGGTTTGATAAATGGGAATGATGCAGAAAAGCGTGCATTCTTCTTAATATGTGGCTGCTGGAGACTAATGTCACTTAAGGTAATTCCAGTGCTTTCGTCTTCTGTAACATTTAAAGACAGTCTGTAAATGTTTCACAAGTGAATTTAAAATATTCCTCCCGAAACACATTAAAGTAAGTCTCCGATGAGCTGGGAGAGGAGCAGAGTAAACATAATAGTTACCTACACAATGTGTATATGATATTAATAAAACATGTAATTATATTTGTATGATCATACGGATATCGCCGCTTCCATAGACATCAGCGTGTGTTTTTACAAACTTATAATTGTATGGTTTTGCTAGTACTTAGCCTATGTACGTAGCCCCTAAAGGACATGGTGGTGAAAAAAAATGGGGTGGTTGAAAAAAAAAATCGAGGTGGGTGCAAAAAATTTGGGTGGGAGGAAAAAATATTTTTACATTTTTTTTTGCGTTCTCTCTATAACTTACAGTGGTTCATATAGCTCCATACGTTCTCATTGGAGCGGTTCATATTTTGATCTTGGACTCAAGTACAAAGAAATACAGTCAGTGCTTAGTTCAAGGCACGGGTTTGGGACATTCTAAATGCTTGATGTAAACTAGGACCAGTACACACCTTAAAGCTACAGAATATGAACAGAAAGCGCCAAAGCAGGGTTTTCTTCCCATAAAGAATACGCGGCTTAATAAGACGGTGATTAAAAAAAGACCAAATATGCTATAGCCTATTATTAAAATAGCCTATGTATATTCTGTGCACATGCAAGCAGATGCTGAATTTCATAATAAGTGTTTTCTTCCCCATAGAAAACCGCACTAACGTGGCTTAATATAGGCTAAGAAGACCATGCAAATTATATAGGCTATAGTCTACGTACAACAAAAAACGCGATAATCCACTAAAGGATAGGCTACATAACATACACAGTTTCACCTAATCTCATGTTAATCCTGAGTACAGTACAGTAGAGTAGTAGGGTAGACTGAGTACAGTTTGTACACTTTTTGCTTTTTCCTTTACCACACCAAAACTATGGACTGAAAAGAAGTGATTTTTCAAATGACATTTCCTTTACTTGTCTACTAAAATATTAATATATATTAACATCCATGAGTAGATCACATTTGCCACAATTAGCTCATGAACACAAGAAGCTTTTTTGTTCCAAATGTACCCATGTGGGGTACAGTTGAAACGGTACCCCAGTACAGTTGAGACACCCATCCGTAATGCTGTAAAGCTGCCTAACCAATTCATTGCAAATGTCAAATACCTTTAAAAAAATGATAATTCAAAATTTTTCATTTCCATTTAGTAATTTATTTGATTATTTGTTAAGTTAAAAGTAGTTCATTTGTAAAACATTGTATTGTAATGACAAACAACGATACAATATTTTACAATGTTTAATTATAACAGCAAACAGCAATAATAAAATGATGCAAACAATAACCTAACAAACATAATAACAATGGACATAATAAATAAAAATAAAAACAACAGCCTAATAAACCATATAAACAATATTGTGATTATTACCTTACATCTTGCATCATGCAACTAAACTGCATGTGCTGCAACAGGATTCTAGGGCAGGTACAATTGGTGCATTGTCTCAACTGTACCCCGCTGACCACCTCCAACATTTCTCTAGATTTTACAAAGACCTTGCATGATACAAAGTCATGCAATATGTCAGTGTGTAGTGCACATATTAAGGTTTAAGAAAATGTAAGTTAACTTTAACAGTCATGTAAGGATGAGAAGCTATTCAATGTGGAAGAGATGTGGTAAAGTGAAAAACTTACCTTGGAAAAAAAAACTTTAGCTGATATCTTAAGACTGGAGAAATGCACATACTTAAAATTTCCCATGCTCAAAGATGGGGCTAATACGCATGTGTGAAGCAACTATCACACATCAGACTTGTTGCACATGCAAGTTATTTAAGGTGTTTCAACTGTACCCCTGTACCAACTGTACTCAGTCTACCCTCCTGTATCCTTGGATTACCTCCAAAAAGTCTTTAGTTTTAGCATATTTATAAAAGAAAAATACAGCTTTCCGATTTTCTCCGGAAAAACCCGAGATCACTTAATTGTCGAATCACTTGTTTAAAATCTAATCAAATCAAATCATTTAACACCAAATCGAAATACGAACATAAAGATTATTATTATTATTATTATTATTATTATTATTATTATTGATTTTTTTCGTGGTTAAGAAAGAGCTTTGATATTTGTGCATGAGCGGCCCTGAAACGCTATCTTTACAGTCTGTCCCATCACGCAGAATAAGAGTTCATCTGATTTACCGCTCTGCAAATTAGTCACAATAACTTTTCTTTATACAGCTTGGCTGTTGCATATATTTCTTGTAAATATACATCTCACATAAAGCGCAACACTGCATGCACTTCTCGTGTCTGCGGTGCCGGCGCGATCCCCAGGCTACATGATAACAGAGGAAAGAAATATGAATGTCTCATTTATTTTGTGTAGGCTACTTGTCTTCTACAATACCAGACAAAACGTAATTTCTTTCTGCAACAAATATGTTTTATCTGTTATAAAGTTGAGCATTTTAACACGAGAGTCTATTATGGGGATTTGCTCCCTTTTGCAGCCAGCCTCAAGCGGCCAGCCGATGAACTGCAGCTTCAGTCACTTCCGTATTGTTTCAAGAGCGAGAGCGGGAGGTTGCTGCTTGGCTCACACCCACGGGCAACGGAACCTAGTCTTATCCCTGCAGGCAATTTACCCCAAAAGAAGAAAGAACGCCATACGACTGATTCAGGGTCCGTGTACGTGTAGAATCAGGGTATCTTCCGTCCATTCCATATCCATTTTCAAACTAAAAAACGGAAAACGAAAAAACGGATCATTTTTTTCATGTATCATTTTTTGCCTTATTCAGATATTTAAAACTATGTCCGTGTTCATAAGCTAAGTATCAGACTAAAGTATCAAGGCTGCCTACGCATGTGAAATATATATAAAGCAAGCACATTTGTTTTTAACCCACGAACAAACAAGGCGACGAAAATCTTAATTTTCGTTTTTCCGTTTCTGAAACAAAAACGAAATAATTATACTAAGCGTTTTAGAATGTCCCAAAACCGTGCCTTGAACCAGCACTTACTGTATTTTTTATAACTGAGTTTAAGTACAAAAAGTAGAGGAAAAAATCTCTATGAGCATATGGAACTGTATGAAACACTGCAAGCTGTAAAGTAATCAGGAAGCGTTTTGTCCAAACTCAACTGGTTTTGCGAGGGAAAGCAAAAGTTTTGCGAGGAAACGCAATATATTTGCGAGCAGTAGCCTACCGGCGCTCCCTATATACGCAGTCTGCGTAGGGCCAAATCCGAAGGGGGCACCATCCCAGTTGCTCAAAAAAAAGTCTTTCTTTCTATATTAATATTAACATATACATAAATAAAAATATAAACATGAACATAGCAATATAAACCTAAACATATTGTAGTGCACAGACTTTGCAATTTTTGCACCGGCAGTAGGCCTAATGCGCGCTGTTCAAGGCGGAGAAGACGAGCAAGTTAGGCTGGTGCGTCTATACAAAAGTTGTTCTGCGTTCTAAGTAAAATAGTGAAGACACTGAGCATCTTTAGTCTGTCTTCTTAACCCATTACAATACACATAAAAATGCATTGGTACACGTTATTCCTGCTTCCGCGCCCGCCCTCACTTGTTTTCGGCTGACTGCAAATGATCACAACTGAAGGACAGCTCTGCCCAAGACATCAGCAGTCAGAGAAAAGAAAAAGAGAGAAAAAAGCCCAAGATGAAACCTGTGCATCAATTTCAGGTCGCCTACGTTCATCCTGTGAAACTTTTTTGGCTGTTGACGGTAATAACGCGTTTTAATGTCGGCAATAATCTGCTTTAATATTCTCTGAGTTTCTATGTTCCCTTACGAAAATTAACCATGGTTTTAACTACGAATAAAACAAACAAAAACATAATAATAATAATAATAAATTATGGTTCTTGTAGCCGAGGTAACCACAAATTAACCATGGTTGTGTTACTTCAAATAATGATTTACAAAGAAGTATTCAGGTAGCCTAATATTTTTTACAGTGATAAAAACAGACCTAAGCGAACAACAGCATTTAAAATGAATTAAAATGCATTACATAATAAACAATGAGACAATAATAGTTGGTTAATTAATAATCACATGGTTTCATTGAATAACACTGTTAAAATACATAATGTAATTCAAAAACACGTGGACATCACAACCCTTACAAAAATTAACTGTGGTTTTATCATAGTAAAACTGCTTAATTTTCTTTTGTGTGATTTCTAAATGCTTGAGACTATAAAATCAGACTGTATTAATAAAATAACAGCCATAAGTGGTAGCCTAACTGTCTAGAGTTGTAAACTGTAATTTGTAAATAATTAATTATTAAAGTTATATTTTGACTCCTATAATAGCCTAGGTGTTTTTGTTTTTTTTTTCTCCATAATATTTGAAGGATTATGACAAGAGCTCAGCGCGTCCGATCGGCTCAGCCCCAGTCAAAACGCCAAAGCAGATTCAGTAGCTGATCACGTGACGCGCTCAAAGTATCAAAGCTCAAACATATCACTCATCTTAAAATGGTATAACTTTCAGCAGTTTTAAATGAATGATAGCAAAGTTTGTCTTGTTGTCAAAGTTTGTTTTGAAATTGTCCAAGGATTCATAGGGAAAAAATAATGTTATTATAATTTTTAATAATTTTTTTCTTAATTTTTCCTATAGACTTACAAATAAGGACAATGGAAGCAATCAAATTCAACAACAGAGCAATAAGTGCTGACAAGTCTCACTTAACTTAATGCAGTATATGTAGCAAGGTTTTTTTAATTAAATAATAATAAAAAAGAAAACAGATAGAATAGAAATAGAATATAGCAAGCTAGTTTTTCTTTCTTTCTTTTTATTTTTTTACTTTTTGTTAATTGTATAATAAATAAAAAAGAAAACAGAAACGAAAGAAGATATAAAAATAATAGATAAACTATTTTTAAAGAATAGAAATAGAATAGAGTGTGCTAGAGTTAGAGGGTAAGAAAAACATAAATACACTTTCTCAAAGATAAAAAAAAAAAACATCTTTTTTTACTGGCTTGTCAACTACACATATAAATTCACAACATAATATTGGCTCCTCTGTGTTTATTGTGGCCCATCTTGTGACCCACAGTTGAAAATATCCTAGAATCACCCCTGCACTGGTGTGATTGTATGCTTCAGGGACCAGCCAAGACTGATCACACCAGTGTGATTGTATGCATCAAAGGACAACAACAACGGAAACTGAAACTGAAACTGTTTTTGCAATAACAGTACAGCGTTTCTCTACCTACAACTCGGTGTATATGTTAACAAAGTTGCCATACATTAACACATAGTCATACTTTGAATAGATTTGTTGCACTATTAAAAATTATTACCACGCAAGAGAAAGATGAAGAAGCATCTGTGAAAGAAACATTTCCCCTAGCTCTCTAAATATATGAAAGTAAAAAAATAAAAATAAAAAATGCATACCAGCTGCTGCAAATGCCATATTTCATATATGTAATCCAGTAAAAGCTCTTGTGTACACATCCCTGCCTGTCACTGCAGTCGAAAGGAGAGGGGTTGTTGTTGTTGTTGTAGTTTCTAAATGTACCATACCAAAAGACTCCGCCCTGAAACCACCAAGAACATTTTGTTTTTATGCGGTGTCTGGTTCAAACACTGCTATGTTTTCCCTGTGTGATTTTTAAAGTTTGCAGTGTTATTCACACTGTGTGTCTGTGATCTCTGCTGTTATATGCACTCTTTTATGTTGTTGTGTTGTCTTGTTTTGCATACTACATCAGCTATGTTCTATTGTCACTTGTTTGTAAAAATGTAGAATGACGATACAGGTACATGATTATCTGTACATGAGTGGAATGAGTGGACCTCAAGAATGTAGATTTACACAGGGGCTAGCCTAGTTGTTTTTACACATTTTTTGATACCTCATGTAATTCTAAACCTGCATGACATTCTGTTTCAGCAAAGATAAAGCTTAGAACGTTGAAGGGCAACTTAATTGTTATTTAACACTTTTATGGTAGGCTACAGTTTGTGTTTCATCAGAGGTTCTAGTTTAACAACATATTGCATTTTTATGCAATAGAACTAGTTTATTAGCAAACACAATGTTATTAACTTTATCGTATTCATATATTCATATTTATAAAGCATTTTCATTTTCTTAAATTTTATTATCAAGCTCCTGATGTTCTTAAATCCTAGAAATGTCCCTGGCGACGTCTCTATTTTAATCCAGTTAATTACTACGTTGCCTCTACAATGTGTAGGCTAATTTCATTAAATAACAGGCATGCGTGATCTCCTTGCTTACATGCAGCAAGGGGCGTTCAAGTCTCACGCATTCACTGTGAGGCGTGTTCCTCACGCTGTGAAGTAAGGGATAACATGCCGCTATATACAACATAACGGACGAGGCGGAGGGAATATGAGAGCCTGTAGGATTTTTGCAAGAAAAAAAGTCCTCTGGCGAGTTCATAGATGTCTCGATTTATAAATGCCACCTACCAGCCAATCAGAAATTGAAATGTTGTTAGACACGTTCGTTACTAGGCAGCATAAACGCGGATAAGATAGGTAGAAGATCCGATGAACGCGGTAAACCAATTGTTTTTTTGTTTTTTTTACGTTTTGAGTTTATGATTCCTGAACGAAATCACTTGCCTGTGATCAAATATAGGGAAAGCTGGGGAATATAACCAAATTCGTGCAAAATTTTATAATGCAGACCAAAACTCTCCGACTGCTTTGCAACCAAAAGCTTAAGTTTAGCTTTGGCTGCCTGAAACTAATGTAGGACTAGAGACTTCATCTCTTAAAGCAGAGTGCTCTGGCTATCATTTCAGTAGTGTTTTATATTCTGTCAATGCATAGCTACATTAATCATTGCATTTGTCTGTTTTAAAAAAGCAACAGAGTTTTATTTCATTCTAGAACCAAAGGGTCAGCAACCTAAAAAGATTGCCAGATCAGAATAGGAGACAGTAGAAGATTAGAAGACAGCAGGAATAGGAGACAACGTTACCTTATGCGACGTTGCAAACAAAGATTTGTGAAACTATGAAATCATTGTTTTATTCCGACAGAAATCAAACTTTTGGATCTCTGTCAGGGTAGGGTCTCATTTAGAGGGCAGCACCTACCGTCACATTAAATTAGTTTACCAAATGAAAAAAAAAAACAACTCAAAATTAACAATTTTTTAAATTAATGCCAGTGAGGAGGCTCGGCATATGGGTCTAAGTGTCATCAATATTGCTCCTACTGTGGCTATGCCAGCAATACCTATTGGCTTTTTTGTAATGGCTTTTCCATATGCCCTGAGCTGATCTTCAGTTACATGAAGAAAAACTTAATAAGAAAACAAATTTGTTAGAAAGTTTAGCAGTGCAGCAATATATTGATCAAATGTATTACAGTGCAGTATAAATATATACAGATGCAGGATACAGAGAAATAACAGCTGCAGCAGTTTTCATACCTCAATTCAGCATTAAAATATCAAAAAGAATCTCAGATCACAATTCTGTGTTTAATGTAGAACTGATAGCAATCCTCCTTGATTAGAAGTGAAACCGGATCAGTAATAGCAATTCCCTTTTAGCAATTGATGCATTGATGTAGAGTCTATTTAGAATACAATCTGGACTCATAGTAAACTTCAGTGTTACAGTTCTGCTTGAAAGTTTCTGAACCATTTAGAATTTTCTGTATTTCTGCATAAACAAGATCAGTATCTGGTGTGTCCCTCTTTTGCTGCAGTAACTGAAGGTAAAGTTTCTTGTAAATGCTGATCAGTCTTGCACAAAAACATGTAGGAGTTTTAGCCCATTCCTTAGTGCAGAACCACTTAAATTCTGTGATGTTGGTCAGTTTCCTCCTATGAATTTCTTGCTTAGGTCCTTCCACAACATTTTAATTGGACTTTGACTCAGCTATTCCAAAACATTAACTTTATTCTTCTTTAAACATTCTTTTGTAGAATTACTTGTGTCTTGCTGCATGATCCACATTCTCTTGAGACTCTGTTCTTAAACAGATGTCCTGACATTTTTCATTTAGAATTTGCTGGTATAATTGAGAATTCATTCTTACACCAATGATGGCAGACTGTCGTGGCCAAGATGCAGCAAAACAGGCCCAAGCCATGATACTACCACCACCATGTTTCACAGATGGGATAAGATTCTTACATTGGAATGCAGTGGATGAGGAAAGCCTTTGCTTAGAAGTTACCCTAAGAACTTTTGCAACCTTGCACTGTAACCGATTTTTGTAATTTGAACAGTATTTTACTGTAATATCTACAGTAAGATACTGTAAAACGTATATACAGTATTTTACTGTAAACCGCAAAGGATTGTGGGAAAATATATGGCCACTACTGTAATTCACAGTATTTACAGTAAAGTACTGTACAATTTACAGTAGTGAACTCGCCCGCGAAAAACTAACCAATGGCAAGGGAGACTTATTTTCTCCTGTTGAGAGGAAGTGGCGGTAAAAAGGACAAAAGAGAAATATTGCACCATTAACTCGACAAAAAGGTTATATATTATTTCTGTTTTATGAAAAACTGAGCTATTTTATTTTTTTTTTTATTTGCTTGTTAACAGCGAAATAACATTATTCGTCGTGTGGTTTTCCATGTAGGAAGTATTTCTGACTGACGGCCGCAGCGCCTCCATAACGGTAAAAACATCGACTGGTGAGTACGTTAAGGTGACCTACATTAGTCGAAATAAACTTTTGTACATTTGTACGTTTTGCTGCCCTTTAATGCAAGTTAGCTCGTCTGACGAGTCGTCACTCAACCTTAACAGCGAGCTAAGCTGAAATACTGAGGTAAAGTGCGTCAGGCAGCACCACTGTTTCTGTGGAGATTTTAAACAGTATTTTCAAGCCCTTCTTTTGTTTGTCATTTTCAAGTTTCTGGTCTGGATGTCGTCTGCAACGTCGGAGGTGTATTTTGGATCCTGTTCTTGTGAATGACTGCCATCGTATCGATGATAACATAACTGGTAAGCTAATAATGCCAGTAAGCCGAAGTTAACAAACTTAACGTTAGTTACAGAGCAGCATAATATCTTTTCTACGTGGCCTCTTTATTGCTAGTAAGGTAAAATTATATTTTAAATGATATTTAAGTTAGAAATATGTGTATCAATGTCGTATGCAACTTTATAGACGGTGCCTAAATACAGTGACTGACGTGACATAAAACAGCGCGCTAATATGAAATACTGAGGTAAAACTCAAACACCGTTGTTAAGCGCATCTTTTGTGTTTTATTTTCAAGTTTGCGTCATGTCGTCTGCTGCATCGGAGGTGAAGTCTTTTCCTGTGATTGCCGTCGTAGCGGTGCTAACAACAGGTGAGCTTTCATCAACTTCACTAATGTTACTGAATTAGCCAAATTAGCCACAGGCTGCTGTTCTCCACTAACTCGCAGAACGGATTAATTTTTTAAAGAGAGCAGCGGACAAGCAATATATTAATATAGCAAGTTTAATAACTTTTTACTTATTTTTTTTTTCCTTATCATAAACTATAGTAAACTAAAAGGATGTTGTGATTCTTCTACAGGAGATTTCTGCAAGCACAAACTGGATGCTGACCAGTGACCATCAGGGCAGAGTCATCATACAACCAGCTGTCCATTTTACAGAAATGCAGAAATAGGTAACCCAAAATACATATAGTTTTACATTGCATTTACATTCATGCATTTGCCAGATGCTTTTATCATAAGCAAGTTATATTATTTTTAAAGTACACATTTGTAAGATATTTATTCCCTGGGAATCAAACCGGGGTGGGCTGAGGTGTTTTTATTACCATGTCTTGATGCATCAAGATTGATTTTGCATGTGCATTAAAATTAGTTTTATTAAACCAGCACTTAAACAGCAAAATGCAGCTTCTTCTGGCATCTTTAACTTGCTGAAATCTTTCAATTCATAATGGCAATCTTCAATACAAATTTAGATTATTGTTACTGTAATGCAACAAATGTAGATTTGAAATCATAGTAGGCCTATTAAGCCGGGCATACACTGTGCGATTTTTATGAATTTCTGACATGTCAGAAAGTTTGGTCGCCTCTCATGGGGATATCGCACAGTTGAAGCAAAGCTACGAACCGATCATCGCATGCGATCTTCTTGTATGAGATGGTACCTGGTTGAAATCGCACGAAAATCGCACAGTGCATGTCCAGCTTTATACGCACAGACTTTCTGGGAAACACGCACGTTTAGAATATTTATATGTACAGATTAGATATCATTGAGCATGAACTGTGGCAGACTTTATTAAAAAAGTAAACATAAAACAGACTAGATCATTGGTGTATTTAGTAATTTCTACACTTGATGAGGATCAACTAATCCTTTGCCACCTAATAATGTTTATGACAAAGCTGAAGATGTCAAATGCTCAAATTATGATAGTATTAAATTATTTAAATTAATTCCAAAGAGGCTTTTTGATTTAGTTTACCCATAAATGTTAATGCATTAAGGGATTAATTTAATTTAGGAATGAAAATTAACAGATAATGTACTCACCCCCTTGTCATCCAAGATGTTCTTGTTTTTCTTTCTTCAGTCGCAAAGAAATAGCAAAATTTTTGAGGAAAACATTTCAGAATTTCTCTCCATATAATGAATATGCACAGTGGCCCCAGGTTTGAACTTCCAAAATGCAGTTTAAATACTGCTTTAAAGGGCTCTAAATGATCCCAGACAAGTAAGAAGGGTTAACCTCGCGAAACGATCTGTCATTTTCTAAACAAATTGACAACTTGTATACTTTTTAACCTCAATGCTTGTCTTGTAATGCGCATGCGTAGTCTGTGTGATATGGGTTAATGTCCAAAATGTATGTCCAAAAACTTCCATCTCGTTTTCTTACCCAACTTCAAAATCATCCTACATCGCTGCAGATGTACCAACCCAGTGTTTACAAAGTGAACAAACAAATGAAATCAAAAGGTCTTAAAAAAAAAAAAAAGCCTATCAGTGATGTAGGACAATTTTGAAGTTAACGATGAAAACGAGATGGGAAACTGTATTTAGGAATTTAAAATGTATTTAGGAAGTTCAAACTTGGGGGCATCATACATATCGACTATATGAAGAGAAATCCTTAAATGTTTTCCTCAAAAAACATTATTTATTTATGACTGAAGATTGGATGACAAGGTGGTTATTACTTATATGAAAATATTTGTTCTGAAAGTGAACTAATCCTTTAACTATCAAACGTACTAACATGTAGTTAAGGCTGCATCCATATGACTCCAGTCGTAGTTTAGGATAGATCTTTTATAGTTCATTATTAGTTAACACCTTTAATAATCATTAGTATGGGATGAATTAAGTGTTAATTTAGGCATTGATTATTTATGTACCCTTACTGTAAAGTGTTACCATAGTTTCTTTCTTTAGTTTCTTTCTTACTACTGCGTTCATATGTAGAATATAACTTTTTATCAACATCAAAGTGCATACAGCATCTAGTTTGACAGTTGAGGCAAATTCTGTAAACACTACTTTAAAAATTTTTTTTTTTTTCTTGTGCTTGCAGGTTCGTTTGGACAGTCAACCTGTGTGTCACCAAATGCATTGACAGTCACAGATCAGATGGACTTCTGGAAAGAGGGTGCAAAGAAAAAGCATCAGCATTCTGCTGTTTCTCATCAGAGAGCATGTTAACTTTACTGAAATTTTACACAACACAAACTCATTTTTACTGTATGATTTGATTTTATTTACAGTACCAGTCAAAGATTTTGAACTGTAAGATTTGTAATGTGTTTTAAAGACGGCCTTTTCTGCTCACTAAGCCTGCATTTATTTGATCCTACAGTAAGTACAGCAAAAATAGTACAATTTTGAAAAATTGTTGTTTAGAATAACTGTTTTCTATTTGAATATATTTATTAAACATTGAATTTATTCCTGTGATTAAAGTTTAATTTTTAGCATCATTACTAATTATTAGTCACATGATCCTTCAAAAATTCATTCTAATATTCTGATTTGCTGCTCAAAAACTACTATTATTATGTTGCTGAAATTATTTTTAAATGATAAATTATTATAATGCTAAAACAGTTTTTTTCAGGTTTCTTGGATGAATCGAAAGTTCAGATAAACAGCATTTATCTGAAATTTAAATGTAACATTATAAATGTTTATCATCACTTTTACGTCATCACGTTCTATCATCAATTTAAGGCATCCTTGCTAAATAAAAGTAGTAATTTTCTATAATTTCATACCCCCATAATAATGAATAATGTTACAAAAACTTTTTATTCCAGATAAATGTTGATCTTTGGATCTTTCTATTCATCAAAGAATCCTTAAAAAAATGTGCTCAACTGTTTATCAGCATGTTAGAATGATTTCTGAAGGATCATGGAATACTGAAGACAAGTAATGATGCTGAAAATTCAGCTTTGATCACAGGAATGAATTATATTTTAAAATATATTAAAACAGAAAGCAGTTATTTTAAATAATAAAAATATATCACATTTGGATCAAATTAATGCAGGCTTGGTGGGCAAAAGAATACTTTGAAAACATAAATCTTACTGTTCAAAAACTTTTGACTGGTAGTGTACTTGCTTATTGCTTTTCAGTATGTGTATGTTTTGCCGTGATACAAAGTCTCCAGGGGACTGTGGTGATGCCATTTTTTCTGCTAGTTTATTCTAGAAGTCAACATTTGTAATATGTTCTTTTAAAAAGAAAATGTTCAACAAATAAAAAGAATATTATGCTCGTGAGTTATTGTGATTTTTATGTGGTTGGGGTGGTAAAAATCTTGAATTACTGTGCTGTACCACAATTGAATTATTTTTACAGGTAAAAAGCATTTAAACTAAATAAAAATAAACTCTGTAGTACTGATACTGTAATTGAAATACAGTAAAATTACTGTAAATGAAATTACAGTAAAGACAACAATGATACTGTAATTGATAATACAGTAAAGATACTGTAAATAAAATTACAGTAACAGTCATTTTAGTACTGTAAATGTGTTTACAGTAATAATACTGTAAGCGTTTTTACAGTAACTTACTGGCATCCAGCTGCCAGTAAGTTACTGTAAAATTTACAGCAAACTTTTTACAGTGTGCAGACTATTACACGTTCTGCTTTGGAGTGATCTTTGTTGGTCGACCACTTCTCGTAAGGTAACAGTGGTCTTGAATTTCCTCCATTTGTACACAATCTGACTGTGAATTTGTGAAGTGGGGTGAAAAGAAGAAGGTATAGAAAAAGGATGTATTAATTTCAAGAATTCATAGGCCTACTGGACATTGTTCATTAAACGGGGGCATTGTTCATAAAATAGTTAGGGAGTTGGACTTGTAACTAAAAGGTTGTGAGTTCAAGTCCCAGGTCCGACAGGGATTGTCAGTGGGGGGAGTGATTAATCAGCGCTCTCTCCACCCTCAATACCACAACTGAGGTGAGACCCTTGAGCAAGGCACCGAACCGTGTGTGTGTGTGTGTGTGTGTGTGTGCACTTGGATGGGTTAAATGCAGAGCACAAATTCAAAGTATGGGCCGCCACACGTCATGTCACTTTCACTTTTTCACTTTCAATTTTTAAACCAAGCACTGCAGAATAGGGAAATGTGAAACTGTAGAATATGTACTCATTATGAAAGATCAAGATTTCAATTTAAGCTTGAAGTTCTTTGGGAATTAATAAATTGGCACTTCAGATTTTATTGGGAGATGAGAGAGAGATGTCGTTCTACTGCCCACACTCCAGTCTAGTAGGTGGCGGTAATGCACCTTTTAAGACGAGTTCCCAACCTCCTTTAAACCTGAAAGAAGAAGAAGCGCCAACACGGAAGTAGATATGTCGGTATACTGTTTCTGTCTTACAGAAATGTTAAAATATCAACAGAATGTTAATGTATTACCTCACGACTTAACGACGAATCTGAAATGTGCTAAATATATCCTCAGAGAAGGCACACATCTAGAATTTGTTTTCATTCGTTTGTTTAAGATTCAGTCTCTTTATTGAGCAGCCAGTGATTGACACTGTGAGTGCTTTTCAGTGTTGTTTTTTTTCAGTTTATTTGATTTAATGCAAATGTTACGTAATATTACCGTAAATAAACTGCGTATTTCGTGTCATTAAATATATTTCGTAATCGGTAGCTAATTGTATAGCCTAACAGGTGTTTACGGTAACTTAGAGTCAAGTTCATCAGTAAATAATCAATAAATAATTTTAGAATTTTACAACATTTTTCTTGCATGTACAGCTCAGGGTCCACAGTTGTAGAATGTGTCTGTTTTATATGTGTACTAAATAAAATCACATCACTTTATCACCATAATAACATGCTTAATGCATTGGTATGGTACTTTATATACAACAGACAATATTTACTATACAGTTGCAGTACTTACAAGTGAACATAATTAGCTAGGGTCAATCAAAAGCAGTCTATTAGAATATACAGTAATAGTAAAGTGCATGTGTAATATACACATTTTGTGCAATATGATCATGAATTCAGTGAAACACTGTAATTGCGTGATGTGAAGCGTGTGTCTTGTGCAGCAAAGTAGCATGCAATGTTAAGTTCACATTGTGACTTAACATAATCTTGTTTTCAGAGTAGCACGACATGTTGTAACACAATATAGGCTAATGTGTGTTTGCAGGTGCATGTGTCTTTTATATTCGAGAGCACTGAAGATTTCATTACACCATGGGCCACAGGAAGAGAGGTCACACTCATGCAGCTAAAACTTCTCCATCCTTGGATACACACTCCTCCAACACACTCTGGCATGCTGGCCATGAGCAGGGCATGAAGCACAGGATATGTATGGTGTCAGACTTCTTCTACCCAAACATGGGTGGTGTGGAGAGTCACATCTACCAGCTCTCACAGTGTCTCATAGAGAAGGGCCATAAGGTTGTCATCGCAACACATGCATATGGAGACCGTCGTGGGATTCGCTACCTGACCAATGGACTGAAAGTGTATTACCTACCACTACAGGTGTGTTTCACAATGTATTATATTAGATAAAGAGCTGATATTATACACATCAAACTTACTGCTGACATCCTCATGTATTTTTGTTTCAGGTCATGTATAATCAGTCCACAGCAACCACCTGCTTTCACAGTTTGCCGTTACTCCGGTGCGTGTTTGTGCGGGAACGCATTACAATCGTGCATGCCCACAGTTCCTTCTCTGCGATGGCCCATGATGCTCTGTTCCACGCCAAGACTATGGGACTCAATACTGTATTCACAGATCACTCTCTCTTTGGATTTGCAGACTTGAGTTCTGTACTCACCAATAAGCTGCTGACTGTCTCTTTGTGTGATACGAATCACATTGTTTGTGTATCGTACACTAGTAAAGAAAACACTGTGCTGCGAGCTGCTCTTGACCCTGAAATCGTCTCTGTCATCCCTAATGCTGTCGACCCCACTGATTTCACCCCTGACCCCTGTCGCCGTGACAACAGCAAGATCACCATTGTGGTCATCAGTCGACTGGTTTACAGGAAAGGTAGGTAGAGGATGGTGTTTTTATCTGGATTATAGAATACTGTATTGATATATGCAAATTGTGTGTGGGGACAATGACAAGGTTTGAAAAACTTGGAAAAAAGTTTAATTTAACAATTCAAAAAAATTCACGTGAAGTAACTATTAAATAAATAAATTAAAAACACATTTATACCTTGAATACATGTAAGAGTAAAGCAAAGTAAAAATAAGATCTGAGTTTATGGGGAAAAAAATTGTTATATAGTATGTAGTATATATTGTATTATCACCCTGAATTCATTTTTTTTAACCTCCAAAAACTATACAAATATTTTTATTAAATTTGAAATATTAAATTATGAATTCATTTTAAAAATAAAAAAGGTGCTTAAAAAGGTGAAGAATTGCATTCTATATATGACCCTGTGGTTTGTTGGCTGGTTGTTTTGTAGGGATTGATTTGCTAAGTGGAATCATTCCTGAACTATGTGGAAAGCATCCAGATCTCAGCTTTTTGATTGGTGGAGAGGGACCCAAAAGAATTATACTGGAAGAGGTTCGAGAGAAATATCAACTTCATGACAGGTAAGAAAGCTATGTGTGCATGAGGAAGTATCTCTAGATGTCAAGTCATGTCACCTTTATTTATATAGCGCTTTTTACAATACAGATTGTGTCAAAGAAACTTTACATTATCGAATAGGAAGGTAATATATCAATAATGCAAAAAAAAAGAAGAAAAACATAAATAATAATGTGAGTTTGCATATAATTTCTTTACTTTCTGTGTTTTTTATGTATATAAAGGGTTCGTCTGCTGGGAGCTCTGGATCATAAAGATGTGAGGGATGTTCTTGTTCAGGGTCATATCTTTCTCAACACTTCTCTCACCGAGGCCTTTTGTATGGCCATAGTGGAGGGAGCAAGCTGTGGACTGCAGGTATGCGTTTTGTTTTATTAATATGTATGAGTGAAATCACATAATAGCAGTAAAATGGGTTGCAAATGACATATCATGTTGACTTTAAGTTCAATATATACTACCAATATATATATATATATATATATATATATATATATATATATATATATATATATATACTCACCAAGCCTGCATATATTTGATCCAAAATACAGCAAAACAGTAACATTTTGAAATATTTTTACTATTTAAAATGACTGTTTTCTATTTGGATATATTTTAAAATGTTATTCCTGTGAATTCAAAGCTGAATTTTTAGCATTATTACTCCAGCCACATGATCCTTCAGAAATCATTCTAATATTCTGATTTGCTGCTCAAGAAAACATTTATTATTTTTATTATGTTGAAAACAGATAAATAGAATTTTTGCAGGTTTATTTGATAAATAGAAAGGTCAAAAGAACAGCATTTATCTAAAATCTTGTGTAACATTATACAAAAAAAGCTTTTTATTTCAGATCTTTCTATTCATTAAAGAATCCTGAAAAATAAATACTGATGATAATAATAATAATAATAATAGTAATAATAAACGTTTCTTGAATGGCAAATCAGTAGGGGTGTAACGATACACGTATTCGTATTGAACCGTTCGGTACGAGGCTTTCGGTTCGGTACACATTACACACCAAACGATTCAATTCGTTGGACTAATCCTATTACATTTGGAAAATAAAAGAACTTTAAAAGAGGAAAATAAAAGAAAATAAAAGAGTGTGTGAAATATAATCATTATAATGTTCTCAGTGCCACTACAAAACAAGGCAGCCCAAGTGACGTAACAGACAAATTGATGTCTGCCCCTCCCACTCCCAAAGAAAAACAAACACTCCAGGAGGGTTGTGACGGTGAGGTAAATTCGTTAGAATATCCCTTCTTGTCCTCGCTTTTATTCGCTTTTAAACAGCTTGTAAATGCCAGTGCGCATTTTACTTTTAGTTTCACTTTTGAATTAGTGCCAATTTGACGTCAAACTGTACGGAAAACTCACTTATATTAAACAGAATGATTAATCTATTATCAAAATGAATACGAATATAGGCTATAGGCCTAATTTAAAATAACAAATAACTTATAAAGTTTAAATATAAAACACTGGCGCAAACGGTGAAAGCTTCCAAATTATCTTAGATAAATAGCAGAAGTCTAAAATATTTTATATATATATATATATAATATAATATAATATATATAAATATAAAGGCGCTTTTGTTCATTTTAAAACAAAATATTTCGCCAACTAGCCTAGTTGTTTTTCTCACCTCACTGGTCAGCTGACTCATTCTCCTCATGTGATAAATGAAATCCAACCCCTGCTGCTGATCTGAGATGCATAGCCTTCTTTCTCTGGCTTTGTTTTGTTTTGTTTGTTTTTTTGCTGTATCGAAAACGTACCGAACCGTGACACCACTGTATCGTATCAAATCGAACCGCAAATTTTGTGAACCGTTACACCCCTACAAATCAGCATGTTAGTATGATTATGTGACACTGAAGGCTGGAGTAATGATGCTGAAAATGTTCAGATCACAGGAAAAAATTACATTTTAAAATATATTCAAAGAGAAAACGGTTATTTTAAATTTTAAATAGTACAAATATTTCACAATATTACTGGTTTTGCTGTACTTTGGATCAAATAAATGCAGGCTTTGTGATCAGAAGAGACTTTTTTTAAAACATTTTTAATCTTACTCCAAATACTTTTGACTGGTAGTGTAAGATTTGTAATGTTTTTTTTAAATAATTATTTTCTGCTCATCAATGCTGCATATATTTCATTACAAATACAGAAAAAAACAGTAATAATGTGAAATTTTATTGCAATTTAAAATAATCATTTTCTATTTGAATATTCTTTAAAATATAATTAACTCCTGTGATGCAAAGCTGAATTTTCAGCATCATTACTCCAGTCTTAAGTGTCACATGATCCTTCAGAAATCATTCTAACAGGCTAATTTATTATCAATGTTGGAAACAGTTGTGCTGCTTTTTCAGGATTCTTTGATGAATAAAACATTTAAAAACAGCATTTATTTAAAATATAAATCTTTTGTAACAATATACACTACATTTTTTCTTTCTTTCTTTCTTTGAAAGAAATTAATACTTTCATTCAACAAGGATGTGCTAAATAAGTGATAGTAAAGACTTACATTGTTAAAAAAATTTTTGCTGTTCTTTTTTTTTTTTTATCAAAGATTTCTGAAAAAAAGTATCACAGGTCCAAAAAACACAACTGTTGCCAACATTGATAATAAATCAGCATATTAAAATGATTTCTGAAGGATCGTGTGACAATGAAGACTGGAGTAATGATGCTGAAAATTCAGCTTAGCATCACGTAAATAAATTAAAATAAAATAATAAAAAAACAACATGGCATTCTTATTGTTGAGCTCTGACTTATCGATATCCATTAATAATCAAATCTAAAAAAAAAAAAAAAATGTTTTGTATGGGTGCATTTGTACAGGTGGTGACCACCCGTGTTGGAGGTATACCTGAAGTCCTACCAGATGAGTTGGTGACTCTGTGTGAACCATCAGTTCGTTCCCTTTGTGATGGCTTGGAAACTGTAATTGCAAGAATACGCACAGGAAATGTGGCGTCTCCTGCCACCATTCATCGCAAGGTCCGAACACTGTACACTTGGAGAAACGTTGCAGAGCGCACCGAAAAGGTGAGTTTTAATAACATGTTTGAATTATTTATTGGATGCACACACATTTCAAAAGTTTGTACGATTTAAAAAATGTTTATGAAATGTTTAAGTTCTCTGTAATACTGTGAAGTATTATTACAATTATTCCTGTGATGTCGAATCTGAATTTTGAGCAGCCATTACTCCAGTCTTTAGTGTCACACAGTCCTATAGAAATCATTCTAATATGCTGATTTAGTACTCGAGAAACATTTATTATTGTTTATTAGTGTTAAAAACACATGTGCTGCTTAATATTTTTATTGCAAGAAACCATGATTCTTTGATTAATAGAAAGATCAAAAGAAGTATTCTAAGTATTATATAGAAGAATTCTTATGAAGTATTTATTAAAAAAAAAAAAAAACTTACAAACTCCAAACTTAAGAATGGAAGTGTGATTTATTATTAAACATTATTATCATAACTCTTTAATGTGCCCACTCTCTTTGTGTTGTTTCAGGTGTACAATCGGGTGTGCAAGAAACCCGTTTTGCCATTGTCTGATCGATTACATAGACTGCGCTCTCACTGTGGTGCTGTGGCAGGCTCTATTTTCTCCTTTGTTGCCGTCATTAATTTCCTCTTCCTGCTGTTCCTGCAGTGGCTCCGCCCAGATCATCTTATTGATGTTGCTATAGACTTATCAGGCCCTCACAGCCGCATAGGGCAGCAACTTAATAAAAAGAAAAGTAAAACACAAAACCCGGCTGTGTCCTGACTAATGATCTAACATAATTTCACATTAGTCTCATGATGAACTTTGTTTAGGAGGAGAGAGCTGCAAGTAATGGACTAAACTAAAACTGTAGTACCGATACATGTAGTGTACTATGGTACATTAAAACATGTGCTGACTACTGTTTACATTCCTGTGAAAAGACACCTCAGGTGAAGGCTTTTTAAAAGCTATCCTCAACCACTCCTGTAATCCAGCTCCTGCTTTTGCACACTGTAAAACTGCCTTTAACTAAACCCTCATCAGAAAATAGTAAACTTGTTGAAGTTGTTGCACGAATATCTTGAAATGTCTAGATATAAGATAAATAATGAACAGTGCCAGCTTTTTCCTCTCACAGCACATCTGTACGGTGTATAAGTGATTCAAACTTACATAAATTAACTGAACTAAAAGTTTTAATGCCAAACACACATTTTTTGAGCTCTACTAGAGCTTTAAAATGTTAATGCATCATATCTGTTAATTTCTTTGATCTGTGCTTGTTTCAAACTTAAATGGCTGATTTTGGATAATGGTGTGGATGTATTTAAAATGTTTTGGCTCACATGCAGGGCACTCGATTTAAAGCACTAGACTTTACTGTTCATACTTGTTTTGTTTATCACACCTGTTTTATATTGACCTTCTCTGTGAGTATTGTGAATATGATTATAATGCACATAATTTCATACTACCTGAAAAAGTGTGAATTTTAATTATTTTTGCTGACACAAATAAACTTTATTAACACGTCATAAGTATACATTCTTTTGTTTTGGTGTGAATATCCTGGGTGCTTTTAGGATTTTGTGCACACAATAACAACTGTTGAGTATAAGTGTGGTACATTATGGTGAAGTAGTTGTTTTTTATTGTAGATAACTGTTAAGGTCTCTCTGGATCAGGAATCTTATGCCAACACCCAAACAGGCAGATAATACACACCCTCATCCATTCAAGGCTAAAACCAGGAGCCGTTAACACACACTTATCACCGTTCTGACTGCTTTCACACACATGAACATTCAATAGCCTCCCTATCCAGCTAGAACGATCCTGTTCCTGCATAACACTGCATGTAAATCATGTTTTGCTGGAGTGGCAGATACTGTATCACCAATTACATTTGCAGTTACATTGGCTTTGGTAAATGGCTCGTTGTCTTTTTTTTTTTTTTTTTACGTTTTATCTATTTTGCTTGCTGGATATGCAAAATCATATCTGTTCTTGAGGTTGTAGATCAAAGTTTGTATGATTAAAAGGAACTTATTGTCTTACTGTAATGAAAGTTTCATTTATTTCATTGATTTGCTCCCTGCAATTGGTTAAAATGGTTTTGTATCAGTATGTTTTTGACTCTGCCCCACTGACTTATTTTGAGGGGAGGTGTTTATGCGGGGGATGCTCACCTCTCAGGTTTAAGCAAATGGGGGTGCAAGCACATATCAGTGATAACAGTGGGAGGTGCATTCTTTGCCAAGGGGGGTTCTTGTTTCTCTGAAGGCCATATAAACTCCTCTGAAGAGTTTCTCTGTGCTCCATTATCTCAATTGTGCTCTTGCTGCGAGGTCTCTGAGTTGTGTTCTGGTGAAGTTTAAAGATGGCTGTGGTTCATGCTGAAGTGAGTGTCTGGAGTAAGCCTTGGGATCACAGGTTTCACTTGTATGGAGGACAAGTGTGTAACACACTTATGGCAGGTAAGTCTTCACCCTCTGCCTCTGTTGTTGTCTCTATTCCTGAATGTTTTTTTTTTTTTTTTGTAGTCAGACATACAGTGTTTGCCACAAGGGTCAAGCTCTCACTATTTTTACTTCATTACATTTTTTTACTTTAAAATATTTAATTGTTGTGATATTCACTGTATTGTCACCACAATTGTACCATGATATTAGCATCAAGTCAGCATTTCATTCATTTATGCAATTATACACACTAAAAATAGAAAAGGAAATTGACTTTGTCTTGAAATAATGGTCTACATAAGCCTGCTGGACTTTTCAGTTGGTTTTGAATAGTTTAGTTTAAAGTGCTTTAAATAGATAATTTTTTTCCTTTTAGAATTAATTTACTTGGCTATACTTTGGGGATGAAATTGTCCCTGGATGTTTGCTAATTTGACCTCTCATTGAGGTCAGAGTTGTGACCCAGTGGGCTATGCACATACTCAAAACATGTACGAACCATTGGCTTTCAGATTTCAAATCTAGCCCTAGGTCATTTTCCAATCCCAGTCCCTCACTTACCCCTGTTTTCCATACTGTACTTTTTATAAGACTATAAAGGGTTTGCACTTACATCACGATTTGGTCAGTTACCCAGATCCGCACCCATACTGGTGATACCTGGATGGTAACAACAGCATGGACTGCATTGTTAATGTACTACTGCTGAAAACACTCTAGTGGTAGAGCAAAAAAAAAGAAAAAAGATATGTATTCTTAAAGGGATAGTCCACCCAAAAATGAAAATGCTATGAAGTATGAGTTTCTTTCTTTTTTTAAAAACATGAAATAAGATATTTTGAAGAATGTTAATAACCAAACAGTTTACGCTAGCCATTGACATCCATAGTAATACGATAAGTTTTTGAAAAGTAAGATTTTTATTGATCCTGCATTTATTTGATCCAAACCACAGCAAAAGCAGTACCATTTTGAAATATTTTTACTATTTAAAATAACTGTTTTCTGTTTTAATTTATTTTAAAATGCAATTCATAATTCGTAAATCATTCCAATATGCTGATTTGCAGTTCAGTAAACATTCTTTATTGTTATTGTTATTATTATTATTATTATTATCATCAATATTTAAAAGAAATTATAGAAATGATAATCCTTTTTTTTTAGCAAGGATGCTTTAAATTGATGAAAAGTGATGATAAAGACATTTATAATGTTACAAAAGATTTCTATTTTGGATAAATGCTATTCTTTTGAACTTTCTTTTCACCAAAGAAACCCGAAAAAAATCTACTTGGCTTTAACAATCATTTTAATTTAAATTTACATTTATTTATTTATTTATTTTAGCAGTAAATCAGAATATTAGAACGACTTCATGTGATCATGTGACTGGAGTAATGATGCTAAAAATTCAAATTGAAATCACAGGAATATTACATTTTGAAATATATTCAAATAGAAAACAGATATTTTATATAGTAAAAAAAGTTTTACTGTTTTTGCTGTACTTTGAATCAAAAACTTTTGACTGATGGTGAGCTTTATTTTTAATTAATTTATAAGCATCAAAAGTGTAGGTATGCTATAATAGGCTATGGCATGTCCACGTAAATGTCTGTCTTTACTTTATTAGGCTCCTGGGATGACAGAACACCTCTACACGATGCTGCTTTGCAAGGAAGACTGCTGCCACTGCGAAGACTCCTTTCACAGGTACTTATGGAAAAAACGCTAACATGACATTATTCAAACTGAATCCACCTTATTTTTCCCGTTAGAGGTTGCGGCCATTTGTAAATTTTATGGGTCTGGCTTTCGGTCTCATCCGCGTCCAGCTATGTTTAGCTGTACAAAACAGCTGGTTTTGCTGCTTTATATATCTAAATTGTGTCTTACCATATTATTTTAATGTATTCTTTTAATCATGAACACACTAACGCAGGACAAGCAGTTTACCGTTTACTACATGTTGTTATTCTTGCCGTTGCGGCTAATGAATCGGAAGTCTCGCCCATAGGCTTACTTCCAAGAGTGCATAGCTAAACAAATAAACCATTTGAATACTTAAACCACACTTACATGTATATCATCACACTAATAGCTTATACAATTCAATCCAAAGGGCATTTTCTGCGACTGTTATGTATTGAGGTTTAAGAACAGACTTTGTATGAACCAAATGCTTCTTGTTATGAATGAAGAAAGTCAATTGTCCATATTTGCATGTGTATAGGGCTACAATGTGGGAATGGCTACATTAGATGGAATCACACCTCTGCATGAAGCATGCGTTGGAGGCCACTTCACCTGTGCTAAACTTCTCCTGGAACATGGTGCTGATGTATGTATATACCTTTCTCCTTATTTACAGAATCTGGCTTTATTTTGCTCATTGTCTCTGCATAAACATGCATTAACAGCTAACATATATATGTATTCAGGCCAACGCTGTCTCTTTTGATGGAGCCACTCCTCTCTTCAGCGCATGCTGTAGTGGAAACCCCGCCCTGGTCAGCCTCATTTTGATGTACAGCTCTGTCCACCATCCAGCACATATGCAGAGCTCACCTCTTCATGAAGCAGCAAAGAGAGGTATGTGTAATGATTTGCATGTGAATTTGCAATGCACTGCAAATGTTGGGATATGAGTAAAGTGGATGTTTATGTGTACATGTTTTAGGTCACACAGCATGTGTTGAACTGCTGCTGTCTCATGGTGTGAATGTGGACAAGGAGGTTCCCAACATAGGAACACCACTGTACTGTGCATGTGAATCAAAGGCAGCAGAATGTGTACAGAGCCTGCTGATCTCAGGTCAGAATCACACACACACCACTCCGAATAGGTTAATAAATACATTTTAGGGCCATTACAGAAATATAATTATCTTTTTGGTAATGCATTTAACAGTAATACAAAAAATACATTTTTTACATTTACATACACAATTTTTAACACTGCTTCTTGTCTCCGTCCAGGTGCTAATGTGCAGTGTGGGCGGGGTCTTGACACACCTTTACATGCTGCAACTAGGGTGGGTGGGGCAAAAGAGGTGGAGCTACTGTTAGAGCATGGGGCTGATCGGATGTCAAGGAACTATGAAGGAAAGAAACCTCTGGAGTTGACTACAGATCAGACCATCAAACATCTTTTGCAGAGTACAGGTAAATATAAACACATAGGATATAAAGACTCAGTATGTCCCAGTGTGCTGCAATACTCATTTTGGTTTGGTTCTGCAGGTCCATGCTCCCTTTCTCAGCTGAGCAGATGGTGTATTCGGCGTTCCCTGGGACAGAAAGGACTTATCAAAACTAAGATGCTTTGTTTACCACATATCCTGCACAATTATCTTCTTTATCATTAAAACACACATAAACATTCCATGTCTAGTGTCCAAACACGATTAATGTAGTAATCTTGTTCTTTTTAATGACATTTTGTACACATTTTTATCTGTAAATAATCCTTTTTTTTTTTTTTTTGTAAAAGTGTAGCCTTTTTTGTTTTGTAATAAATATTTTTATACATTCAAAAATGTATTAATTTGTTGAAATTAATGTATTATGGTAAGCACATACACACACATTGGGTTTCCATGTTTTATGGGGACATTCCATAGATTTAATTTTCTATCCACTTACCTTAACCCTACTCCTAAACCTACACATCACACAACTTTTTTTTTTTTTTTTTAGAAAAAAAAAAATCATTTTGTATTATTCATAAGTTTGTTTCAGCATGGGGACCCAAAAATAGCTCTTTCATAGCTCAGGACAATTATTTATGTTTAATTTAAGTATCAGATGTTCCTTCTAAAACTCCTTAGAAGAAATTAAAATAGAACCTAATGTGACAATTGTGAACACACAATATGAGTATGTATAAACGTTGAGTTTAAATTGAAATTTCTGCCTGATAGTTTTTGAAAATTTTGAGATTTTTCCTGTAACTGGAGATGGGAGATTATTGGGTGAAATAAAAACCTGAGAAGAAGGTCATTTACTATCAGTCAACTAATAGTCAAACGTTTTTGAACAGTAATATTTTGAATGTTTTGTAAAAATTATAAATGCTTTGATCAATTTAAAGCATCCTTGCTAAATAAAAGTATTCATTTCTATAATTTCTTTCACAAAAAAAATAAAAAAAATAAAAAATTGTTTAGTATTTAATGTTACAAAAGCTTTTTATTTAGGCTAAATGCTGATCTTTGGATCATTCTATTTATCATATAATAATAATAATAATATTTTTTTTTTAAACAGCAAATCAGCAAATTAAAATGATTTCTGAAGGATCATGTGACACTGAAGACTGGAGTAATGATGCTGAAAATTCAGCTTTAAAATCACAGGAATAACTTACATTTTAAAATATATTAAAATAGAAAGCAGTTATTTTAAATAGTAAAATTTCACAATTTTAGTGTTTTTGCTGTACTTTGGATCAAATAAATGTAGGCTTGGTGAACAGAAGAGACTTCTAACTGTTCAAACACTTTTGACTGGTAGTGTATATTACATTTATGCATTTAAAAGATGCATAAATTAAATGATGCAGATATGAATATGCAAAAATAGAAGATGCATACGTATTATTTATAAGTTTGTTTCAACATGGTGACCAAAAAATACCCAACAAGGTCAACATTTACTGTATTACTATATTTGTGGGGACATGTTTACAGCGACATGAACATTTATGTCTACTAATTCAGACAAAGTGAAAACCTGGCTACATTGTCTATTAAATGTATTTTTAAATGTCTTTTAGCTCTGTAGACGAGTATTGCTTGAACTAACCAGCAGGTGGCAGCTCTGTAACAATGGAGATCATTTAAATGTTTTTTTTTTTTTTTTACTTCACGTAATTTTATAGGATAGATTATGATAAATCACAGACTCTATAAATTACTTTACCTACCTATTTTCAGTTAATAAGTGCTTTGTATGCTAGTTTTTTTTTGTACACAATATAGCTTCAATACAAAATAGCAAACGGTGAGGCTAGTAAAATTATAACATACATTACAATAAAAAAAAAAAAAATATTAAAATCTATCTGTCTGTCTGTGACTGACTATCTATCTATCTATCTATCTGACTCAACATTTGCTGATGAATATGCTGAGGATATCTCAGTAGCTGAGGATATCTCAGTCGTTTGAGAGAGATTATGGCTCTCCTATGATGCAGACGCGTAAAAGACTCTGAATGTGTGTGTGCGTGTGTGTGTACACGGTCACGGGGAATCCGTGGGAGCGCAAACTCCGCCCACGCCATGAACATCTCCAGCGGCGAATGCGTGGGGGGGTTTGCCTCTCGCTCGGAGCTCGGGATGCAATGAGCACACCACTCCAAAGCTCCTCTTGACCATGTAACAGGACTGCAGTTCACGGGATATTCATGAGCGAACGCTGCGGCAGGTAGGACATGAGTTTATATCCTGGTGTGTTTCATGTACGCGGGCTGAGGGAATAAACGCGGCTTTACGGTGAGATGGACGCAGGAACTTCAGCGTTCCCATTCTGTCTCCTCTTCAACTGTCTGTATCTTCTTTATACACCGGTTACATCATCTTAAAACAGTCGAAACCCCACAAAAGTCAGTGTCAGAGGATATTCCCTGACAAACATGCCTGTTTTAACGCTGCTTTTGACATTACATATAATGTCGTCTCACCAGGTGTTTGAACAGGTGCAATGCAGCACAGTGTTTTTGTATTTAGCGAGGTAGCCTGAAGTCGTATTCATATTTTGTATATAGGCAATATTTGTTAAAGTTCAAAAGTGCCAACACGGTCGTGTTTATTGCACATATTATATGAGGCTAGTTGTCCCACTTTTTGCTCCAGTGAATATTAATAGGGTAGGTTTATTTTTGAAAGTCATATTTCTTTGTAGATAAATGCCGAAAAGTCTTGGGGACAAAATGTCTCATGTGTCCCATTCACTTGAATGCTATTGAGAAAGTGTGATGATATTGATTTTTTTTTTATTTTTTTCTTGTAGCATGATGCACAAATGGATAGAATGTATTAATTTACTTAATTTTGAAACAACACAACTATGTCAAATCAAGCCTTTTTGCATTTATTTATAGGAGATAACTAACATACGGGATAGGATGTAATCCTAGCTAAAACGCCTTTGTACAGTGATGATTTTTGTAGTCTGCAAGATGCTCTTTAACATGATTACACAGCTTTACACTCTTGCCAGGCGTGTGCTGTGCTTATATTTTAGTTTGATTTAGTATCTAAAGATATTGTGATGTCATGAATGGCAAACTGGCCCACTAGTAAGTTGTTGCGTATAGAATCTGTCTAATTACTTTCACTCCACCCCTGTAATATTTACAAATAATTTTTTTCTTAAAGCTGTTACAGTGATAATCACACTGAGAACCAGGACAGACTTCCTACTGGTGTACAGATTAAACTCTGTGGCTGCTCACACGAGTAAAAGAATGCAAGTTATACACATGGATTTGAGTCCTAATTATTTGCTATAAGCAGTGATGGAAAAAAACACCTCTTAGTATTTTAGCCTCTTGTCACATGCTGATATTACACTGTTTAAGATGTGACGTGTTATCTTTTGTGTACAGTAGCCAACAACATACAGTAAATCACTTCTGTTTTTCTGAAGCATTAGCTATTTATACCCGAGTAAGACATAATCAAGATAAGAGACAGCTAGAGGAACAGCATCAGTTTGACTGGTCAGGCGAACATTGTATTGCTCAGATGTTCGTACTCTTTCATAGCTCAGGACACTGACACTCCTTTGAAGAAATAAAAGTTAGACGCTAATGTGACAGTTGTTAACATACAATATGAGTGTAGAGCTATAAATAGCATAGTGCTTTGTATGTTAGAGTTTATATTGAAATTTCTATTCTGATAGCAAATTTTGGCAAATATTAGAGTTTTTAACATTGTTGAGATTTTTCCTGTACATGGAGACATGAGATTATAGGGTGAAGTAAAAACCGAAGAAGACATTAAAAAATGTTTACATTTAGCTTCAGAAGGAAACAGAATATATTAAGAGGCGGAGGGGTGAAAACTTTTTGAATTGAAAGATCAGGGTAAATTTAACTTATTTTGTCATCTTCATTCAGTCTTCATTCTGTTCAAAAGTTTACACCCCTGGCTCTTAATGCATCACTTTTCCTTCTGAAGCATCAGTGAATGTCGGAACCTTCTGAAATAGCTGCATATGAGTCCCTCAGTTGCCCTCAGTGAAAGAAGGATCACAAAATCATACAGTCATTGCTGGAATGGGTTCAAACACACAAAAATGCTGAAAAAACTAAGAATTTGTGGGACCTGAAGGATTTTTCTGAAAAAAAGCAGGGGAGTTTATCTGTTCAGAACAAACAAGGGACTCATGAGGGACAACTATCACAAAAAAACAAACAAACAAAAAAACAGCTGTGGATCATTTAGGTAACAACACAGTATTAAGAATTAAATGTACGTAAACATATGGACAGGGCCATTTTTATAAATTCAACTATTATTTTGTTTGTTGTAAACGTATTTTATGTGAAATATCTTGTTCAGGTCAGTACTAAATAACAAATAACATGCATTTGGTATGATACCACTTATGTTGGTAAAATAATTAACATTTTGGAGATTCTGCAAGGTGTATGTAAACTTTTGACCTCAACTGTATATACAATTATTACATTTCTGCATTTAAAAGACACTTTTGGAGAGTTTTAATATTGATGAAATGATGCAGATATGATTATGCAACAATAGAAGTATTTAAACCATTAAATAAAATAAAAAACAAACATAAAACTAAATTGACCCTATGAACACAGGTTGTGTATTTGAGGTGCAGTTTCACCACCATAAAATCACTGAGTGTCCATAATATTTGTAACAGAGTCACTGATATTCACACACACAGATAATGTATTATATCTTCCCTATAGAGGAAATAAAAATATTGATTATTAACTATATAGAGAGAAAACATTAGTGGCAGCAGGAGCATAAAAACTAAATCAATTTCATAAAAAGAATAAAATTTTAAAGCCTTTTTGTAATTAATGTGCACTGGTCCTGAAAAAAGAGAATGTGGTTTAAAAAAAGTTTAATCGGCATCACAGATAGAGGGACCAAAATCAAATTCAGACAGTACCTCAATATAAAGTGCTCTACCATATGATTAACTGCACAAATCTTTCTACTGATGTCGTTTTTACAGTCACAGTCTCTCCATATAACTGACATTTTGTATTGATTTGTGTGTATGTGTTTTAAAATAAGATGCATGCATTAAAGATTCAAAGGGGCACAGCTGGAGAGAAGGACAACAGTACATTATATTGCATGTGGTTAGTCCATTAGTCCATAATATGCTTCAAACTTGGTCTGAATGTGTGCAAAGGAGATGCTGAAAAATTCTAACTCTAACAACATCATTTCATTTATGTCTGTTAAAATATTTAAAGCACATATTCACCATACATGTTGACTTTGAAATAGACCATGTTCATTTCGTGATTAAAAAGTTGTTCCTCTTTGTGTCAGGGTTTACACAAAGATCTTTGAGTAAATATTGTGTAATAGGTCATTTCTGTCATTAAATATAATAAACACGTACATTGGGATTCCAATGGTTTTCCACCCTGCTAGATATGGATGTTTGCAAAATCTCTTATTTGTCGGCCACTACTATACTTACTACCCAAAACCCAGTTTTGTCTTGCTAATCTGCATTTCATAGCTTTGCTTCCCTTTTTATTATGCTAATGCAGCCTCTCTGAAAGGCATAAAACATGTATGAGTCTAATCTCCATTAAGCCAGGTGTTGCTGGTGAATGTGTCTCCATCATTAGAGGAGTAATTACTGAGCTGAGAGCTGGACTGGCAGCTTGTTGACTTGCTCTCATGGGATTTATGCACTGAACTACATTTCCCATGGTTCTTGCAAAATGCTTGTCATCTTTAATGTTGCTTCCAGGTCATGTCAGGATGATCCTGTTTAGATGTGAACGGCTCCACAGTGTCTTAATTACCAGAGAGAAAAATCTGTAATGTGAGGCATGTCATGATTAAAACATGCTGAGAATTGGCTTTCAGCCTACTGTTGATCAAAAATACAAATGAAGCTTTTTTAGAAAACGCAATTCATTAAGCAATTTATGAAGTGACAGGCTTGTGCAACTACATTTCAGCATGAGAAAGATAAAATGCACAGATAAAGAACTAATTACAAGCCTAATTTGCATCCAGTGCTCTTCATTAGGTTGCACTAGGGCTGAAAAGCTTCCTGTCTTTTGTCATTAAGTGAAAAAGAGATAAACAAATATAAAACCCTATCCTGTTTCCCCCCATCCAAAGTCATTTGAACTCGCATCACATCATAATGATGACTTCCAAGCTGGTAAACAGGAATTTCCCGGGAGGAGAAATGTCTGGTGTCTTAATATTCACAAGAGCCTGGGGTTACCAAAGAATTAACAGTGCTTGAGGGTGTTGTTGAAAGTGTTATTGTTGTGTCTTTTTAATTAGTCCAGGTTATGGCGAATGGATTAGACTGTTTTATTGCTATTTCAGGATTTAGTTACACTTGAAAATGAAAAATTGTGAACATTTGAACAGAAAAGCATTTATTCACCTTCCTGTTGTTTCAAATCCTTATGATTTTTGTCACAAAACATGGAGACAGATGCTTTTGAGTTCATCACTTTAGGGATGTGCCCGAATACTGTGTTCGGAAAGGAAATGACGTGTACTACGGAACCCCTAAAGGGAATAAATATAAGATGGGAGCAAAAAAAATAATTTCAATGGTTTCTCTCGCAATTATTTAGTTGGGTAATAACACTAAATAAATTGAGTGTTTTCACAAATAGAGTGTTTTCACAACTGAACAGAACTAGCAAATTTGGCTGATTATTGCTGCTGAAAATGGCCAATTATTGTCATGTTTTGGGTTGTACTAATCGGTCGGACCAGAAAAAACATTTGGAGTACTATGCCAAAAGTTATAACAATTTTATATAATCTCGATTCGATTTTTTAAAAATTACATTCAGTGATTTTTTTTTTTAATAAAAGGGCCCTATAAAGTGTACATCTTAATTTTTCTGGTAATCAGGTGAATTCATAAAACATTCATTGAATTTATCCTGATCAAATGAAAATTTAAACCCTTTTTCCATTTTTGGCAAACAAAGTGCTGCACAATAGATGTTTACTGTATAAATTAAAAAGAAAACAAATGTGATTACTTATTAAAAAATACAAATTTATTCATATTTATTATAAGTAGTAGTAGTAGCATTGTTGTTACATTAAGTCTTAAGACTGCTAAATATAATAAGACTGCTGTTATATATTTCTGACAAAGTTTAATGTTAAACGAAATTTTATTTTGACGAGTTGCCGTGAAGAACTTGAAGCTGCTGTGAATGTGGTATGATGGTAGTTTTCTCAAATTAAATGGTAAAATGCTAATGAATGACTCTCAGAGCAGCTGGAGATGATATTGTGTGTTCATATCGTCATATAGAGAGACGGCAGAAGCTGAAAACACAGCAAAACGTCATCCGTGCTTTATTATGTGTAGTAAACAAAACAGTGCGTCATCCGACATTCATTCATTCATTTATGAATGAAATCATGGCGCTTTTACGCGTAATGGTCCGGGGATGTCAAATGCTTCTGCAGATTTGCAATATAGGTAAATAAGAGAGTGACATCTAGTGTAGGAGACCAATGGTAAGATGCACATTAATTAGATCTTGTTTTTAATGTTTGCTGAAATAAATACAGGCAAGACCGATTTATGGGTTTTGAGAATCGATACTGAATTGACGTCATTTTAAAAAACAATTAATCGAAAAATCTTTTTTTTTTTTTTTTTTTTGCCCAGTCCTAGAGAACAGTGCAAAAAACTTGCAAACGTGCAAAACAATCTTGACAATCTTGACAAGAATCTTGACAACATTTGTGTTTGTTCTCATCATTTCCGGTCAGGTAGGTGAAATATTAGGCTAATATCTTAATTAATACTGCTTGTACATATCTTTACCACCTATTAACTTTAGATTCCTGCTTACTAAGTCCTTCTCTATATGATTTAGCAGCTTCCATATGCTTTTTCCGTGATTTAGACAGTATAAGTTAGCAGAACAATGTATTCAGTCTTACATTAATAATGGAATCCATGCTATTGTTTACAACCAAGTATCGCCAATATGGCCATGCATCTGGGTAACTGACCAAACCGTGACATAAGTACGCATTCACTATTCAGACACATTGAAATTGTGTGAAAGAGCAGTGTGAACATTTATCTAAACATCTTTTGTGTTCCATGGATAAAAGAAGCAATGACGTATGACAGAATTAGCTTTTTTTGTTGAACTATTCCTTTAAAGTATTTGAAATAAGATTTTTTTTTATAAATAAAAACTTTTATTCAGCATTTGTGCATTAAATTGATCAAAAGTGAGTGACAGTGAGGACTTATTTAGTCTATAATCTAGTTTAAAATCTATTTATTGATAAATCCTTTTGAATTTTCTGTTCGCCAATGAAATATTAAGCAGTAAAAACAAGATGTTCAACACTGATAATAATAATAAGAAATGTTTCCTGAGCACCAAATCAGCATATCAGAGTAATTTCTGAAGAATCATGTGACACTGAAGACTAGCATAATGGCTGATGAAAATTCAGCTTTGCATCACAGAAATAAATTACAGTTTAAAATATATTCAAATAGACAAGTTTTTTTTAAATTGTAGTAATATTTCACACAGTTGCGGTTTGTTTTTAAAAACATCTTTCAAAAACATAAAAAAAATCTTACTGGCCATAGATATTTGAGCGGTACTGTATACTGTTTAAAAACATAAGAGAACTGTGCGTTGATGTATGTTTATACATGGCTTTGTGTACACTAATGTGTGTACTTAGGGTGGGATTGAGAGAGATGCCACACCTTTTGTAACCCTGTTAGTTTTTTATTAAAGCAGCTCAGCAGTATACACCTTGCTCAGGAGTGTACACACCAACCTTCAGACTCAAGCACAGTTAGACTCAAACATATACTAACAACTGGTGACAACGATGACAGTAAGAGGGAGAAGAGATTTTTTTAATTAGTGCTGCTAGACATTGCTGGCTCATGCTGTCCTTTTCCTCAGTGGAGATAGCAAAGTTACACTTTCAGTGAGCATAGTGTGTCTCTGTGTGTGTGTGTCGCTGTAAACATTTCTCGCATGAGAAATTTGAATTAATTTTGCTCCACGTCTTCCTGGTGAGTCAGACACTTAATGGAACAAGAACCTCAGTTATACACAAAGGCACAAAGTACATACACACATGCAATTCAGCTTTAAGCAATTTTGTGCTGTGACATTACAAATAATTTGTCACCTGTGTGTGACACATAGACGTACGTGTCTGGTTGTGTCACCGATGACAGACACATCTCTAAGTGTAAATGATGGTGTGAAAAACCGCTTTTGAAGGTTCTGATTATGTAGGCTGGCCCGTCAGACATGGTGTATCAGATTCTGTCAGACAGACAACAGAATATAGGAAAGCGAGTCATGCCCGCACACACACATAGGAACGCATATATTCTGTCCTCCCCATTTGTCACTCTCTATTGATTTCAAACAAACTTGGAACAAAGATAAGATGACAAACATGCTGTAACTGCTACATATTAACCCAGATCATGCACTCAGACAATGCTGGGTGTTGAATATGACCTATAAATCAGTGCTTCAAACAGGAAATTAAAGTTCCCCACAGATCAAAGCCAGGACAATGCCTTAGTCTCGTTGGGGCTTCCAGCAAAGACAACTGACATGATTGAAATAGTTATAGATCAGAGCTGGCACTTTCTAAGAATACAAATTGCTGTCCCACGGCTATGGTGTTTTTCAAAGCAATAATCGTGAAATGTTCTTTAGGGAAAGAGCCACTAGATATGTTAGACAAACTATTGTATTTAACATTAAATCACCATAGAATGGAAGCTCTTTTTCAGTAATTAAGAGGATAGTTTACCCAAAAATGGAAATTCTGTCATTAATTTCTCACCCTTGTGCAGTTCCAAATCTGTAAGACCATCGTTCATTGTCGGATGAACAAATTAAGATATTTTTGATAAAATAGAGCTTTCTGACCCTGCAAAGAGAGCAATGCAACAGACCGGTTAAAGGGCCAGAAAGGTATTAAGGACATGATTAAAATAGTCAATGTGACATCAAGCTTAATTTTATGAAGCTACAAGAATACT
Source organism: Cirrhinus molitorella (assembly GCA_033026305.1). Lineage (NCBI taxonomy): Eukaryota > Metazoa > Chordata > Actinopteri > Cypriniformes > Cyprinidae > Cirrhinus > Cirrhinus molitorella. Next base: position 19,073,509 of record CM065122.1, read on the forward strand.
TTTTGTGTAAAGAAAACAGAAATAACGACTTTATTCAACAGTTTCTTCATTCAACTCATATTGTAAGAAAAAAAAAAAAATAATTTACAGGATGGAACACCCATTCTGGTATTTTTATTTTATTAGAACACAGTTTCATTATTTAATTGCCTTTAAGCTCTATTATCTACCCTATTTGTGGTAAGTGTCAGCTATTAATGCAGAGGTTAGGTTCAGTCCCAAGTATGTATGATGTACAGTGATTACTGTCCTGTTCTATTACTCTTGTGCTCTCGAGCAAGCCACTTCACCCCAGATTGCCGCTGGCAGACTGCCACTGCAATTAGTGTATTGTCACTTTAGATAAAAACCTAAATGGTGACTAGTAGCTGTATCGGTTTGGCTGGGCTTTCATACTGACATCTGGACTGTCAGTCTATTCACAAAGTAGATAATAAAGATCATCATAATCTGTAATGTAGTCTATAATGCGGAACCACATAAAAAGAGTTATTCTTATATAGACTTTTAGATTTCTGTACATATACACTACCAGTCAAAAGATTTTTTATGTGTATTAAAGAATTCTCTTCTTCTCACCAAGACTGCATTTATTTGATCCAAAATGCAGCAAAAGCAGTGATATTGTGAAATATTTTTTTTATTATTATTTAAAATAAATTTGAATATATTTTAAAATGTAATTTATTCCTGTGAGCAAAGCTACATTTTCAGCATCATTACTCCAGTCTTCAGTGTCTTCATGGTCTTCTGTGTCATGTTCAAGAAACATTTTATAATAGTAGTATTATTATCAATATTTAAAACAGTTGAGTAAATTCTTTCAGGATTCTTTGAATAGAAGGATCCAAAGATTAGCATTTATCTGAAATAAACACTTTTGTAATATACACTATACCATTTATGTTAACTAATACTTTAATTTAGCAAGGATTCTTTAAATTGATAAAAAATGATGATAAAGACATTTATAATGTTACAAAAGATTTCTATTTCAGATAAATGCTGTTCTTCTGAACTGAATAATAATACTAATACTAATAATAATAATAGATGTTTTTTGAGTGGAAAATCAGAATATTAGAATGATTTCTGAAGGATCATGTGACTGCAGTAATGATGCTAATAATTCAGCTTTGAATTCACAAGAATACATTTAATTTTAAAATATTTTCAAATAGAAACCAGTTATTTTAAATAGTAAACATATTTCACAATTTTACTGTTTTTGCTGTACTTTGGATCAAATAAATGCAGGCTTGGTGAGCAGAAGAGACTTCTTTAAAAAACATTAAAAAAATCTTTTGACTAGTAGTGAAATGTGATCGATTTAAATAATTATAATTTCTTTATTTAGATACTATTTTGTGTTTAATGTTTGATATGAGAGGCATAATCATTATGGTTTTAAAGTCCAGTATTGCCAAGTCTGTGTTTTGTTTGTTTTTTCCACAAAAATTGGGCTGACACTGTTGCCTCAGGTTGTTTTTCAACTCTGCGAGTTGAAGCGACCCCAATAATGTGATATTATTATCTCCCGGATTGCAATTTTTACCGGGAGACACCCCCACCAAAACGCTAGTTTTGAGTAGCAAATGGTCATGTCAGAGTCATGTTTGAGTAGCAACTCTGGTCATGTCTAACATTTTTAATGTTTTTTCTCCTAGGTTTTTTGTTAGTAAAAGTTTTTTTTTTTTTTTTTTTTTTGCAGTTAAGGAGTAATAATAGGTTTTTCATTATCATTTTCCATCCTCTCTCTCTCTGACCCTTACAAAGGAGTTATTTTTTCCCCCACTGGGAGAATCTTTTATTTCTGAATGTTACATATATATTACATTGAACTCTTTTGTCTTCAACTAGGTTATAAAGTGACTCATGATTCACTAGTTAAACAATAAGTATGAGAGCTAAATTACCCTGATTGATGACTGATTGTTTTTTATATGGATGTTATGCTTGCAGGCATTCAGCAGGTGAAAAGGTTAACAATGCACTAACCAATAGGATCACAAGAACTGCCACAGTTGTCAGGAGATGAATGTTATCATCTGAAGGACTGGACAGATGACCTTTTTGGAGAATTGCAGATGAACTTAAGCAATCCTTCATTCTGATTGAGGATTCCAGCTGCATTCATGAAGCAAAACTGTTATTGGTTTGTGGCCAGTTTAATTGGCTGAGTTTTCCTGGAGCTCTTTGAGCAGTTTTTTTAAATGGTAATGGCAAAAACAACTGACTCCCTTAATCTGTCCTTCCTCCTGGAGCACGAAAGACAGATGATCTTGAGTGTTCTCCAGAAAGACGAGAAACTCCGCAAACGAGAGGAGAAGCGCATCAGGTAGCGTCTTCCACACGCATTGTTTCATCACAAGCAGATATTTTCTTTATATATGTGACCCTGGACCACAAAACCAGTCATACCAAATTTTTTTAAATTGAGGTTTATATATTGTCTGAAAGCTGAATGAATACGCTTCCATTGTATGGTTTGTTAGGATAGGACAATATTTGAAAATCTGGAAACTAAGGGTGCAAAAGAAAAAAATATTGAGAAAATCGCCTGTAAAGTTGTCCAAAAGAAGTTCTTAGCAATGCATATTACTAATCAGACATTAAGTTTTTATATATTTACGGTAGGAAATTTACAAAATATCTTAATGGAACATGATCTTTACTTAATATCTTAATGATTTTTGGCATAAAAGAAAAATCAATCATTGTGACCCATACAATGAATTTTTGGCTATTGGTACAAATATTCCCGTGCTACTTAAGACTGATTTTGTGGTCCAGGGTCACATATGCACATTTTATACACACACACACTGTAAATTTACAAAAAACATTTGAATGAACTGATTTACTAGAATGAATCAGACTTTCCAGCACTAGAATAGATGAACAGTGTTCAAACCAGCGGACCTACTGTAGGGTTGTTACAATTAATTACTCCCCAACAGTGATGCCAATTGTGCCTCTCCAGGAAACTGAAAAATGAACTTCTGGAACTGAAGCGATCCGGACGGCGTAGTTCAGCGGATCAGCGCGAGTGTGCCGTATGTCTGCGTGCTCTGGGTCTCATCCTGCAGAGGGGTAATGTGTGCACCAACTGTCATCGGCGCATCTGCAACTTCTGCACTGCTACGCCTCCAGGCAGCAACTGCAAATGCACCGTGTGTGCGAAGACAGCGTGAGTCACAAATAACATCCATACACACTCTGGTCTGCAATGGTGAATAGATAGAAGAAACCATGAAATTGATTTTTTTTTTTTTTTTGCTTTAGTCCATATTCTACCCCAGCTTTTTATTTCAACAGGAAATGTGTCAACAGTTTATAGGCAGTTTAATAGATGAAAAAATTAGGCTTTGATTGTTAATTCTATAATTAGTGCTCAAACAGTGTTGTATGTGTGTGACTGGCTGATTTAGGGAGCTGAAGGTAGTTACAGGAGAATGGTTTCTGGAGGAGAGATCCAAGAGGTTTCAACATGCCAGCATTACCAGCAGTGATGTAGTCAAACAGTCAATTTTCAGCAGCCCTCCAGGTGAGACCAAATCAGAGTTTGTCAACACAGACATCCTTCAACCAGTGACTATACATGTTGCCATACATACACACTGTCAGCCCTGACATAATGGAAAATTTCCAAGCTCTTTTTTTATGATTTGAACTAGAATAGCCATGTTTCAACATATACAACATATACAAAAATAAAATATTGTCATTGATTTTTCATGTACAATTGCACAACAATAAAAAGTAGAATTCTAATCAGTTTTTTTGATTAATGGCAATTTATAATGATTAGGGAAATCTGGCAACCAAAAATATTATAATGAAACCACAAAACAAAACACACATTTTCAATTTCAGACTAAAATATTTTTGACAGACAAAATTATTAAACAAAACAGTGACGTTTAATTAGCACTTCTCCAGTGATGTGATTTACTTAGGAAAACTAGCTAAATATGTTGAATAATTTATAATGTAAAGGGGTGATGACATGAGAAATCAAATTTGCCTTGATCTTTTGGCATATAAGTGGTCTTTGTTCCATTAAAACATCCTGCAGGTTTCATAGCTTAAGACGTCCTCCTCATTTTAAACAAAGCATTTATTTAATCAAGCTCCAAAAAAGGTCATGTCAGGTAGCCCCAGTCATTTTCATAAACTCCGGCTCCAGAGCAAGACATCACCATAGGTCCTGGCTAATCGTGTCAGATGATTGATCGGAGCATTTTGTTTTGTAAATGGTACAAAATCTGTACACACTGTGTCAAGCATGTGGACTATGTCCAAAAGTGAATGTGCATCTGTATACTGTATCCAGATTTAGTTAAATATTCAGGTAAAAATGCCTAAGGGGAGACACTGCAGGCAAAAGCTATTTTTTCATGCACCTGTCAGTTTTGAGATTTTGGGCTTTTTGTTTTTCATAAAGTTTTTTTTTCAGACTGGTGGAAAGAAAACATCCAGACACTGTTAAGTGTTTCTTTTATATCACTTTATCTATTTGTTAATTAATTTCAGTTACAATGCTTATTTTCAAACCCGTTTTTTCCTACATTGAGCCATAAATCTCCATCTCAGAACTTTAGCATTGTAATCAATCAACTGGGTAAGTAAGGCGATAACTATTAATGGTTTTTTTTACCCTATTCACCTGCAGTGTCTCTAGTGTCTCTAAAATCTAATGACCCAAATCTTTTTTCATATTATCATTGTTTTTCTATGTACAATAAAAAGTAGAGTTCAGATCATATTTTTGTCGATTAATGGAAATTTATAACAAATAGTGAATTAATAGTGAAATCTGGCAACCGAAAATATTAGGACAAAACAAAAACCACACATTTTCAATTTCAGACTAAATATTTTTGACGGATGAAATCATTGACCAAAACAGCGCCGTTTTATTAGCGCTTCTCCAGTGATTTGGATAGCGTGAGTAAACCACAAGCTTTGCCTTTCTCTCATTAATTACTCATTCCACCTGCGCTCATCTTTGGACCACAAGATATTTTTGATGAAATTCTAAAGCTTTCTGACCCTGCATAGACAGCAATGAAACTACCATGTTCAAGGCCCAGAAATGTTGTAAAAACATTACAACTCCATGTGACATCAGTGGTTCAATCTTAATATGTTGAAGCTACTGGGCCTTGACCGTGTCAGTGCCATTGATATCTATGCAGGGTCAGAAAGCTCTCGGATTTCATCAAAAATATCTTAATTTGTATTCCGCTGATGCACAAAGACTTTACGAGTTTGGAATGACATGAGGGTGAGTAATTAATGACAGAGCTTTTATTTTTTGGTTGAAATATCCCCTTAAGACATTTCTAAATCCATTGCTTCAGGCTAAAATATAAGTCTTGTAATACTGTTTTCTGACATGGTCAAAGGACCATGTGTTTTTAGCTTAAACTGCTTTGATTTTTTTATTTTAAATATATCTCTTTGTTTATGGAGATGGAGGCTCTGCTCACAGATCATCAGAGATGGAGAGATCCACGCCACAGTCTGAGAGATCAGCTACGCCCCAATCCCAGAAAAGCACAGGGAAGAACAGGAAAGGGTGAGGGGCATAATTTTCAGTCCATTGAGTTGGCTACGCTTGAAATCACTTACTGTGATGCAATTCCTGCAGTTAATAGTATTTGTGCTTTTAATGCTTTTTTCTGTATGCCTGGAACCTTTGCTAAAATGTAACACGGTAAACACTGTATCCTATCCTGTCCTATCCTAGTGCTCTCACCCATTTACAATGTGACAAATGAGCCAGGAGTAATATCAAGCATGCAATAGACTGAGTGTGAAACAATGTAACATCCCACTGTTTGAAATGAATCATGTTGCATACTGTTTCACATATTCATTTGGAAAAATAGTTGGCAGTATGAACTTGAGTGCAGTAAGCTTCTGTGCCAGCATGTGTCTGCTCATTAAGACTGTCTGTGTTTCACTCTCATTAAGTGTCTGTGTTTTAGGAAGAGAGCGGTTGCAGTGGAATCTTCAGGGTTACCAACAGTACCCAATAACATGAGAGCACAAATGGTCAAAACACCAACCCAGACGGAGGCAAGAAACAGGGTAACACATGAATGCACAAATGCATTCCCGTATACAGATTGCGCGCATGACAAGAAAGCAGTGTTTAATGTCTGTGTGCGTGCATGTGTTTATTCAGCCGGATGGGGCAGAGAGCGTGTCTAGTATACAAAGCAGTGACAGCGTCCCTGAAAAGATGGCGGATGGGCGGAGACAAACAGATTCTAGTACACCCTCTATCGCCGTATCCAGAGCCTCCCTTTCATCAGGTATTACCATGGCAACAACTCCACATATAATATTGCTGCCATTGACATCAGTAACGACATTTGACCCCAGAACTGTCAGTTGACTATAATATTAAAAACTTAAAAAACACATTTGACATTGAAATCTAAACAATAATACATGTCTGTGAATTTGTAAACCTATTCTTACCTTTAAAACAAGAATGTATATGCCTTATTCTACTGTTTTTTAATACATTGAGAAATCAATAAAAAAGAAAGTAAAAAAAAAGAAATATATGTAGAAATATTTAAGAATCTGTGCTATTGCTCTAGTTAAGGAGTAGTTTACCAAAGAAAGAAAAATTCTGTCATTAGTTACTCACCCTCATGTTGTCATGTTGTTCCAAACCCGTAAGACCTTCATTCATCTTCAGAGCACATATTAAGATATTTTTGATGAAATCCGAGAGCTTTCTGACCCTCCAAAGACAGCAATGCAAACACATTCAAGGCCCAGAAAGATTTTAAGGTTCAACCTTAATTTTATGAAGCTGCAAGACTACTTTTTGTGCAAAAAGAAAACAAAAATAATCTGCCTCATTTATGAAACTTGCGTAAATATATGAGTAAATTCTGAGTAATTTGCTCAAAAAACAGTCATTCCTGAAAATTCTCCTCCGAATTCAGAAATGCTTTGTAAAGTCCAATTTGATAGTTAAACGTGTATGGTAAAGAAATCCAATCGTTAGCAAATAGGGCGCACATGCACACTCAATCACAATTAGCATAAATCTCGCCTATGAATTACAGCTACGCAAAATGCATGTCCAGGAACGCTGGTGGAGTGCTTTGGTCTACTTTCTCAGGTTTGGCTTCAGTATACTGCATAAATAATAATAAAAAAAATGAATAGGCCTTATGCCTAACAATAAATATTAAATTATTGTGTGTTGACAAGGACAAGGGCAAATTGACTCGTATTTATTATGGCAGTACATCAAAATTTCAGTGTCATCAGTTTGCTAAAAAGAACACAGAACGTTTTACACGTGGCAGGGAGCAGGGGTACACTTTTTCGTACCAAATAACATTTTGAAATTACAAACATTTTCACAAATTTGACATTTTACGTCAGAACAGCTTCATAAACGATTTACACAAAAATGAATTCTGGTCGTGTTTCATGAATGAGGTTCAGACTTTAAACCTTACTGTCTTTAGAAGTATTCTAAAATATAAAATAGCACAACAGCATATTTCTCTTTTCACAGATCGCAGTCGCTCTGAGGTGGACCTCAGTAATCCTGGTGAGGGATTCAGTGAAGACCCTCTGATTAGTCGATGCCGCTCAGTTCCAGGCCTGAACGATGTGGTAGATATCAGACACAGTCACTTAAACCCCTTCTCACTTGCAATATTTTTTTTTCCGGCGTGCAGGATATGATTTCCAGACAGGGAGTTAAAATGATAAGAGACAGCCTCCTGTAATGTGATTTTTCTGATATCGTATCTCTGAGTGAAGTGATCACGTAAAGGAAACCAGTGCTGTTTTCAATGTGATATTCGCTGAAGGCAGTGTTTGTGCTCTAGGACTCAGATGAGGACATTGATGCGGTGTTATCAGCACACTATAAAACCAACCGGAGCGTCTGCAGTGCGCAATCAATGGTATAATGATTTGCACAGAAACACACACACACAAAAACACCATAATCACAGGTGCTTTGCTGCAATTTGTGTTTGCTGGCTTTGTGCAGATGTCTGACTGAAACTAAATAAGTATTTGTTCCTCTTTTTGTATTTTGCTTGTGTATATGTTTAGACTTTTATTTGTGTGCCTAATGTCAGGAGAGCCAGAAGCCCAACTCTTTACCTCCTTAACACACACCATATGCTCTAAAGCTCATTCCAGCTTATGCCTTATGGATATTAGCATTTCCTCCTACTGGCAAAATATCCAGTTACATGAGATCGCTTAATTTGTTGACTCACCTGGCAGACCCACGCATGCATTTTTTATCGCCCGATCTCATATACACACAATTTAGCATGCAATAACTACTGAAAGTGCATCATTGACATTTTTCCTGGTTCTTGGCCACACATACAGATGCAGGTGGTGCATTAAGAAACAACAAAGAGAGATAATTCAGGCAAACAAGAAGACAAGTGGCCTCTTTCAAAACAGCTGACATAACTCATAGCTCACACACAGTTTCTAATAGCTAGATGAGTCAGACGTGAAGAGGGAATAAAAGGAAAAAGCAAAAAACTAGCAACTGCACAGTTGTATTTTCCCTAAACAAAGGTTCTGTCATTATTTACTCACCCTCATGTCATTAGAAACCTGCGTGATGTGTTTTTGTGGAAATCAAAAGAAGAATGTTAAGGCTGCTCTTTAACATACAGTGGAAGTGAATGACGACTGGGACTTTTTCCATGTTTAAGTGCTATAATCAGATCAAAAGTTTTGAGCAAAGCATGCTAAGTGTTCTGTCGTTGACTGCACAGAACGCTATAAACATGCAATTTCTTTCTCAGCTGTTTACCTTCACAGGCATAACCAGCTGTATTTTGTAAACTTATGTGTACCATACACACCCACCCTCCACCTTGCCCTGCCTTTCTCCACCTCATTAGCATTTAAAGCTACAGACACAGAAATGGCACGTCCCAAGGAAAGCTCATTGTGGGACTGGCTCGTAGTGGCTGAAATTCTGCACCAAGGCTGAATTTCAGGAAAGAGACTTCAGATACAGTACTAGGAACCACTTAGGCCTATATAAAAGGATCCTAAAAGCAGCATTTCATGGGACCTTTAACATAAACGTGTGTGTATTTGATAGTTAAAGCACAATAAGACATTAAATAGTTTAGTACTTACATGCTATGTGACAGCTATTTTCTGTGTGCGTGCTTCAGATGTGTGCACTCAAAAACCATATATCGGAAGTTTAAACTTGATACATTTGAGGCCAAATGTTTACAGCCCCCTTTCAGAATCTGCTAAAATGTTAATTATTTCACTAAAATAAGAGGGATCATTCAAAATGCATGTTATTGTTTATTTAGTACTGACCTGAAGAAGATATTTCACATAAAAGATGTTTACATGTACCCCCTGAATAATCCACAGCTGTGTTTTTTTTTCTTTTTTTGTTTAGTGATAGTTGCTCATGAGTCCCTTGCTTGTCCTGAACAGTTAAACTGCCTGCCGTCCTTCAGAAAAATCCTTCCCACAAATTCTTTGGTTTTCCAGCATTTTTGTATGTACCCTTTCCAACAATGACTGTATGATTTTGAGATCCATCTTTTCACACTAAGGACAATTGATGAATTGATGAACAATTGAAAAGTTCTTAATGCATCGTTTTTCCTTCTGGAGCATCATTGAACATTTTAACCTTCTGTAAAAGTTGCATATGAGTCCCTCAGTTGTCCTCAGTGTGAAAATATAGATCTCAAAATCATACAGTCATTGTTGGAAAGGGTTCAAATGCATAACAATTCTGGAAAACCAAAGAATTTGTGGGACCTGAAGGATTTTTCTGAGGAACAGCAGGCATATCTGTTCAGGAATAACATATTCAGGTCAATACTAAATAAACAATAACATGCATTTTGTATGATCCCTCTTATTTTGGTAAAATAATTAACATTTTTGCAAATTCTGAAAGGGGGATGTAAACATTTGACCTCAACCATATGGCTTTAAAATGCATGGTTTCAGCATGATAGACATGATAATCAAAACTAAACAGATGGTTTTTCTGAGTATCTGAGTAATGAGCTGCAAAGGCCTATTCTGGAAAAGGGGGCGGGAAACAGTGGCTTACTTCATTTAAAGGTACATGCACCAAAACAACGTGTTTCTGCGTCCACTCAAAGTAGCCATTTTCAAAATGATATAATAAATTATCTGTGGGGTATTTTGAGCTAAAATTTCACAGACATATTCTGGGGACACCTGAGATTTATATTACATTTCGTAAAAAAGGGGCTTAATAGGTGCCCTTTAAAAGTACATGTGATCCAAACAACTCTTCTGATATATTCCAAGTATATATTTCAGTCAATTTACAGAAATTATACAATATTTATTACTTTCTCTGAGTCATAGCTCTCAAATCTAATTAGTCTTCATAATCTTTTTAGTACATTTCTTTGGCAGTGAGTGGCCTTATTTCCGCCTAACAAATTTCAAAACACATTTATCTGTTGTAGGTTATCCATGTTGTGTGCACCAAACAGACACTGACATGGTTAAAACACATCATCTGAGAAGTGCTAATTAAACACCACTGTTTGAAACCAACTTTTGCTGTTTAGTTTGAATATTTTCAGTAGTTGAAATTTGAAAAGAGCTGTGTGAACACTCCCTTTATGGAAGAAAAACAGGTCAAATGGGTTTGAAATTACATAAGGGTGAGTAAATATGCCACAGTGTTCATTTTTGGACTGTGACTTTAAACATCTATAATCAAATGTGAAAAAGCTCCCGGCAATCTGTCTCCTGTCATATTATCTATGTTTTTCTGATTCTGCTCTGTTTTTTCCCTGGCTTTTTTCTGCTATCAATCTTCTCTTCTCTCTCATGTCTTGTTCTAGTCTTCCACACCTGCCTCGGAGAGAAAGTGGGGTTTCCTTAATGTACCTGACTCAGATGCTGACACTGTGAGTGTTCAGTGTGTGTTTGAGTACAGATGTACGTCTGTCTGTTGCTCTGTTGGCTTCAGTTTTTCTCTCTTGCCTTTCTATACCACTGAAGAGACATGCATGCACTCAAACACAAAAAAATTGTGAAAGATACACAGCCAAAGACACTTCTTATGCTTATGCTCTCCAGACCAGCATCAACAGTATGATGAGCGTGTACAGTGAGACGGGGGACTATGGCAACGTGCGGGTTTCCGGGGAGATCCTGCTCAACATCTCTTACAGCTATAAAACAGGGGCACTCAACGTGCTCGTCCGCGAGTGCCGCTGCCTAGCAACCGGGGATGAGAGGAGACAGCGCACGGATGCGTAAGGCCACACACACATACACATATACCGCTATAGACTTCACTTTGAGCTCTGGGAGAGCATCTCTGCAGTGCATGTTCTTCATTTGGAATGTCAATATATTAACATTAGACTTATTTACAGTATATTAGCTATTTTATTACTTTATTTAAATTCTATATTTTTTTTAACCCACAAGCAGTATTATTTTACTATTTTTATGATTTTTATACTGTTATAGTATTTGGATTGGTAATTTAATTACTTAAATTTCAGTCTGTTCCTCACATAACATTTTTAGAAGATGTGTATGAATATAAGTACAACTTTTTGTAATTTTCAAATTTTTAATTACTTCAATCTACCTGAAAATTTCGGAACATTTTTGCAAAAATATTTAATATTTTTTCCAAATGTAGTCTCTCAAAAAAAAAAATGTATTGCAAATTTTTATATTTAAGCCATTATATTTAAGCCTTTTTTCGCAGTTGTGTAGTACACACATAATTACAAGTTGTAAAGTCAGAATAGCTGGATATAAATTCGCAGTTGTGAGAAATAGAGTCAGAATTGCAAAATTTGAGTTTATATCTCGCGATTCTGACTTTTTCCTCAGAATTGTGTAACACAAATTCGCAATTCTGACTTTTTTCTCACAAATGCAAGTTTCTGTCTCACAATTCTGACTGTTTTTCTCATAAATGTGAGTTTATATCGAGTTTATATTCATATTGAATGATTTTTTTCTCAGAATTGTGTAATACAAACTCGCAGTTCTAACTTTTTTAAGAATTGCGTTATATAATTTCACAGTTGCAAGTTATGAAGTCAGAATAGCTGGATATAAACTCGCAACTGCAAGAAATAGAACAAACAAGCAATTGCGAGAATTTTTTATTTTTACAAGAATTACAAGATTTTTGTTTGTTCATTTTTATCTCACAATTCTGACTTTTTTTCTCAGAATTGCATAATATTCAAAATTGTGAGTTATAAAATCAGAATAGCTGGATTTAAACTTGCAGAATTGCGAGAAAAATGCAATTCTGACTTTTTCTCACAAATGCAAGTTTGTGTCTTAAAATTCAGACTTTTTTCTTGCAAATGTGAGATTGTATCTTGCAATTCAGACAGTTTTTCTCACAAATGCAAGTTTATATCTCGCAATTCTGACTTTTTTCTCTAAATTGTGTATTACAAACTTGCAGTATTGACTTTTTTCAGAATTGCGTTATATAATCTCACAATTGCAAGTTATAAAGTCAGAATAGCTGGTTATAAACTCGCAATTGCAAGAAATAGCAAACAAACAAGCAACTGCATGAAAAAAACTCAGAATTACGAGATATAAACTCACAATTCTGAATTTGAAAAAAACATTGCATTTTGAGAGAAAAAAGTCAGAATTGCTAATCTCACAATTCTGACTTTTTCTTGCGAATGCAGGTTTGTACCTTGCAATTCTGACTTTTTTCAGTTCAGAATGGTTAGATTATCCCGTAATACGTTTTTTTCTCGCAATTGCTTTTTTGTATCTCAAAATTCAGAGAACTTGCGAGATGTAAATTCATAATTGCAAGAAAATAAGTCAGAAAAAGTTGCAATTACCTATTTTTTTATTAAGTGGCAGAAACAGGCTTCCATAGCTAAGATCTAAAACATGTTCTTGTTTAACATAAAATCACAGATTTTATCAGCGTCCTCTGGAAGTCTTCTTCTAACTTTAGTCCTATTAAATTTGTGTTAAATTGTAGAGAAATGTACCTCCAAAATCTGCATATGTTCTCGTTAAATAAATAAATAAATAGATAAAAAAGTAAACATGCTTAAAACTCAATAACTGTGAGATTAAACACTAATTATTGACAATTAATTATTATTATTATTATTATTTTGTCATTGAACTTTTTTGAACTTATATTGACAATGAATTATTGCATCCCTTGACTGCTGTATCACTTGTCTAAAGTAATGTATTTGTGGCCTAAGATATCAGTTTAATATTGATACCAATGTGTCAGTGGCTGATATTGTACAGAACCAAACATTTTAGTACTGTGTGTGTTTGCAGCTATGTTAAAACATATCTCCTGCCAGACAAGTCGCGTCAAAGCAAGAGGAAAACCAGCATCAAAAGCAACACCACTAACCCAGTGTTCAATGAAAACCTGAGGGTAAGAGGACACTCATGCCTGCCTTACAAGGTTTTGTATTGAGATTGATAAGATATTGCAAATGAGATATTGATTTAAAGGTTCTTATCTGTCTGTCCCGCTGTATAGTACGTGGTCAGTCACTCTCAGCTGGAGACACGCACACTGCAGGTTTCTGTGTGGCATCACGATCGTTTTGGACACAACAACTTCCTGGGGGAGACAGAGCTGACCTTTGACTCCTGGGAGTTTGATACGCAGATAGAGGAGTGGTTCGCTCTACAGCCTAGGGTGAGCTGAGCATTCACACATATACACACACATACAAACAGAAACAGCCGAGTGTGTTGACATGAATAAGTGTGATACTGAAATGTATGTGTTTGTGTCAGAACGAGTCTTTTGTGGACTCAGTGATGCACTACAAAGGGGAACTGACAGTGGTTTTAAAGTACATTCCTGCAGAGAGAAATGTCTCCCTGCCTCTGGACCAAGTGCAAGGTATGATTTAGAATTAGAAATTACGTAATTTCTCCACCTTTTTTAGTCCAAAAATGAAAATTACTCACCCTCATGTTGTTCCAAAACCATAACCCCTTCATTCATCTTTAGGACACAAATAAGGATATTTTTGATGAAATCTGAAAGCTTTATGAACCTTCATAGACAGCAATGCAACTGACATGTTCAAGGCCCAGAAGGGTAGTAAGAACATTGTGGTTCAGAGGCTGTCTTTGTGGGGTCAGAAAGCCTCTTCAATTTCATTGAAAATATCTTCATTTGTGTTCTGAAGATGGTCTTATGGTTTTGGAACGACGTGAGGGTGAGTACTTTCATGTTTTGGTGAACTATCCTTTTAAAACATTTGACTTGTATTTAATAATTTTTTGAAAATGTATATTTTTATCATATCTTTTGCTGCCTATAAATAATTTTTTTAACACCTTAAATGATATAAAAAGTAGGATGTGTAACTCAACTAAATTAATAAAATTAAATTAAATAAAACAGATTTAGTATACATTTATGCATAATGTAAATTTGCACACATTTCATTTCTCAGTCAAAAAGGGATTTCTAAAAGGAAAGAAGAAGACCATCACTCTTCCTAAAGGAGGAATGGTGGAGCTGCTGGTTAAGGAGGCAAAAAACCTGACAGCCGTCAAAGGAGGGTCCTCTGACTCTTTTGTCAAAGGGTGATTGATTTCCTCCAATTTCTTCTCCATAGACAGTACAGTTTGTAAACTCACACTCCTACTATTATTTCTTATACTTCACAAACTCACTCTCGCGCTCCTTTTTTTCTCGTGTATCAGATACCTGCTGCCTGATGACAAGAAAAGCACAAAGCACAAGACCGCCGTGGTGAAGCGCACCGTAAACCCACGCTGGAATCACACCTTCACATACTGCGGTCTGCAGCACAGCGATTTAGACAGCGTGTGTCTGGAGCTGACAGTGTGGGACAGAGAACCGCTCGTCAGCAACGTCTTCCTAGGAGGTGTGCGGCTTGGTGCAGGGACAGGTGAGTCTTTCTTTAGCTCAGCCTTTTTCGGTTCAGTGTTTAACTTTGAATAAGGCCAATTAGAAATCGAGTATGTACAGTTAAAGTCAAAAGTTTACATACACCTCCCAGAATCTGCAAAATGCTAAATATTTTTTATTTAGTACTGACCTGATAAAAATATTTCACATAAAAGATGTTTACATATAGTCCACAAGAGAAAATAATAGTTGAATTTATCAAAATGACCCTGTTCAAAAGTTTACATACACTTGATTCTTATAACTGTGTTGTTACCTGAATGATCCACAGCTATGTATGTTTTGTTTAGTGAAAGTTGTTCATGGGTCCCTTGTTTGTCCTGAACAGTTAAACTGCCCACTGTTCTTCAGAAAAATCCTTCAGGTCCCACAAATTCTGTGGTTTTTCAGATTTTTGTGTATTTGAACCTTTTCCAACAATGACTGTATGATTAATACAGTAATACAGATTAGGGTAAATTTAACTTATTTTGTCTTCTGGGAAACATGTAAGTATCTTCTGTAGCTTCTGAAGGGCAGTATTAAATGAAAAAAATATATATATGATATTTAGGCAAAATAAGAAAAATGTACACATCTTCATTCTGTTCAAAAGTTTACACCCCTGGCTCTTAATGCATATTTTTTTCCTTTTGGAGCATCAGTGAGTGTTTGGACCTTCTGTAATAATTGCATATGAGTCCCTCAGTTGTCCTCAAGGTGAGAAGATGGATTTCACAGTTGGAAAGGGTTAAAAAAAAAACACACAGCTGTGGATCATTCAGTTAACAACAAATTATTAAGAATAATGCATATGTAATCTTTTAAACGGGGTCATTTTTATCAATTCAACTATTATTTTGTCTTGTGGACTATATGTAAATATCTTTTATGTGGAATATCTTATTCAGGTCTGTACTAAAAAAATAACATGCATTTTGTATGATCCCTCTTATTTTGGTCATATAATTAACATTTTGCAGATTCTGAAAATTGGGTATATGAACCGACAGAAACCAATATTAAATTGTAATATAATAGATAAAAGTCTTTTCAGTTTTAATTTTAAGTTGAGTCATTTTATTTTATATTTTCTTTTGTCCATTTTATTTATTTTTATATTTCTGTATTGCTTTAGTTATTTTAATATAGATTTTATTTTTTATTTCAGGTTTATTTTAATTACTGAAAACAATGTGTATTATTTTTGGGGCCAAATTTGCTAACTACTATAAGGATTTTCTAAAGACGAAGCAACAAAAAGGCATGGATACAGTTATTTTTGTGACTGGCCTTATTGCATTTGCATTTTTTAGATGCAAAATTTATGGGAGGAGAGTGTCAAAATTCAGTTATACAAAATACAAAATAAGTTCTCTCAGGAATAGCAATCAAACTTGTTGACCCCCCCCCCCCCCCCCCCCAATCATTTAGACCATCTGCTTCTTTATCTCTGCTGGATTCTGATAATTATACATTTCAAATTATATTTCCCACATTAGCAGGACAGACTTGTTTATAATGCTTTTACTGTTAAATATTCTCTGACTCAAATTAAAATAATTATTTAGTCCCAAATGTTCTTGAATACAGTGTCTACTGTAATGTTCTTTTCAAACGTCTCCTTAATCAGTCATAAATGATTTATGAAGCACTACTTTGTGCAGCACATTTTGTATTCATGCTAAGCTAATTTACTGTTTCAAATATGTTTTATTCATATCTTCCCTCACTCAGGATCAGATTATTTGTTTTCTCATTGGTGATTTTTTATTAAAGATGCCAAATTCTATACTTTTGATATAGTTTTGCTGGAATCTTGCATTTTGTTGCAGTTTGTTTTTGCAACTGTACCTTTAGGACTTCTATTTATAATGGCCTATATTAGGATTGGTTAACCTTTTCACATGTGAAATGACTAACAACACTCCCTCTAAACTGATTGCAAGTCACTGATATGTAAATATGGATAATATAACCATAAAATGTTCTGAATGAGCTGTATTTGCAGCCTGGCTTCCATAAATGAGCTGAGTGAACTGGGGAGGTATGTTTGTGTTGCAAATGTGTACTTTTTTATTACTTTTTTTATTCAAACTCTGTTCATCAGAAAATCATGAACATTGTATTACATTAAGTAAACATTAAGTAGCACAAATGTTTCCAACATTGATAACATTAAAAAATGTTTCAAATCAGCATATTAGAATGATTTCTAAAGGATCATAAAACACTGAAGAACACGAACGCTGCTGAAAAATTAGCTTTGCTATCACAGGAAAAAAATTACATTTTAAAATATATAAAAATAGGAAGATACTTTTTTAAATAAAAATAATATTTAATGATAATTACCGTTTTACTGTATGTTTAATCAAACAAATGCTCATTGTAAAAACCATGATGGTTGTGTATTTTGTTTTGGAAAAGATATTTTGTTTTGCAAAAATGTTTAAAAATGACAGTCTAAATGACAGTCCATTGTTGCAGTTTTATTTTGAATATTTCTCTATAATACACTAAATGGGTTCTTTGGTGTGAATTACAGCCAAACAGAGAAAATAATCACCTAGCTAGCTATAATAACTATATTTAATTTCTTTAAACGACTGTTCAAATTTTCTCCTGTGAGTTTGATTTAAGCAGCACAGCTACAATTTCTTCTCATTTTCATCTTGCATTCAGAGCAGTTTACTGACCTGTTTGTGACCTGCAGGTCTGAGTTATGGAAAAGAAGTAGATTGGAACGATGCCTACGGGGAGGAGCAGCGACTATGGCAACGCATGATAGACAACCCTGAGGTCCCGCAAGAGTGCACACTGATGCTGCGATCCAGCATGGCCAAGAGGAAGGCATAGAGAGAAAAAATGGGAGAGTTTCCCTGGCAATACTCATCAAATCTGATCACCTCTAGAAACTTTAAAGTGCTCTTTATGTTCTTTGGCAGTACTCACACTACCCAGATTCTCATTCCAACATGCACAGACACTCTAAATTCTCAAAATCATATATATATATATATATATATATATATATATATATATATATATATTAGTGGTGTCAATCAATTAAAAATTCACTAATTAGTCACACATTTTTCCTGAAATTAATCACATTCATGCTTCAAGTTAATGTAAAAACAACATAAAGAACCTATATTTTTAATATTTGTTTAATGCCATCTTTTTTGACTAAAGGCAAATATCACTGATTCCAACTGATGTCTCTATGAATGTATGAGTTATATTTAAAAATGTAATATAACCATTCAACATTACAGTATAATTGAGAGCTATGACTTTGTAACATTTATTAAACTTTAAAAAATAACTTGTAATTGAAGTGAACTTGAAGCAATCTTCACATAAACCAATTATAATAAATGTCATATAGGCTGGCTACCTGTGCCCTTCAGCAAGAAAATATAGCCTTAAGTTATCAAACACTAACTTATATAAACATAACGCTTAAAACTACGGAAGTTATTAATTTTCTCTTTTTAATTTTGTTCTTTGGTTAACAGACAGCACAGCAGGTTATTAGGATATTTTGGTTGCTGTTGCTTCAAAAGCTGCCGCTGCTAAACTTGATGCAAATCAGACAGCTTTAAATGTGACCTATAAATAATAAATACTTACACACACAGTTTTAAGGCAGCTTTTTTTTTGTAAATTCATGCCTCAGCTGACGACATAACTACGACATTGCATACTCACAATTTAATTTAGGTTTTAATCTGTTTTTTACAGTCTATGGTTTTAACATCATACACTGTTTTAATATAGCCTAATACAGCGTGCGCCGCGTGCACTTAAAGAGCGCGCTAGGAGCACAGTATAACGACTGAGAGGACAGGAAGATTCGTTTTTACCGACATATGGCCTGACGTCTCATCTGACCGTAGTTCACTACTGTTCTACTGAAGGTCGTCGTCACCGGTACCGTTTCCGCGCTTGTTCGACGCTCTGCTTAAGTAAAGTGTCTGAAACCCCTCCCCCTCGTTTGATGTGCTGGTAAAGACGCTATGCGCAAGGTAAAGTTTTAACCTGTTTTTTTTACAGTCTATGGTTTTAACGCGTTAAAATTAAGGAAAAAAATGTATCACCTGCGCTAATTTTGACACCACTAATATATATATACACACACACACACACACACACACACACACACACACACACACACATATATGCGCCTCTAATGTCCTATTTACACATGGTATTAATGCCGCGTTCCAGGCAACCCGTTACCTGTGTTTTTCCAGCCTTCTACCGGTGAAAGTGCACTGGAATGGCAGTCAAACCAGTGACTTCCTACCCGTGAACTCGTACTAGATCGATGCACTCCCAGTTCCGAGCTCTGACGTCATATAGCCTGCGAACCAACTATGGCAGGATGTATTTTCAAATATACAAATAACGTAAAATAAAAGGTATAACTGCTTCTCTTGTCTTATGCTCCGTTTTCCTCATCCGTTTCCCTCAAATAAGCAAGAAATAAGGAACTTTGACTATAGAAATTATTTGTAAATGGTAAAACGCAACAAAGTCGTGAGTCCTGGTTTTGAATCCGTGACTTACGAGCTCAAAAACCTGCCTGGAACGCAGCATAGGATCCATTTTAGCTGAGACAGATTGGCATTTACACCTAATGTTACCATGTTTCAGAAATGTGTCTCATGGAACCACTTGGGATAGGATTTCAAAGAAATACTCTGATTGTATGACTACATACATAATTTATGTCAGTGCAGTAGTGCATATTGATAAAACAAAAAAATTAAAAAAGGGAAGAGCAAAAAAATGTAAAATGGTACAAAGTCTCCCCCAAGTACATTTAAATTTGAATCTAAGCGCAGACAAAGTTTCAAACTGCATTCACAATTATTTTGGTCAAGTACTGTATTAAGCACCCCTCTGAAGTTTTAATTGGATAGTTCATTTTAAACTAGCAGAGTTTACTTTTCTGCCGCAGTGGATAATAGGCAGTAACTTGTTTTCTGAGATGAATCTCATACCTGGTGTAAATGGTGCGACAAACTACACTCCAACCCAGGTGTGATTATATTTTAAACCAAACGCTCATTGGTCATAACTGTGAATAGCACATGAGGACTATTTTAAAAGAGCACAGTGAACATTATCAACAATCAAAGGTCAAATTTGTCCTGAAAGATCAAAGCACAAAGCACTTCCTCCAAATACACACACACACACAAAAGAAAAAATAAATCCAATTTGCACAGATAGCACCTGCATATGACACTTGCACACATGCGAACAACGTACTGGATGTGATCAATCATTTCTATGAGCACATTTATATAGACATGCACAAAAGAAGTTATGAAAATTTTTTCAGATCTGTTACATTCACGTAAATTAGACTAAAAAGAGATTGATGCTGGCTGTTAAGTTTCATAGCTAGTTTTACCACAGTTTTGATGTTAAAACAGATGTGTGGTGTAAAAAAGAATATCTGGAGTCAATGTGATTCATTACATTGAACTACATTTACAGTTCCTCCAAAAAATTCCACTGTTTATGGTAAAATGATAGTTGTAAAAATAAAAGTAGATATAGTAGGAAGATTAGATTTCTATGAGACTAGCCACTAGCATGCAAATAATACATTGACATCATTGCTATCAGGTAGATTCCTCATCTATCACACAGATATCACCCCACTCCAAAGGAAACAAAATTGCAATATAATGTAATATAATATAAAACAATATAAACAAAACCAAAAATACAAAGAAAACCTAAGACTGAAATTATCTAGAAGTGATTTGAGCTGAATTCATAGCAGAAGAGTGAATAGAGATAGAGAATGTAATACAGAAAAGGATCATAAACACACATCCATACATATAAACACATATTGCATAAGCACAACAACTAGAGCCCCTATATTGAGTTTTGAGGCGAAATTAATAGTTAAGGGGATAGTTCACCCAAAAATGAAAATCTGTCCGCATGTTGTTCCAAACATGCTGTCGAATCACTCATTTATCGATGGAGGGTCAGAAAGCTCTTGGATTTCATCAGAACGATTTTAATTTGTGTTCTGAAGATGAACGAAAGTCTTATGTGTTTGTAATGACATGAGGGTGAGTAATTAATGACAGAATTTTGGGGTGAACTATTCCTTTAATTCCCCTGTTGATCCTTTTGAGCCGTCATGTCACTGTGAGGTCTCCATGAATAATGTGTGCACCCCCTTTATACTTAATACTGTTGTTAGCATCAGTCAAGTGAATAGACCTTATAGACAACTTGCTGTATAATAAATTGAGAGATTTTGTGGCATGTATAAGGTTCAGTGTTTGACATCCAAGTGTTACCATGTCTAATATTGTCTGAAGCTGTTTGAGGCACAGCATGTTCGGTGTGTGTGCACTGTTTTTCACTCTCTCATCAGAAAGACAGTGTTTAGGACTGTTCGGTACTGTACTTTATCATCTTCAGAAAGATAATAAACTATTATTAAACAACTGTTGCTTAGTCTTTTCTTTTTTTCACGTCTTAATCGTTATTTGCTGTTTTCTATATTTCTTTCTACACACATACATGCTCACCATGGCTGCATTAATTTGGTTAAAAATACAGTAAAATATTGTGCAATATTACAATTTAAAATGTTTTAAAATGTTATCTCTGTGATATTTTACACTGAATTTCCAGAAGTTTGTGCTCTAGTCATCTGTGTCATATGATCCTTTAGAAATCATTCTCATAGGCTGATTTGGTGCTCAAGAAACATTTCCTATTATTATCAATGTTGAAAATAGTTCTGCTGCTTAAACTTTTTGTGGAAACTGTTTTTTAAGTATACATTTTTCTTTGATAAATGTAAAGTTAAGAACAACATTTATGAAAAATAGATTATTGCTTTGTTATACCTTACTTAATTAACCTTCATTAATTCTAAGCTTGCTGATTAAAAAGGTCACATTATATACTTTGCCCTCTTGACTAATGAAAAAATTATCCACAATAGTCTACAAGAGTCTTTATGATAATTTCCTGTTTTATGTTTTTTTACATGCCAACAAAATGGCTTCCATTGGCTTGTACATACATAAAAAGGATCACAAAATTATAAAAGGGTAACAAAGAATGTTAGCCCCCTTTTTTGACCACTGTGACATTTAATAAGTCATTCTATACATAATAAATTGAAAACATACAGTCAAAAGTTTACATACACCTTGTAGAATTGCAAAATGCTAATTGTTTTACCAAAATAAGAGAAATCGTACAAAATGCATTTTATTTTTTTACTTAGTACTGACCTGAAGAAGATATTTCACATAAAATATGTTTACATATAGTCCACAAGAAAAAATGATAGCTGAATTTATAAAAATTACCCTATTCAAAGGTTTACATACCCTTGATTCTTAAAACTGTGTTGTTACCTGAATGATCCGCAGCTGTTTTCTTTGTTTGTTTGTTTTTTTGTTAATGAGTCTCTTAAACTGCCAGCTGTTCTTCAGAAAAATCCCTCAGGTCCCACAAATTCTTTGTTTTTTTTTTTTCATAATTTTTTGTGTATTTGAACCCTTTCCAACAATGACTATGATTTTGAGATCCATCTTTTCACACTGAAGGCAACTGAGGGCAATTATGCCCTCAATTATTAAAATATGCAATTATTACAGAAGGTTCAAACGCTCACTGAAGCTCCAGAAGGAAACACAATGCATTAAGAGCCAGGAGTGTAAACTTTTGAACAGAATGAAGATGTGTACATTTTTCTTTATTTTGCCTAAACAACACATTTTTTATCTAGTACTGCCCATCAGAAGAAGAAGAATTCAGGTAACAACAGTATTAAGAATCAAGTGTATGTAAACTTTTGACCAGGGTCATTTTTATAAATTAAATTATTATTTTCTCTTGTGGACTATGTGTAAACATCTTTTACATGAAATATCTTATTCAGGTCAGTTCTAAATAAAAAAATAACATGCATTTTGTATGATCCCTCTTATTTTGGTAAAAATAATGAACATTTTGCAGATTCTGCAAGGTGTATGTAAACTTTTGACTTCAATTGTAAGCCATTTTTTATCGTACCTGTTGTACTCAATTCAATTTGAGCAAATTTATTTAACAAACCAAAGAAACAAGATAAACATGACTGGCCTTTTAAGAAAGCTGAGTCCCATGCTCTCAAATGTCAATCATCAAACAGGCTTTTATTGCATTACTATTGCTTTGATAGCATTTCTTTTTAGAAAAGTAGACCGTCCACTCAGACATAAATAGAAACACCAGACAAATAAAATAGAGTAGAGCATCATAAAAAGACAAACAACAGAGACTTATATTAAGAGATGTGTGTGCATGTGTGTATGTTTTCAACATGTGATCAGATGTAGCAGCTCTATCCAGACTCTCTTGTGTAGTTTGGTAGCTTTACAACCAGTAGAAACAGATGTGTAAATGTGTGTATTGTATATATACATCTAACAGCTCTGTCCAGCTTCTTTCTGTAGTATGGCCTCCTCAGTGCGGAGGGGAAACGTGTCAATGGTGGTAAAGACCTCAGCTGCTGTGATGGGGAAAGTGTAGCGCTGCTTATCTACTCCCTGTTTGTCCAAAAGCACCATGTTAAATGAGTTCTGAGACAGCTGCAGCAGCAACCTGCCACACACAAAACAAAACACACACATTTAGTTCAGATGTGCATTGTGAATGGTTTACTTTTGGAATAAATTTACTACAAGTTCCAAATAAGTTCTTGAAATTCTATAGAAAACACTGTTTGAAGAATATCAGAGCCGACTTGCAAGCACTGTAATCAAGTGACTGACATACAGTAATAAAGTACCTGAGTTGTAGAGCCAGTCCTGGAGGGATGAGTCTGTGTCTGATGCGGCCAATCTGAGCTGGATAAACCCCCACCAACTCAATCACTGTCACATGTCTCAAGTCCAGACCACACTGGGCATGCTGAAACCATATCATTCCAGTTTAGTTGCTTATATATGTGTGTGTGTGTGTGTGTGTGTGTGTGTGTGTTTGAGTATATGAAGACACATATACACGTTAAAATAATAATATACGATTTTTTGTACATTTTAATATTATATGCATTTACTAAATGCATTGTCTATGCATTGTCATTAATCACTTACCCCCATGTCGTTCCAAACCCGTAAAAGCTTTGTTCATCTTCAGAACACAAATTAAGATATTTCTGATGCATTCTGACAGCTCTCCGACCCTCCCATAGACAGCAATGTAATTAACACAATCAACATCCAGAAACATAGCAGGGAGATCGGTAAAATAATCCATGTGACATCAGGGGTTCAACCGTAATTTTACTAAGCTACGAGAATAATTCTTGGACGCAAAGAAAACAAAAATAATGACTTTATTCAACAGTTCGACTTATCCGCGTCACCCTAGCAACGTTTTGGAGAGTATCCACTGAACAATATCTGAAAAATATCTTAATTTGTGTTCCAAAGCTTTTATGGGTTTGGAGCAACATAGGGGTAAGTGATTAATGATATTTTCATTCTGGGGTGGAGTAACCCTTTAAGTATTTAATAATTTATATTTTTTAACTGTACAAATAATTTTAAGATTGATCAACACTTTCAAAAAATAGATAGATTCACATGTTTATTGTTTTTGTTTGTACTGGAACAACACACACACACAAAAAAAGGTCAAACTTGATAACATTTCACACTGAACTCAAATATGGACTGGACAAAATTACTGACACCTTGTCAAAATTGTAAGAAATAATTGCTTTTCAAGCATGTGATGCTTAAAAGAAGTGTAAAGAGTTGTCTGTGTATTTGCAAGGAAGAAAATGTGGAAAAACATGGACAATCTCAAGGCTACAAGTCCATCTCCAGAGATCTTAATGTTCCTGTGTCCACTGTGCACAATATCATCAAGAGGTTTACAGCCCATGGCACTGTAGTTAACCACCCTGGCCGTGAATGGAAGAGCAAAATGAAGGAAAAATTACAATGAAAGATTGTTCGAATGGTGAGAGATCTCAAAACAGCAGTTGGCAGAAGGCATCCTTCAAATCTGAATGACCTGGAGCAGTTTGCAAAAGAAGTGTGGTCCAAAATTCCAGTAGAGGTGTAAGAAACTTATTCATGGTTACAGGAAGCGATTGATTTCAGTTATTTTTTCCAAATATTAAGTTAAGGGTGCCAATAATTTTGTCCAGTGCATTTTTTTCACAAGTTCTGTGTGGAATTGTATCAGATTTGACTTCTCTTCTCTGTTTTTGTGTTGTTCCAACGCAAACAAAAAAATAAACGTGAGAAGGGTTGCATTTTCTGACAGAATTGCAGAAGTGCCAATATTTTTGGCCATGACTGTAGATAGATGGATAGATAGATAGATAGATAGATAGATAGATAGATGAAATGATAAACGATTGAAAGATGGATGAATGTATAGAAAGATAGAACGACAGAACAATAGATAGATAGATAGATAAAAGGATGGATGAACGGATATAAATAGAATGACTCAGTGAAACAACGATAGATAGATAGAGTCACTGTAGAATAAAAAGACAGATATTGATCTTGTACCTGTAAATTAGTCATCTGGAATCTGTAGTAGTGATTGGCAGCTGATGGGGCGGAGATGATTAGAATGCGGCGTTTCTCATAGAACTGGTCCAGTAATGCAGCAGCAGACCGCACACCAACATTAATATTCATGGCTTTTAATAAAACAAACGATTACGATGTTATTCACCAGAGAGCAGGACAGAAGAGCAAGATCATGAATTTTACATGATTTGTGAGGTTTAATCTAATAAGAATAACATGAATAATTCTGTCATGAAAATTCTGCCATCATTTAGTCGAATGATCTGCCTTACGATATTACATTTGAATATTTCAGTATCATTCTTTCAGGAATGCTATGTAATCTTAGATACAAGTTTAATGAAAATCGAAGGAATTTGTCTAAGCTGATTGTAGGTGTTTGTGAGGTGTTAATGTGTGTGTGTTTTTTTTTTCATACGAGCACAGGAAGTCTCCAGGCCAGACCACTCCATGTTAAACTGGCAGACCCTGGCAGCACTGCCCCTCAGCTCGTAGCCGCCCAGACAACGGAATTCACACGTGGCCCCGTAATTATCACCCGCACTGTCACATTTCATCCAGCCATTGTCAGGGACAGAGAGAGGAGTACAGCGACGCACTGCAATGTGCACATAATACACATATCAGTGCTAACACATTATGCAATCCAAAATAAGAGGAATCATACAAAATTTATGCTGCTTTCATGTTGTTGATTTAGTACTGACTTGAATAAGATACTTCACATAAAAGACATTTACATAGAGTCCACAAGAGAAAATAATAGTTGAATTTATAAAATGACCCCATTCCACAAGTTTACATATACTTGATTTTTAATATTGTTACCTGAATGATCCACAGCTGTTTTTTCTGTTTAGTGATAGTTGTTCAAGAGTCCCTTGTTTGCTGAATAGGCCTTTTTTCAGTATTTTTTTTTATTTGAACCCTTTTCCAACAATGTATGATTATAAGAGCCATCTTTTCACACTGAAGACAACTGAGGGACTCATATGCAACAGTTACAGAAGGTTCAAACACTCACCGATGCTTCAGAAGGAAACACAATGCATTAAGAGCATTAATTTGAAGATCAGGGTAAAATTCACTTATTTTGTCTTCTGGGAAACATGTATCTATCTAGTGTAGCTTTTGAAGGCCAGTACTAAATGAAAAATATAATAAATTTACATTTTCATTCTGTTCAAAAGTTTACACCCATGGCTCTTAATGCATGTTTCTTCCTTCTGAAGCATCAGTGAGTGTTTGAACCTTCTGTAATAGTTGCATAGTCCCTCAGTTGACCCCAGTGTGAAAAGATGGATCTCAAAATCATGCAGTCATTGTTGGAAAGGGTTCAAATAAACAAAAAATGCTGAAAAAAAAAAAAAAAAAAAAATGGGACCTGAAGGATTTTTCTAAAGGATTTTTCAGAACAAACAAGGGCCTCAAGAACAACTATCACTAAACAAACAAACAAACAAAAAAAAACAGCTGTGGATCATTCAGGTAACAACATGGTATTCAAACAGTGTCATTTTTTTAAATTAAAACTTTTCTCTTGTAAACTGTAAATGTCTTTTATGTGAAATATCTTATTCAGGTCAATACTAAATAAAAAATAACATGCATTTGGCATTATCCCTCTTATTTTGGTAAAATAATTACCATTCTGTAGATTCTGCAAGGTGTATGTAAACTTTTGACTTCAACTGTATACAAACATCATGTAAAACATATTGCATTCAATGTCCCCTTTAAAACATGAGTAGCTTAGGATGCTAAAGTTTCAGAAGAACTTACCTCTCACTCGGACATTGAACCTGCAGGTCGCCTTGTTCTCAGCACGGTCAAACACGGTGTATGATAATTTATGATTCCCTTCTGGGAAGTGCGAGCCAGATGGCTTTCCTTTCAGTATAACACTACAACACCATTGTAATGATTAGATAATTGAGTGATCAAATATTTCTGCATAAAGACGGTGAGATTAAAACTGCACCACTGACTCTGTTAGGATGCCGTCTGCTGTGTCTTTGCCCTCTGGAGTGTCCCATGTCACTTTGGCAGTGAGTTTCCCTGGTTCAGCAGTCTTCTCCTTTATATTAGGACACTTAATAACTGGGGGATCCACATCTGAGAGGAAAAACACCTTTATATGCCACACCACCTAAATACTATGTTCTAGATCCACATCTGTAAATAAATATTAGTGAGTGCTTAATGACTATTTAACCCACCTACGCACACACTGTTGCCGCCGCTCCATGTTCTGCTGCTTTGGCAGGTGGCACTGTGGTCTCCTCGAAGCATGTATCCCGGTGAGCAGAAAAACTGGCAGCGGGAGTTGAAGTACGATCCGTCTGAACACTTATAACCTCCGTTAGATGGCATGGTCAGTTTTGGACAACGGACCTCTGTAAACATAATTTATGCCCTGGTGAAAATTGATTATAAATGGACAATCACTGCTGTCAATCCAAATAAATCCATGTGTCATCCAGCAGCTGATTGACATGTGGTTGGTTGTGGGTAGTGCTAGGCTGTGTCTTGAGATGCCTGATGAACTGTGACAATCAATAATCATTTGAGAAACTGCTAAAAAAAAAAAAAAATCAACTCATCAATTGATACAGCAATCAAAATCAAAACAAATTAATGAAACTGCATTTTGTTAATAAAAATAGCAAATGAATAAAATTGTACACTACCAGTCAAAAGTTTTTGAACAGTATGATTTGTAATGTTTTTTAAAGAAGTCTCTTCTGCACACCAAGTCAGCATTTATTTGATCCAAGGTACAGCAAAAACAGTAACATTTTGAAATATTTTTACTATTTAAAATAACTATTTCTATTTGAATACATTTAAAAATGTCATTTATTCCTGTGATTTCAAAGCTGAACTTTTAGCATCATTACTCCAGTCACATGATCCTTCAGAAGTCATTCTAATATTCTGAGTTGCTGCTCAAAAAACATTAATTATTATTATTATTGTTGTAAACAGCAGAGTAGATTTTTTTCAGGTTTCTTTGATGAATAGAAAGTTCATAATTTATCTGAAATAGAAATCTTTTGTGACATTATGTCTTTATCATCATTTTTAATCAATTTAAAGCATACTTGCTAAATAAAAAATTTAATTTATTTAATTTCTCATCAGGATCATGTGATACTGAGGTCTGGAGTAATGAAGCTGAAAATTTAGCTTTGGTCACAGGAATAAATTACATTTTAAAATATATTCAAATAGAAAGCAGTTATTTTAAATAATAAACATATTTTACAACATTACTGCTTTCTCTGTATTTTGGATCAAATAAATGCAGGCTTGGTGAGCAGAAGATAATTATTTAAAAATCTTACTTTTGACTGGTAGTGTACATAATGAAGCAAATTGAAAACACCATTTTAAGTTTATCAGTTACTAATATAGAAATCATCCTAAAATGTTTGGGGTCTTTTTAATTTTTATAAATAATTAATGCATTTTTTATTTAACAAAGATGCATTCAATTTTCTATCAAAAATAGAAAAAGGCCCCAAATTATAGGCCTCTCGCACTAGTTGGATATATACATATATATACACATATACGCATACATACATACACACTCACACACAAAAGACCAAATAATTTGTGATTATGAAATGTTTCATTTCAATAAAATATAGAACTGATTATGCACTCATAATTCATCTTAACCACTGAAGTGAGTTAAATTGATAGTTCACCCAAAAATTAAAGTTCTGTCATTAATTTTCTTGCCCTCATGTGGTTCCAAACCCCTAATTTTATGAAGCGTTGTGGTACTTTTCATGAATGTGTGTCAAAGACTGACACAGAAGAGAAGAAATTGTTGAATAAAGTTGTTTTTGTTTTCTTTGCGCACAAAAATTATTCTTGTAGATGCATAACATTACGGATGAACCACTGATGTCACATGGACTACTTTAACGATGTCCTTGGTACCTTTCCTGCCCTTGAACGTGGTAATTACATTGCTGTCTATGTAGGGTCTACATTGCTGGCTCTCGGGTTTCATCAAAAATACCTTAATTTGTGTTCAGAAGATGAACATCGGTCTTACAGGTTTGGAACAACATGAGGGTGAGTAATTAATAACAGAATTTTCATTTTTGGGTGAAGTATCCATTTAAACACATCAGCATAATCTTTTAATTGAGAAGTGTAAATGTTAACAGCAGACCTCTGCAAGCATAGTTTCCTGACCACTGTTTGCTGGCCATACAAAGTATCTCGCTGCTGCCGTGCATCTCATAGCCTGTCTTACAGCGGACCTTGCAACGAGTTCCTAGAACATTCTTATAACGTTCTCCACGTGGAGTCTGGCAGCTGATGTGACCATGTTTGACTTTCACTGGGGCGCACCAGGGCACACCTAGAAAGAGACATGCGTTATTACACACATACGCAAATATACTGAAGAAAGATACTGAGTCATACCAAAACATATAAAACATGGTCTTATAAACTTACCTTGACAACTGGCATCATCCAGACATGCATGGAGAAACATTAACAAAGATAAGGTAGCAAAGGCACAGAAGAAGAGAAAGCAGAAGCCTGAGGCCTAAGCAGGCAGTTGGAGTCTTCTATGTGAATGTATGTGTTCTGACAGCAGCGCTCATGTGTTATGATGTGGTAAGAGTGTTTTACTGATGGGTTTAAAGGGATAGTTCACCCAAAAATGAAAATTCTGTCATTAATTACTCACCCTCATGTCGTTCTAAACCCGTAAGACCTTCATTTATCCTCAAACACAAATTACAATATTTTTGATGTAATTTGAATGCTTTTTGACCCTGCACAGAGAACAATGCAATGTTCATGTTCAAGGCCCAGAAAGGTAGTAAGGACATTGTTAAAATAACTGGTAGCTTCATAACATGACGGTTAAACCACTGATGGACTATTTTAGCAATGTTCTTTCTACCTTTCTGGGCCTTTAATTAGTGATGAGTCGTTCTTGAATGATTCGTTCATTTTGAACAAATCTTTTACGTGACTCGGGAAGAACAAGTCGTCTCGGGGAGTGATTCGCTCAGTCGCGCATGCGCAACATCCTATAGGTTCTGTTAGTTCACCTGTTAGTTCAGGTTTTTCGAGTCGTTCGTTCATCTTATGGGGCTCTCACATGATGAACGAACGACTCAAACCTGAACTCGAAAGATGAACTAATCAATTTTCTTTCCGGCTCAGACTGCATAGGTTAATCTTATAGGGCTATCACGTGATGAACGAATGACTCAAAACTGAAAACTTGATAAGAGGTGAGCTAAGCATAGACAAAAGACCCAGGTAAACAATCTGTTTCTTATAGCATTATAGTTTTCTTGTTTGTAGTGTGATCAACGTTTGTGTAAACAGTAGATGTGTTAGGTAAGTAACATGTAACATTTTAATTACATTTTGCTAAAATGAACGGAATAAAGGAAATGACACAAAAAAAGATTTGAGACTCAAAGGTCCAAGTCGGTAAAATGATCTGAACTTCCTATCACTACCTTGAATGTGGAAAAAACATGGTCAAAATATCTTAATTTTTGTTCTAAAAAGGACAAAGGTCTTACAGGTTTGAATCGACATGAGGGCGAGTAATTAATCACAGAATTTTCATCTTTGGTGAACTATCCCTTTACGTTCTGTGTAATGGGTGTTGTGATCGGTATGTGCATTTAATGTAGTATGTCCTTGCGTGTGTTCACCTGTGTATCGCACATCTTCATCATCAGTGTATGGCCAATATCCAGAGCCTGCAAAACAGTTTAGGACAGCAAAAGCAAGAAAGAGTTGGCATGACAGCAGAAATTCAGATTCAGCTCAATTATAATCATTTTATATTCTGGGCAAATGTATTAGAACAAAGCAAACCACAGTTTGGTTTTTGTTGTAATATCTTGGAATATTTTTAGGTTCAGTCTGCTAACTATGGAAGCCTCAGAATAGACAAAGTAACTGTGTACATTACCAAAGATTTGGGGTCAGAGATGTATTTATTTTAAAGAAATTAACAGTTTTATTCAGCAAAGATGAACTTTCTCACGTTTTTCAATCACGTTTTCCACAAAAATAAGCAGCACAACATTTCCAAACTTTTCAAGAAATGTTGCTTGAACACCAAAGCAGCTTATTAGAATGATTTCTGAGGGATCATGTGACACTGAAGACTAAGGAAGTCAATAAAACCTTACTGACATAACTTTTTTTTTCTCTGAGGCTTTCATAGCGAACCGCTGAAATGGGTTTGTTGTATTTATGGCATGGCATGAAATACAACATTGACCCCTGCAGGTAATGAAGTGAATTACAGTGTGTCACAGGGCGATGCGGTGAAAATGGCAGCCACATAAAATAACACATAAGACTATATTAGGATAACATGCTTTGCATGGAAGGACTAGATGGAATAGACGTTGGCATGGCTTCATTCAGAGGTCAAACTAGTAGCTGCTAATTTTACGTTGCTTATTTACTTTGAATGTCACGACAGAAGCTCTTTTACAACAGTCAACGTGTAATTTCATCTTCCATCAACCATGCTGCAGAAAAAAACACGAATGTTCTCCAACACAAACAGGTTTTGGTGTTCTATTCCATCTAATTCTGTGACTTGTACTTACTGTAATATGAAAGTAAGCAATCCAGAAACTTAAAACAAGGCCAGCTTAAAAAAAAAAAAAAAAAAAAAATCATGGAAAAATCCATTTCCCACAGATCACCCTCTCAGACTTGGATCAAACACAAAAAACAAGAGCCTGCATTCAGTGCATATAAATTGATGCTGATTTGCTTTTTTATTCCCTCTAGTTCTGTTCTTTTGTCTCTCTCGTGTGTGTAAGTGTGTGGATGGCAGATCACACAGCAAGTTAGATCAAAGCTCCCTCTGATGCAGTAACAAGAACTCAGGAGACTCAGCAGCACATACACACACACACACACACACACACACACAGTGTTAATGCAAAGCTAGAGGCGAATCATGACAGGACCACAGTTTTCCAACTTCTAGCATGGAAAACACTCCACAGGGATCATGTGTGTAGGTGTGGGTTTGCTCCAATTGGCAGATGAGTTTTCCTGTTCCATTCTGTTAAGCTCAGCAGAACGTTGAGTAACCCAGAATACTCACTGACTTGGCTCAGTTTCACTGTCTCTCTCTCATACACACACACAAATAAATTCTTCAAATGGAGGGAGTTTCCACTTCAGAAAACTTTATGTTAACTAAACCATATCGCTTCTACTGTTTTAGTACAGTCCTGAGGATCACAAAAGATTTCACAATCTCTATAGTGTTTAGATTAAAAACAGCACACTCTTGGATGACGTTCTGCAGTCATTAGTCATTAGAAGGTAAGATCCCTCAGGCTCCCCATGTTCAGCGTCTGCAACAGTTCCAGTCTCACAGATTCACGACTCTTATGTGTGTGGAATTTAGTAAACCTAAGTCTACAGCTTGACAGTCGAATGTTTATATCTATCAACCACCACACTATGGCTTATCAATCATTCAGAACACCATTGTGAAACTACATTTAACCACATAAAACTCTCTCATATCCAACAAGCTAGCTCACTCAAAGGAGTTTTGTAAAACTCTAAGAGCCATTGAGTCACATTAGACAAAACAGATACCTCAAACTTGAGATTGATCAGGTGGGAATTTTACAACATGAAAAAACATGAAATTTACTGGTACTCGTTCTCAGAGCAGTGTGTGACCGTCTGTGTCTGTTCTTTCTTAATCTTGTAACATGTGTTCATGTTTGTGTTCACAAGGCCACAAATAGCCACCCAGCCTTTGTGAATAAACAAAATGTTATAAAACCGAAATGTTATAAAATGTCATTTCTTTTACTGCCATTTACATTTACGCTTGCAAATAAAGCCAACATGTGAGTGTGATTGTCTGTTGTACTCGTAAATTGAACCTCGAGTGCATTTACAAATTGAAGTCTGGACCACAACCACAACCTAAAGCCCAATGACATGAACCACAACCTCACACAGTCAACGTTTTTATTGAATTACATTTCCAGTTGTGATTTAACTCTAACAGTCCTCGAAATAAAGATGAATTGGTAATTTAAAGCAATTAGTTCTAGCACCACAACACATATGCATCTCTACAGCTGCTTGAATTGTGTTTCCAGCAGCACAGGAAATTCACATGTCTCCGCGAGTCCAAGCAAGTCTCTTTGCTTTTTAAATTAATTCTCTAAACAAAAAAATTTTGGACTGAGAAACCAAGGTTTGAAGGGATATATTCTGCTTCGGCTGGAATATAAACAATGTTTTTTAGAAGCAAAGTTTACTTTTTGTTCTCACTAATATACACAAGATACTCCAAAAAGAGCTCAACCAGGCCAATACAAACTTACACTCTTAAAAATAAAGGTTCCTTATTAGGTTCCTATAAGAACCTTGAACATCCACGGAACCTTTCAAATCAGAAAAGGCAGAAAAGGTTCTTTATAGTTGAAAAAGATTGTTTAGATGTTTTAAATGTTCTTCAAAATGGTTATTTTAGGAACTGTTCACTGTAAGGTTCTTTGTGGAACCAAAAATGTTTTTTCTATGGCATCACTGCAAAAAATCCTTTTGGAACCATTATTTTTAAGAGTGTAAACCAAAGCACAAAGTGGATTAAAGTGCTACAAATACCTAAAAAGATCACATGAACTGGCTGAATATGTGACACGAGGCTACATCAAGTACATTGGGCGTCAAGCAATTACAATATGGCAACGGAAAGTACAAAGAGCCTCCAGCTCTAAACACAAAAAAAGCTTTTTTCTTTTCTAATGTGAAAAATATCAAAACATCAGAGTCACATTTCCAAAAATCTGATCCAGACCCCATGCTGTCTAAAAAATGAAAAAATAACATATAAAAAAAATAGAAATCATTCTGGCAGAGGTAAACACAGCTATGTAACAGTATGTGTCAAAGCCTGAGGGAACACGAGAAGCACAACACTAGCAACAACACTAGCATATCAATACGTGTCTCCAGCTTTGATTTATTACTAGTTGATCCATATTTTGCATGCAGAATTTCTGTATTGTAAATTCAATGTCATATTTTTTGCTTACTATTTTATTCTGTTGACTTGAGACTTAAGTAAATAATTTATTTGAGAAGTGAGATTGGACTTGACTCAAAAACACAGGCAAGAAGAAATATTATCAAACTGAGTAGGCACTTAAAAACTTGCCTAAAAGGTGCTTAGTTATTATTATTATTTGTACAGTCACTATCTTGCCAACTTAGAGGATAATGAGCAAACTGTTAATGTATGAACATGTATGGTATTAAAGATAGAAATGATCTTAATTATTAAAATATCAAATACTACTAAATATGCATGACTCAACGAACGAGAAATTAGTAGCTATATATAGTTATTTAGACACCAGAATTATTTTTTTAGATACTTTTTAATAGTGGGTGCAGGACACTATAGTTTGTTTATGTAAGTGCAAATTCGTCATACAGCTATACTACCAGTAATTAATAAAAACTGATAAAAAAACTGCTACCTAATGCAACCTTTTTACACCACAGACTAAACAAAATTAAGCATTGCTTGGTAACTGGTCAACAAAGTATTGATAGTTGTGTAAATACTGTCAAACTAATACTTGCCTGAAGTTTTTTTTATTAGTTTTCTAAACTATACTGAATAAACTGTGATAATGCGAGCAATGTTGAAGGTGACTGAATAAAATTTGGTTTGAATGTAGAACTCCAAAAAGACTGGTCTGCTTCTTTGAAAATACTGTAAATGCTGACAGTCATCCCAGTAAAGCTTAGTTGACTTTGCAGACACTGCTGACCCACTTCCAGAAGACATTTCATTATTTGTATGTCACTAATCACAGATTCTTTAAAGACGATGAATTCAAAACGTGTGTCAGAATCATCAGTATTGAGCAGATCGTCCAGGAGCGCAGTGTCCTACTGGTGACAAGTCATCAGTGTCTTTTCATATGAAAGAGTTCAGTGTCTTATCCTTGGATTTAGGGAACTTACCCCCTTCTTTCCCCCCCAAACAGCCCCAAAAGCGTCCACGTAAACACTCTGTTCTCTGCTGTAATATATTCTGCCTAATACAGGAAAGCTAGCATAAACAACATGGGGAAGTCATAAATGCACAAACACTTTATTCCTTTTGATGTTTCCTAAACTTTGCATTAGTTTAATCAGTCTTGCTCAACACATTTTGACTTATTAAAGCTCACAGCGCGAAACACTACAGGAACCGTTTGGATAAGTCTCTTACCGTCATACGCCAAACTCTCGGACAGCTGAAGTCCCACTATCATGTACACACACATCCAGGTGTCCATCTTTAGGAAGTCCAGGAGCTGCTGGGAGACATCGGGTACATTCCTACGCGAGAATCAGAGCACAAGCCCGATCCCGCCTCCTCTCCAGAAATACGAGAGCTCTTCATCCAGCGCGAGTGCGCGCACGGAGCGGCACGTGGACCGTTGGCTATACTTGTATAAACTATGGCACTGTAATAAGTGTTAATTACAGTGACGGCAAGAAGTAGGTTATTGAGACACTTAAAGCTGCAGTACGTAACTTTTTTGGTTAAAAATTATACAAAATCAATTTCTGAGCAAGTACATAACCAGCCAGTTTTAAAAACTATCGGGTAGCTTATAATAATGTTTTTTAAATTGAGTGGTACGGGTAGGTTTTCACGGGAAATTCAAGCATGCCACTGCGTCATTACGTCACGACTGTAAACATAAAGAAGGCGTTCGGGCTAGTAGCTTCATCGCATACAAGAACGCCGCAGGAGCCGGATAGTTTATAGCCTTTTCTCACAGCGGCAGAAATAATTAAACTTATCATTTTGCCTTCGGAATGTAGTCCAAAAAGTTTGTTTATGAAACATAAGTGACTGAAATTAGATTACTCCAGTTTTAAATGTGCATTTGATTGCAGACAGCCTACGTGGGATTACACAAGTTTTGTATTTTAAAGAGAACACCGGTCCTAAGGAAGAATGATTTGCTTTTTCGGCTAAAATAATTTAATATGAAATTTGAATTTTATGTCAATCAGAGATTAGACTGTAGGCCTACAGAAACAGAAATGGTAGGCCTACACACTACATAGGCTACACGTAGTTACGCAATGCTGATGTTGTTAACATGAACAATTTGAGAACAGAATAACAGTAATAATAATATTTAGTAGATAATTCCGCACTTAACTGCAATTGCAGGTTTTCAGACAGAGATGGCGACAAAAAGGCAAAACTTACAGACTACAGCTTTAAAGTCAAATAAAGTATTATTTATAATTGGAGTAAAATTCAGAACCCTTCTTGTAGGAGTTTACATTTTGGTTCAAATTCTTCTTGTTGGGCACTGAAATTCTATTCAGAACTGTATTTCCATTCCCCATCATTCCAGTTATGATCCTTAGAAATGGTTTGAATTCTGATAGAGGAGTGCTTTGAGTTAGTGTGTAGTAGATTTAATTCATCGAAGGACCTTGTATACAGCTAAACACCTCAAAATTCAGAGTGAGAGAACATTGTTTTTCATAAATTCTCCACAAAGAAAACCATCACACTTTCTCCTTTTTTTAGCAAACGCTCTTGAGAGCAAAATCTTATTAACTTTATAGTTAAATCATAGTATGTAGATGCGTGACTGTCTGTTCTCCTGCACTTTTAAATTGCAGTAATCATTTACAGTAATGTCTGGTATGCTGTTAATGACAGACCAGGTCTTGGAAAAGGAATGTCAATAGAACAGTAACATGAAAAGTAGTGTTTTATTTTACCTCATGTACAATTAAATAAATACTTCACACATTTGTGCTTGAAAAGTAACATTGATATAAACACTATGACACTGTGATAACTGAATATGATTGAAATAACTTTAGTCAAGGCACTTGATATTCAAAAAGTTAGAAACAGCTAGACCTTTTAAGGACGTACATATTATGCAACGTTATAATACAGACTATTTTTATGTTAGCTTTTAATTATTAGTGCAATCTCCAACACCCATGAACCATTTTGTATTTCCTGTTTAAAGAACTCACAACACTTTTAAAATGACAAGGCCTGTGAACTCTCAGTATGCAGGCAGATAGATGTTCAGGGTGGCTTTTGTGTTTGTAGTGCACTGCACACTTTGGGATCATTTAAGGTTTAGATACTGTGGTAGGACGTTGTTCCAGAACTGAGGGTCCTGAGCACCACTATCTGTTTGCTTCTTCCCTTTAACATTCTGTTGATGTCTTTGTCTAGTCTTCTGTCTGGCTCTCTGTGCATTTGTCTGTCTACGTGGAGGTAACACGTCTGGTTCGGCTTTCTGCTTTGGTACTTTTTTGCTCTTTTCTTCCTCTTCTTCCTCATCTTCTTCTTCCTCCTCATCTTCTTCCTCTTCCCCTTCCTCCTCCTCTTCCTCAGCCTCTTCTTCCTCTTCACTAATTTCTGTCTGTTTCTTCTCATTTTTTTCAGTTTTTATATTCTTTTCTTTCTGCTTTGTTTCTTCCTCCTCCTCTTCCTCACCCTCTTCTTCCTGTTCTTCTTCCTCATTGTTATTTTCGCTCTGCTCACTAACATGTTTATCTATTTTAGTATTCTTTTCTTTCTGCTCTGTTTCTTCCTCCTCCTCTTCTTCCTCTTCATCACCTTCACTCTGTTCTTCTTCCTCTTCACTAGTTTCTCTTTGCTTGCTCCTGATTTTTTCCATTTTTATGTTCTTTTCTTTCTGCTCTATTTCCTCTTCCTCTTGTTCCTCACTCTCTTCTTCCTGTTCTTCTTCCTCATTGTTATTTTCACTCTGCTCACTAACATGTTTATCTATTCTAGTATTCTTTTCTTTCTGCTCTGTTTCTTCCTCCTCCTCTTCCTCTTCATCACCTTCACTCTGTTCTTCTTCCTCTTCACTAGTTTCTCTTTGTTTCCTCCTGATTTTTTCCATTTTTATGTTCTTTTCTTTCTGCTCTATTTCCTCTTCCTCACTCTCTTCTTCCTGTTCTTCTTCCTCTTCACTAGATTCTCCCTGTTTCCACCTGTTTTTGTCTGTTTTTGTGTTATTTTCTTCCTGCTCAGATTCTTCCTCTTCTTCCTCACTCTCTTCTTCCTGTTCTTCTTCCTCTTCACTAGATTCTCCCTGTTTCTTTCTGTTTTTCTCTGTTTTTATATTTGTTTCTTCTTGCTCAGATTCTTCCTCACCCTCCTCGTCCTGTTCTTCTTCCTCTTCACTAGTTTCTCTCTGTTTCCTATTGTTTTTCTTTTCTTTCTGCTCTGTTTCTTCCTCATCTTCTTCTACTTCTTCAGCTTCCTCCTCTTCTTCTTCTTCATTAGTTTCTCTCTGTTTCCTCTCTGTTGATATATTCTCTTTCTTCTGGTTTAATTCTTTCTCTTCTGCTTCTTCCTCACTTCCACTTTCTTCCTTCATTTCATTCAGTTTGTCTGTCTCACCATCTTCATCTCCTCTTTCTGTTTCCTGTGTCTCTGAAATGTCAAGATTCTCATTTTCTCTGTTCTTCTCTCCATTAGT
Source organism: Cirrhinus molitorella (assembly GCA_033026305.1). Classification (NCBI taxonomy): domain Eukaryota; kingdom Metazoa; phylum Chordata; class Actinopteri; order Cypriniformes; family Cyprinidae; genus Cirrhinus; species Cirrhinus molitorella. The sequence goes on from CM065122.1 coordinate 19,112,637, forward strand.
ATCTATTTGTCCTTCTTTTTTGTCCTCTTCTGTTTCTCCATTCTCTTCCTCAATTGGTTCTTTCTCTTCTTGTTTTTCTTCATCTCCATCAGTCTCTGACATGTTTTCCTCATCTTCAGCTTCTTTTTCTCTCACACTTTCCTCTTCCTCCTCTTCTTCACTCTTGTCTTTCAGTTCTTCATTATTTTCCTCTTCATTCACCTCCTCTTCCTCGTCCTCTTCTTCCTCCTCCTCTTCTTTTGCCTGATCTCTGTTTTCCTCCTCCTCTTCATGATCACTCTCTTCTTCTTGATTTTCCTCCTCAACTTCATTTCCTACCTCACCCTCTTCCTCACTCTCTTCTTCTCCCTCTCCTTCCACTGTCTCATTCTCTTCCTCCTCTTGCTCACTCTCATCCTTTTCTTCACTCTCTCTTTCCTCTTCATCTGATCTCTCATTCTTATATTCATTGTCGCTTTCAGTTTGTTCACCTGCTTCTGATTTCTCCTCATTACTGCTCTGTCCTTCCTGCTCCTCCTCTCCAGCTTCCACTGTCTCATTCTCTTCCTCCTCTTGCTCACTCTCATTCTTTTCTTCACTCTCTTCTTCCTCTTCATCTGATCTCTCATTGTTATTTTCATTGTCGCTTTCAGATTGTTTACCTGGTTCTGATTTCTCCTCATTACTGCTCTGTCCTTCCTGCTCTTCCTCTCCCTCACTCCCCTCATCCCAGCTCTCCCTTTCTTCCTCCTTTTCGTCAGTTTCTCCTTCCTCACCCTTCTCTTTCTCTTGTCCCTCACTCTGCTCTTCTTCTTCTCTTTCAGTCTCATCTCCACTTCCTTCTCCTTTACTCATCTCTTCCTCACTTTTGCTGCTCTGTCCGCTATCATCCTCACCTGCTGCCTCACTTTCCTCTTCTTCTCCCTCCTCTTCCTCACTGTCCTCCTCTCTCTGTTGAGCACTCTCTCCTCTGTCTTCATAATCCTTGCTCTCGCTTTCTTCTTCATCTTCAACAGCACCATTTTCCTCTTCCCGCCCAACCCCTTCACTTTCATCTTCTTTCTCAGCAAGACTGTCTTTTTCACCTCCCTCTTCCTTTCTATCTGTCTCACTATTCTCCACATGTTCCTCTTCCCCTATCTTGCCACTCACCAACATTTCATTTTTATTTGGAACTGCCCCGTTTTGTACATCTTGTGTGTTCTGCTGTTTGATTATGCTGTCATTTGTTTCCACAATTGCTGATACGTCCTGAACTGTGCTGTCTTGGTCCACTTCCTGTTCTAACAGGATATTGCTTCCTGTTGTTTCCCTAGGCACTGAGGACATCTCAGTACTTAGTTCTGGTGGGGTTTCAGAAAGAACTTCAGCTGCTTTTATTAGTAGTGGTGCAGCACTTGCAATAGCCACGGCTGGTAGTGATGAAACTACACTACCCATAATGCTCTGCTCAGCCTGTGGCTTCCCGTCTGCCTCTTCAGGTTGAACCGTTTTTCTGGATAATTGATTTTCTTTTAGTGGTGACTGCTTATGTTGTGGTGATGAACTTGATGGACTTAATTTACCAGATGATAATTCAGTTTCTTTTGTGGTGGAAAATTTATTGGTTGCTGATTGGTTATTGGACCATAAACTGGAAAATGAGTGGCCTCTTTCTGGAGCTAAGCTTTTAATAGAAGGAAATTCATGTTTCTGTTCAGTAAGCACTTTATCAGTGGGCGATTGACTGTTTTTATGATCAGACTGCAAGTTGGAAGCTGAATGGGTTTTTTTTGCAGCCCTTCCTGACTTTCGGCTCTTTATTGGGGGAAATGATATATCAGAGTTCTGAGGTATTTTACTATCATTTTCCCTTTTGATGTCTGTTGTTTCTTGTGCTGGCATTGCACATTTAAGCTGGAAGTCTGGGTTCTCTGACTCCACAGGTTTACCCTTTTTTGCTTTAGATATTTGTGTGGGTATGGAAACTGATAGAGGGCTTGGTGTTTTGGGTGCTGTTTCTGAAATCAGGGCTTTTTCCACATCTGATCTCTTCTTTTTTGCTTTCTTCGGTGTAAGTTCACTTGGACTTTCTTCTGTGTCAACATCATTCTTTTCTTTTCCTTTTTTTGGGGTGCTTTGCAGTTTAGTTGGAATTTTGACTGGTGTTGAATTTCCCTGTTCTTGTATGTCGATTAGTGTTGATCTGTCCTCTTGAACCTTTCCGAGGGGCGGTTTGATGTCTCTTTGAGCATCTGCCTGAGGTGTTGCTTCAACTTTGCTAACCTCTGTGGCGCCCGTGGGCACATCTTGAACCTTGACTGGCGACTTGACCCTTTTTGCAGCTCTTACTGGAATACCCATCTCTTTGATTTTGGGAGATTTCACCTCTTGAACTTTTGTGGGAGTTGTTCTTACTTGTTTGACTTCCTCAACTGGAAAACTTGTCTTTTGAAGTTCAATTGGACTTGACTTGGTCTCCTGCTCCATCTCAAAAAGAGCAGTGACCTCTTGACCTATGGAATCTGCGTGTTGAACTTTACTATGTTTGTCTGCTTTTGAAATGTTTTCCCTTGGATCAGTATTAGTACTGCATGTTTCACTGCTTCCCACCTTTTCCTTAGCTGACATTTTATCTGGAGATAATCTGACCTCTACTGTTTGACATTTAGATTTATTATTTGTACTCTGGATAGGTTTTTTGTATGTTTTGGATTGGCTTCGTGATGCTGTAGCAGAAGAATGTTCCTCAGCCATGCCAGGGTTCATTGGATCTCTAGACCTGGGCTTCTTGCAATTTAAATTGCTTGGTGGTGAAGAAACAGAACCAGTCTGTACTTCAGTGGGTGCAGCCTGCTGACGTAGATTCTCCACCCTCCCAGAATGCGTATTCTCTTCATGTGTCTGTCAAATTAAACATTGTAGTCTTTAATTTTACAATATACAATTAAACTCAATTATACATATTCTAAACAGTTATCCAATGAACAGTCTTGAGCACAATGACACAGCTTTTGTACACCTTGTCTGACATGCTGTTTTCAGATGTTCCAACACTATGGCAGTCCTCTGTGTTCTTTGTGATGGGTGGGACTGTATTCACAAGAAAGACAGCTGGTCAGTACTGACAATCATGTTTTTGGGTTATTTAGAACTATATGTGAACCTGGAACACAAAACCAGTCTTAAGGGTCATGTTTTTTATTAAGATATATATATATCTAAAAGCAAAATAAATAAGCTTTTCATTGATGTATGGTTTGTTAGGATAGAGCAATATAGACAGAGCTACAACTATTTGAAAATCTGACAGGTGCAAAAAATCAAAATATTGAGAAATATTGCTTTTAATGCTGTCCAAATGAAGTTCTTAGCAATGCATATTACTAATAAATGGATAGAGAGAGAGGTCTTGGGAAAACATAGAAAATGAAAAAAAAGAAAGAAAATATTTACGTGGCGGTGTCCTGGCAGGTAGTGTGATTGCGGTAGAAGCAGATTCCACAGAGGCTTCGGTTTTGAAGCGTTTAGGAGTGTCTGTCGGGGATCTGGGCTGTAGGATGTTGCCTGTCAGGGCTAGTGCAGTAAAGCCAGTTGTTGGAGGAGGAAGATTGCAAAATTCTGGGCCAAACTGTGCAGATGAGCTCTCCTGAAACATACACAGACATACACACAACATGTTTCAAACTCTCAGTAGTTTATTTTTCAATTAAAAATCTCTTATTTTTTTTACACCTCTGCACAAATATTTGAATAATCTAAATATGCAGCTTGATTGAAAATTACACATAAAAGTGTTACTTGTTTTCATTTCAAATCATATGTCTCATATTTCATCATGCTTTTATCTAAACTAGCACACTAACTATTTGAAAACAACTTTATTTTTAACTTTATATCTCCATATTATATATTTTAACTGATAGATATTTTATAATAATATCTTTTTATATTAATTTATATCTTTATGATATATTTGGAAATCTGGGTCATGGCCAAGAGTAAAAGAATGAAATATATTCATAAAAGGCTTAGAAATCATTTCCAAGCCAGTTTTAATGTGACCGTGACATAACAAAGAATAAAAATGTTCTTAGAGATCTCTTAGTTTTAATAAAAATTAGCCCTTTACATAAAGTGCCCAAAGCTGAAGGAACATCCAGTTTTTGCAGTGTATATGGCCATAAACCACTTGTTTACTTGTTTAACTCAAGTGGTCAGATTCTTACCCTCTGTCTCCGTCTGGCACGTGTTGATAGGCTCCAGCGGTGAGAAGTTGGAAGAGTTGTGGGGAGAAAGGTGGGTTGTGAGACTAGAGTAGGTCCTAGGTCTGCAATATGCTCCAATGGTTGGCCCTGTAACATTGAGGTGTAACACCTGTCCAGGTAAGAATAGGTAACATCTTCATCCTCTAAACAAACTTCTTCACTTTCCTGTTGCCGTGGCCGTGCAAACACCAGCATATGGCTAGAGCCACATGCCACCTACAGAACATATGCACAAATATAATAAACATAGCACTTTCCTTAGTTCAGCATTCAGAGAAAAGCATGAACATGATAAGAATGTTTCAGAGAACTTACAGTCATGACAGAGTAATCAAAAAACCTCTGGCACACAGTTGGACTGAACTGATTGGTGAAGTTCTCATCTCCATGGCCCAACTTCCCATGACGGCCATCTCCAAATGTGTAGAGAAGACCACTATCTGAAGCAAAAGAGAATATGTGCATTTAAATAGTTTATGAAAAATATGACTATATAAACCATTAATGTTTTCTTTGCGCACAAAAAAGTATTCTTGTAGCTTCAAAATATTATAGTTGAACCACTGATGTCACATGGACTGCTTTCTGGGCCTTGAATGTGTCTATGCTGTCTATGCAGGGTCAGAAAGCTCTAAGATTTCATTAAAAATATCTTAATTTGTGTTCTGAAGATAAATAAAAGTCCTACGACATAAGGATAAGTAATTAATTTTCATTTTTGGGTGAACTATTACTACACGCTGTGTATATTTTACCTGTTATTAGTGCACTATGGCTTTCCCCACATGTCACATGAGTGACCCTGCCTTTCCTGAAGTGGCCGACAGCAACAGGTGTGTCTGTTACAAACACGAGCGTTCCCAACCCCAACTGCCCAAACTCCCCACGGCCAAAAGAATATAACTCATCCTCTACAGGAAAGAGAGATTTATTTAAAACATCATTAACATTTAAGACAAATAATGAGAGAAAAAATGGAAAGAAAGATAATTGTAAGTGCATGTTATTACATGGTGTGCATTAAGTGTATTTGCATTTGTCACTGAATTAGATAACATATCAAGGTTTCGATTTCAGTTTTAAATGCCACTTGGTTTGATATTTTGTTATCTGATGGAAAATAACCTTTATTAAACGTAATGATATTGATATACATTTTTCGGACACTGACATGTACATCACCTGTAAGGACTAGCGTGTGCTTGCCTCCACATGCCACCCGCAGAACGCCGTGAAGAGATTCTACGCGCTGAGGATGACTGTGGTTGGCCAGCTGATGAGCAGAAAGACCTAGTCGTCCATCTGCACTCTCCCCGAAAGTGAAAACATCCCCATTATCTGAAACCAAATTCCCAACAATTTATTTAGTCAGGTGCTAAAACACTTTCTCAAAAAGAAAAAAACAGCATGGTTTTCATGTTCATGTTTGTGAATAGTGTTGAATGACAAGCGCTCACCTGTGACCACAGCTGAGTGTCTGTATCCACATGAGACCCACTGAATGGGCTGCCCTAATTTCAGCTCTTTAGGCAATAAGGCATGACTGTCATTCCCCAAACCAAGCTGACCAACAGAATTATCACCCCATAGGAACAGCCTGCCATCCTCTGAAATATGATTTATCAATTATCAATACATTTGTATTTACAATAGTCAGTTTAAATATAGTATAGAAGAGAATCAGTGCTACCTGTAAGTGCGGCAGAGGTGTGGCCACCTGCAGAAAGTAATTTGATTGGAGCATAGTCACAAAAGGGGTGGAGTCGCTGGAAAGAAATACTGTCATTACAGTGGCCCAGTCCTAACTGTCCATCACTGTTTCCTCCAGCTGCAAAAATGTCCCCTTGTGCTGGAGAAACCCACAGATATTTTTACTTACCTACTTCATCTTACAATTCTGTGACAAACTGCTATTATTCAAAAGTTTGGAGTCGGTAAGAATTTTTTTGTATTTTAGCAAGGACTAAAATTATGGAAGCTTGTTTCTGCCATGAATAAAAAATAAAAAAGGTAATTACGACTTTTTATTTCTCAATGCAGACTTTATTTCTTACAGTTGTGTGATACAAACTTGCAATTCTGACTTTTTTCTTAAAATTGTGAGGTATAAACTCGCAATTGCATGTTATAGTCACAATTGCGAGACATAAACTTGCAATTCTGATATAAACAATTGTGACTTTTTTCTCTGAATTTCAAACTTAGGTCTCGCAATTATGACTATAACACACAATTTATCACACAAAGTTATCAAGTCAGAATTGTGACATATAAACTCTGAGAACATATCAGTCTTTTTTCCCCCTCAAAACTGGACTTTATAAAAAGCAATTACTAGTTTATTTCTCATAATTGTACGTATATTGTGTAATTCTGAGAAAAAAAGTCAGAATTGAGACTATATCTCGCAATTTTGACTTGTGAGTTTATAGCTTGCAATTCTGACTTTTTTTATTGTTGTTTTATTTATGTTTAATTGTTTATATCTCACAATTATAAAACAAAATTACGAGTTTATATTCTACAATTCTGATATATATATATATATATATATATATATATATATATATATCACAGTTCTGAGAAAAAGAAGTGAATTATGAGAAAGAAGTCTGAACTGCGAGTTTTAATCTTGCAATTCTGACTTTTTTCTTAGAATTGCGACTTTATTTCTGAGAATTGTGAATTTATATCTCACAATTCTGACTTCATGACAAGCAATTGCGAATCTCGCAATTTTAGGAAAAAGTCAGAATTGCGCACTCCAAGTGCTTTTGAACTTTTCTTTTTAAAAAAATCACGGTCTCCACAAAAATATTAAGCCGCACAACTGTTTTTAACATTGTTATAATTACAAAAATAAATAGTTAAAAACAATAAAACATCTTACCAACCACAAAATTTTGGTAGTTACAGCAGTAAAAAGTTTGCCTCTGAATAAAAAGCTTAACTTACAAGTGCTCACAAGTGTGTGATCAGTTCCACAGGCAACAAACTGAGCTCTCTCCCCTTTAAGAACTGTGTGGACAAATAAAAAGGTAAGTAATAATAAACCGAGCGTGATCTTTATAAAACAACTTGTATCTCACCTTTAACACAGACTGGTTTATTCACTGGTCCTTTGGTTTGTAGACCAAGCTGACCTCTGTTATTATTTCCAAACACAAACAAACGGCCCTGCTCTGAAAAAAGATAATTAAAGAGACTTTTATTACAAAATATAGCAACAGTTACAAAATTACAAGGTGAATATAGAAAGATTACAACCTGTTACAAAGGCTGAGTGTGACTGTCCGCATGAGATGTGCACAGGTGTATCATTCTTTAGCCACAACCTGCTGGGTACATTGTTCGCTATTTTACTCTTTCCGAAGGTGAATACAGCACCTGTTTCTGCAATAAGGAAACATATAAGTTCAGTATAACATTTGCCTTCAGTCACAGATGTTCACATGGAGCAAAGAGCAAACCTCCACACGCTCAGCAAAACGGTCCGTTTAAATCCTTAGAAAGCTTCCAGCTTCCCAGAATAGCCTTGTGGGTAATGCTCTGGAAGCTCAAAGACATGATTATGGTGTCACACACCGTGAGCAACGTCTTTGCTGTGAGTCTTATAAGCACGTGCTTGTTAAAACACACATAACTACATAGATAGACAAACAGATAGACAGATAGATAGATAGATAGATAGGTAGATCACTATAAAAACTTTACCTGGTATTTCTGTATCTGTTTCTCCTGTCATCACCTCCTACACCTCTGTTCTGCAGATGACATTCCTGAACTGTCAGTTGTTCCCTGCTGAATAGTTACAGCTGTACCGGAAATTAAACGTTACTCTGGCAACCGCAAAAAGACAGAAAACCCTAATCCGAGTTTGCTCTTTGTTGTAACTTTGATATTAATGGAAGGTGTATACAGAGTGAGCGAGAGAGAGAGAGAGAGAGAGAGAGCGAGAGAGAGAGAGAGAGAGAGGAAAGAAGGGAGTTCATCACACGATGGCAGGGTCTGTAGAAGCATGTGGGATAAAAGAGTACGTGCACTAGAGCTGTCACTCAACATGCACTGTTACTTGCCCCGCCCCTTTCCATCCCGTTAGCCACGCCCTCTAATGCTATGACAGGGAACGCTTGGAAATGATTTGATTCGGTTATGCCACATTGAGCTCTGTATGTTTACTTACGTCAGTAACATGTTTGCTTTCAAAAACAGAATATATTATAGTCTGAAATTTGCAAAATGTTGCCAAAGCAGGAATTTTCGGTGAGTCTGAAATTTTGCCATATAATTTTGCTGCTGTCTAAAATTTTGAGTGACATTGTATAATAACTTTAGTTAATAATATTAACAAATAACCTATTATTGTGCTGCATTATGCTTAACAGAGAATTAGTTGATGAAAACTGAAACACTTTGATTAATACATTTTAATGAATGAAAGAGTAGTTCATTGCAACTATCACAACTATCAGCTATCACAGAAGGTTCAAATGCTCACTGATGCTTTAGAAGGAAACACCAGAGCCAAGGGGTGAAAACTTCTGAACAGAATGAAGATGTGTAAATTTACCCTGATCTTAAAATTCAAGAAGTTTTCACACCCAGACACTTAATGCATTGTTTTTTCTATCTGAAGCATCAGTGAGCATTTGGACCTTTTGTAATAGTTGCATATGAGTCCCTCAGTTGTCCTCATTGTGAAAATATCGATCTCAAAATCATACAGTCATTGTTGGAAAGGGTTCAAATATACAAAACTGCTGAAAAAACAAATTTTTTTTTTGACCTAAAGGGGTTTTCAACTATTATTTTCTCTTGTGAACTTTTATGTGAAATATCTTATTCAGGTCCGTACTAAATAAAAAAATAACATACATTTTGTATGATCTTTATTTCTTTATTTTGCTTTATTTTGCTAAATAAATTCACAAGTGTATGTAACGTTTTTCAGTTGAAGTCATACTATTGTGTTTATAAAAATTTAAATATATTGTTACAAATGTTACTTTATTCACTATTTTTATAAAGTGTATATGAGTTTTGTTTTCTTTTTTGTTATTATGCTCAAGTAATTTTTTAATCTGTATCATGTGTATTTAATATCCACAGTGTGGGAAATGCAGCTTTGGACAGTGTTAACCTGAAGGGCCGCAGCTTTCTAACACTGAAGGACTTTAATGCAGAGGAAATTAAACATATCCTATGGGTTTCTGCTGACCTTAAGCATCGAATAAAGCACAGGGGCGAGGTACTGCAAAATATACCACAACTATTGAAATTATTGATCAATAATCTTCCCATTTCCTGGACTGAGATAATAAACAATGTTAATTTATTCCTCTTTTTGTGTACAGTATGTTCCATTACTTCAAGGCAAATCTATCGCCATGATATTTGAGAAGAGGAGCACTAGGACCCGCATGTCCACTGAAACAGGTGCCATTCAAAGGTTAAGCCTGTGAAAGGGCTTAAATTTATCAGTGCGGTCCGTGAACAAAATGAATGAATAGGGACGGATTCAGAACAAAGGATTTGACACATAGACACATTCTCTCTTAGGGTTTTCTCTGTTGGGTGGCCATCCATGTTTTCTCACACCCCAGGATATTCATCTAGGAGTCAATGAGAGCACCACAGACACGGCCAGGTCTGAATTCACACACACTGTAAACAACGCATAGACTCAATTCACTTAAACATGTTCTGATATGTGGGTGTGTTTGTATGGCAGGGTACTCTCTGGTTTGGCAGATATCGTGTTAGCTCGGGTGTATAGTCATTCATCTCTAGAGCATCTGGATAAAGATGCTTCTATACCAATCATCAATGGCCTGTCTGAACTCTACCACCCTATACAGATTCTGGCAGACCTACTGACACTACAGGTACTCACTCACTCACTGACACAAACACACACATAAACAGAAGTACATGCACTCATGTGTTGTTTTTCACTCTTACAGGAGCACTACGGCTCATTAAAAGGCCTCACTTTGGCTTGGATAGGTGATGGAAACAACGTTCTTCACTCCTTCATGATGTCATTGGCTAAACTAGGTGTCAATCTAAAAGTGGCCACACCCAAGGTCTGCCTCCTTCAGATCTGTTTTATATATGCACACACAACCATTCAAAAATTAGTTTTTTAAAGAAATTAATACACTACCAGTCAAAAGTTTTTGAACAGTTAGATTATTAATGTTTTTTAAAAAAGTCTCTTCTGCTCACCAAACCTACATTTAATATGATCCAAAATACAGCAAAAGCAGTAATATTGTAAATTATTTTCACTATTTGAAAATAACAGTTAAATAACAGTGACAGTAAGTTTTTTCTGCTCACCATTTAATTCAAATCAAAATACAGCAAAAGCAGTAATATTATGAAATATTTTTATTATAAAATAAAATAACTGCTTTCTATTTGAATATATTTTAAAATGTAATTTATTCCTGTGATCAAAGCTACATTTTTTGCATCATTACTCCAGTCTTCAATGTCACAAGATCCTTCAGAAATCATTCTAATATGCCGATTTGCTGTTCAATATACATTTATTATTATTATATAAAACAGTCAAGTAAAGTTTTAAGGATTCTTTGATGAGTATAAAGATCCAAAGATCAGCATTTATCTGAAATAAAAAGCCTTTGTAACATTATACACTATACCATTCAAAAGCTTGGAGTCAGTATAATTTATAATTTTTTTTGGTAAAGAAATTATAGAAATTAATACTTGTTATTCTTATAAATAATGATAATGATGTTTTTCTTCTGAAATTTTTATTCATCAAAGAAACCTAAAAATATTCAACAACAACAACAACGACAACATAATAATAATAATAATAATAATAATAATAATAATTGTTTTTGAGCAGTAAATCAGAATATTAGAATGATTTCTGAAGAATCATGTGACTGGAGTAATGATGCTAAAATTCAGGTTTGAAATCACAGGAATAAATTACATTTTAAAATATATTCTAATAGATAGCAGTTATTTTAAATAGTTTTTGCTGTACATAAATCATTAAAATCATTAAAAATCATGAAAAATTTTGACTGGTAGTGTACTTTTATTCAACAAGAAAACATTAATTTTATTGAAAGATATACATGTTACAACAGATTTCTATTTCAAATAAATGCTGTTCTAGTGAACTTTCTATTTGTCAGAGAATCATAAAAAAAAAGGTAAATATCAAGCAGTACAACTATTTTTATTATTGATAATAATAAAAAATGTTTCTTGAGCTTCAGAATTTTATAATGATTTCTAAAAAAATGAAAAGATCATGGGACACTGATAACTGGAGTAATAGCTGCTGAACATTCAGCTTTGCCATTACAGGGTTTTTGATCAAATAAATGCAGTTTTGGTTTCACAAAAACTTCTTACAGACACCAGCATTTTTTATAGTCTATTTTATTTTATTTTATTTTTATTGATTTTACCTAAATTAATCTTTTGTGTTTAGGGTTATGAGCCAGATGCTAATGTCACTCAAGAGGCTCAGCTTCTGTCTAAGCAGGTATAGACTGAGAAATCACGATCAGCTTTATTCATAACAACTACAATATAATCTTTTTAGAATGTTTACTTTTATAATCTACCATGCCTTGCATTGTATGTTTGACTTTGAATGTTGAAATGGTTATTAGTCTTCAATAACTGTCTTGAACAACACAATAAATCTTGACATTGAATGATGTTTCATTGTTTTATGATCACTAGCTCATTTATGCAATGTTTACATTAGCTCAGTATGCAATGTTTACACAATTATGATATTCATGCTGCAGTTTGGTACCAAGTTGCAATTCCTGACGGATCCAAAGGAGGCAGCACGGAACAGTAGTGTGCTGGTTACTGACACTTGGGTGAGCATGGGCCAAGAGGAGGAGAAGAAGAAGAGACTAAAAGATTTCCATGGTTACCAGATCACCATGCAGGTAGACAAATGTCCATCAACTTTGTTTGGCCTGATCTAGTCTATATTTTGTAAAATGTTTCTGTTGATTGGTTGACAGACAGGAAGTGTGGCTGCACCAGAATGGACATTTCTGCACTGTCTCCCACGTAAAGCAGAGGAAGTGGACGATGAAGTTTTCTACTCACCACGTTCTCTTGTGTTCTCAGAGGCTGAGAACCGCAAGTGGACCATTATGGTAAAGTGCATGTGTAAAAATGTAAGCATTATTAATTAATTTATGTTTGTAAAGTAACAGTTTCTGTTTTTTTTTTCTCCAGGGTTTGATGGTGTGCATCCTGACAGACTATACGCCACAAATTCCCAAACTCAAATTTTAAAAAAATGTGGGAAATGTATCTGCTTTTGTATAATAATATAGTAATTTATCATATTTATTATTCTTGGCCAATGGGGGGGTTTAAGAAAGAAATAAGAAATACATTAAACAATAAACAATTGTATTAAATTCATGGATCCTTTGATTTAATGAATTTTGTTTTACAACATTAATCTCTGGTTTCACAGACAATATTTAAGCATAGTCCCAGACTAAAATGTAAGTCTGAGCTGTTTCAACTGGAAGAAACTTGCACTGATGGATCTTAAAATATATCAGTGCCTTTGTTTTGTCTCAAGATGCACACAAGTAATGTTATTTTTTTACGGCACGTTTACAAAAATTACTTAAATGTCCTGATTGAGCTATTCCCTAATCCTAATTTAGTCTGTGAAACCAGGCCTAAATTATTTAAATATTTCAATGATGCAAATACATTTAAGACCTATAGAGGGTGCTGTGACATTGTGAGAAATAGTATGTTTTATAACATTTTATGTATTCAGATTTCTTTAAATTACAAGGGGTTGCATGGACACTGCAATTAAGTTTTACAACAGAAAATACAATATTACAAATCATTTTAGTCTCTATTTAACTGCCATGGTGTCTCTTTAGGTTGTAATTAGGGGATTTGTGTCACCTCAAATTGCTTAGAAACATTTTACATAACAGATACACTCTTTAAGGTTATCCCTTGCATGTCTAACTCTGCAGAACAACAATACAGTCTAGCAGTTGCAATGTGATTTAGAGTGAATAGGTTATAGGATATGTGTGGTCATGCCTTTAAAACCATTGTGGTACTTTCATGTCATGGCTAGTCTCTTGTGTTTTAGCATGAATGTGTGGTCAATAGGTATGCTTTAATTTTTTTTTTTTTTTAGTTTCACTGTGACCTTTCACTGTCTTTCTTGACTGCTGCCTTGTCAGCAGTATCAGATCAGAGTGAGATCAGACTGATATGCATAACAGACAAAGGATGTTTAGGCTGGGAGGTTTTTAGACTGTGAGTGAGACTATCAACAATTGAATTAGGTGAAGGCACACTGCAATTAAAAAAAGACTATGTTATTGTACTAAGAAATCACGTTTGCGTATATTTAAATGGTAAAAGAGAGCGAGTAACTCTCAGGGTGAGGCAGAGAAGAACCTAGAACAAGGGTGGAGATTAAAAGCAGAGCTGAAGAACAGGTTTCCAAATCATCCGAGACATTCTCGTCATTGCGAAGGTGTTTCAGCTTCCCTTTCTATGACATGGTATGTACAATTAATTAAACTGAAACTGTGCTGTTATCTCATCTAAACATTGTTTGACCCTCTTCAGTTGTGACCTTTGGGTCTGTGTGTGTGGGTCTTAGAAAAACATTACCAATGTGCATCTTAAGGCAAAACAAGGGCACTGACATATTTCAAGATAAATTAGTGCAAGTTTCTTTCAGTTAAAACAGCACCAACTTACATTTTAGGCTGGGTCTAGGCTTAAGCCTTGTCAGTGAAACTGGCAAAAGTTATTGTTTGAAATTTCCATCTGTATACTTCTTTAGGTTGTCTTGTGTTCATTTGTTGAATCGGATCAAAAAACAGATCCCCTATGGGCATTCAAGTTAATTCAACAAGCCAGGCGGGCAGTTTCATAGAATTTTACATAAACACTTTAAAAGATTTGAGTCCATAAAAGAGAGGGCAGAAACATGCTCCTAAAACCTACATTTAAGGAATAAATAGACATCTTGTCAACTTTCCAACTGTTTCAGGTGGTATGAGTTAAAAAAAAAAATATATATATATATATATATATATACAAGAGTGTCTTTCTTACAGGAGACTTAATTGAGTTTTCAGTTAAGTTACTTTTACAGTTCTTTTAAGTATCAGCTTTTAGATGCTTCTTCTAAAACACATGAAGCAATGGTTGACAGAGAATGAACATACAAAAATATAAAATGTATGTGGATCATCACATAGCTCAGTTCGGATAAGAAATGTTTGAAATGTTCATTCTGAAATCTTTTCATGTTTAGAATTTCCAATATTCTGGAAAATCTGAGCAAAGTTTAAAATGTTATTCTGTTTTAAAACATAAAAGTCTTCATCAGGAGAAAACGGTAACAAGCTGTAGAGCAGAGACAAAAGTCAGTTTTTTCTTTGTATTTGATCTCATTGTCACCTGGAAGACACCTGAGATATAATCTCATTTCTCATTTGTGATTTGTCTTTCTTGTTGGGTTCATTCATGTTTTGCTTATGTGACATGATTATGACTGGAAACACTAATAGGCCTATTCATAACTCAAGAATGCAACTTTTAGCCTCAATGTTACTAATCAGCAAAGAATTTAAAAATTGGATTTTGTTAACAAGAAACAAATGTTTTTTGCTCAAGTCAGAATCAATTACCCTTTTAACCCCTATTAATATGGTTAGCTTGTACCTACACTTAATTTAGGCTACAAGGCCATAAACACATCTAGGCCAGTAAAGCAGTAGGCTACTATTTTTCGTCATGTGTGAAAAATATTTTTAATTCGTTATTTAAAGTCTTATCGTATGTGGTGCTTTTTTTAAGATGTAAATTATTATGCAACCAATCGATAAATGTACTTTCGTGGCACTCCCTGCGTCTCTATGGACTTTGCGGAGGTTTGTGTCTTGCAGTTGGAATCTGGTTGTGGCCGACCTGACATCCCAGACCGGACCAACAGGTTTCGGTCACGCCCAGGTGCAAAAAAAGTCAGGTATAAATTACATGTATGGAATGCAGACCTCAGAAGGAAACTAAGCACACGAGAGACTAACGTACTACTCTCGACTTAACCCACATAAACCAGCAAAATGCAGATGTCCGAGCCTCTCAGCCAGAAGAACGTTCTGTTCACGGCAATGAACCGCTTCATCGGCGCCGTCAACAACATGGACCAGACGGTCATGGTGCCGAGTCTGCTGAGAGATGTGCCGCTGGACCAAGAGAAAGAGCAGCAGAAGCTAACCAACGTCCCGGGTAGCTATCTGCGGGATGCTGAGGCCGACATGTACAGCTATTACAGCCAGCTCAAGTCCATACGGAACAACATCGAATGGGGCGTCATGCGTGCAGAGGAGCAGAGGCGAAAGAAAGACACCATAGCGCCTGAGCCAGCGCGCACAGAGCCGGACAGCGACACGGATCTGGAGCAGCTTCTGCAGTACCATCTGAAGGGCTTGCATGGGGTGCTGTCCGAACTTACAAGCCAAGCCAACAACCTGACCAACCGGTACAAGCAGGAGATTGGCATTGCTGGATGGGGACAGTGAACTGCATCATGATCTATTTGGATATGATGAACTATTCTGATCTAATAGGATCTATTTTGCCTATGTGGAAGAGCCTACCAAAGGAACTGACTAAACAGAAGTTAAACTGTCAAAAGTTAAAATACAAGGCAAACCAAGAGGGGAAAGAGGGTTTGTTGTAGTATTGGTTTTGGTGTTGATCACTGACATATTGTAAGGGCTGTTTTTGTTTGCACTGACAGTTTTTCTCTTTTTTAAAAACAAAATCTCCGTTCAAATGGCTGGTTGCCATGCTTTATCTTGATATTTAAAGCTATTTATGTGTTATGTATAATTGAAAGCTTTTATTTTCCCATTCTTTGTCATCTTTTGAGAAGAAGGTTGTTGTCCTATGATGTTGCTGTGTGTTCCAGAGGACTGATGACTTGAAGAACTGAGCGTATGATAGTTTGTATAGTGAGGACTCCTATAGATGAAGCAGAAACCCTGAAAATGTTCCCTGCTAATGACCTGAAACTATCTGTGAATCAATGACTTGGAAGCCTCTGAAAATCACTGTTTGTGTGCCATGATGAGCTCCATGAGATTCTGTGTTAAGTTGTGCCTAAAGGCCAGTGTGATTGTTCTGTATTAAATTGTGCCTAAAGGCCAGTGTGATTGTTAAAAACATTTGATGTCTTTTGTAATTAATTGTTTTTTACTACAAAATAAATTTTTGTAATTTGAAAACATCTAATGTGGCATTTTTCATTATTCATGCTCAGCAACGCATAATCAATAGGCTTACACACACCCTGTACAAATTAGCCTCACAGTGTACATACTGTTCATTCCTTAGTGCATAATACTATAAATAACTTTCATTTCTGAGACTGCGGATGAATTAGACATAATGACATGAAACAGTTCTAAGTAAATTTAATCTAACGTTCTGTAGACTATTCAATTCCCATTTATCCATTATCAATTCCTAAGTACATTAAGTGAGACCTGTGCAATGAAAAATATATTTTTTCTTTTACACAAAGATTATTTATTTTTATAATAAAAATATACAAAGGGGCCATAAATAATGCAGGTTACTTGTGCCCATGTGAGCAGACATGAGAAACAACAATAAATACAAAAAATGCTGGTTGTGTGACCTGGGGGGTGTTCCATAAAACAAGTTTACCAAATAAGCCAGGCTTATTTCAGTTAGTCTGACTTATTGCCACTTGATTTGGCTCACAATAAGTCAGACTAACTGAAATAAGCCTGGCTTATTTGGTAAACTTGTTTTATGGAACACCCCCCTGGATTCAAATCTGTTGATGTCGACTGGAGTCACCAAATTTAGACGTGTGAATAATAGTGATCAAAATGGTATTTCCAAAATATAATAATTTGAAAAATCAAAATAGGACTAATAAATTTATATTATTTATAATTATATTTATATTCAAGTAAACGATAGACATTATTATTGCACAATGCCTTAGTGTTCGAAGATACCAAAAGATTCTTCTTGTATTGGATCTAAACAAACATTTTGAAAAAAGGTGTGAACTGTTACACAATGTTCCTTGGATGAATAAAAATCACCTCGCCTTCATGTTCCTTATGAAAACTCAAGATACGCATAACAACACATAAAAAAAAACAATAGACACATTATGATATTATGCCTGAGCAGTTTCATCCGTTCATTTTAATTCAAATAAAATCTGATCTTAAATTATGTCATTTATCTCAGAACAATACACACTGAAATAAATATAAAGCATTCATATTATTTTATAATGATCTCACTGTATAAACAACAGCTTAGTCTGTAGAAATGAAAGGCCATGAGATTAGGCCATAGTTCAATTAGGACATTTAAGTGCATCTTGAGACAAAACAAAGGCACTGATATATTTTAAAATCAGTCAATGCAAGTTTCTTTCAGTTGAAACAGCTCGACTTACATTTTAGTCTGGGACTAGGCTTAAACCTTGCCTGTGAAACTGGGGGATAGTCTTCTGTCTCAAAAAATATTATTTGTGACCCTGGATCACAAAACCAGTCGTAAGTAGCACAGGTATATTTGTAGCAATATCCAACAATACAGTGTTTGGGTCAAAATGATAATTTTATGCTAAAAATCATTAGGATATTAAGTAAAGATCATTTTCCATTAGGATATTTTGTTTTTGATTAGTAATAGCCTATGCAATGCTAAAAACTTCATTTGAACAACTTTAAAGGCGATTTTCTCAATATTTTGATTTTGTTGCACCCTCAGATTCCAAAGATTTTCAAATAGCTGTATTGTATAGTTGTAGCCATTGTACTATCTTAACAAGCCATACATCATTATTCATTCAGCTTTCAGATGATGTATAAATCTCTATTTAAAAACTGCCCCTTATGACTGGCTTTGTGGCCAGAGTCTCATTTAGTAAGTTTCTGTGAAGTGTAAACGTCACCGCGTTTCGTATCGCTGAGTTGTTTGTTCCTCGGTGGACGCCTTATGTGTCAATGTGGCTATGGTGTTCTCATGATGTGTGCTATCCACATCAAAATATTAGTTAGTAAAAAGAAAGAATAATTATGGGAGATGAGCATCCACTCCAGATGAACAACACTAGCAGCTCCCGCTGTACTTTCTTCAACACAGAGCCCGACGACTATCGATGTGTAAGTATAAACACGTTTTAAAAACTATTAGTTAGTAATGCTAACTTGTTAGCCTTCACGCTAATCACAACATGACATCATCCTTTCCAGGCATGATGATGTTCACTAGTACTTTTACTGAAAGTAAGACATTAAAGGAAAAAAGTATGGAGTGATTTATAATAAATTAATTTCAGTTAAACATTTAAATAGTTTTTTAGTGGGAAATTCATAAGATGAGTCACGGTGAGATAAGTTCTGTAGGAAATGAATCATTTATTGATCTGTGATGTAAAACAAAGGAGGAGCAGGAAAACATCTGACTGTTTACATTTCTTTAATAAATAATCGGAGAGTGTCTGACAATGTAAAACTGTATAGTGTTAGAAAAAAATGTCATGAAACAAGGCGTTTATTTAAAAAGAAAAGAAAAATATGTGGTACTGAAAGGGTTATGGAATAAAAAAAAACTGATTACTAATCGTTATTTTTTTCTTCATGGAATTAAAGTTAAAACCACTTTTTTCCTGATTTCTTTTTCAATTTTCATTAGATTTACATATGTGTTTTAATTCACAGGATGTGATTCTTAAAGTGAAAAGGGCCACAGGGACATTTTCAATAGTGGCATGGTGAGTTGAATCATATTGCATGTTACTTCTTTGTTCTAAAGTGACTTTTGCATTCCTAACTTTATTATAATTTCCTTTCTGTAGCTCTTTCATGCTGTTTGCAATATGGCTACTTCGTCGAAGTAACTCCTTGGCTCAGGTACAGTGTGTGTGTTATGTTTGTTTGTTTGTTTGTTTGTTTTTAAATAAATTAAGACTTTTACCCAGCAAGCATAAATTAAATGTATTAAAAGTGACAATAACAACTTTCACACCATTGCACACTACCTTTAGCAAAATGCTTTTTCTTAAAAAAAAAAAAAAATTTCCTAAAAAAATTCAAAATAAAAAATCAGCCGCAAAACTCAACAATGACAATAATGAGAAATATTTCTTATACAAATTAGCATATTGCAATGATTTCTGAAGGATCATGTCATATTGTTGATCTGTTTCATACGTGTATTTCCTTTTTCCTGTCTTTCAGAAAATGATACGCAGTCTGACAGTAGCTGCACTTTTTGACAGTGTTGCTTATGTTATGGTAAGTTGCTTTGATTCGTTTGTGTGCAAGTGATTGAGAGACATGATTAATAAGTAATTATTCTAGTGGAGAAAAGGAAATGTTTTCTCCCCTTTTGATCACTTTATTTCATTACACCTTTTGCTTTCTTCTCATCTGCAGGGAGAGTCTCATCCAGAGGGGTCTCTGTGTAATTTTCAAGCCTGGTGGCTCACATATTTTGGTAAATTTGGCAACTGATTTAAAGATATGTGTTTATACGTGCACTGTTGTGTATACAGTTGAGGTCAAAAGTTTACATACACCTTGCAGAATTCTTTGGTTTTTCTGAATTTTTGTGTATTTGAATTCTTTCCAACAATGACTGTAAGATTTTGAGATATATCTTTTCACAATGAGGACAACTGAGAGACTCATATGCAGCTATTACAGATGGTTCAAATGCTCACTGATGCTTCGGAACAAAAAACAATGCATTAATAGTTGGGGGTGAAAACTTTTTGAATTTGAAGATAGAAGGTATTTTGTCTTCTGGGAAAGTATCTTCTGTAGCTTCTGAAGGGCAGTACTAAATAAAAAAAAATGATATTCAGGGAAAATAACCTTCTGTAATAATTGCATTTGAGTCCCTCAGTTGTCCTCAGTGGATCTCAAAGTGAAACAGTCATTGTTGGAAAGTGTTCAAATACACAAAAATGCTGAAAAACCAAATAGTTTGTGGGACCTGAAGAACAGCTGGAAGTTTAACTGTTCAAGACAAACAAGTGACTCATGAACAACTCTCACTAAAACGGCTGTGGATCATTCAAGTAACAACACAGTATTAGGATTTAACATATGTAAATGTTTGAACGGTGTCAATTTTTTTCTTGTGGACTATATGTAAACGTCTTTTATGTGAAATGTCTTATTCAGGCTGGTACTAAATAAAAAAATAACATGCATTTTGAATGATTCCTCTTATTTTGGTAAAATAATTAACATTTTACAAGGTGTATGTAAACTTTTGACTGTTTGTAAAGTAATAGATAATCAGTTCTGACATGGGATAGTAAGATTTATTTTTGGCTTTAGTTTAACTAGTAGAAGGCATTTGAATACATAGAATTCACAACACAAGGAACACATGCAGTATGATACTTATGAATAAAGTCAGTTAAGTGGAAAGGTGATTTAATTCCAGTAATTGCATCAAAATAGAAAGATGATGTCCTGTAACAACATTGTGTTATGATAAACTGCTGTTTTGGCTGTTTGTTTCAGACTGGGCTGCGCTGATGTGGGTGTGTCTTATTACTTTTAATCTATACCTGAACCTGGTGAGAGAAATCAGAACTGAACATTATAAGATGTGAGTGAGACTGTGCATATTTTTACTTTCTCAAAAAAACCTCATTCTGTATGATTTATAAGCCTATTTCCTCAAATACCAAGTACACACATACACATTTAGTGTATACATACAGATAGTGTTCCTAACATCTGCATGTGTTTCTCAGACCGTATCATGTGGTGGCATGGGGTGTTCCTCTGCTCATGTCCACCCTTCCTCTGATGGCTGGATACTACGGTCCTGCTGGAGCCTGGTGGTAAGTGACCTTTGACTTTTGATACATTCTTAATTGCAATCATATCACTTCAGTCATCATCAGTCCTTTTTGTCTCATTGCTCTCCTGCAGTTGGATCACAGATAATCATGTCGGGTGGAGGTTTGGCATGTAAGTTTGCAATGTTCGGCATGTATGTGAGTGTTTGCGGAAATGTTGTTTCTAGGAATGAATCTGTGTCAGACTAATGAAACAATGTTATGAGTTGTATCATATTTCAGAGGCTCACGTAGCTCATGCTACTTAAATCTCAGGAATTTCCGTTCCCGTTCTTATAGGTTATTGTGCATGCTGGTGCTTCTACAATATTTTTCACTCTAATTATGTCCGGTTATGTTCTGTTAAGGATTGCTCACACTGACAAGTATATTTAGACACCTAAAATAACAAAATATCAAATAGAGAGCATTCATATGAAAGATACTGTGCTGTATTGACTATTGGCCAATATTTAATTGATCAAATAATTTTGTTAATTTCTCTGTATTTAACTTTCTTCTTACAATCAGAGTTATAATACAAAATTTCCTGGCTCTTTCAAGCTTTATAATGGCAGTGAATTGCTGTTGAGATTTTAAAGTCCAATGAAGTGCATCCTTTCATCATAAAAAATTGCTCCACACGATTTCTGGGGGTTAACAGAGGCCTTCTGAAGCGAATCAATGTGCTTATGTAAGAAATATATCCATATTTAAAACTTTATAAACCATAATCTCTAGTTTCCGCTAACTGTCATAAACGCATTCATGAAAGAGTGGCATTTCAGCAGATGACCATGCTAGTCTCGAGAACCAATTTTTGTTTTCAGGAGCAAAGGGAGCAAAGTTTCCTTTGTTTAGAAAATAAAAATAAGTCTTCTCTAGCATTATATTGAAATCCTGAGACATTTTTTTTCTTAACAAATCTTTGTTCCTTTATTAACCCCCTGGAGCCTTGTGGAGTGCTTTTTATGATGGATGGATGGATGCACTTTATTGGACGTCTATTGGACTATTGGATCTCAGCAGCCATTCACATGGAAGAGCCAGGACATTTCATGGTCTATAATTATTAATTGTTAAAAATATAATATACGATATCTAAGTGTCCAAATACTTGGACTCTGTGTGTTGTAGACGTGACATCATGATAATGAATATGCACGGTATTGTTATTGTGGGCATTTCAAAATATTTTTTTTATTACAAATTATTCACGAATTTTGAATGCATTTTAATGCATATTTTCCCATTAACTGGTTAAATGCACAACACACCACTGTAAACTGCATTAAAGACGCGTGATGTAAACAAGCAGCTTGCGGAATCTTCGTGGCTACTCTGACAGTAGATGGCGCTAAACAGCAAATGCTACTTTCTAAAACGTTTAAAAATAATTTAAATTTAAATGACTATTTATTTTAACACTTTTTACATTTTAATCTGGACTACAACATGCCCTAGATATTGTTTGAAAATGTATTGATTCTTTATTGTTCGGTCACATTTTACTTTAGGGCTTCATTAGTTAATTAATTAGTTAACATAAACTCCCAATGAATTCTTCTAAACATTCATTAATCTTAGATAATTTCTATATAATAATAATAATAAAACGTTAAAATCAAAAGTTATAAACTGTTTTTTTTTTTTAATAAACCTGAGCTAACATGAACTAAAAGTTATTTTTAACAAAGATTAATAACTTTTGTAGCAAATGTAGCTTTTGTTCATTGATCATGTTAATGCATTAACTAAGGTTAACTAATAAGATCTTACAGTAAAGTGATACCTGTTGGTCTTTTAATTCTTTTGCACTTTAATCTGTGTACAATTTTTAACTTTATTGTGTTTTAATGTTCAGAAGTTTTTGTTATTATATTGTATTGTGACATCACTTTTTTGCAACTAAAATTCAATATCATGATAATACCGTAAACCGTGATAAAACATTAGCAATTAATCGCAACATGAAAATTTGATACCGGCATATCCCTAGTGTGTTGTCTTATTTGAGGTGTAAAACTTTTTTGCAGATGGTACATTCCTCTGTTTAGCCTGATTATCCTCATGACCTGCTGTTATTCTCGAATCATCTGTGTGGCCAATGAGAGGGTGAGTAATTGTGATTTACAAACATCTGCTAGAAAATGGTCTCACTACTTTCTTTATTTCATTTCATGGCAACTTGCTGTTGTATCTAGTTGTGCAATACAAATTAAAAAAAAAAAAGCTTATCTCCTTCCTGTTTTCTGGCAATGCTGACTTACCACAGTAAGGCTGAGAGTGACATTCCACATTCCAGAATCTTTTGCACGTCTGTCAGATTCCAACACACATTGACGCAAAAAATCAGCTCATACATGCTTATGTACATGCAGACACCTGTGTACTCTGCACAGGTCATATATTTAGCAGTGCACAGTAAATTATTACTAACAAAATATATGGGAATTGTGCTGGAGCAGTGCCATTCAGCCATACGCTGTATAATGATCCATGCATCAGAAGTATAAATGCATGTCTTAAATTATTGTATTTATTTCAGATGCGTTCCTGGTTAGGCA
Source organism: Cirrhinus molitorella (assembly GCA_033026305.1). Classification (NCBI taxonomy): domain Eukaryota; kingdom Metazoa; phylum Chordata; class Actinopteri; order Cypriniformes; family Cyprinidae; genus Cirrhinus; species Cirrhinus molitorella. Next base: position 19,136,378 of record CM065122.1, read on the forward strand.
CGTTTAACCCCGAAAGAGAGAGAAGGAAGGTATGTGTGTGTGTGTGTGTGTGTGTGTGTGTAGTTGTAACAATGCTGCCATCCTCTGGTTTATACATCATTAATGTCTTATTACTTATTATTGCAGATATCTCTAGCTGAAGAGATCAGACCGTTAAAGTGGTATCCCTCAGTCTATCTGCTGGTCTCTATCTTCCCCCTCATAAATCGGTAACTGTGCATTTTCCCACCACATCGTACAGGGATGTAATTTCTCTATATACACTAGCAGTCAAAAGTTTTTGAACAGTAAGATTTTTAAAGTTTTTTTTTTTTTTTAAGAAGTCACCAAGCCTACACTTATTTGATCCAAAGTACAGCAAAAACAGTACAATTTAGAAATATTTTTACTATATTTAGCTACATTTTCAGCATCACTACCCCAGTCTTCAGTGTCGCATGATCCTTCAGAAATCATTCTAATATGCTGATTTGCTGTTCAAGAATTTTTTTAAATTATTATTAATATTTAATTTAATTTGAGTATTTTTATTTCAGGATTCTTTAATGAATAGAAGGATCCAAAGATCAGCAGTTATCTGAAATAAAAAGCTTTTGTAATATTATGCGCTATACCATTTAAAAGCTTGGAGTCAGTATAATAATTGTTTTTAAGGAAAGAAATTATAGAAATTAATACTTTTATTTAGCAAGGATGCTTTAAATTGATGATAAAGAGATTTATGATGTTACAAAAAGATATCCATTTCAGATAAATGCTTCTGAACTTTCTTCTGAAGTTTCTATTCATCAAAGAAACCTGAAAAAATTCTACTATATTATAATAATAATAATAATAATAATAATAATAATAATAATAATAATAATAATAATGTTTCGGAAGGATCATGCTACTGGAGAAATGATGAAGCTTTGAAATCACAGGAATAAATTACATTTTTAAATATATTCAAATAGAAAACAGTTATTTTAAATAGTAAAAAAATATTTTACAATGTTACTGTTTTTGCTTTACTTTTAATCAAATAATTGCAGGCTTGGTGAGCAAAAACTTTTTGAACAGACTGGTAGTGTATATACAGATTTCCATATTTTTCGACCTAAAGCCTGAATTTGTAATAGAGAATTCTTTATAAATCAACCAAGGAGCTTCAAGGTGTTCTAGCAGTTTTACACCAAAATAAAAGTTTTGTAATTTAACAATGGAAATCAAATAAACTTTTTGATAACTATACATATTAGTATTGCAATGTTCTCATACATGTGAATGCATCTTTGTGTGTTTGTCTGATCTGTACATGTATATCGGCAGACTTCATAATGCTGCTTACCCAGAGGACCCTGTGTTTTTTTTGACCTTACTGCATGTTCTCAGTGCACCCTTGCATGGGCTCGCAAATGCTCTTGTCTTCGGTAAAGACACCTGGAGTCAGCTGAGTATAACAGGAATAAAGGTACAGTTCATACTTACTGGTCTCAGCCATGGTCAACTGTGGTTAGTCAACTTACTTACTAGTCACCTTAGCGTGTATGGTTACATGCTGTTTGATTTCAATCTTTTGTTCATGTAACCTGTTTTTTTTTTTTTCAGATGGCCATACAGTCTCGACTGTGTGACAGCACAACGATTGGAGAGTACCATGCTACTAATGTAAGATACACACATGACCTTGATGCACACTCCGATTCTGACGATGAGGACAACAACATCCTATTTTACAGCCCGGACATGATCTTAAAAGATAGGGGACCCTGGGAGAATGTTTAGAGAGTAAGTGTATGTGTGTGTGTGTGTGTGTGTGTGTGTGTGTGTGTGTGTGTGTGTGTGTGTGTGTGTGTGTGCGCACATTTTTACATTCTTTGCCTTTGAAGAATTTCATTCAGTGTTCTGTGTTGCAGCTTTCTTGTTGACACTTTAATTATGGCATGTATTATTATAGTTGGAAAAGAGAATGGTTGAAAATGGTTGATAGTACTGTTAGAACATTTTTACTAACAGTACATTGTTAATGACGGGTAGAAGCATAACATTTTTTTGTACTGTATAACTGTATTAATATGGAAAAGCTTACAATCAAGCTTTTTACCGCCTCAGAATAATGTTTTGTTGTATATAATGGAATTAAAAACTGCCTTTTCTATTTCATTCAGCTGAATATTTCAGACATACACTTTGAAAACATTTGAGCATGTTTTATTATTATATTTATGAAAATGTACGCTATATTTTTGTATTGTTTGCAGATTCAACAAATTTTAAATACAAATCTAAAAACATTTATTTTGTTTGTGTGTCTTTTGTCTAGAAAGAGCTGGCACTCTTAACTTTAGTTAATTAAATCTAGATATTGAGTATCTTAGAACTTAATGAGAAAGCTCTGTGGAGTAAAACATGCTTCCCATTAACTGCTTCAGAAGAGGGTTACAAAAGGTCTAACAGGAATACACACAAATTTTATTCTGGTGTCTGTTTGTGTAACTTTCTTACGAAAGCCAGTATAAACAATACTGACACCAAGAGGAAAATGTGTGAACAGTTAGTTTATTCTTGTCAGAAAGTTACCATTTTTATCGCTAGCTCTCTCAATGGCTTTATGTAACTTACATCAAATATATATTAAATAAATACTATTGAAATAGTTTAATAAAGTACAAACGAAAAAGTGATCGTTTTTTTTTCCTCGTTGTTTTTTCCTTATTGACCGTGTTGCCTTATGTCATCTCTGCGCGTTTAATAGCGATTGGTGGAACAACTCATCGTAAGTGGCCAAAGTAGCCAATCAAAGATAAGTACGTTGTAAGATGGGTGAGAAATCCTACAGTAACTCATGCGTAATATGTTTTTATAACAACAGCTGGTTGAACAGACAGGGCGCTTCCGGAACAACAACATTCACAACCTGTAAACGACGCTTGTGTTGCAAGGCAAAGTTTTGAGTACAAAACAGATATTACAGTAGAAACTGTACGTATTGTACACCGTAATTACACCATGGTATGACTTCTGATAAAAGGTAAGACTTATTTCTTTTAAGACTTTAACATTAGAAACAAATGATTCAAACATTTTAGTTTCTGTTTACGAGATAAACGCCTATAATAATCTACTGTCTTATTACTGCTGTTTCATTAAGAATCCATATATATACATTAACACTAGCCTACCAGTCAAAACAGTAATTTTTCAATGTTTCTGCTCACCATTTATTTAATTCAAAATACAGCAAAATGTAATTTATTCTTGTGATCAAAGCTACATTCTCAGCATCATTTCTCATTTTTTCAGTGTCACATGATCCTTCATAAATCATTCTGATATGCTGACATGCTGTTCAAGAAACATTTGTTATTATTATCAATATTTAAAACATTTGAATACATTTCTTTCAGGATTCTTTGATGAATAGAAAAATCCAAAGATCAGCATTTATCTGAAATAAAAAGCTTTTGTAACATCATACACTATACCATTTAAACACTTGGAGTCATTGTATATATGAAGAGTTCAGATACAAAAGCCTCTAAATCCATCTGATATCTTTCTTTACATTTTTTTTTTAATCAGGCTCTGATGTATAGGTTTCTATGGAAGTACTAGTTCTTCTGATTTTTAGCGATTTTGAAGTAAAAGAATTTGAGATATATATATATATATATATATATATATATATATATATATATGAAGAGTTCAGATGCAAAAGCCTCTAAATCCATCTGACAACTTTCTTCAAAAAATGCATTTTTATCAGGCTCTGATGTATGGGCTTCTATGTAAGTAGTGGGACTTCTCAGTGGGCTAAGGGTGGTATTTTAGCGAGTTTGAAGTAAAAGTATTTGATGGACGTATAATGTGTGTCCAGAGCATTCACTCAGTATCATTATGTCATTTTTGACCGAGATGGCTTTTAGGGGGTTTTGCATCTGAACTCTTCATATATATATATATATATATATATATATATATATATAATTTATTAATCAGAAGTGATGATAAAGATGTTTATAATGTTACAAAAGATTTCTATTTCAGAAAAATGCTGTTCTTCTCAACTTTCTATTAATCAAAGAAACCTGAAACAATTCTACTCAGCTGTTTTCAACATAATAAAAATACATGTTTTTAAACAGGAAATCAGAATAATGATGATTTCTGAAGAATCATGTGACGAGTAATGACGCTAAAATTCAGCTTTGAAATCACAGAAATAAATTACATTTTAAAATATATTCAAATAGAAAACAGTTATTTTAAATAGTAAAAATGATTTAAAAATTATAATGTTTTTTGCTGTACTTTGGATAAAAAAAATGCAGGCTTGGTAAGCAGAAGACATTAAAAATCTTACTGTTCAAAAACCGTTGACTAGTAGTGTGTATAACATGTAAAGAATAACAGAAGTATGTATATTATATTCAGGGGTATGTCAAGTATGTATTGTAATGAACAAACGTTACCAAAAAAGATATGACCTTTTTTGACATAGTACATATTGTGAATATGATAATCATTTATTACCATGGTTCGTTTCAAAGTACTATAGTATTATCATCTGATAAGATCACTGTACCATGGTATCACCAGACAGCATTTTGTTTAGATAAAAATAATGAGCTTTTACTTGTAGAATTTCTTATTCTTTTATTTTAATGAAAGAATTGTGCTTTATATGATTACATAGTGTATCAGTGTTTTTTTGTTTTGTGTATGTAACTTGTAACATTTCCTCTACAGCCGGCTCCTACGTGGTGCGCAAGATCCGTGCTGCCCTGACAGACGGAGAGCAATCAGAACAACCTGTTCGCGCATCATGTAGTCTGGCGAAAGGTGAGTTATAATCACTTATATAATCTCTCATGGAAAGACCAGAAATATCAAGAAAGTACATAGGGTAAAAGTGTTTTATTACTCGATAGCCTTATGTGAACGAGGCAAAGTACATTAGAGTGAATCAGCGTTCATTCCACAGTAGTGGAATGTATGGTGTGGTTAACTGTCACATTAAAATTATCTGACGTGTTTGTGTTTCCAGGTAAAAAGGAGCGCTATGCATCAGACGCAGCATTAATGACCGCTCCAGAGCCTCAGGGTGCTGCTGGATCATCCGCATCTACACAGAGAGCTGTAAAGCAATGTGGTTCCTGAGGTTAAAGGTCACGCAGAAGCAAATCTGGGCTGGAAACCAGCATTTGATGTGTTTTGGATACTGGTGTGCTGGTGTTTCAACAAGGCCATCTAAACTGCTCTTTTAAGTAGAGATCCAGCTCTTTTAAGTCTCAGTCCAGTTTTGCTCTGCGTGACCTGTTGTTCTTAGGTACCAGCACTTTCTCCTTCTCTTTCTTTGTCTTTTTCTCTTTTCTGTTTCCTATCAGCTGTAGTTTGTGAAGGTCTGTTCATCAACTTCTACCTCAGGGGCGGTTCAGATCTGATGTTTACCTACAGCTTTTTTATTTATACTCTGCAACTAACTGACTGTACACTGACTATGACATATCACTGTCAGTAACAATAACAGCTGACGATATTTATAAGATTATGTCATTTTTGTAATGTAAAAAACGACAAATAAAACTGACCAGTCTTTGTTGTCTTGTTTTATTCCTGGAAACTCAACATAAATTAGCATTTTCTTGTAATATCTGGTACATCCTGGTTCACTATAGGAAGCTATACTCTTTGTTTAGATAAACATATTTCTGTATTTTAATGATGACATTCCTCCACAGGGTTAGAGATTATTTCTACAATTAAAGGACTTGCTTAACATGATTATTTAAGAAATTGAATTTATATTTATGTTTTATGATGTATATTTCATCCAAATAAATTAATTCAGGAATTAAAGTGGGGATTAGATAAATACTCAGGATGTCATAGTGATCATCACAGCATGAGATAAGAAACATTACTGCAGAAAAAATAATGACTAGTCTGGAAATTATTTTGTTGCCAGTTTCCATTATTGAAGTAGAGCTAGGTTGAAAGTTGCATTAAGTTCTGATAGTAGTGGTCTATACTATATATATTAGGGTGCATCAAAAATGTAAGATTTTCATTTTGGCCCTAGTATAAAACAGCGAATGTGCAAGATTCGATATATATATAAAAAAGAAGAATATCTACAAGGTCCCCATGTACACACTGTGGGAACACAGCAGTGAGCAACCATTGGAGGTTAGGTTCCACCTCAGTCCTGGGTAATGGTTACAGAGTTAGACTTGTAACCCAAAGATTGTGGGTTCAATTCTCAGAACCGTCCGAAAATATGGGTGGGGAGAGTGAAAGACCACACTTTTTTTCCACACTGAGTTTGACGCCACACTCTGCACCAGTGTTGTGAAGTTTTCCCGCGGAATTGGGCTACTTTAATACTGTTGCCGCGGGTTGTTTTTACATGTCGGCGGGTTGAAGCGACCCCAATAACGTAATATTTAGCCCCTGGAATGCTAATTTTACCAGAGAACCCCCACCACAAAACATGTATTTTACCTCCCGAAACGCGATTTTTATAGGGGACCCCCCTCGAAACGCGATTGGGCTACTTTTGGGCTAGTTTTGAGTAGCAATTGGGCGGCCGGGTTTTGTTGTGAAAACCTTGCAACCCTGCTCTGAACAGTCATTCGCGTCCAAATATTAGCGACAGTGGGTAAATAAGTCAAGAAAAGTGCTTCAGATGCGTGTGTCATACAGGTCCTTCTCAAAAAATTAGCATATTGTGATAAAGTTCATTATTTTCTGTAATGTACTGATAAACATTAGACTTTCATATATTTTAGATTCATTACACACAACTCTAAGTAGTTCAAGCCTTTTATTGTTTTGATATTGATGATTTTGGTATACAGCTCATGAAAAACCAAAATTCCTATCTCAAAAAATTAGCATATTTCATCCGACCAATAAAAGAAAAGTGTTTTTAATACAAAAAAAGTCAACCTTCAAATAATTATGTTCAGTTATGCACTCAATACTTGGTCGGGAATCCTTTTGTAGAAATGACTGCTTCAATGCGGCGTGGCATGGAGGCAATCAGCCTGTGGCACTGCTGAGGTGTTATGGAGGCCCAGGATGCTTCGATAGCGGCCTTAAGCTCATCCAGAGTGTTGGGTCTTGCGTCTCTCAACTTTCTCTTCACAATATCCCACAGATTCTCTATGGGGTTCAGGTCAGGAGAGTTGGCAGGCCAATTGAGCACAGTAATACCATGGTCAGTAAACCATTTACCAGTGGTTTTGGCACTGTGAGCAGGTGCCAGGTCGTGCTGAAAAATGAAATCTTCATCTCCATAAAGCTTTTCAGCAGATGGAAGCATGAAGTGCTCCAAAATCTCCTGATAGCTAGCTGCATTGACCCTGCCCTTGATAAAACACAGTGGACCAACACCAGCAGCTGACACTGGACACTTGACACTGGACTTCAGGCATTTTGGCATTTCCCTCTCCCCAGTCTTCCTCCAGACTCTGGCACCTTGATTTCCGAATGACATGCAAAATTTGCTTTCATCCGAAAAAAGTACTTTGGACCACTGAGCAACAGTCCAGTGCTGCTTCTCTGTAGCCCAGGTCAGGCGCTTCTGCCGCTGTTTCTGGTTCAAAAGTGGCTTGACCTGGGGAATGCGGCACCTGTAGCCCATTTCCTGCACACGCCTGTACACGGTGGCTCTGGATGTTTCTACTCCAGACTCAGTCCACTGCTTCCGCAGGTCCCCCAAGGTCTGGAATCGGTCCTTCTCCACAATCTTCCTCAGGGTCCGGTCACCTCTTCTCGCTGTGCAGCGTTTTCTGCCACACGTTTTCCTTCCCACAGACCTCTTGCTTGAGGGTGTCAATGATGGCCTTCTGGACAGCAGTCAGGTCGGCAGTCTTACCCATGATTGCGGTTTTGAGTAATGAACCAGGCTGGGAGTTTTTAAAAGCCTCAGGAATCTTTTGCAGGTGTTTAGAGTTAATTAGTTGATTCAGATGATTAGGTTAATAGCTCGTTTAGAGAACCTTTTCATGATATGCTAATTTTTTGAGATAGGAATTTTGGGTTTTCATGAGCTGTATGCCAAAATCATCAATATTAAAACAATAAAAGGCTTGAACTACTTCGAGTTGTGTGTAATGAATCTAAAATATATGAAAGTCCAATGTTTATCAGTACATTACAGAAAATAATGAACTTTATCACAATATGCTAATTTTTTGAGAAGGACCTGTATGTGCGTGTTCTCACTCATTGCTCTGTGTGTGCACTTGTACGTAGCACAAGTATGGGTTACAATACTTGGCTACATGTCACATCACTTTTACTTTTTTTTTTTTTTTGATGTTTTACTGTCAACGATTGTAGTAAGTCGTCGGCAACCGATTGTGGACAGTGCCAGCCACTGCCTAGATAGCCTACATTTTTCCTTTTACTTTGGACGTCCAGTTCAAATCCCAGCTTGAGGACCTTTCCAGATCCTGCCCCTCCTCTCTCTCTCCTACTTACTTCCTCTCATATAACAATAAAGTCAAAGTATGGCAAAAATAAATATATATAAAAAAATAATGTTATTCACTACCAGTCAGATTTAAAATTTTCCAAAGAATTCTCTTCTGCTAACCAAGCCTGCATTTATTTGATCCAAAATACAGCAAAAGCAGCAATATTGTGAAATATTTGTATTATTGAAAATAACTTTCTATTTTCTATTGCTTTATTTTTGTAGTTAGATGGCTAGTAGCGCATAAACTGCCTACCTTTAAAAGAAACATAAAACAGGAATGCAATGGATGAAGTGAAAATATATTAGATTTTGTAGTTTATATTGTGTTATGTATCAGTTAGAGGGTGCCTCTTTTCTTTTCCAGCATGACAGTAATGCCTACTGACACTGGTGTGGAAATGTAAACCTGAACAAAGCACAGACCTGAAACCTATTTAACGCCTTTGGGATGAATTGGATCGCTGACTGTGAGACATAGTCTGTCAGTGCCTTACCTCACTGATGCTCTAATCCCCACTGCTGTGCAACACAATAAAAAAGCTTGACATGAAGAAGCTTTTAGAGAGGACTTCTTATAATGCTTGTGTGTGTGTGTTTGTGTGTGTGTGTGTGTGTGTGTGTGTGTGTTAAATGCTTTTTGGCCATACATTGTATTTAACCTCAGGTAAAATAAAAGCGTATGCTGGTTAATATTGAACTCAGTATGTTCTCCTTGACGCTAGATGGCGCATATTACTTTGCGAGAGTACGCTTCTCACAAGAACAAGAGAATCTGACTTCCTGTGAGTGGCGGAAGTTTTTAATCGAGGAACATAATCCCAATATTCATGTGCTTATTTTTTGTTGATCGGCTGAATTATCTTTATTCACCATGTTCTACAGTTTGAACTGACTCCGGGATTAAAAAGTAGGTGTAATATATAAAAAACAAAGCTAGATGAAGGTATAATAGGACATTGTATTTAGCTACAGGTCAGTTAGGAACACTTTTAATCTGCATGTGTGTTAATGTTGATTGTTTTACTGCACTGACAGATGCGAACAGTTACATTTCGCAGATGAGGTAACTGAGGTTTTGCTTCAGGCTATTAGTTAAAATCATCTAATGATATAAATGCATCTGATTCTGCTCTTCTAGAGCTGGTTGCTGTAGTAACCCTGTGTAATGTAGTAATATGTGACCCTGGACCACAAAACCACTCATAAGGATACATTTTTTTGAAATTGAGATTTATACATCATCTGAAAGGTGAATATTGCTTTCCATTGATGTATGTTTTTTTATAAGACAATTTTTGGCTGAGATACAACCATTTGAAAATCTGGAATCTGAGGGTGCAAAAAATATTGAGAAAATCACCTTTAAAGTTGTCTAAATTAAGTTCTTAGCAATGCATATTCTTAATCCAAAAGCTTTGAAATATTTACAGTAGGAAATGTACAAAACATTTTAATGGAACTTGATTTTTACTTAATATCCTAATGATTTTTGGCATAAAAGAAAAATCGATCATTTTGACCCATACAATGTATTTCTGGGTATTGCTACAAATATACCCATGCTACTTACTATTGTTTTTGTGGTCCAGGGTCAAGTATTTAGGTTATGATCCTGTCCTGCTTCTCCTCCTCCTCAGTTCTTTATATGTGATCTCAAAATGGCCTTTTAACAATCTATTTACAGAATGCCACATGAAAAAAAACGTAACAGCCCTGACTCCTGTAAAGTTACCCTGGACCGGAGGAGAGCTCTGACCCTCTCACCTGGGCTTAATCGTGACAGCTGTCTGGTATGTCCATGCATTAAATCACAGTAGGGGTAATTACAATGTTTTTACTTAAATCCAATAGACTAAAAATCATATTTTAATGTGTGCCAGACTGAAAGTCCTCTGAAGATCCCCAAGAGAGTTTCCACAGCTGAGGATGAATGCGTGGATACAGAGATGTCTAAAGAAAAGAAAAATAGCCACTCCAAGGTAACTATGAGATGGACACGAAGTGTCGTTTCTGCATTTGTTGACTTTATTTAGGCATTTATAAAACCGCAGTATATACACTAGTGTCCAATGATGTAAACTTTTACTGTTATAAATAATCAGAATTATAACAACAATTCTTTAACTAGATTATATCATTTCAGTTGGGTCACTGAATTAATTTGCCATATTAATATAGAATGTGTGTTTATCTGTATTTTGTTTAAGATCTAGTAATCTGACCTAAATCTAGTAAAGTATTTGACTACTTAAAATCTTTTAATGTCTTTGTAGTTTCTGATTGGCTTTTTCTTTTTGACTGTTAGATCCACTGGACACAACTGGCCTCGAATGGTACACCCTCCCAGTCAGATCCCAAATCACAAAAACAAAGCGATCGAGAACATGCAATAAAGCTGGAAATCCACAGGTAACATGTTTACCACATTATCTGTCAGTTCTTCGTCACTCATAGTAAACATGAGGTTATGTAGTTGTATGAACATGTTATGTACCAAAGTACAGTATTGTTTACTTTGCCTTGCATTACATGAATTATGTAGTTTTGAGTTACTCAGATGTTAATAAAATTGCATGTGTGATACTTTGTGTGAAGGCTCTCAACTTTGCATGTATTAAAAAAGCAGATTTTAGAGCTTTCTAACTGAATTTTTTACATTCTTGATTATCCAACACCTGTTTCCTGACAGAGGAAGTGATGCACCGAGCACATTCTGCATACTTTAGCATGCTTACAGTGTTTGGTGCGAGTTGTTTTTTTTAGGGTATCATAAGACAGTAATGCCAAACCTAAAGTGGTTTCATTTATCTGGCTTTAACATATTCATATGAAAACAGGAAGTAAAGTTGCTGAATACTGAATAGGTGTTGATAGCTGCTCATAACTGTTGACAATTTTTGCTGCTTAGTTTTAATAAACCGTCTGTGTGAACTGGGGAGGATGTTTTGCTTTGTGTTAGAACATATATTTATATATAGTTTATATTACTCCAATATATTTTCCAAAGAATTCTCTTCTGCTAACCAAGCCTGCATTTATTTGATCCAAAATACAGCAAAAGCAGCAATATTGTGAAATATTTGTATTATTGAAAATAACTGCTTTCTGGGGAGGATGTTTTGCTTTGTGTTAGAACATATATTTATATATAGTTTATATTACTCTTATTTCAAAATAGCAGAGGGAAATCCTGTTTTGTATGATATGGCACACATCTACACTCTTCCACTAAACACATTTGCTTATCATTCTTGCACCATCTGTGCATGTTGACCCATCTCATTCCATGTGCAAACTGCTAACACGTAAAAATTGTTGCTGTGCCATTAGTTGACAAGATAAGTTAATAATCCGCTGTGCAGAATGTGCCAAATGTGTTTTAACTGTCTGTCTAGTAGTTATGGATCTGCAAGCAAAGTAAGTATGTCTAAGAAGCTATAGTGTTATTGTTTATTTTAGTTGAGGCAAGTATATATATATTTTTTTTTCTTTTTTTTAATATATATATATATATATATATATATATAAAGCAAAAAAACTGATTTGTGACAACTTTTCAAATGTATTAAAAATAAAACACTGAAATAAGTACATTGCGTAAGTATTCATACCCAACCCATTAGCTGAAGTCAGCTTGGATGGGGGGTGGCAGTCGTTTTCAGGTTTCTCCAGAAATATTTGATTGCGTTCAAGCCAAGGCTGTGGCTGGACCACTCAAGGACATTTTCAGAGTTGTTGATAAGCCACTCTTGCTGTGTGCTTTGGGTCATTGTCCTGTTTGAACGTGAACCTTATGCTCAGTATGAGGTTCTGAATGCTCTGGACTGGGTTTTCATTACGGCTGTCTCTATATTTTGCTGTGTTGAGCTTTTCTTCTACTCTGTTGAGTCCCTCAGTCCCTGCTGCTGAAAAACAGCCCCACAGCTGCTACCAGCACACTTTACTTTTGGGATGGTACTCTGCAGGTGATGAGCAGTGTCTGGTGTTTTTCAAACATGATTTTAATTGAGGTTCATCAGACCAGAGAATCGTGTTTCTCACAGTCTGAGGGTCCTTTAGGTGCCGTTTTCAAATTCCAAATGGGTTTTAATGTGTCTTCACTGAGGAGAGGATTGAGTTTGGCCACACTGCCATAAAGATAAAGATTGGTGGAGTGTTGCAGTGATGTTTGTGTAAGTTTATACCATCTGCATATATGATAATTGAGCTTAGCTAGTTATTGGCTTCTTGGTCAAACTTGTTTTTGAGCTCTACAGGCAGTTATTTTGACCTCAGGGCTTGGTTTTTGCTCTGATATGCATTTTCAGCAGTTCAGCAGACCTTTTTTGAGAGGTGTGTGCCTTTCCAAATCATACTCATTCAAATGAATTTACCACAGTTTAACTCCACCCAAAGTGTAGTAACATCTACATTTAGCAGTATTTCACACTTCAATTTCAAGTGTCCCAGAAATATGAATACTTATGCAATGGAATCATTTTGTTGTTAACAAAAGTTGTTAACAAACCTGTTTTCGATTTGTCATTATGGTGTATGGACTGTAGATTGATGTGGGGAAAAAAGTAATTTAAAGGCACTCTATACTATGTGTATGTTTCAGCAATGTTAATTTAATTACTTTCTTTATTTTCTACAGGCGTCAGGCCAAGGTGGTTTTAGATGATGTCCTTCGGACAGAGATCGGGCAGAGCTTTCTGAGATGTGGCATGCAGATTTACCAAAAGACAAACCAATCAGAGAGCAAAAGGCGGAGGGATCACACCTCAACAGCTGCAATCACAGACAAGAGGAGAACCAGTTTAACAAAAAGAGGAGAAACAGACTCTACTGGACCAAATGCCACTTCACCATCACATAACCAGACTGAGCCATCCACTGAAAATGAATCACGACCACACAAAGAAAACAAAAGTCCAAAATCCAAACAACTGAGCTCATCATCAAAACTATTAGAGTCTGAAGTATCAGATAACTCTTGTTCACCCAGAGAAAGTGACTCACCACAGGCTGTTCAGCTAAGTGAACAGTTGCCTAAACAGACCAAACCATCTAATTTTGAGGAGAATGAAGTATTACTTCTTGAAGGATCTCCACTGTGTGAGGAAGCACCTTCCTCTGGATGTGAATTTATATGCAGCCCCTCTGCATCGGTAGCAATGCTGGGTAGCCTGAGAGAGGAAAAATCAGGTAGCGAGGTAAGTTCTGTAGATCTAGGCAAAAGCTGACAGAACAATAGATTGAAAAAAAAAAAAAAAAAATATATATATATATATATATATATATATATATATATATGTATGTAATGTTACAAAAGATTTCTATTTCAAGTAAATACTGCATCATAGATGGTTTCCACAAAAGTATTGAGCAGCACACCTGCTTTTTTCAGCACTAATAATAAGAAAAGTGTCTAGAGCACCAAATCAGAATTAGAATGATTTCAGAAGGATCATGTGACACTGCAGATTGGGTTGGGAGTAATGGCTGCTGAAAATTCAGCTTTGCCATCACAAGAAAAAAAAAATTGCATTTTAGAAATAATTGCGTTATTGTGTTTTCTTTCCTTAAAGAAATGAAGAATAAAAAAACACAAGATCAGTCCAAATTCATTTTATAGGTTTATAACATTACTAGAGATCATAATCTTTGATTCTGCTTTTGATTCTACAGCATTTATCCAGTAAGGAAGAAAGGAGAGAAACACAAGAGTGCCCAAAGTATGCTTCAGAAGAAAAGGAAAATCACTTGCTCAAGAATGGAGAGGTGGTGCAGGAAGTGGATGGAATGAGAGGAAGTGTGTTACGCCTCTCAGTCGGGGCTGACAATGAAGTCCCTGTTAAAAGATGTCGTATGGACAGCCTTTCAGGTGAACAGGGTCCCAGCTCAGACCCCAGCCCTGGGAGCTTCATTATAGAGACCTCTAAGCACAACCCACCTGAACCTAGTAAGTAATTAGTGCCTAGTGTAATATGCCATTTTAAAGGAACACTCCACTTTTTTTTAAATTAGGCTCATTTTCCAACTCCCCTAGAGTTAAACAGATGAGTTTTACCATTTTTTTTTTTAATCAATTCAGCTGATCTCCGGGTCTGCCGTTAGCACTTTTAGCACACTTAGCATAAATCATTGAATCAGATTAGACCATTAGCATCTCGTTCAAAAATGACCGAAGATTTTCAATATTTTTTTCTATTTAAAACTTGACTCTTCCGTAGTTACATCGTGTACTAAGGCCGACAGAAAATGAAACGTTTTTTCCAGCAATTTTCCAAGGTGATATGGATAGGAACTATACTCTCATTCCGGCGTAATAATCAAGGAACTTTGCTGCCGTACCATGGGTGCAGCAGGCGCAATAATATTACGTAGCACCTGAATATAGTCCCCAGCTATTTTACGATTACCTTAGTGGCTTAGTGCTGGTCACATTGGAAGTTACCTAGCTGGGGACTATTTTCAGGCACTGTGTAGTAATATTATGCCTGCTGCAACCGTGGTATGGCAGCAAAGTTCCCTGATTATTACACCAGAATAAGAGTATAGTTCCTATCTATATCAGCCTGGAAATTTGTAACTTTTTATTTTCTGTCGCTCTTAGTACACAATGTAACTACAGAAGAGTCAAGTTTTAAATAGGAAGAATATTGAAAATATTTGGTCATTTTTGAACGAGATGCTAATGGTCTAATCAGATTCAATGATCTATGCTAAAAGTGTTACCGGCAGACCCGGAGTTGGAAAATTAGCCTATTTTCAAAAGGAGTGGAGTATTCCTTTAAACAAATAACTTGTCATCTGTCACAATGTACTACTGTTCAAAAGTTTAAGTCAGTGAGATTTTTTTTTTTTAATCTTAATAAATTAATACTTTTATCCAGTGAGGATGCATTTAATTGGTCAAAAGTGACTGTAAAGTCTTCTGTTTTTTTTTTAACAACAGTGTTGAAAAAAAATGATCACAGTTTCCACAAAAATATTAGGAAGTACAACTGTTTTGAAAATTAATAACAAGAAACCTGTCTTAAACACCGATTCAGCATGTTAGAATGATTTCTAAAGGGTCGTGTGACTCTAAAGACTGGAGTGGTGATGCTGAAAATTCAGATTTTCCATCACAGGAATAATTAAAATTTTTAAATATGTTAAAATAGAAAACAGCCATTTCAAATTATAATAATGTTTCACAATATTACTGTTTCTACTATTTTAGATCAAATCAATACAGCCCTAGTGAGCATGAGACTTCTTTTCATTTCACTAATAAATATCAAACATTATTTGGTTTCTACATGCCACACAGATGTACGCAGTAATAATTTATAATAAGGTTCAATTTGTTAATGTTAGTTAGCATATTAAATAACAGGAACGAACAATGAACAATACATTTATTATAATGTTTATTCATCTTTGTTAATGCTAGTTGATGAGAGTGTAGTTGTTCATTGTTGGTTTACTACTAACCAGTGTTGGGCAGTAACTAGTTACTTTTTGCAGTAGTAGTGTAACTAACTAGTAGTGTAACTAATTACTAATAAAATTTCACTAATAGTATTACAGTTACTTTCCATAAAACAGCTTGTTTACTTAGTTACTTTTGATGCCTCAACCCCGCTGATTAAAAATCCAACAATCAAATAATAATTATCATAATAATCATAATCATAAATTTCACAACTTGCACATGCATGTGATGTCCCCAGTGCAGCAGACAAGCTTGGAGTATGGAAAAGCTTACATTCAGCAGTTAGAAATATTGCATTATATTGACTTTTTCAGGAAAAAAAATGATCTGAACACTGTTGTCTAAGTTGTGGTTTTACTTTACTCTGGCATTACACCCCACCCACAACCCTCTGATCAGCATGTGGTACTATACATTACTCTAATTAAAAATCTTTTTTGGTTATATAAGTTTCTTACAAACTTACAGAGAAATTATAATTAATTAAATTATAATTCAAACTACACATGACCATTAAGATTAATCCAAGATACAGCCCTTCTACTTAAATGTCACTATGAATCACTATTGAGTGTTTGTAATAACTTCTGATTGCAATCCAATGTAGATTTTGATCAAATGATGAAGCAGAAATATGTTGTTAGTAACATTTTTAGAAGAATTTTATGTGGAAGATACACAGTTACAACTTTTGTGAGGCGTAAAGAAAAAGTAATGTAACTAGTAGTGTAACTAATAACTGTTGCCAGAAAGTAATAAGTAGAGTTACATTCTTTGAGTAACTAGCCCAACACTGCTACTAACTAATGTTAACAAGCACTTTTTGATTTTGATAATGCATTAGTAAATGCTGAAATTAACATTAACTAAGAATAATAAATGCTGTAGAAGTATTCTTCATTCTTAGTTATGTGAACTAAAGCAGTTAACTAACGCCAACTGATGAACCTTATTATAAAGTGTTGCCATTTTTTTTTTAACTATGTATGTTTATTAATAATTCTGTTGTTATCTTGCTTAGTTGTTCTGTCCAGTGAAGAGGAAGAGGAAGGAGAGGAAAGAAAAGAGTTGGAAGCCTCTGCCTTAAACATCCAGCCACTGGAGGGTGCAAAAGACATGAATATAGAAGATGAACCAGTAAGAGTTTACAGGCAGAAAAAAAACACCTGAGTGTGTCCAGGCTATAGTTCAAGAATACAGTTCATTTACTAAATAATTGCTAAATAGTTTAGTATATAGCTGATCTCATAATAGCTTAATAAACATCTAGCTCAACAGGGTGCTGTTGCAAACGGGTACTGATGTGTGTATGTGTGTTTTCATTGTCAGAGTTCTGCTGTGGTGAAGTTTCAGCTGTCTTCCCTTCATATGGGTGGAGTCAGTGCCACTTGTGAGAGTATGGAGGTGAGAGTGATATGTTGATGTGAGGTTGGAGTGATCAGATATGTCTGATTCATTCAAGCTCTGGTTTACATAAAAATAGTACAACTGGAAGTATATCAGGAATGTTTTGATCTTTCTCTATTTTCTATTTGTGTCACTGGTTTTTATTATACCATTTTTCAGATCACTACAGACGAGATCACCTTTTCATTGAAAGGTAAACATGTTTTGTACACAAAGATTATTATTATTAGAAATATTCTGGTGAAGTTTACATTTAAGCATTTACTGTTCCATACTTTTTATAACATATATAGCATTTTATGTTTTTTATATTACTTTTTATATAATAGATAGTTAATATCTATATGTAATGGATGTGATTTATACATTTTTTTTTTCTTTTTGTTTGATCAGATTCACGAGTGAATATTTCTATATCGACTGCTAGTGTGTGTAAATACAGTGTATGGGAGGAGCCTATATTGAGTGGGTGTGGCCTGGTTAAGGACAATGAGGTTCCACCTCCTTCTCTGGTCCTCTTTTGGCTGTCTGATGCCCAAGCACACCAATTACACAATGACTTGTCTATCATCCTGTCAGGCTCAGTTCCGGGTCAGCTACCTGTCTACTTTCTTGATTACTAATAATACTGTAATATATTTGTTAACATTGCTAATATTTTTATATATTTTTTTTTTATATAAGCAATAACAATAGTTTCTATATTCTCTCTCCTTTTGCATATGTTTTTATGTGTGTGTACAGCTGAAGGCAGTACATGTGTGTTGCTGTGTTTGGCTGAACATGTAACTAGTCTTGGCAGTGCAATCTTGGCCTCTTTAATGGACATTGTGGTTGCGAATCAGAGAAGCTCCGAAATCCACCCTGCCCTCACACAGCAGGAGAGCCTGGATCTGCTTCTGAGTTCCCGTGAAACACACCTTCTCCAACTGTTGACGCCCAAAACTGATCCTCAAACCAGCACTGCTGAACATACTGCTGTATCTGCTGTAAAGGTTCAGACTAAATATTGCATCCGTGTACCTTGCATGTTTGCAAGTTCATTTCTTTTCTGAAGTTATTTTTTGATGCTAGTAATTTAGTTGCAAATGATTAGGTTGATAATTGGGGGTTGAATGGATTGTAGGATTGTAGGCCTTTTTATGGATTGAATGTGTGTTTTCAGTCTCAGGATTCTGATGTGCAGTTGAAGCCAGTTTACACACTTTGCCACAGAAGAGCTCATGGTTCATACAGTGTTACCTTGGAACCTACACTTGGAGCAGAATGGACACCGTACCAACACTGTGGTCCGGCACGAAGGTAAAAATGCTGCATTTATTTAATAATTTATAGATTATAGATTTATTGGTAAAAAACATTAATATTGTAAAACATTATTACAATAAAAAAAAAAACAACTTTTCTGTTTTAATATACAGTATCTCACAAAAGTGAGTATACCCCTCACATTACAGCAACCATTTTAATACATCTTCTCCAGGGACGATACTATAGAAATGAAACTTGGATATATTTTAAAATGGTCAATGTGCAGCTTGTATAGCAGTATAGATTTACTGTCCTCTGAAAATAACTCAACATACGGCCATTATTGTCAAAATAGCTGGCCACAAAAGTGAGTACACCCCAAGTCAGGGGTCTGCAACCTTTAACGTCAAAAGAGCCATTTTGGCCCCTTTCTCACCGAAGAAAATTCATGTGGAGCCACAAAATATTTGATCCCCAAATAAAGATAACACGGCATATAGCTAAAGTTTTATATACAGCTATGTTACAGGGCAGGGGAGTAGCAATCATTTCAGAAGTGAGGGGGACAGAAATGTCAAATGTAATATTATATAATAATAATAATAATAATAATAATCATATTTATGTCTAATTGACAAAATAAATAAAATTAAAATAATAAAAACAAATTAAATCTCATACTTTGAATTGGCTAAGAACTAAAATAAACTACTGGACAATAATCGCTAATTTGTTTCCTATAATATTTTTGTATGAACAAAGATTTATTCACATTGGCCCTTGAAAATCACTACGCAAATGAACCCACTTGCCCGAGAAGAAGTACAGGGGAAGAGTTTAGGCTTTATTAAAAGTCGGGGTATACCCAAGCTACAAGAGCCACTGCAGAGGGATGAAAGAGCCGCATGTTGCCGACCCCTGCCCTGAGTGATAACATCAGTATGTTGTTTAACCATGCAAAGCCACATGTCTTATTCATCATGTTTATGTTTTTGTCTGCTTGACAGGACCATACAAAGTTGTGTATCTTGTATTAGAGCAGTTAAAATTTGGTGCTTTAAGTACAATTCTCTGACCATTGGATGTTCAACATGACACCTCATGGCAAAGAACTCTCTGAGGATTTGAGGATTAGAATTGTTGCTCTCCACAAAGATAGCCAAGGCTATTAGAGGTTCAGTAACACCCTAAAAACTAAATTACACTACAGTGGTCAGGGTCAGAGGTTTACCAAGATGGGTTCCATACAGAACAGGCCTTGCAAGGGTCGATCAACAAAGTTGAGTACTCGTTCTGTGCGTCACGGTGCAGATCCTGGCTTAAAAAAACAGATGCATGAGTGCTGCTGGCATTGCTTTAAAGGTTGCAGAACTAGAAGGTCAGCTTGTCAGTGCTCAGACTATACGCCACACACTGCAACAAGGTTTGCAAGGATATCGTCCCAGAAGGACGCCTCTTCTGAAGCTGGCTCACAAGAAAACCCGCAAACAGTTTGCTGAAGACAACCTATCCAAGAGCATTACTTACTGGAACCATGTCCTGTGTCCAGACTTGAGACTAAGATAAACTTGTTTGGCTCAGATTGTGTCCAGAATGTGTGGTGATGCCCTGGTGATGAGTAGCAAGAAAATTGTGTCTTGTTTACAGTCAAACATGGTGCTGGTAACAATTATGGCCAATTATGTCTCCAGGCCTGAACCCTATTATGTCATTATAGAGGAGTAGAGGGTGATCCCAGCAACAACCTGTGCAGCTCTGGCCAATTCCATGCCCAGGATGATTAAGGTAGTGCCAGATAACAGTGGTGCTAGCACAAAATATTGACACTTTGGAAAAGTTCACTTAGGGTGTACTCACTTTTGTTGCCAGCTATTGTGACAGTAATGGCTCTGTTGAGTAATTTTTAGGGGACAGTAAATCTATACTTCTATACAAGCTGCACATTCACTACTCTAAAATATATCCAAGTTTCATTTCTCTAGTTCTCACTTTTGTGAGATATTGTATTTTAAACTATAATTTATTCTGTAATGACAAAGCCACATTTTTAGCATCATTACTCCAGTCTTCACTGTCACATGATCCTTTAGAAATCATTCTAATGTTTTTTGGTGTTGAACAAACATTCCTTATTGTCACGTGTTGTTCTGATTAATATTCTTGTGGAAACTGTGCTGCATTATTTCAGGATTTTTACAATTATATATTTTTATAAATATCGCTGTCACTTATGATCAGTTTAAATCAATCATAATTTGCTTTCTTTTGACTCTGTTTAGATTGATTCAGTTCCCTCCTCCACCCTCGAAAGGAGCCATCACCGTGACGACAGAGGACCTGGAGTGTTTAGACAGTGGCGAGTTTCTTAATGATGTCATCATCGACTTCTACCTCAAGTAAGACAACTAAGGATGGGCTTTAGGGTTGATTTAGATGCAGTCACTCCATTACAGTTATTTGGGAGGAGAGGGATTAGGAACTTGACTATCAGCATGAGGTTTGATGGCAAAAAGAATATAGATTTATATCATTCCATATAGTTAATATCACACAAAGAGTGTTGTTTTTCTTTCTCCAAAAGTCAGCGTGATTACAAATGTGATACTGATTTTATACAACAGTTCAGTAAACAAGAAGTTATTGAAGACTTAAGACTTACTGACAATTACTGTTGGTTTTAATTTCATATGTAATATCTTCTCATTTTTAAAATAATTTCAAACATCAGTTTTCAATATTTAATGTTTAAAATATCCAAACATTATTTGTGCATTTGTAACTGGAGGTTAAAGCTTTCCATGTCCCTCTGAGCTGCATTAAACAGTGTGTAAATGCCAATTCAGATGCAGCTTCTGTGTTTCCTCTGCTCTGCAAAGAGAGATGTAGTTTTTGCTGGTTTTATTTGCTTGGTCACAGCCCAAATGCAGAATTTTTTGATGAAGTGAAATGGTTGTCACCCTGTGAGCTACTGCCAGTACCTGTTGCTATTTTTACCTCAACACAACTAAGAAAATAAATTACTTATATGATGCCACATTGTATGCGTGTTTTTCAGGTATCTTTTGGTGCAAAAGGCCCCGCAAGCATCTGTAGACAGATCTCATGTTTTCAGCAGTTTTTTCTATAAACAGCTCACACGCAGAGACAATGCTAATGAGGACAGTACAAGCACACCGTGAGTATTTGTTAGACAGGACGCATATAATCATATATAGCTCTTGTGCAATACTGATATACACTTTCCTTTGAAAATGCCTATTGTTACAAATGGTTTTTGCTTTTACTACTTTGGTTGTTCATCAGAGCTCAGATCAGAAGGCATCAGCGTGTGAGGACATGGACACGTCATGTAGACATCTTTGAGAAAGACTTCCTGTTTGTGCCTGTCAATCAAGAGTGAGTATTTGCTATAAATACATTATTTGGACACTTAATCTTAGGCCAGTGTTTTTAGAGCTGTGTTTGCTTTTTAATTCTAACATTAAACAATATAAAATGTTTAAGCTTTTATGTGCCTTGAATGTACCAATGTGTGTCATATCATGTTCATAAGTATCTTGTTTGGTGTTTGTTTCAGAGCTCACTGGTATCTTGTGGTGATCTGTTTCCCTGGGTTAGAAGGGCAACAGTACGTGAAGAGGGATGGCGGAGACTCTGTGCAGGGCGATGGAGGTGAAGGTTTGGGTGAGTCTGAGGGTGAGATCCATGGAGAAAATAGATCCAGCGGTGATGAGGACAAAGGTAAAAAGTGTCAGTTTTGAAAAATTGTTTTTCTAGTGCATTACTACTTAATTTAATAATGCTTGCTACTTGTAAGTATCATTTGATGATTCTAGACAAACGTTTGTTCTTTATCTAGATGACAGTCGTATAAAGTCAAGCATGTCTCTTCATCTTCCCGTAAGTCAAAATAAATGTTAAGAACTGTCAGGAAATGTGTAATTTGGATAGCATTTGATTTGATATAACATGATGTGGACAAGTACTTTGCGCATGAACAGTAATAGCAGAACCTTCTCCCTCTGTAGGACTGTACGGAAAATACCTGCAAGAGACAAATTGTGTGTAAAAGGTATGTGTGTACTTTTAAAGGAACTCAAATTTGTTTTTGTGTCATAAAGTACATAATTTAAGGAAAAGGTTAGGTTTTCCATTAAAAAAAAACTACATTTATATTATAATAATACTGTATAAGAGTTATTAGGTATTGGGTTTTTTTTATTATGCAGCAGGGCCAGAAATGAACTTTTTCTATTAAGGGAAAAATTTTTTTTATAATTACCTTATTATAATCACCATACTATGTTGTCTTTAATGTCAAATGCTTACATTTACTTAGTTACTTTAATCAATATTTTAAACTGTCAATAGCAATACAATAATGTTTAAAATTGTATCTAAATTATACATGTAAAAATACAGGAGCTTGCAGTATTATGACAAAAACATTTGAGATTATTGGTCTTTATATTGTAATAATGATTTTTAGTTTTGATATAAAATGTTTTTTTGGTTTTGTTTTGGGCATGTCACATTCTGACTTCAGACAAATATGTTGACATTAGCCTAGTCTTGCACAAATAATGCAGAAACTCCCGTAATAGTCACTGAAGCTACAGAAATAAGCTTTTATTTACATCGTATCTGCACTGTGTTGTTTGTGATAAGGGAATTTGTGCACTCAAAAACAACACTGGCATTCTAGGCTGACTAAAGTGCCTCTGATAGGCACAGTTTGCTCTGATTGGAGTTTTGAGAATTATGTTCACTCTTTATTTTTTTCAGACCATGTATTCTCATTATGGATTCCCTGAAGTTGTCGGTTCACGAACGTATCTTCAAACTCTTGCGCGAGTGAGTGTTTACAAACATAATACAGTCCAGCTTAATCTCTCATTTATGTTAAGAGTCGTTGTTTTTGCTATTATTATTATTATTATTATTATTATACTAGTATTATATAAACAATTCTAGTATAATACAATAATTTTGCCTCTAATTTCAGTCTTTATGAATTATATATAGAATGTGTATAATTTCTTTACATGACATTAATTTTGAGTTTGTTTTTTTTTAGATACCTTCAGGTGGAGTGGATGGCAAAAAGAGGTTGTGATCGTGACTTTAGTGGTGAGCGCATGGTGGGTGTCCACTGTATAGTCCCCCTACAGGATAACAGCAGTGACTGTGGCCTTTACCTGCTACAATATGCGGAAAGTTTTTTACAGGTAGACTTAAACCCTTTATTCCAATCATTAAAGGGTTCCAATTATTAAAATCTGTGTAAGAGTGTATTTTGACAGCAGTGCTATTTGTATATCTTTTAGGACCCTGTGGTACACTTTGACTTGCCATTGAGATTGGAGCGCTGGTTTTCACGTCAAAAGGTGCGAGGAAAACGGGAGGAGATTCGAGACCTCATCCTACACCTGTACAGATTTCAGCAAGGCTCTCTGGGACATGAAGCTGTAGAAGATAGGACAGATTATGGAAATGTCATTCAGTGATGTAAAGCTTTTAGGTTAACATGATGATTTTACTCTAGATATATTTATATTTTAGATGTTTTTGAACCTTTTATATTAATTTTATGCTTTTGTATACATTGTTGGGAAAACTTTAGAAAGAAATAAATGTCGATTAAAATGAAGGTAATTAGTTTTGCTCTTTTAAATCTCAGATTTCTCTGTACTTCTATGTGTTTTTATTAATGCAAGTAGCACAAACTTTCTTTAAAGGGTTCACATGGCAAAAAATGATTGGTCTTTCAAGCAAAAAATAAGACCCTGTTAAAAAGGATATTTGTACTGTGGTTATGCTTTCTCTTAACAGTGGCTTTGGTTGTGATGGATGAATGAATGTAGGAGGAACCTGCCTGGACCACATGATTGGATAAGCAGTCAGGTGTGGCACGAGTTCATTAGTAGTGGTCAAGTAGAGCATCAAAATGCCAGGTGCGTGCAGGGATAGTATAGGTTTAACACTAATCAGACAGTGAGAGATTAGACTGATTTACAGACCACCCACCTTCTTCCAGTAATCCCAGCATTCCAGTGTGTACACTGTTTGTCTCTGTTTGTTTGCTTATTCATTCTAGTATATGGGCCATTCTACAGATTTGGTTCAAACTACTGTCCCACAACCACAAAATGCATTTAAATATTCAAGTAGTAATCTGTGTGTGTGTGTGTGTGTGTGTGTGTGTGTGTGTGTGTGTATATATATGTATATGTGTATATATATATATATATATATATATATATATACATATACATATATACATACATACATACATACACACATACACACACACACACACACACACACACACACACACACACACACACACACACACACACACACACACACACACACACTCACAGGTGCTGGTCATATAATTAGAATATCATCAAAAAGTTGATTTATTTCACTAATTCCATTCAAAAAGTGAAACTTGTATATTATATTCATTCAATACACACAGACTGATATATTTCAAATGTTTATTTCTTTTAATTTTAATGATTATAACTAATGAAAATCCCAAATTCAGTATCTCAGAAAATTAGAATATTACTTAAGACCAATACAAAGAAAGGACTTTTAGAAATCTTGGCCAACTGAAAAGTATGAACATGAAAAGTATGAGCATGTACAGCACTCAATACTTAGTTGGGGCTCCTTTTTGCCTGAATTACTGCAGCAATGCAGTCTGTGGCACTGCTCAGGTGTTATGAGAGCCCAAGTTGCTCTGATAGTGGCCTTCAGCTCTTCTGCATTGTTGGGTCTGGCATATCGCATCTTCCTCTTCACAATACCCCATAGATTTTCTATGGGGTTAAGGTCAGGTGAGTTTGCTGGCCAATTAAGAACAGGGATACCATGGTCCTTAAACCAGGTACTGGTAGCTTTGGCACTGTGTGCAGGTGCCAAGTCCTGTTGGAAAATGAAGTCTGCATCTCCATAAAGTTGGTCAGCAGCAGGAAGAATAAAGTGCTCTAAAACTTCCTGGTATACGGCTGCGTTGACTTTGGACCTCAGAAAACACAGTGGACCAACACCAGCAGACGACATGGTACACCAAACCATCACTGACTGTGGAAACTTTACACTGGACCTCAAGCAACATGGATTCTGTGCCTCTCCTCTCTTCCTCCAGACTCTGGGACCCTGATTTCCAAAGAAAATGCAAAATTTACTTTCATCAGAGAAAACTTTGGACCACTCAGCAGCAGTCCAGCCCTTTTTGTCTTTAGCCCAGGCGAGACGCCTGGGTGTGTGCACTTGGATGGGTTAAATGCAGAGTACAAATATGAGGTCACCGAGTATGGGTTTCCTTACCTATTTCTGCTGTTTTTGTCTTATGCACCTTCCATTTCCAGCATGATGAATGATTTGAAAACATCAAATATTGATATTTTATCTGGTTGTTGACTGATTATTCAATCAGACTAACAAAGTGTTACACAAAATGGCAAGTGTGCAGTATGCATGCTACAGAAATAGTACAGTAATATAATAATAAGTAATACGGAAGTATGCTAAACTGTAAAATCTAAAAATCTGGGGGGGAAAAAAGGATAATGACCTGACAGAAAATTACTAGGCATTTCTGTTACTTTTATGGACATTCCCTCAAACACAATTCAATGTGTAATACAAAGAAAAACAAACAGGTGAAACACCTGTGAACAATCAATAGGGCAAATCCCTTTATATAAACACAGTATGTTTGGTTGTATTTTTACAAACCTTTCATCTTTACTGTACCTTTCTAAGGACACAGACACTAAGCCACCTGTACGGTAATTGTATTGTGGCAGTTAAATCAGAGTGTGAGCGCAGGGGGTACAAAATCCTGTCTTAGTCTTAGGCACGCAAGTCACGCATGTCCACATCTAAAACAAAATCTTATTTAGAATTAATTATTTCTAAAAATGGCCCTGAATCTGAGAAATCACACCTTTCTTTGAAACATTCTTGTCAGTCAAGACTTTAGTGGCCAGGGCTTTTATATTAAATGCAAATGTGGGCACTAGCAAGGGCTTTGATCTCTGCGGCATGATTTCGAGGTCGCACATAAAAATAAAGCAGATATTTTTTTTTGCATATTTACCTTATTCTTGAAGGCAAAAGTAAGCCTATAGGCGAGACTTCCGGTTGATTAACTGCTATAGAGAATATCTATAAAGAATAACAACATGCAATTAATGATAAAACTGTTTGCACCACAAACCAGTGTGCTAATAATAAGATAATACATTAAAATAATATGGTAAAACAAAACAAAAATGCAAAATTAGCTGTACATGGATGTGATGGAAGCCTGACCCATAACGTTTCCGAATGACCACGCCCCAGGGTTGCCAGGTTTTTGCCCAATTGCTTCTCAAAACTAGCCCAAGACTAACTAGTTGGAAAAAAAATTAAACTTATAGTGAACTATTCATTCATTCATTGTTAAATGTTTTACTCAAGTTGTACTTTCTTTTGGGACCTCATAATGTGTAATCCAAATCAAAACTCTATCTTCCAGTAAAAGGCTTCTTTCTGGTGACGTATATCAGTCTTGTCCAATCCTTCAGTCCACTTAAACCCTGCCTTTTTTTTTTACATTCGACTGCTTGCATTCAGATCCGCCACCATCGAATCAACAACAGATGGATTGTACAAGTCACTGCCCTCCATTTTTTATTTTATTTTTTTTATTTTAGCAACCCGTTTCATTTGGGTGCATGTCACAATATGGAAGAAAAGATATATCTCTACTTCCATTTCAAGTAGTTGAATACTTTTGGTCATGTGGTTTACTTATAACCTTGTACTTTATTGCAATAATACAATATGTTTCTTATTTTGACTTATTTGTTTCAACACTGTTCTCAGTCTTAATAAAGCATCTTGGTTCCAGTTCATTTACAGTTGTTGCAGATTTTAAGGGTCAAATCATTAACCTGCCCTTAACCTGACAGGCGGTCAAGTGTTTAGTCAAGCAGTGATTACGTAAGCGTCAAGTGAGTATGCCTCCATTGAGAACTGTATTTTGGGTTCAGATTATTTTGGCTCATGGATATCTGGCAAATCACCTTTCCCTTGTTTTCTCCTTCAGTTCTCATTCCCTGCACTTGTATATTTGCGTTGTACTCTTGGTTAACGCCAGTTCTTCCAGTTACTGAAACTAATTAGCTGCTCTACAGGATTACTAAACAAGATTAGAAGAAAAAAAAAGGAAAATCCCTTCCATCTGCCTACCTGCCAGAGGATTGCTACAGTTATACACCTGCACTCATCTTTGACAACCTGGATAGCACTTTATAGCAACAAAAATATACTATCATAATATCAGTGGATAGATACTGTGTAACAGGTATGCACAGGTGTGGGAAGATTTGGTCACATCGTCCAAAGTGAAGCGGCGACTATTGCACAACAGCTTAACTTTATAAGCCACAGGAAGTAACTATGTGGAAGCTCATATGGACCTTCATCCTGTGTTGTTTAGGCTGTATTTTTGCAATAGGCCAGCTGGATATTACTGCAGGTATGTATTTTTGTGTATATGTTGCAGTGTGACAAAAGGATGATGGTTATCACTAAGTAATTTGTTTGTTTGTTTTGTTCTCAGGGCAAGTTGACCAGATTCCCATGCTTGGAAATCCAGATAAGCACTCACAAAGGTTGTTTCAAATGTTTGTGCAAAAGGCTGGAGACCATAGACTCTTGCCAAGACATAAACGTAATGTTTTTCTGTCCAGTGGAGTACGTCTCTGCAGTCAAGAAACAGTGCAGCAAGCCGTCACTAACCACCTTAAATACTACAAGCTCAGAGGTGAGACACTATTACTATTGATATTTATACTTTTAGTACTAAAAAGTATTAATAGTAAAGTAAAAATTGCTTGTGGGCCCTATACACATTAATTTAAGATTTAAATGCACTACTGTTGTCTTTGAACAGTAAGATTTTTTTAATGTTTTTTAAAGAAGTGTCTTCTGCTCACCAAGCCTGCATTTATTTGATCCAAAGTACAGCAAAAACAGTAAAAAAATTGGAAATATTTCTACTATTTAAAATTTATTTTATTTAAAATGTATTTTGTTCCTGTGGTCAAATTTACATTTTCAGCATCATTACTCTAGTATTCACATGATCTATCTTTCAGGAAGAAAGTATAGAAATGTTTACTTTTATTTAGCAAGCATGCTTTAAATTGATCAAAAGTGATGATAAAGACATTCATGTTACAAAACATTTCTATTTCAGATAAATGCTGTTCTTCTGAACTTTCTATCAATCAAAGAAACCTGAAAAAAATCTAAGCTGTTTTCAACATATAATAACAACAACAATAATAATAATAATAATAATAATAATAAATGTTTTTTTGAGCAGCAAATCGTAATATTAGAATGATTTCTGAAGATCAAGTGCCTGGAGTAATGATTTTATTCATTAAAAATTCAGCTTTAAAATCACACAAATAAATTACATTTTAAAATATATTAAAATAGAAAATTATTAGATTATATTAAATATTGTTATATTAAAATAGTTATTTAAAATAGTAAAAATACAAAAAAAAATTTACTGTTTTTGCTGTACTTTGGATCAAATAAATGCAGGCTTGGTGAGCAGAAGAGACTTTAAAAAACTTTCTTTCATGAAATTAGCTTTTTTCAAGGACATAGCACTAAAACCCTATTGTAATATAATTTGTAATTGTATCAGATGATTGAATACAAAATACATAATCATTTTCACCTTTCAAACCACCTGTACCCCACTTTGAATTAGATCTGAATTCATTTTTACATACTTTCAGTTTTTTGTAATATCCCTTAAGAGAAGATAGACCCTTAATGACATCATTCTCCAAGGATTTATATCATTTTGGGTTGGAAAACTATGCACAGACATGAGCTATCATTAGCTCTGGAATTGTTGATTTATCTCATGCTATTTTTGTCTCAAGCTATAATTTATAATGTTTAAATGGCTGAGCTCAACCAGATCATATTTCTGAGAGTCTGATACCCTTTTATAGATATTCTTCCTTATATTACAACAAAACTTTCATTTTTAACAGTTACAGATCTCAAAAGATACTGCATAACAGGAATGACCCAAGTACTCAAAGCCACAGAGTGAATCTGGACTTGTAGCTAATGAAATACTGGCTGAAAAATTGTTCTGACAGCTAGAAGGAATGAGACCAGGCTCAATGCTGTAACCTGGCCAAGAAATAACTAGTGCTTTAAGAAGGAGATGGGTGAAGGATAATTTTAGAATGTTATTCATAGGTAGAAGCAAGGACAGGTGGCAGAAAGTTATACTGAATATATTGCAAGACATTTCAAAAACTACGGCAAATTATGAAGTTCTTGCAGATTCTCTTTTTGTGCCGACCTGTGGTTAAAATAATGATCACCATTAGCACGTTATAAAAAGGCTAAATTATTGTCAGAGACCATAACCCAGAAACCAGACCAAATCTTGACCTAAGTAACAAGATTCGAATCAAAGCCACATTTATGTTAACACCACATCACCAAGAATCCACAAAGGTTTCCAATAAATATTAATCAACTAGTGCAAACTGTTCTGTACAGCTGACAGCTGAGTATGTAACAATGAGATCTCATTAGCGTTTGGCAGTCACATCCACTCTGCGGTCTTGGGTTAGTGTTGAAAGTCCTCAAGACTATCTTTCACAGTTCACATGTGATTTCTCCCTTAACAAATTAGAAGGCAGTATGGTGGGGTTAAATGTCAGCTAACACATTGGATTGGTACCAATAGGGTCAGAGCTTTTGTATCCATGACTGAGAGCGAGGGTGTGAGCAGTCTTGTCTAAGCGCATCATTGAGACACTAATTGCAAAGGTTTGGGATTGTACCATAGTGTCATCTGAACTCATAATTGCTGTCTCTGTCAAGAAAATGCACCCATATGTGCAACTATCTCTGGTTCAGAATTTCAATTTCAACATTCTTGCAAATAAAATAGAAACAGTCCAAGTTACTTGGGATAAATGCAGGCATCACTGTGGTACAGTGATATACCAGACACCCCAATCGGCCTGACGGGGCGCTACAGCAAAGTACCAAATCACTCATTATTCCTAAGCCATTTGTTCAAGTTTGGCTCAAGTTACGTATGTTGTTGGAATTCTTGGCTCATGTCGGACAAAACATACACATTGGATTTGTCTGTCAACAGGATTTTTTTAGTGTTTTGCATTTTTTGAAAAACCTACAAAGTAAGAGCTCAATCTGAGGTCACGTGAAAAAAGTTGAGGTGCTTGGCCACTTGGTGGGTCTATAAAAGGGAGAAAACATAAAAACATCCATAATTACGCACCCGTTTGTCCTATCGACAAGTAACGAAGTCTTGCTCCAAAGTGCCACAAGTGGCTGTAAGGACATTTGCGTATCTCAAAAAATATGGCTGCCATAGGCCGACAAATTTTGAGTACCTATTAGAAAAAATACCCAAAATACCCAAAAGCCTAAATGAAAACTCAAAACTTCAAGAAACCCGGTGACCACATGCAACAGGTGATTCTAAACGAGCATGCAAAGTTTTAGGGAGATCGGACCACAGCTGCCGCTATAACAGTCATAAACATTAAAAAACTTTGTATTTCTATGATAAATGACCTGGATAATTTTATTAATTATTGATTTAGGTGGTTTCAGGCTTGCTAAATAATACGTAATGTCTTTTTCATATGTGCTTAAATGCCTTAATGTACCTAAACCCTGGTAGTCGCTGCTTGCATCTATATTTACTATTTTCAATTTGAAGACTTCCACAGTATTATTATGGAGTGTATCAAAAACATGGTAATTCCATGGTAATTACTTTATTTAATTTTTTTAACAGCTGACTATTGAATTATGTTAAATGTTAGACTATATGTTTGCTTGTGCGTTTTAGCGTCATGAGCCATATGTTTATTGTGGGAAGTTCAAACTTCCTGCCTGTAGAGCCAAGTGTCTAAGTGTCCAATCCTCACTTAAGTGGTCAATCCTGTGAAATCCTGTTCTGTCAAGACTGAAGTTTATAAGAGGGCTGAGTACAAGTCAAGGCAGAGGCCTGAAGAGGGCTAAGTAAGAGTCAAGATAGGGGTGGGTGCTATACCGGTATTAACGTGACTACCGATATTATGTTGTGCCATGATATGGATTTTGCTATATTGATATCGTTGGACATATCGTCTGGACAGTGGAAAATATTGTGGAAAATATTGTAATATGAATTTTAGCTCATATCGCCCACCCCTACAGTCAAGTTTGAAAAAGTTTAGAGTGAGACTTGTTTCTTCTGGCGGTGCAGCTGGAGCATGAACAGTGGGTACTTGCTAGCAAAACCTGCCTTGAATTGTCCCATAAAACAAGTCTGGAGTAAAATGATTTGCACAAACATGAACTTTTTAGGTGTATTCGGTGGCGCATTACCATCAAAAACAAAACGAATCCACTGCGTTTTCAGTTCTGATGTCGGGAGAAAATGAAGAATACTATGTTCGCTTTTACATTCAAATACAAACACCTGCATTGCTTACACAAGACATTGATGTCGCTACAGCTGCTCGAGCGCAGAGAAAATGGCGGACAACTGGCTGAGGTCAGAAATATTCTAATACAGGACGGTCTGTCAGCAGCCTTGGGCAAGGCTTGAGTGATACAATGTTATATTGCTCAGAAAACCAAAATGGCTTGAATCAAAATGGCAGCTTCTGTCACTACAACAAATTCATAGTATGTGCAAACATACCTGACAATAAAGCTCATTCTGATTCTGATTCTAATTGAGACTGTTCAGGTTTTTTAGAGATTCAAAAGAGATTTGGTATTTATGCAAATACCATATAAAAGTGAATTTTGCATCAGATGTCCCCATTGAAGACTGTATTTAGAAGAGGGTTGAGTCCAAGTCAAGCTTGAGACAATAAGGATCTGATTGGAGTCAAGGCTGAGTTTAGAAGTCAAGGCTGAGACCAGAAAAGGGTTTAGTCAGTGTCAAAACTGACAACAGTGGTCTTGTCATTGTCTTGGGAGCATGTAGACTCTGTCTTTACTCAGATTCAAACCTCTATAACACTGGTAGCTGAGCTGTAACTTTTGACATGAAAGACTAAGAAGAATGTTAATTTATTCAAACAAGAACCTTACTCTGTTACTCACGCAAAAAAATAAGCAGTCTGATTGAATTTCTTACTGTTTTGATTGTGTTTTGTTGCACTGATACAGTAGTGTTTTTGTTGTTGTTGTTTTTTTCCATCAGTGTGTCAGGAAATCGTGTGGGAGGCTTTTAAAATCTTCTTGGATCGCCTCCCCAATCAGGAAGAATACAAGAGCTGGATGAACCGGTGCCAGCTGGAAAGTGTCTCCGTACAGGAGATTGGTGCTGCCTTTAGCCAATCAGAAGAACACTTAGCACTTATCCACAGAGTATGTCCCATAAGACCTGTATCATTAACATTGTACTAATTCTGCTAGCTGATACTTTTGGTGCATTTGCATATCAGATTATCTGACTTCTGTCTTTTAAATCTTTATGGTCCATTGCAGAGACTTGCACAGACGAGACTGAAAAGGTGCAATATCATTTTAAAACCTGTTTTCACCTTCAGCCTATCCTTTTATAAATACTCCCTTTCCCCCAGCTCTTTATTTCTTGTAATAGATGAGTTCTCTTACCGAGTCTGGTTTTCTCCTCACCTTTCGTCTTCCTCTTTCTTCTCAGTAAGACACCTACATACTCAGTATGCAGGTATACACCCTTCATACCTGTTCTTTATTTTTCCATTAAATGGACTGTGCATTAGAGAATTTGTGTGTGGTTGAATAGTCAACTCATAAATGTAAAGGCTTTTGTGTTATTTATTTCTGACTGCCTTTTTCTTTTTACTTTTTCTTTTTAAATACAGTCCTGGTGAGTCTTCCCAAGAACAAGATCATGTGACACCAGGTCTGTCTTTTATAATTATTGTTACTGACAGTTTATATAAAATGTATAAAACCCTTACAAAAATCTTATTGACCAAATCTCATCACCTGTAAACATGCCTGCATCATACTGGTAATGAAGCTTCAAAATGAAAATGCGTTGCATTAAGCCATACTTACCATACAAGCCATACATTGTATTAATTAATGTTGTATTATTAAATATTAAACTAAGTTATACAATTTGTAGATGTTTAGCAACTAGATGCTGTAAATATAGCTGATGCACATTTATTGTGGCAGAATAGAATTTAAAATGGCTTTAAATAAAAAGGATAAGATGCTTGGCTTGTAGGGTTTGGTTTGGATTTTAATTTGAAACCACTAAATGTCTAAATATTTTTGGAAAAAGTACTATTGATGATAGCTAGATTAAGGCTGTGGTCTTAAACCATTAATGCTTAGACATTTTCTGTGAGGGCTATTAATGGAAACTCAATGTGTGCAATTCAAATTCAAATTTAATAACTGGAAATGGCAAGAAATAAACTTAGATATTATAAAATGTGCCTGCACTGCAATAGACAAATAATCATCTTTAAAACTTGCTAGGTGTTGAGCTTCCAGCAGAAACCACTGTGGTGGTGACCACGGCGGTTCCAGATGAGGTTATCTCCGAGAGCATGAAGGAAGTTACTACAGAAGCACCATCTGCTGTCATGACAATAGAGATGGATACTGAGGTAGGTGTTTGATAAGCTGAAACATATTGTTCATACTGATATAGAAAGTCTAATGCATTCTAATCTGATGCACTCATGTACATAAAACTGAATTATGAATATTGAACACCTGCTAAACAAAGTTTGCGTGTGTCTTGTCTGTGGTAGATCACTAATGAGATTGAGCAGGAAGTAGCTGCTTTGCCTTCACGTCCTCTGGTTGAGCAGAGGGTGGAGCTGGCTATGTTATTGACTGGAGAACCATGGAGTGAAGAGCTGTTGAACTCCACCAGCAGTGAACATGGCAGACTCACTCAGAAGATCACAGAGAAGGTACAACACACACAAATACTTACTTTAATCTGACACTGATGTTTTTTTATATTATAAGCTTAAACTTAAGTTACCATATTGTTTTGGTTTTGTGTTGTCTATGTTTGTCATTGTTTACAGATTTCAGCTGCTTTAGAGAAACTGACAGAATTCAAGAGTGTATCAGTATTGAACATCAGGTGTGTTAGTGCATGGTTCATTTTGTTAGGTATAGTTGCTATACAGTGGCTCCAAAAACTATTTAGACATTTAATTTTAAACTTTAAATTGACCTGCTATATTAGAAGTTGTGCTAAAAATATGAATTTTATCTTTCCTGTAGGCCACAGATGGATCCTTCAAGGTAAATTACACTTGATTCCGTGCATAAATACAGGTTAGTGAGTGAGATAATGTATTTGTTGCAGTATTTCTTTGAGTTAGAATAAACAAGCAAGAATCATGTTTATAGTCATGCAATTACAATGGAAGTCTATGGGGCAAGACATTATTTTGACAAAAGTTTTTGAAAAGTAAGTCTCTTCTCACCAAGCATGTACTTTGGATCAAATAAATTCATGTTTGGAGAGCAGAAGAGACTTCTTTAAAAATCACTTCAAATCTTTTGATTGGTAGTGTAAACTCCCTAAAATACACATTGTTTTGAAAAAATTACTTAAACATTACAACTGATCATGTGAGACAAGTCACTTGCTATCTTTATCTGTGCAAAGTTATATCCATAGACATCCATTGTAAGTGCATTTGTTGTTGTTTTCTCTCTGCAGTGGTGATAAGGCAGTATTGGTGGAATATGTTGTGTCCCTCCAGACCAGCAGTGAAGAGATCAGCAGTGAGACACTGGACTTCATTAATCTTCAATCCAACATGGTAGAGGGCACCTTTAGTTACTCAGAGAGGCCCACTGTTCAGTACACCATTAGTGACCTCCACCCTGACATAACTGAGGCTCAGCATGGTACTGCTCTATCTGCTTGTAGCTACCAGTCCTATACAGTACATCTCAGCAGTCTGTAATAGTGTAATATTCTCTTGCCAGTGGAGATCTCTCCAGAGGAAACTCATCCTGCAGAAGAATCTCTAGATCCTGACAGCAAGGTGAGTTACATTTCTGTCAAGTTGGCAATGAAGTGAAGCAACTTTTTGAGCAATGTTGCCATCAACGGGCACCCAGATGACACACAGTGCCCACAACAGATCAAAATTTGTTACCCATCCTCAATGGGAAAGTGCCCAAGCAACTCTGATTAAAAAAAGTTCCCCAGCAAAATTGCTCAAAAAGTTGCCCTGTGTATTATCAGCCTAAGACTGGAATAGCAAGAACACTTCCAAAAAGTCTAAGAATCAGCTCTTTATTTTGTATATTGTCTAGGATGATATTTTAGCAGTAGAAAAATCATCTGAGCTGCCTGGAGAGGTGGTGAAGGAGGTCTTTACTGTCGGTGAACTTTTGGATTCTACAATGTCAGAAGAGGAAGGTATGGGAGAGCAGGATGTCATCATTTTAGATGACGGCACAC